>OZ004350.1:11911842-12532456 GCA_963924445.1 Philereme transversata | reverse complement strand
TACAGAACAATCGGTGGGCGAGTCCGACTCGCATTTGTCCGGTTTAAAAAAAAGGATCAATTATAAACGTTAAGTACGTTAAGTACTCAAGATGCGACGATAAAACCAAAGAGTCTTTCTTATTATCTTAAAAATAGAAGACTTTCGATTTTGAGAATACTAAATCAGTCTTAAAGTACAGACTAGGTTTGCAATAAATACATCTAGTTTTGCTAACTATACTTACTGACATACAACCTTAAAAAGGTTCATAAATTAATTATTAAATAGGTATGTACAATAATAATGTAACATGGTTTTTCAAACACATAAACATACTTCTTTAATCTATGAAAACTTTTAACCAACAACATTTCGTTAATCTGTACAAGTTATTCAATTCCCTAGCTCCTCCTACGCTCTGTCTGTGTACTTCATTACGAGCAATAAGTTTATAAAAACTACAAAATTAAAGGTAAGTATGTACAAAATAAACATATAATGGAGTAAAATAATTCAATAACAACTTCACTAGATAGCGCCAAACATTTGAGCGAAGTTTGAACAAGTATTTGCATTTTGCCAGCTATTGTTAGTTTTAAAGGCGTTTATTTTTATTTACTTTGAAAACTGACACTGGATGGGAAAATAAGTACTGTTTTTTTATCTTTACTAATATTTTAAATTCTAAAGTAACTGACTCTCTTTTGTTGCGTTTTCACGACTAAACTGCTGGACAAATTTCGATGAAATTTTATAGGATGATAGATTATGACCTCGGTGACGCAGGAGGTTGCGGGTTCGAATCCCGCTGTGGGACAAATGTTTGCATGATCTACAGAGTTCCGGGTTTATGTATTTTTGTCTTTATTATATAAGTATTCTATTAGTTATCTGGTTCCCATAGTACAAGCTTTACCTAGTTTGGGGCTAGATACCGCTGTGTGAAATGTCCAGCATTATTTATTTTTTGTTTAATTATGACCGGGATTGAGGCATAGGCTAATTTTTAGGCCCACTGCGCAGAAGGAGGGTAATGTTTTTATTTACATGCCACGCGTGCGAAGCCGCGGGCAGGTCAGCTAGTTTTTAATGAAGTTTGTTTAAACTTTGCACATGTCTGGCGCATTCATATACTCAATACAATAAATGCACGATTGTCACAGTTTAGACACTTGAGACACACAAGACGAGACTCGCTCAATATCACGATACCGATAAGACACTTCAAAATATCAATTTTGATTTTTGTATTCTTTCCATTTTCCTCTTTTTTTATGAACTTGAAAACAGCGCAAATTATATTTAATTTTAACTTTAGTTAGCAGTTAAAACCGACCATTTACATATTTACTACAAATATGTACTTTAGTTATTTGAAAATTATGAATATAATGAGTGAGATCATCTAAAATATGGTTGTGATGTAAATAATTTCATATTTCTTTTTATAAAATGTTCATATGAATTTGAAACATTTCTGCTTGTCGTGGGGTATCCGCGTTTTGAACAGCACAGAGTCCGCCCGGTACTGTGTAGTTAGAAGTGGTGTGTAGCCCATTACCTGCATTGTTTCATAATATATTATAAAAAAATATCATTGTCATCAAAATCAGACACGGTAATATCGTCCGGTTTACATTACTTCAGTAGAATTCCAGTCCAGTGATCGCTATATTACAACTGAGGGCTTAGCCAAGTTACAGTCGATTAGCGATGACGCTAGTCGATACGTCCGAAAATGTATGGGATTTGACACATGCTATAGAAATACCACGTCATTCAGCGACAACAAATGTATGTAGAAATCGAATAGATTCGTGGCGAATGTAATTTGGCTACGGGCCCTGGGATGCATTAGATACCGAACTAACTACTTTAATAAACAATGACATGATTAATTTGACAGTGAATAATTATAATTGAATACTAAATGTTTGACATAAATAGTGTAATGTAAATAACTAGTGGTTCGCCCCGAACTGAGATCGCGAGTCTTCGATTAAAATAAAAATATGTTATTTGTAATCTTTTGACTATCAAAATAATGCCACGAAATAAATAACCAAATAACTTGACCTACAGTTACATTCAATTACAGGTAACGGGAGTTCATGAATGAATGAATGAAAATACTTTACTGTACACCACACAAGAAACAAACATAAAAATAAAAATTCACAAAGTAACAAGTACAATGGGCGGTCTTTTCGCTTAGAAGCGATTTCTTCCAGACAACCTTTAGATGGAGAGGATTGTTCATGTTATCTGGTTACGCTTTTTTGAGGTACAAATTGCAGTTATTCTGGATTTCAGACGATTTGCCGATATTTGTGTCACTTAAGCTACACGCATACCAAATTACAGCACTGTGGGGTCACTGGTGTACCCTGTGAATTTTGTTAAAGTTTTCTTTTTATCATGGCTAATAACTCAAAAACTACAAAAATTAAACTAAAAATAAAACAAGGTTGAAATGTACTAATTTCGCAAATCGGCGTTGTAGTATGTATGTTTGTTTGTCCGAGGATAACTTTCGAAGCGTTTATCCGATCATCGTGAAATTTGGTATATAGGTAGATAGTGATGGCACAATTTTGGTGTGACTCAATGAGCTAAAAATTTGGGGGGGTTTTGAGATATTGGGGTTCAAGAGGGGTAAAAAAAATTCAAATGAGACTATTAGGTCAAGTGGGACGTCAAACGAAAGTTCTTCATTAGTACATATAGATTTCGTTTTTATTTTTAGTAGAGTTCTTATAGTTTTTGAGTTATTAGCCATAATAATAACTGAACTTTGACAAAATTCACAGGGTACACCAGTGACCCCACAGTGCTGTAATTTGGTATGTGTGTAGCTTAAGTGACACAAATATAGGCAAAAGTCTGAAATCCAGAAAAACTGGAATTTGTACCCCAAAAAAGTATAACCACATTACATAAACTCCCGTTACCTGTAATTTGAATGAAACTGTAGGTCAAGTTATCTGGTCACTTATTTCGTGGCACTGTTTTGATAGTCAAAGATTACAAATAATATGATTTGTTTTAATCGGAGACTCGCGAGTTCTCAGTTCGGGGCGAATCACTAGTTATTTTATTTGATCTAGTTCAGTCCAGAGCTGGATTCATTCACTGGATTACTAGATTAGAATAATGGAAACCGGCCATCTCTTTTCTACTTTAATATTTTTAAGTCTAAATGGTAAGACAACTATGTGATTTTCTCAGAATGTGAGTAAACAGTGAACATACCTGACTGAAGAACTGTATACATTTGTGCCGTTCGTGGAAGTGCGTTTCATCAGATGAGAGCGTGACAGGGCATCCGGGACATCTGAACGTCCATCTCGAAGTTACCTGCAACATTTTTATTATTTTAAAAGTATCTTATAGCCCCTTACACTTGCACCCGCAATACTTACACCTAATAGGACATGGCTTACGCATTGCACTACGCACTTTTCAATTTTACAACAAAATAAACGAGAAATGAGAAATGAACTACGACCAGACTAGTATCTGGCCGCAGTGTCATTTAGTCTCCGCATTACAATATTTCCACACCTCCCACACTAAACAAAACATTATCTCTGGCTCGCTAGGCTCGCTTTGTCAGGCTTCGCTCGCATATCACACGGACTAAAATAACTCTTTTGAAAATACGCGCCAATGCAATGTGACTTTTAGAGTGGTTATGGTCATCCAAATTATTGGAGGCTGTACTCATCATCTTACACTAAGCGAGGGCAGCACCACATGTATTTTTCTTCCATATCCCTCTATCAGCCGACATTTCAGTACTCACTCCTTTCTTACCTTTATCATCTTTCACACAATCCATCCATCTCATCAGACTGTACGTTAACTACTCAACTATAAAACCCAGATAGTAGCAATAAACAAAGGCTGCGCTAGTCACTACCATACATAGTACACAGCAGATATCTCACCTTAACGGGTGGTCTCCTAGTAATGTGCGCCACGAGGAAGTTCATAGCGATGTCCTCGCAGTTCATGAACTCGTCCACGTAATCGCGGATGGCAGCGGGGAGAGTGCGCCAATACGCCCAGAGATAGTAGCGATGGACGAAGGCTGCGCCAGTCAACACCATGCTCAGTTCACAGCTGAAAATACGTATTTATTCAGTTCAAGGGTCTATCCCATGGCTACCTAGTGCTAGCTTTTATCGGAGAATACGAGAACGAAGCAGATGGAGTAATTAGGCGTAAATTCATGGGTACAGGCAAAGAGGAAGACCAAAACAGAAGTAGACAAACGTGATCAATCAAATCCTTTTAGATTTTAGTGTTTCCTAAAACCTTACGTTGGATAGAGCGGAGTGGAAAGACCAGATCCCACCATCAGATGGGAATAATAATTGCTAGTGAGAGTAATTTCTTATACGCTAAGAAATAGAATTGTCAATTACCTACCTGTAATTGGAGTTATAAAGGAATCCGTTGTTGTAGTTGACGTCCCAGGCGTGATAGCGGCCAGGGAATCCTACAATGCGATCTCGGTGTTCACGCCAAACCCTATAAAAATAAGAAAAGAATATGTATTGAATTTAATAGTTTTGTTTGTTATGTACTCTCTTTTCTAATATTTTAATTATGCTCATTTAGTACATTAAAGCGTTTTGGTGTCTTAAAGTGTACTTCTGAAGCAAAATATCTAACCAAGCACGGTCATGGGTAACAACGACGCCACAGAAATGGTTTTCCTCGCACTATCTCGATCCCGACTCTTCTTATCGCATAGCCGGATCGATTATGAAGCTTACCATGTCACGTTTCATCATCGTTAAATCGAGCATTGGCGTATGCCAATAATTGCACTGTCGTTAAATCGTAGCATTGACGTAGGCCAATAATTGCACTGTAGTAATTGCACGTAGACAAATGCTACGTGAATCGTAGCATTTGTCTACGGCAATGCTACGATTCACGTAGCATTTGTCTACGGCAGTGCTACGATTTAATAATATGTAGGTATTTCAAAACGCAGCAACAGGTGCCCAATTCTGATAATTTATAAGAAAAACGATTATGGAGCCATACCATTGTTTCTGTCATAAGCTACCTTTTCAATGGTGTTGTTATAGCAACGGCGGTCATTGAAAAATGATTGTGTTAGTAGAATACCAAAATGTATCTATAGCGGGCATATTGCGACGTACCAATGTCATAGTGAAGCGATTGGTTTAGTAGAATTGGGTTCCTGGTCACTTGGCGTCAACAATTTTCCCCTAAGAGAGTTTTCTTAGGCAAAAGAGGGTTCCAACCGGAGATATCATAAAGTATATTACCTAAAAGCAAAGACGATCTCATCGTGTCTGAGATGCGCGTCATCGTCGACGCAAAGGACGGCCTCGGTGTCTATGAGGTGGTACGGCAGGAAGCGGTTGTTCAGGGAGTTTCGAGATGCGCGAATTACAGCAACGGGTGCGCCAGACTCCGGCCATGATGCCATAGACGATGGAGGGGATGGACCATTCCATACTACTATCACCTGCAAAACATTGGAAATTATTATTTTCATAACATTATTTGAACACAAATAAACTGGAAATAATTATCAATTCAGAATCTTTTGAACTGCAAATTATTGTTATGACATGAAGCAATACAACGAACTTTTTTTTACTTATGTACTTAATAATTTTGTTTTTTAATTTATGCATAAAGTGCAATGTATAAATAAGTTTTAATTATAAAAGACAAACAGCACCCAAAAATAACTACATAAATGTTGTTTTAGATTGAGCTAAGAGGTTACAATTTTTACTAGTTATTTTCAGAGCTTTTCATGATTTGTAAAATAATTGTTGCAAATAATAATAATAATTGTACAATGTGGGTATAAATACGACATAAAACAAAAAAGTTGTAGGTAGGATATCTATTATGATTTTTCAACTTTAGGTAAAAATGTATGCTTTCATCATTGGCTTACCTTATTCAAATACGGTAAGCTTTTGAGCCTCGCGATCGCTGCAGCAAGGACAGCTTCCCTTTCATAAGTGAGTATAACAACAGTGAACTGTTCCCTCGGCCTGTCCCCACCGAGCGCTTCACTGAATTCCCTTCCAGAGCCACCCGCGCCCGCACCGACCGGCCTGAACCCCGCCGCGGATCCCATGAAGCGAGCCTCCGACGTCACAGGAGGATCCCACGGTAACTGCGGGAACAGTGCAAACGGCTCTCCCCATTCGTTCCAAGTCTCATACCCGTGAACTAAGCCCACTGAGTAGTTACGTCGGTACGAAGGACTGGTATACGGCGCTTCTAACGGACCAAGCGTTTCCTCAGGCTCGGCGTCGACGGCCGGCGGCTCCGAACGCGGTGGTGTGTATGAATCATCAAAGGCAGCAGGGGCGGGGACAGCGGGCGCGGGGCGAGGCGGTATCAGAAGTCTCTGTCTCAATGCAGCCAGGATAGAGTCCACACTAGCTTGCACAGAGCTCAAATACCTCTCCCACAGCACTCGGCCCTGTCGCCGTAATGTAAGTAAATCGGCGTCGCTGAGCGCCCGCAGTAGAAAGTGTAGTTCGGTTACTCGCGCTGTAGGCAACGAAACCGCCGCACGACGCCAATCGAGAACTTCGTCAAATGGCAGTCTGATTCGATCTCCACCAAGGATTATAGGAATGGCACCGGAGCGTAATGCTTCGTACAATCTCGCTTGGACTAGCGCTGTGCTAGTGTATGTGACGTCTGCGGGCGCGAGGATCAGCGCGAAGGTGGACGCGTGGAGAAGTGCTTTCCTCGAGCGGTCGGTCCCGCAGAGCGCCCAGTCGCCGGCCGGCAACACAGCTCGCCTTTCGACCGGTGGATCGCATTCGAATTGTAACAGAAATGCGTCTGCTTCGGGCGCCTCTTTCACAATCTTTTGCAGACGTTCGATCAAATCCTTATTCTTCTCTTTTTCTGTTCCACTCAAAGGCGGTTGCGAGCCCTGAAAACTAAACGTTGCTTATTAATTCATACCAAAAACGTTAGCCAAATAAAGCAGTAGGAGAAGTGAATTACCTGAGTAAGTATTGTCGCCTAGCGGGTGCCATTTGACCGCAATTCGCCCAAACGTCGCCTCCCGGCGGGCCGAGAGCGGGTGGGGTCACTATGTCGAAACCAGGTCTGAACTGGTCGTGTGTAAATGTAGATTGCGCTACCATTGCTCTTCCGGTAGACGCTCCTCTGAAAGCGTCACCAGAGCCAACAGATAGTTCTCTGCGCGCCAGATTCAGTAACAAATGGTTACGCCCATCACCACCCCAGTATGGCAAACTTTTCAAGGCTGTTTCGTTCAAATACATTTTGTATGATTCTGTTACTGATCTGAAATAACAATTTCGTGTCATCAATCCATGAACCACATGTAAATTAAATATTATGACTGAAGGTATTTTCTAACTTACGAAGCACTTTTCTCCAAGGGGAATGCTTCACCAACAATGACGAGATACACGCACGCTTCGTTCGGATCTTGCGTCAAATGCGGATTATAGCCAAGAGTTTGTCGGAGAGTCGTTTTGAGGAAACCATCGACCTCAGCACCCGCTAACGGCGCATATACGTCCGGATCGTATAAATAGACCGGGAAGCCAGATGTCAGAGAACACCGGGAGTAATCAAAGCAAGAAAACATGCGACAATGTGGTACAGAAGATGGGTCAATTTCTGGTTGTGTGAGCGGTGGTTTAGACGGCAAGATAGGGATGGGTGGCGCGAGTTCCGGCGAGTCGCGGCGGATCGCTTCGAGCTGAGCGATGCGCGCTTGGTCGGCGGACACGCGCAACCGCTGCAACTCGGCCGCCGCCCGCGCGTGTTCCGCCTTAGCGCTGTCCGCGCGGTTGCTGGCTGCGGCCGCCTCACGCTGAAGCCGCCCGCGTTTCGCCTCTAGTTCACGCAGCTCTGTAGATACTGAAGCCTGTACCAATAAAAAACTGATTACTTACACTGCATGCAATTTCTTAACTTCTTGTTTACATGGAGAAGGTCATATAAGGTCATTTGCAAGTCATCTTGAAATATTGCTAGCTTACTCTATTACACTTTGGAATCAGTGGTATGCAAAGAGCAGGAACATTATTGTTATCAAGTTTCAGACTCAAAAAAGAGCTATGTGAATATTGTTAAAATATTAATAAAAACTAGGGTGTATTATAGTATATAAGTATCCACCTTAATCCTCAACATTTCTTCTATCCTTATCTTTAGATCCGCTGCATTCATGGTTGAAACATCTCCCAGTGCTTCTAGAGTATGCCTCATCGGACTTGATCCCAGAGTAGTTGACATTGTTTCATACTGAAATATTATAATTACAAATCAAATAATACCTAACTGACACTGTTACATTTATCTAGAATGTCTTATTCAGAGTCTGTGGTCAATTGCAGCATTAGCTGAGTAACGCACCTGTTGTAGTGCCTGGGACAACATTTGTTATTTGCTACCTTAGAGAAAAAGATAAAGATTATATTTGGTTTATGTTTTCAAATGTTAGCTGTGCAATGGATTTTGTCTGTGCCCATTACTTATGCTGGTGTTGAAAGAAAATATATCAATTCCTTATGATGTAGTTTAGTTATCTCTGCACCGATGTCTTTCCTAGCAAGATATTCATTCTAAAACCTGTCTCAGGCACTACAGCGCTTTGGCCTTTATTCCAAATCTAAATTTAAACTTATTTACACCGTGATTGAACCAGCTATGACATTGATTCAACAACAGATAGCTCTTTTTAGGATTGACACTCTTTAAAGAAAGGACTTTAAAAAAAAAATATATGATTCAAGACTAGACTAGAAAAAGACCGAAGAGGGCTGCATAAAAAGTAACTGATTTGTCTGCTAGGCTTACCTTAGACAAGTAGTAATGAGTAAATAGTGGCACCATGAACAAAATCAGAGTCACCAAGAGCAACACGCGAGACAGTTTCAAGTGCCCCAGCCATAGGCAAAAACGCTCATAAAGTAACATCATACATTAATTTTACAGCCTTTTTGTTCTAAATATAATATCATGTTAGGTAAAGAATGCAAGTAAAAATTAAAAAATCACTTCTCTACTACCAATCTTCCTTCCTGACAATTTGATTTGATTTATGATATTTTTGACATCATTGACATGACAGTTATAATAACTAGTTCAGACGTGTCCGTCAGATTATTGTAGTTGTCAAAGTCAACGTATAGTTTGCCCTATTATGGCAAATGAAGATGGGGTTCCATACATGCCACACACATGCATGACACTCATTCCCAAAGTCGGTCGTCCCCTCCGTCAGATTCCGCGTTGCTCAATTTTAACAACCAACCTCCAAGGGTCGACCGACGTCAACAAGCCGCAGATGGTCCGTCTCACTCAGTGAGTGGATTTATTTTTGGGAGTAGGATTTAATTTAGGTACTTACTGTTGTCCACCTCCAACCAAAGTAGAGTCTAGGCTAGATAATAAAAAAGAATTTTGCGAATGCACTCTGAAAAAAAGGCCTAGACAGGCTTTTTCAGTCTATCACTAGCCACTAGTGGGTCACTAGCCAGACCCTACAATAAACCTCTCACAACCGCCTTCAACCATGAAAACATCAATTACTCATCGATTATTTGAAAAAAACCTCCGACACCAAGGCTGTAGAATCCATATTAATATTATAAATTCGAAAGTAACTGCCTGTCTGTTTGTTACGTGTCATGACTAAACGGCTGGACCGTTTAGATTACGATGAAAGTTTAATAAACAAAAATGACCGGGATTGAGACATAGGCTACTTTATACCCGACTGCGCAGGAGTGTAATGTTTTTATCCACAAAACACGCGTGAGCAGCCGCGTGCGGATCAGCTAGTTTGAACTTACACCAGTAAGTAAGTAGAAGCTGTCTCTATAAAAAATTATAAAGTAGTCAACATCAATATTCTTTATTAAAAACTAAAATCACGTATCTAACTATAATTAGTAGGTATTATCTATTTACTTACATAATTATAATGATAATAAAAAAAAGAAATGAACCAGTGCATTTTCCTAAGGTAAGTACATTAATTAAATCAAATATCACCTATAAGTAATTCTTACTTAGTACAAACATACATAACTATAAAATGCTTAGAAAAAGTACATAGGTACCTATTATATAATTTTTCAGTATGTGCTTAAATTTGGTACCTACTGGAAAATAAACAAAACTAACTTAAATTATCCCTGAGATTTGCATTGAATAGTATGAACACTTTTATTGAATTCAAACTACCGTTGCATTCATTTCATAGCATCGTCAATTGAAATTTCTATGACTTTAAAATCATGAGTTTGTCTTTTATCTTTGTGATGGATAACTAAATGAGAAAATAGTTCACTAGGATTAAAGAGCAAATGGCACTTTGAACATTTTTCTTTATACTGTTTAGTTTTAGTTTGACAATTTTTAACGTGCTCCAATGCTTTAAGTTTCTTTATGAAGTGTAATCCACATGTACATTTGTACATTGTTCCTGGTTCTTCCTTAACTACATAGCTGATAGAATCATTAATACGTGTGTTGTCATTATCGACACTATTGCCCTTGTTACCATCAACACTCTGTACTTTGCCATCGTAAATACCGTTAGCTCTATTTTTATTGCAACGTCTAGACATATTTATATCCATATTATAATTGACAATCTTTAATTGGTCATCATAAATACTGTTTATCTTTTTATGATTAAAACTATTAATATCAGTACTTTTCTCGCCATCGGAATTACATATTTTATCATCAGCATCAACACTAATTCTGCTAGCCCCTCGTATTTCATCAAAAGTACTGTTTTTCTTTTTTTGATCAAAACTCTTATTATCATCACTACTTTCCTCGCCGTCGGAAATACATATTTTATCATCAGAATCAACACTAATTCTGCGAGCCCCACGTATTTCGTTGCATTCGTACATTATTTTTTCTTTGCCTTCATCCATAATAAATTTTGTAACTTTATTTGTATTTAGATCATGCTTTTCATTTGATTTTTCTTTTGTGGTTGCGGTGTCTTGATTTTTAGCGGATGGGGATAAACTATTTATTAGTTTTCCATCGCGAAATGTTATAACATTAATATTTTCTTTTACAAAATCAGGGTCGGTCTTATGTTGTATCATATGATGTTTGAAGGAAATTGAAAGAAAATATAAATCGCATTCAAAACACATTAACCTTTCTAGATCAAAGTTCGGTGTACATGTATGTTTCTCGATGTATACATTATTTCGGATACAAATTTCGCAAATTTGGCATTTATACAATGAATAATCATAAACTGTGCCACTGAAACTTGATGAAAGTGTTTTTGTAACTTCTTGGTTGATTTCATTCCCGTTTTTATTGCCAAATAAAATTACTTTAAAGTTTTCTGAATAGAAGTTTTCTAAATCTGTGTGTTTAGATAAATGAGCCTTAAAGACCGCTTTGCTTATCAACAGGCCGCATGTTACACATTTTACCAAAGTGTTTTTATCACACACATGTTTCTTAGGCACTGATTTTTCTGCAGCAACATCGCAGTTTCGACATTGATAAAAAATGTATTGATTAGTGGAGAATATACGATTATTAAACGTTTTGTCCTTACTCTGCTTAAACAAAATTATTTTTAGCGTCTTTTTGTTAAGACCTTTAATCTGGCTATGTAGCTTTTCATGACTACTACGACTAAAACTTGAAATAAATGTCAGCCCACAGAAAGAGCATGGATATTTTCTTACCTCGCTACATGGGTTTTGAGCATGTTTATACAGGCAGCCTGGATCAATATAATTTCCACACGTGCCACACTTGTACACATTTATATGTGACGAACCATTCTGAACACATTCTAATTTAATTCTATGTTCGTGCTGGTAAATACATTTTTCTAGAAGTTCATTTACCAGTTCTTCAGGTATACTTTGAAATATGTGTTGGATCCAAATCATATTTTTAGATGTAAAATAGCTAGGATCAAACTTAAGAACTTGAATTTTAGCAACACCAGAATGTATACGTTTTTGGTGGTCCATAAAGAAGCGACTGTCAAAATTCAGTGAACATTGCTTACATTTCTTCACAGATGTTATCTGGTTTTCCCTATCGCCAAAGTGGGTCTGACAATGTTTTATAACTTCATCGTATGATTCAACGGAAGCACTACAAGTTTTACATGTAAACAGAACTATGGAATCTTCATTTGGTTGTTTAGTACTACGCTGTTTTTTATCCACCTTCATATTATTATGACCAAAACAATTTGTTAACATTTCTGGGGGTTTAGTTGTTGTTTCTACTAGTTTTGATTTGTAATGTTCTTTTTCGCGTGACTTCAGTTCCGATAATTCAGATGTCAAGAGTGTTTTCAACAATTCAGATTCCAGAAGTGATTTAGGTTGATGTTCTAAAGTTCTTTTAGTTATAACAGATTCATGGCTTATTTTTCCTTTGGCTCTTGTTGTTTTTTCTGATATATCTTGTGTTTTATTTTTTGAATTTGACACATCTTTTGATGATTGATCTGGTATACTACAGTTGTCGTTTTGGAACGATGTATTCTGTACAACGTACAAATGAAACGACATATGTAGATTAAAAGTTGTCTCTGTTAACTTAATATTGCAGATGTCGCATGTCATAAAATTAGTTTCGTCACATAGATGAGTACGTATATCATTTTTATTAAGAAAATGTATCCCGCATAGTTTACAATCGGGATATTCAGGTATAGGAGGACGTATTTGTTTTCCTTGAAAATCGAAAAATTTGTAATCTTGTAATTTTAAATTTTTGTCTCTTTCATGCCGCTCTTTGTGTATTATTGAAACAGAATACGTAAGCACAAGGCCACATAAATTGCATGCGTATTTGATAATATTAGTACAAGTTGCACTGATGTGTCTTTTATTCTTTACTCCTAAATCGCTCAGAAAACACTTACAGGTAGAACAGTATGTTAAACAGTTGTGTTGTTCGTTAAGTCTTTTTCTTGGACTTAATTCAGACTCGGAGTCCATACCTTTCCTTTTCATACTAGTGGCAGTGTCTTCAATGATATTAGCATCAATTATCGTGAAATCTAAACCATCTCTCAAGTGTTTATGTTGAATTTTATGATGGTTAATTTCCAATCTATCAACTAATATATCACATATTCCACAATAAGTCGAGTCAGTAGTTTCTGTTTCACAGTTTGGGTAGTGTTGTTGGTATCTCGTTTCAGTGAAATGTATGGCACATTTTGTGCAATTATACAAAACATAGCTTAAAGCGGTTTCATTGAGACTAAGCACTTTAAGTGACTTAGAAAACTTATGTTGTTTCAGATGCATTTCTTTATTATGTTCTTTTAAAATGCGGTGACAAATTGAGCATATCCAATTTTTCAATAATTCTATATGTTGCTTGTGGTCCTTTGCAATATTTGAAGACAAAAAATAAATGCTGCATTTATTGCATTCAAAAAGTACCGATTCTAATGCAAAAGAATTTAATTCACTGGACAATTTCTTATAAAAGTTTTTGCAACTTTTGATTTGAGTTTTCTCATCATTATCTATTTCATTTCCTATTCTCAAGAACATTAAATTCATATGATATGAATGGATATGCTTATTGTGAGTTGTTATACTTGAACTCTTATACGGACAATATTTGCATTGAGAATCAAATTTTTCTTTATTTACTTTCAAATATTTTTCAGTTTTATGGTTTCTGATCATATGTTTTACATAAGCATCGGAGCTTGGTAAATAATACGAACATTGACGACACACAAATAGTATTTTATCATCTTCATTTTTTTTTATATCTCTTTCTGCATTTTTATGTAATGCACTTGATTTTTTCTTTGATTCCAGTATTTCATACATATGGTCAATTAGTGATTGTTTATCTGCAAATACTTTATTACAATGGCGGCAGGTATCGGTGTCTTTTGATGTAGAGTTTTTCGAATGTGTAACGTCATTTGACTCATGATACTCTTCAATATCAACTTTATAATTCTCCTCAGTTATTATGATGTTATGATTTTCCTCAAGATCTTTGTGAACAGATTTAATTTTCGGTAAATCTGTAGATAAAATATTCTTGTGTTTTCTAGCAGAAATAATCTTTCTCTTTTCTTTATCCGAGTCAGTGTCAAAATTATCTTTAGAAGAAGTCACCATAAGTTTATCTTTAAGAGATGTGTCGTATTTGCCTGCAGAAGATGTAGTCTTGCGTGCTTTGTTAATAGTTAAATCGTAGTGTTTTTCTTGGATAGCATCAGTCTCAATTACAGAATTTTTGCTAGTGCCAACCTTATTACTTTCTGCGAGCTTTCTTTTTTTGTTAGCAGGTGCAACTGTATCAATATCATGGGTAGTCACAATTCCTCGCTGTTTTGTAGAATATGTTTCAGGGGCAAGATCCTTTGCGTAATTTTCAATTAAGTTCGTATTTGTTTTATGTTTGTAGATATAGTGCCTTTTGAGGCTATAAATGGTTTTATAACTGTTATTACATACATTGCATTTATTGTTTGACTGAATTGGTGTATTAGTAGCGATTTTTTTGTGTCCTGTATTTATGTTGTTTATTTTACAGTAGGTCATAGTGCTGTTTGACTTTTGGATTTCAGTGTTTGTAGGAGTTTTAACACCTATGATTCTTTTCATATTATTTTTTTTATGAATGTTTCTAGAGTGTCTACATAAATTACCACTATTTGCAAAATAAGAACCACAAATGCTACACCTGTGTCGAGTTTCTTTAGTACACTTGTTTATTTTTTTTGTAGGATATTTGTTTTTGCATTCCTCATTGTGATGCACTTTATTTTTATGGACCTCGTGTGCTTTTTTGCTTAGAAATAATCTGCAACATAGTTTGCAATATCTTCCATTTTGAATGAGGTAAGAGTTAATATCTTGGAGAATAAGTTTGATTTGTTTAAATTTTACTTTTTCTGTACGGTTTGTAGTGTTCTCTATATATTCTGCAGTCTTTGGTGAATTTGTATTAGGTATTGAACGTAAAACAAGTTTTGTACAATTGTTTTGTGTAGCTGCATTAGGCGTTGATCCTAAAAGAAGTTCCTTATTGTCCTGGTGTATATCGTCACCCGGCTTTGAACTTAAATTAGGCTTTATATTGTCTTGCTGTACAACCTCATTAAGCTTTGAACCTAAAAGTATTTTATAACTTTGCACTAGCTGAGTATGCTCAGTCAAAAGCTGTGGTTTTGCTTCAGTGTCATTTTGAAAATCATTTTCACATAAATTTGATTGAAGATCTTCAGAAAATTGTTGATATCTTGACTCAGCAACTTCTGGTTCTTCTTTTATAACTTTTTTTACAACAGGTTCTGAAAATAAGTGCACTTAATTGAGTACACATATAAAAGTTAAATATATGGTTTACAAAAACATTATTTTCATGCCTGCAACATTATGATGACCTTCGTGGAGCAGTGGATACCTTGTTGAGACACAGAAGGTTACAGGATCGATTTCTGCTGCAGAGCAAATGTTTGCTTGTTATACAGTTATTCCTTGGGGTCTGGGTATTTTGCTTTATAATAAAAGTATGTACATATTTACAAAAATATAAATTTTTAAATATAAGTTATCTGGTTCTCATGACTATGTGAAATGTCCAGTATTATTTGTTTATGAATATTTTGTTTATAATGAATAGTCAATCTTTTTATTAATTTGCTTGACATGTACCATGTACCCTGTACCATAATCAAAGATCTGCAAACCTTTGTCCAGCAGTGGAAAGAGAATGTTTAAAAAAATAATGTAACATTAATTATCCACCCAATTATTTAGGGTAACTTAATTTTAAGAGGTACAGTTGTCTGATTTACAATTAACCTTTAATTCAAGGATATTTGATATTGCTTAAGTTTTTTATACTGATTTGCTGTTTCACTCACTGTTGTATCTAAACGCGGGTACTAATCACACCTTGTTGTTAAATAGTAATAAGTAGAGGGTACTTATATAAAAGTCAGTCTGATTGTATGTGTTTCTGCTACCAAGCTCAATAAACCTAAACCTAACATAAATTTTTACTTATGTTGTATTGTTGTATCATTGTTTTACTGGCCCTAATACTCACAAAAAATGTACAATGCCTAAACCAAATAACATAACTTACCATCTTCATAATACTGTGAAATTTCTTTTTTTATAACCGAAATATCAGGAAAGACACTCTTGACAATTGGATTATCAAGAATATCATGCTCTTCTATATCAATATCATCATCCATTATTGATCTAAAACAAAAATAAAACAATTGCATTACCTATTTGTTTTTTATGAAATTACTTTTAACCTCAGAGGCATGGCAACTGAGACATATGAGGAGCTAGTTTGATTCCTGCATATGCAGATGAGAGACAAGGCAATCCTTTGTTGTAGGCAATGGTTACCATTTATTAACATCATGTTGGCCACATGCTCGTTCCATCTCCAGGTTTTTTTTTTACTAACCTATATAGTCCCACTGCTGGGCCAAGGTCTCCCCATCTCCACTACATCCATTATTATATTCCTCCAGGTTATTTATAAAAAAAAATTTTTACATTCTGAGTTTATTTAGAGGTGGTCATTCGAATCGAGACAGAGACCAAGAGACCTAGACCACGAAATAAGTAAAATGGTACCCGGTGTCTGTCTCGGCTTCAACTGCCACTTCAGTTGTTTTTTAACTAATATAAAATAGGCTGTGGGTATAAAACACAGCCTATCCTATATTAGTGTAGGGTCAGCACTATTATGTATTGACTATTGTATTAGGATGTTATTTTTAGAGGAGTATAAGTTTTTAAATGGAAAGTAATATGACATTTTCAGCATCAACAGTAAAATAAAAATCCAAATCAAACCTAGTCTTAATTTATCATAGTTGGTGGTAACACAGTTAATTCTGATGGTAAGGCACATACCTCACCTTTTGAAGCTTCAGCTGAACGGTTTCCCACCCTTCCTAATTATTTACATGCGTTTTGTTTACCATCAACCTCTCGAGCTTTCAACAGCAAAACTACGACACCGTGGATTGCAAACTTTACGTTCGCAAGCAAACCACTTCTAAACGTATATGCAAATCATATTTGGTTGAAAATAAAACCCAACCCAAAGAAAAACTAAAAACATGGAACAATTTTTAGTTTTTCTTTCTAACTTTGTGTTTATTTTACCATTTACGAACCATGAGAAAAAACGATGAATGAATGAATCACAGACTGACACTGACACAGACAGTCTCGTAGATGAAGAATGTACCTTTATTCTCCGTCTACGCAGTCTACTCTGATAAAATACTCTGGTACCGAGATCCAGTATTGCGGAAATATTGATAGTATTGACAGTATCGTGTTATTATTGATATATTTCGGGATGTTTTTGTAATCCGCGAATTAATCTGTGGCGCAGTCCAAGCTTTAGCGTTTGATTTATGTTAATATTAAAAGGCAAAAAACTTTACTTTTCCCAAAAAAACTGTTCTCTAAGTCCTTTCCTATTTTCATTTATTAAAAAAATGTTTAATACGTCGTATTCTATCAGTTAACTGGTTCTCTTATTACAAGCTTTGCTTAGTTTGGGGCTAGATAGCGCTGTGTAAGCTATTGTTTATTTATTTCTCTAATTTTTCAAATCATCCTAGTCATCACCTTAGATCATTTCTTACGTAAGATTCAAATTACTGGTTTCGTTTCGAAATCCAGCTTTTTACCGAACATCTCCGTCTTTTTTTAGCTTTTAGCGCAATCGCAAATTTATATAATATAAATTTGCCATTGCGCTAAAAACTTAAAAATAAAAAATAAATGAAAAGAAAATAAAAAGAAGCAGCTAGCTGTTTTTTCTATCATTAAATAACGCGGCAGGGTTAAATACTATCAATATTATCGATATCAGTACTGCGTTGAGTTTGTGGAGGATAGTTGTGTCAGTATTTAGTGGTTAATCACTTTACTGTTATTGCGATCCATTATTGATAATGTAAACTCTCAATAATAGACAGTCTATATTATTTCTATGCAAGAGTATACTTGCTCTGAGGTTACCGACTAAATTAATATAAATTGAATTGGGCTTCACCGAGAACCATAAATCTGTTTTGAAAACGCCCGAAACCAACTTCACTCCTTGCTTCACTCACCCCGTTCACTTCACTTGACTTCACTCACATAAGCTTCATTCACTCCACCTCACTTCACAGCTGATCAAATGTCAAGAAAATGGAGTTTTGTTACGCATTTTTTAGTTTCAGATTAGACAAAAAATCATAATGAAGTCAATTTACAATATTATTTTGACCAGCTTGGGCTAGAATGGATAATACGAGTCCATTTCAGCCTTGGGCAAGTGACGATAGTGCTAAAAATGTGAAATCTGAAAGAGATGTTGTGGATGACGCGAAACTTCATAGGGAAAATGTCAATCATCCAAAACATAGGCAAACTGCGTCTTATGATAAAGAAAGTGTCCCCGTTCCGAGCCTCACTCCAGGAACTTCGGGTACTGCAGACTCCGGTACCGACCCTGCTCGGAACAAGGAGTCCAAAATGGACTCTAGTAAAGTAGCTTCTATGCAACAAATCGTCGAAAACACCCTAAGGTATTAAAAAAGATTTCCTAGTCAGTAGCAGATTGTGTATCTCACAGGTTCACATCAGCTATAATTTATCAATTTACTGGTAACATATTTTTTTATACTATACTATTTTTAAATTATTTAATAGCACAACATGATCATGAAATCATTCGATCTGAAAATGTATATTTTCTAAGAAAACTTAAATTTCGAGAACTTAAAAATATGATTTAAAAGTAAAAAAAATTGTCCCCAGCCAAGAGGGTCGACAAAGGGTATCACAGTTGCTAGAAGCTGTAGAAGCTCTGAGCGGGGCTGAAAGACTTCTCCTGTACCTGAGGCTGCCTACCGGCGTGCCACCACATGATCCTCTGAAGCAACCTATGAACCCTTTGGGATCAAGGTATGATGGTGTGACATTCAATCTTTACAATCATAGAATTTACTTTCAATAAATAAAAAAACCATTTATAATTTTATAAATATTCATGGGACTGGAGAGGGCATAATTAAGAGGAGGCTTATACCCAGCAATGGGTGCTTCGGGGTGAAAATTATAAGGAAATTTGACAGACTTTTATTTGGCACAAATTAGATTTTGTAATCTCTATTAGTAGTTTGAAGCTTATTTACCAACTAGCTGTTCAATCTGCAGCTTCGTACACATAGTTTTTCAATAAAAACATTACCCGCCTGCACAGTTGGGTAAAAAGTAGCCTATGTCACCCGGGGATCTTCCCAATGGTGAAAGATTTTTTTAAATCGGTCCAGTAGTTTTGGAGCCTATTCAATGCAAACAAACAAACAATCTAATCTTTCCTCTTTATAATATTAGTATAGATAAATAATGAATTTTTTTTCCATGTGAAAATATTCACTTAAGACCCAGAAAAGCCATATAGGGTATTTCAGTGACTATAAATCACTAGCATATTTAATCACAATACAAGCACATAATTTGCTTATTTTATATAGATTTCTGATCTTGAATTGCATCCATAAAATTAGTATTATAATTATTAAGAGCCCATTGAATCATGCAAAAGCCTTTTGTCCATATAAGTAGCCCAATTAAAATAAAATTGATACTTTTAAGAGCCCATAAAAATATTTTTTACAATACAAAATTAACTAAATTACAATTAGGGTTAAGCTCGCCTATGTACATGTCCATTTTTTAAGCTGTTTTTGTCTGTAAATATATTTGTGTACAATAAAGAATAAAGAAAATAGTTTAAATTAAAAGTTTTAATAGCCATTCCAGTTTCTTTCATGATGGCTATTTATAACTATTAACTTATAGAGGAGCAGCACCGAAACAAATGCTGGTTGAATATAAGTTCCTGAATGGGACTCCCCTAATAAAGGTTATTATGTCTTAACAGAGGAGATCCTGACTCCCGACCCTTGCAACTCATGTTATTTTGTAAATTTATTTGTTATATTAACTTAATAAAATGTCTTTGTCTACAGGGCAGAACTTCAACAAACTGTAATTTGGATACAGACACATTTAGAGGTAGATCCTGATGTATCATTGCCCAAGCAAGATGTCTATGATGAGTACATGTAAGTAAATAAATAAATATTGCTGGACTATTCACACAGCGCTATCTAGCCCCAAACTAAGCAGAGCTTGTACTATGGGAACCAGCTAACTGATGAGAATACTTAAATACATGTTTTTTTTTTTTTGTAAAAACGTACTTATAATATATAGAAACACATCCAGACCCAGAACAAATATCTGTTGATCATGCAAACATTTGTACCGCGGCGAGAATCGAACCCGCTACCTCCTGTGTCTCAGTCGGCTATTCGCCCACTGCGCCACCGAGGTCGTAAACTTTTACACGTTGTTTGGGACAGTTGTGTATATAATATAACACAATTATATTAGAAAATTTATCTATACAAAAGACTACCTACAAAATCAGTACATATAAAAAACCCAACATTTACAAAAAAGAAAAAAAAAATATCAACATAATTAAGATAATGTTTATTGTAAATAAATTAAAATTTTATATTGTCTTCGTAATTGACCACATTGTAGTCATATTAATTGCACACCATTTTCCCAGTAAGAATAATTTAATTGAATGAATGAATGAAAAATTATTTATTGCACATAATAAAAATAATCTGTACAAATGCGAACTTAATGCTAGATTGCATTCTCTTCCAGTTAACCTGTGTATAATGCGGACAAACAGTTATTATAGGTAGTGCATATATGGTAGAGGTTTAATTTAAATTCCAATTATAGAATTAATGAGTTTTCCTATTTGATTGAATAATAATGTAGTATTATTTTGTGTATCAGAGCGCATTGTATGAGCTGTAATATGAAGCCTCTTTCAACTGCGGATTTCGGAAAGGTGATGAAGCAAGTCTATCCTACTGTGCGACCGAGACGACTCGGCACTCGAGGTAACTCTAGGTGAGTTCTACAAAACATGAGACACGAGTTTCCATGCATTCGAGCTCAGATGTCGACTAATTTCTCGTTATATGCACGCTCAGTATTATAGGTAAGTTTGTCGTCATTCGCCGGCATTCTTCTAGTGTTCATACAACTTCACTCAACATCGTATCTCGTCCTCAAAAATGAAGACTAAAATACTCGCGCAGCAGTTTGCTTAGACAAAGATATCTATTGGGTGTGCACGAGAAAACGAGTCAAGAAAATTTTATCATGTTACTTGTTAGATCTATAGATTTCAGTATGCATCAATTTAATGCGATATTTGATAAATTTAGTTATTAAAAGTAGCAGTTTATATTATAAAATTTTGATAAGCGGGATTACGCTTACGAAAATTAAGCTGATGACCATAATTTGAAACTTGCTGTCAAAATTCGTGCGCTACTGGTTTGACACATACTGTTAAAATCGCTAAATTTTCCAACGGACACCTTTTCTACTGTTGAAGTTTTATTGTCGATTATCTTACTATTCCTGCTTTCTCTGAGGCACAGTAAATACATATTTTATAATATCTACTTGGTTTGTACGTCATATCTGAGGAAGTCACATTAATGCAGATTAAAAAATAAAATCATTACCTGGGTTTACACATCTTTGCCCCATCTCTAATCATTTTGCACTATTATGTAATTAAATTATATAGAAATGGACGGAGCGGTGTATCTCATAACACATCCATACTAATTTTATTATCTCGAAAGTAACTCTGTTTCTAATGTATGTCTGTTTGTTACGATTTCACGACTAAATGAACCGATTTCGATGAAATTTGGTATATAGATAGATTATGACCACGATTGAGGCCTTCAAATTTACTGCAACGTGCCGCGCGGAGGCAGCGCGTCCGCAGCGTTGCAGTATTTATATGGATTTACAAAGCAGCGCGGCCGCAGCGCTGCAGACGCGCTGCCTCCGCGCCGCACGTTGCGGCAAATTTGAAGGCGCCCTTATGCTATTTTTTAATTAAATCCGCAGAAGGAGGGTATTGTTTTTATTGAATAACCAAACGTGCGAAGCTGCGGGTCAGCCAGTTTCTAAATCAATTAGTCACTATCAGCAGAACTGCATAACAAAGGAAATACAATAACTCAATATAATATACATAGCGCTTATGTTATTTCAGTTCTACTCATTCATGTCTGAGTCACACGTAAATCAATGATGTGAACAAATTAATGTACCTAACTAACTGAATAAAGCAATTGAATTTCTTAATGACTTTAGTAATTTATTTACAACCAGCTGACCCGCCGTACTTCGTATCGCCTTGACATGCATATGACGCGGGCTGCTAATGTACGTCGCGTGTAGATTTGTCAATCGGCCATCATTAGCTGATTGATGTATGAGAAAATGAATTTTCTTCATAGGTATATACTCATGGACAAATTTAGAGGAACGCAACAAATTTTTTGTTTTTTTCATTATTATGTTCTTATAACGCACTGGCCACATATACAGGTACATGTAATTTAAAAAAAGAAGGGTTTTTATTGTCTTTTGTTACAGAGTTGTTTTTTTATCGAGATAGTTTTAGTTTTGTTTAAAAATGTTCATTTTATTATCAAATCCTATTGAAAGTCAATTAAACACAAACACCACGATTTTTATGCTAATTTGTCTTTTTTACGTTGCGTTCCTCTAAATTTGTCCATGGGTGTAGTTATGCAGAATTACGCTAAAGGAAATCTAATAGGTCCGATTTGTCGCCTATTTTTACATGCTGTGATAACATTTTACGAACGTCTACACATGAAACGAATCACATAATGACAAAATAAAATATTGTTAAAGTTGTCAAAACCGGGGCTCTAACCTTATAACACAACTGCCCCCAAGTTATTTTAACTAGTGTTCCGCCTCGAACTGTGTTCTAGCAAGTGTGAATAAAAAATCCAATTAATTTAAAATGGCTACTCACTCTTAATTACGACGAAACTGAAAGCCTCTTGGATATCATTACATAACAATCTTACCTTTTCACTCGTCTAACTAACCCCCAAGCCCTTCCTCAAATCCTTCTGACCATTCCCCATTCTTGCCATTGGATGTGTGACATCCAGTCACACCCACAGAAACACATACATCCACCCCCTCCCCCCTTACACGCACACACATACAAACCACTCAGAACCTAGTAAAAGAGCACTAAGTAATAATTTTCTATTAAATATATTTTCTTATTTGTTATTGTATGTTCATAAATAATTAGTATTCTTTGCATGCTTACCAGATTCCGATTAAAGTTAAACTCTAATTTTAAACCGGTCTCCCGCGATACAGGCAAGTCCTAGTGCGGGGACCACCAGAAAAAATTAATGTAATTATGTAATGTTTCGGTAAATAAATATTTTGTATTTGTATTTATAGCAAGTGTTACCATTTTCCCCAAATATATCATAAGCCTCCCGACCATATGCTATGCCGCCGAGTGCCGAATGTATTGCGCGCGCATCTGTCAATTTCTTGGGCGATGCATCCGGGCGGGCTCCGCTACTCGTGTGTGTGTGTGAAGCGTATTTCATAGCCGTAGGCCGCAGTGGATGGACCCGCCTACATTTTCATACAAAGCGAAGCTAGGTCCACGTGCGTAGCCTGCCCTTGCGTAGCAGTCGATTCGTGGCTTTAACGACATGAAATTATCATCTTTTTAAGAAAAGCATTCACTAACTTTTTTCCACCCGCCAATCATAATATTATAGATTTATGCCCGTGTTAAACAATCTGGGCACTTCCTTGCTAAAATGCATACAATCTTGTCTTGATGTGCCTGCAATGGCTTATCCAATTATATCATATCCGAATTCGGTAGTATCTAAAAGTAGTTATCGTTGAACACTATATCAAAATCTTATCTCGAGTGTGTGTGTACCTACCTAAACTCGAGGAAATCTAAAAGGTCGAGTTTGGCAGGTGTCAAAATAATACCACATCAGGCCCTGGTATTTATTAAAATGTCAACCATGTCACAAGAACAATTTAAAAGACCCCAAAGGGTCGTGCCCTTCTACTGTACTTGTTACTGTGTCCATTAAATTAATAATTGGTAATTAACCGGTAACTGTATTAATATTAAAGTGTTCTGTAGATTCCCTCCTGACTTCGAAGTCAAAGTCAAAAAATTTTATTCATTAAAATCACAAGAATCACTGAAAAGTCAATTTTACTGCCTGTTCCTTCGCGACCAAGTCAGGAAAGAAAGGCAAGAAACAAGGCTGGTTGTTTTTTTAATGATCCTTTTAGAATACATAACACAGAAAATAAATTACGTCTAAATTGTAACATTTTGAACGAGTTGGAGCAATTTCAATCCCAAGCTTCTCTATCATCTAAATAATCCGATATTTTATAGTAGGCTTTTTTTATAAAGATTTTGTTTAATTACGTTTTAAAATTTGTTTATTGTCCATTTTTGTACATCACTTGGGAGTTTGTTGCCCTTTAAACGATTTACTAACCTCATGGAGTCTACAAGTGGCAACAGCGAGTTTATCTTTATTTCTAGTATTAAAATTATGATTATCGCTATTTTTCTTAAACAAATTAATATTTTTGTGAATATACATCAGATTTTCATAGATATATTGACAAGGGAATGTCATAATATTTATTTCTTTAAACTTATTGCGTAATGATTCGCTAGGGCCCACATTATAAATTGCACGAACAGCCTTCTTCTGCAGCACTAAAACAGTGTTTATATTCGCAGCACTCCCCCACAGCAGTATACCGTATGACATAATGCTCTGGAAGTAGCTGAAGTAAACTTCATCATCAGACCCTGGTAGTTAATCAATGATAAAACGTTTCATTATTTTCTTTTCTGAAGAATTTAATATACGTTCCTAAACCCTTCAAATAATGTTTTTAAAACGAACTACGACATCCCCTACCATCCTGAGGGGTGATTATCAGACAGAATAACAATTATGTATGTCAGTATGTACTTTGATATGCATTTATGCAAAATTTTACGTTTATTAACCCAAGGAATAATGCTTTTCCATACCAAATGCAACACCTCTTTTCACCCACTGAAGGGATTCATTTCCAAAAATCTGTTCTTAGTGTACCTCTAAACCTCACAAAGAACATAACCTCCAAACTTTAAGTCTCTAGAACCAGCGGTTTATACTGTGCTATTATATCCAGCTGGATTGAAATCCCTTGGAATATCGTCCTGTTGAAATATTGATCCAGGAATAACTAGTGGTTCTGAGTATAATTTTTCAATATAAAGTGATTGGTGCATATTAAAATTATATTCATCAGCCCCGGACCTTCGATTTTTCTGAACCGGGGTTGAAACTTGATGTGGCGCTTCCTTCAGCGTTTGAAATACGTTTGGCAAATGGCAACAATATAAATACTTTTGGTTTAAGGTTCTTTAGGCGCTGACGTAATGAAGTGCAAGTTATATTTTTAGCAAGTTCTGTGCCCGTGCCCCAGCAGCTCGCAAGCTGCGGGAAGCTAGTGCACCGTGCACTCAGCCTCAAGGGGGCGCAAATCTCAAGACTTGCGCTCCCGTGAGGCTTGCAACCTTGGCGGCCGCCACTAGCTGCGACACTAATAATAATGTATTCTTTTTTTCCTGTTATTTCTTTCTTTCTACTACAGTACTTTAGATATCTGCATTCAACTATTCATTATGATAACGATGATTACTCGCACACTCAATCAATCACATAACCACACAGTGACCGTCGCTTGACGTTCGACCTTTCGGGTTTATTCGGCTTAGCTCTTGCTACCCGCAGATTTCCAAAATGGGATGGATTTTGGAAATCTGCGGGGAGGATGGATACGTGCAGAAAATTCAGAAATCAACATAGGATGTGTTCATAAACCAACTGTGGATGCGTTCCAAATCAAATGAATAATCGATAGTACGACGTGCGCTGGATTCTTGCTAAGCGCTTTGTGTACAATGCGCGCAGCCAAAGATGAGACTTGACGGATCACGTGGTCATACCTGTGCAGTAGATAGTTCTCAGGCCATTCTGACGGTATGCGAGGCAAGCGGGGAAGGACGGCGCGCGGACGCCATACCTCGCCGTAGTCTGTCTCATCTTTGGCTGCGCGCATTGTAGCAAGTTGTATTCAAACATGGATTTTGCGCCCCCTGAAATTGCGGCCCATATCATCTACAAGTCACATTTAATAGCCGAATATTATCAAGTACACTGTGAACTGGTTATCAGTGACACAGAACATTTAGTATGTACAATGTTAGTGACGAAGAAAACGTAGAGCGATTGTTTTAGACACGTGTTGTTACATACATTGATAAGTTTGTGTGTTGTTGTTCCGGGTCACCGAGATTCCGATACATTATTTAGTACGGCGACGTAACGATACACACGCGTTGTTTAGTAGGTACAATGCATGAGTCCCACATATTATGTAGATGATTTATAGAATCTTGCAGGTCAAAGCACACCATATCGACTCAACACCGACTCGACTCGAAGGTAAAGCATTGTAATGTGTGCTTTATATCGTGTGAAGATATTTTTTGTGAAATTAGTATCCGCACGTAACAATAAAAAAACTTTGAAATAATTATTAAATATACTTACACCGTGATACTCATAAAAATGCTCTCTTTCAAAAGAGCTTTCCAAAGTTCTATTTAAATAAATAAAAAATAAACATTTCACATAACGCTATCTAGCCCCAAACTAAGCAAAGCTTGTACTATGGGAACCAGATAACTGATAGAATACTTGGATATAATATTTTTTGTAAACACTTTCTTATAATATAAAGAGAATCACACAGACCCGGAACAAATATCTGTAGATCATGCAAACATTTGTTTGGCGGCGGTAATTGAACCTGCAACTTTCTGCGTCTCAGCCGGCTATTCGTCCAATGCGCCACAGAGGTCGTCGTTTTTTAATAAATTCGTTTGTTTACAGATATTGCTATGCTGGTCTCCGTAAGAAAATCAAGCTGGAAGTACCACAATTACCTGACTTAGGAGAGTCTTCATCAAAAGTAAGAAATCACAGTTAATTTTGCAAGTACCTACATACCACAAAATATAGTATAGAAGTAAAGCTTGTGGACGCGGATCAGAGGGCTTAGCCAAGTTACAGTCGATTAGCGATGACGCTAGTCGATACGTCCGAAAATGTATGGGTATTTGACACATGCTATAGAAATATTACGTCATTCAGCGACAACAAATGTATGTAGAAATCGAATAGATTCGTGGCGAATAACATTTGGCTACGGGCTCTGGGTTCAAATTAGTCGAACGATCGACCGACTTTATCCGAGATCCTGGTACGCGCGCATCTATGTGTACGTGGGTCTGTTTTCACTCGTACTAAACTTAACTTCCATTCCTATTTGTTTTGTGATTGATGGAATTGTAAACAGTCGATCAATTTTGAGCAACCCACATAAACCGCATTGTCTAAAAATGCATTGGCAATGCATGAAAAAGTTGTCTGTCCAATGTTTACCAATTAACCATAAAGCCTCGTAGGCGACAAATGTCCCGGAAGATGTCTCGCGAGACATGTGCGACGTCGCCGGACATCGTGCAACATTGGCAAGCATCTTGTGACGCGATACTTAATTTCAGTGATAACAAATGAGAGATAAAATGTTTCGCGTCGTCGCACGACTTGTCTCGCGAAGGTGTTCCGGAAAATTTATCGCCTAGTGAATGAAAACGGGGCTAATGCAGGTAATGATTTTAAGATATTCAATATAGTTTTTTTTTACAGGAACCAAATGTGGCTTCCAGAGAAACGGAAAGAGTTATCTGCGACTGGGCAGAAGCTAAACTGGGTACGCTATTTACAATAAATATTAATTAGTGCATATAAGTTTATTGTGTTATAGGGGACACTTTTAGATGGATAATTATGCTTTTTATTTATGTAGTTCACCCCGAACTGAGATCTCGCAAGTCTCCTATAAAAACAAAAAATACATTATTTGTTATCTTTGACCACCAAAATAGTGCCACGAAATGCATAACAAAATTATGTGACCTACGGTTTCATTCAAATTACAAGTAACGGTAGTTCATGTTAATTGGTTATACTTTTTTGGGGTATAAAAATTTAAAAACTACAAGGCTTAAACTAAAAAATAAAAACGGGGTTGAAATGATGATGAATGCGGAAGTTGGATTTGAGTTGGTGATGAGTCGATATGGTGTGCGATGACTTTAAGGCTGTATTATTAATTTAATTTCACGGTACAGGTGTGAAATTCGGAAATATATCTGAATTGGCGAGGCATCTGATGACGGGCAGCACGCAGCATGCTGTGCCGAGTGGACCACCGCCGAGCATCTCACCGCCCCCTCTGACCCCCGCACCAGGTAACTGTTATCCCGAAAGGATTCTAATCATGAAAATAATACTACATTTTTCATCACTCATGCTCTGAAAGTAGGTTATTGTTAACTCGAAACCGGCTGCTCCGAATATACGATTTCCGGCCCTAGGGCCGAAAATCAATTTGAAAAGAGAACGGCGCTAATTATTTACATTCTTAATATGGTATAATGAAATATAACCTCCATGACAAATCCTTATTTCTAATGAAAGAGGCCATAGTCTAGCATTAAAAAAAAACAATTGATACCCGGAACGGTAATGGTTAATTTTAATATGGTTTGGTTTAAATTTAACAATACATAGTTGTGTTTTCTTATGAAAACTACCCTTGATCAAGATGTACTGGACTCAATGGAAGACCAGCGCTGCGGCATATTAACTTGCCGTAGCATCATGCTGAGCTGAGTACCAATTCATCCCCACACAGTTTTTAAGTTTGTTAGTGCTTAGGTTAGATTTTAATGTTGTTGTGTTTATTTTTCTTTATTACTGCGTGGTTTTCTTTCTTTCTTTAATGTACTATCAAAATCCTTGCATTCCCAATGAAAAGTTATATTATACTCAGATGTAAGCGGTCTCTTAGCTTCCTCGCTCGCATTCACTGGCTGGTACGCTAAAATATTTCGGGTGTAACGGGTTTAAAGGAAAACACATTAATTAATTTGTATTTTTCTTTAAATTGTTACCAAAAAACATCCCACAATTTGAATGGCCCACACGCTGTAAAAACTTAGTTTCAAGTCCCTAAAATTCTGTAAATTTTATACAGGGTGTCTCAAAAGAAAGTTCACATTTAAAAAATCGATTAAAAAAAAAGTAAGATGTTTATTGAAAAAATGTTTATTACATATTAAAATACACTGTTTGGGAATTTATTTTTTAAAAATGACATCGTCCAAATGTAAACCGTTGCGTTCACGGCATTCGTTTATTCGAGCACTAAAATTTGCTATGACGGCTCTGCAGGTATTCTCCGAGATGGCTGCGATTTCGTGACGGATATTTTCTTTTAATTGTGCCAGGGAAGTCGGTTTGTTGGCGTAAACTTTGGATTTGAGATAACCCCACAGGAAAAAGTCCATAGGTGTTAAATCGGGACTGCGTGGAGGCCAACTTATGTCACCTCTCCTGGAGATCAATTTGCCAGGAAAAATTTCACGAACTCTTGGCAGAGACCTGTTGGACGTGTGTGAAGTGGCTCCGTCCTGCTGGAACCATGTTCTTTAGTTATAACAAGGAAAGTGCTGCAGCTCAGGCACGAAGAAAACGTCTAACATCTCCACATAACGCTCTGAATTCACTGTAACTGTGCGTCCCCTTCCATCTTCAAAAAAGTAAGGGCCGATAATTCCTCGCGCCGACATTGCGGCCCATACGGTGACTTTAGGCGAATGTAGGGGTGTCTGATGTTTTTGTTTTGGATTGGTTGCACTCCAGTAGCGGCAATTTTGCTTGTTAACATATCCAGTAAGATGAAAATGGGCTTCATCCGAAAAGAAGATGTTGGTAAACGTTGGAAAGCGCTCAATCATCTGGTTTACGTAGTCAAGCCTCTGACCAGCATCCTGAGGCTTTGATTCTTGCACCAACTGAATTTTGTACGGGTGCAGTTTTAAATCTTTATGCAAAATGCGGCATAATGACGATCTGTGCACGTTTAAGGCCACAGCACGCTTCCGAATTGAAAGGTTCGGATCGTCCCGAATAGACTGGGCGACACTGTCTACGTTTTCGACCGTTCTCGAATCGATCTTGGACGCCCGGATTTTGGTTTTTCCAGTGTTGAACCGGTCTCTTCAAACTTCTCGACCCATTTTGCAATGAGTCGAGTGGTTGGCGCATCATTCAAGTGACGAATATGTCGAATGCTGCAGAATTTTCTACGCGCTACAGTCGCCGAATTACCGTTTTTATAAAACTCGCGTACGCACAACGCACGGTCCGCTCCCGAGAAACGCTCCATAGCGACTAAATTCCCAAGAGCCAGGCTACCGACTGACACTCCCCCCGCGCCCCTCAGAATAGTTGCGTTCACGCAATAACCAAAACAAATGTGAACTTTCTTTTGAGACACCCGGTATAAGGACTCTATCCTTCTAATTTCTAATCATGATAGGTTATTGTTACTGACCCAACTATATTTTTTAAGCGCTTGACAGAAAAATAAACCCTTATTCTGTAGTGGACTTCTTTAAATCACTGCGTATTCATTAATTTAGTGATGAATTCACTAGGTCAAAGACATTGGTGGCGATTCTGTTGTTTACTGAGTTACTAAAATATCAGTGAAATGTCACTGTAACAGGCACTACAACCACTTAAAAATGTATTGGCGTGATCCTTGTCAGGTTAAATCCCATACTAATTAGATCTTTAGCGTGAACGAAATAAAAACATTCACATTTTATGACATTTTAGTAAGTCAGTAAACAACAGAATCAACACCATACCTCTAACACATCCTCAAATAATAACATGAAGTCTTCCAGCATGTTTAAGGTCAAGAACATATAGTTACAGGTCTATCAGAAGAGCAAGTGAACCGGCAATTGATGTCTCGTCTCAAACGAAAGATGCAGGTCAGTATGGGCAGGCAAACCCATGACTCGGAACAAACACAAGTGAGCAATCGACTACCCATAACCTTTTCTTTAGAGTATCTTAGACACAGCTAGAAACGTAGTATTATCGGCTATAGTCAGCTTATTCACGACGAAAAGACAGGATAGCGCTCGTTCGTTAGTTTTTAGATCATATTTAGACCTTGATTCCTGGCATCGCGCATGCGTAATGAAAACTGCTTTTATTAATAGTTCTGATTTCAGTCTATAGAAAAATGGGAGTAAAATACACGGTACCGCATGCGACCGCTAGTATGAAATATAGAAACTCAAGTTATTTTCAGGGAGGCCAAGGAACACCTGGACGGCCGAAGAAGAACAAGGGACAAGAGCTACCTGGGGAATCCCCTCCATCAACGTCATACGTGAGTCACCACCCGCCGCTTAAACACGAAAGTGAGAACATACCTGGCGAGATACCTGCCTACGGATACCCACCCACCTATATGTATGACAGGCCTCCTTACCCACCGTTTTCAGCGCCGCGCGCACATCCGACGCACTCTCCGCACGGGCCGCACGCGCCGCATCCATCGCAACCGCCGCATCCACCCATGGCTATGCACGATTATCGACAGGATCCGTATGCGTTCGAATCGTCGTACGCGCGTGACCTTTCCGTTTCCGTGCCGTCTGACGTCAGCCACAACTTACCCATAAACCTCAGCAGTGACGCATCGCTAGATCTATCCACCGAGCGCGGGGATTGGCAGAGACGAAGGCCGCCGGAACCCCCACCGCCTCGGCTACCTTTACCCGGAAAAAAACTTATACTCGAAACGTATCAAAGCGAAACAAGGTCTATTTCGCCGCGGTCGCTCCCGCCTGAAGTGAGACCGCCCGTGCAAGTGCCACAAGAGGAGTTCCCACGAACCGAGTACCTGCCTAAAAAAATGCGAGCGGCGGAAAGCCTAGGCGGAAAGTTAGCGCGCCAAGCCTTAGCCGCCGCCGAGTCGCCCGTCCCGCCGGTTTCCGTACCCGCGTCGTCTTCAGAGCCCACCGTTCGTCCCGAGGTTGCTTTTTTAGAGGATCCAAAAAACTTAACGAGCCGGTCCATAAGCACCGCCGCGGCGCTGGCCCGGGAGGAACAGGAGGCGGCGAGGGCGGCCACGACTAGGGCCGAGCGGCCCAGCGCGCGGCGGCCGGAGTCCCCGGACCAGTGCTGCGGCCTGGGCGGGATCAACATCAAGACGGGCATGATCTGCGCGGAGAAACACTCGGAGATACTGAACCGCGAGAGAGTCATCAGCATCTGCAACATAGACAAGCACGACCTCGACGACTACCTCAACGAAGGCAACAGCCAGGAGCACGAGGAGGAACTCGTCCAGTATTTTCATCAGAAAGCGACGGCGGCGAACGCTAACAGCGCGGTCGCTTTTTTAGAAACCCAGGACCCACAAGACGATCATAGCCAGGGCAAAAACGAAAAGATATCACAACTGCGAGAGCTGCTAGCTAAGAACTTAAAAAATCAAAGTGGGTCCAATCCTCAACCGAACCAGGAACCCCAAGGACCCGTGCATAAATCCGAAGAACAACTCAAAACTAATATTACCGAAGGCGCTTTCAAACCTCTCATGAGCGTAAATGAGGGGGAAATGAACGGGACGCCCGTGACGATCCAAAACGAAGTAGATAAACAATGTAACAGTAACGCACCTGTTGCCAACGGGACTTCTTCTGTGCCATACGTAAATAATAACAGTAACCAGTTAGTGTCTAACATCGGAACGCCGCATCTCTATAACGGACATTGTCACAATGAGCCTCAAAGCCCCACCACTAGAACCCAACAGTATGACTTCGTGCCGATCTCCGATGGGTGTCATTCTCCAGGGAATTTCAATTCTAAATCACCCCTGGGGTTCGGGGCAAGAGGACAGAGTCCGACCAAAGTCAACAAACAAATAATAATGGGCGGTTCCTTGCAGACCTCTCCTATATCACACAGCACGGCTGCCAGCCCGTTCGTCAGTCCTAGAAACACGCCTGTGCCAAGGTCTCGGCTTTGTTCACGACCCATTCCGAAACTCAACGGAAGAAAGCGACGCAATCCCTTATCCCTGGGCATGACCGACCCAAAACAATTTGCAGTACCGAATGACCAAAAATTTATCGGTAAAGCGCCTATAGGTGGACCAGGAAAATATTATCAACCCATGTCTGCGCCCCCGTCTCCAAACATACTTTGTTCACAATACAAAAATCAAATGTACCATTGTGGTCCGATGCCAAATGGTACAAACAACTTATGCTTGAACTTTTTACCAAACCCACCGTTTCGAGATCACATGAACGGTGACCAACCACTTTCTGCGGATCCCTTATCAAGCGAGGTTAGCCAATTCTTCCAAGAGGCTGTGGTGACTTACAGCAGACACGATGCCTTCCGATCGCAGTCGGTGCCCCTAAAGCAAGCTATGAGCAATATGGCAATGCTGAGTTACAACAATACTCCTGTCGGCTCGGTACCCCCTACGCCTATTCCGAACGAGTTTTGTGATTTCGGCTCTCTGACGGACACCTGCGATCTGACGAAGGCTGGCCTAAATCGTGAAACGTTAGACAAAATTTATAATGCGATCGATAGCAGTAATGACGTACTTAGCGCAGAAACGGAACAGAATCTTCTGGGAGCCGACAATACTTTGACCAACGGCTGTGATCCTTTACCAGACCAACCGCTGCTTTCCGACGACCAGTTGACGTCACTCATCCCGACCGGTGATGAACTGCTCGATAGAACTAATCAGTTTAACCAATCGTTCACCGCCGACGGTACGGCGACTGATAACGTGGATGACTTCCTCAAAAGAGCGAACAGCATGGATTTCGAATTGAACGACCTGGTCGACAAAAATAAATATTATACTTCACGCTCAGTGCCGAGTACCCCTTTACCGTACAAACGCCCGGCGCCGAATCTACAGATCGATTCGCGTCGATCTAGAGAGTTATTCGCTGCTGACAATTACTCCTCCGAGACGAATGGAATTTCTTCCAAGTCAGTGCCCTCCACTCCGCAGTTCGTCGATGAAAAAAGTTTTTTCGGATTCAGTAATAGAGATTTTCTGATCAATGGCAATTCAGTGAGTGGTTCCGCTCAAATTCACGAGACGGTAGTCGACAACGACCAGGGATTGACGTCTCCGCTCCACGACATGCTGCGGGAAGACATGCTAGCAGAGCCGTTAACGCCGGCCTTGCTGGCCGACCTCGATAAAATGGACGGTACTCCGTACGTCGATCTCTAGTCAGCGTATTTTTCGTAAATCATCACTTGTAAATATGTAAAATACTATTAATTTGTACATTCGACGAAATATTGGATAACTTCACGGAGTACAATATTCATAAGTGTGCCTTCAGTGAAGGCAAACGCGAAGTCGTTCGTTTAGATGTTATGGATTTCTCACTCCCAAAAATTGAGTCAATACCGTGCACTATGATAATGTGATAAATTGTTAAGTGTGATTTCAATTCCTAGAGATTCAAGAGCTGTTTCTTTAAAACTATTTGCACGGTTTAAGTAAGTTCAAAATGTTTGTTGGTTTAATAGTAAGAAAAGGCCAGCCTTTTCTTTATCGATATTTACTTGTTTCGAATCACAAACATGTGTCAATTGATACTCTGCTTTAAATAAAAGCATCTGGCCTACAATTAATTGGAACGAAATGCCTTTACATTTGATAACTAATCTAACATAAACCTATATTCATGAGATTAAAATAATAATGGCATATGATTATAAATCCGTCAACTTAACTCGATACCTGGCTCGAATTACAGTTTTGTTAAGTACGGTCAGCAAAAAAAAATAGTACCTAGATTGAGAACAAAATACAATTTTAAAATAATGAAGAACAATGAAAAAATTATCTTATAATATTAACAATGATTTTTTTTTTAATTAAAATGAATCATCACTAAGTACTTTGGTTCATAGGTTCTACCCCAGATGGTTCACTGCCATCGTCGTCCTCAAATTCGCTCCCCGACTCGTTATAATTAATAACAAAAGTCCAAACGTAACAAAAACAAAAAACAGCAAAAGAAAAAAACTCGGAAGTGAACTGAAATGACGCGCACGTATGTATCGCTAACAGGTATCCCAACGCTACTGGCGGGAGTGAAGCATGGGGAACGGGAGAGGGGTCGCGTTTCGAGCCAGGTACCGAGTTAAGTTGACGGAGTTATACACTTTACAAATACATAATTACACGCATGGTATTCCTGTTATGTATTTTGTTAGCTATTCGATATACTTATATGGTAGGACATTTGGTAAGACTATCAGAATAGTGTGTGTTGATAATATTGTTACACCTAAATCTACCGTGATGAGGCTTAACACATTTATATTTGTAAATTTAGCAGTTGACCAGCACTGAGTTATAGACATGATAAACAAAAATTAATCGCCAAAGTAATTTGAGAAGAGTACGTAACTGAATAAATAGTGGTATGTTATGTATCTTGTTTGAATGTGCCTCATGACAATATACTATGATATACTCGTATAATCACAAAGGAACATCGAAGGTTTTATAATGTGCTTTTAATATAACTAGTGAGATACAAACCCACAGTCGTATGCTTGATACGCGGTAAGCGTTCCGTCAACAGCAAAGGAAGTAGCTTAGCTAGTATTTACCTAACCAGACCAATGCTGCGTGCCAAGCGCGCTTAGTGAATTAGATTGTGTTTTCGTAAGAAAATTATAAAAATAGATATAGTTTATGAGAAATGAATTTATTGTAAGTTAGCACAAAGATTTAATATATTTTATTATCACATAGGGAGTTTACTTGATATACTAAATTTACATTAACCGCATTAAATGCGAAATAAAATTTTTAGTAGGTATGCCGTTATGGCTATCTTGAGCTTATAAAGGCTTCATTGACAAATAGTTTAATGATTACTCCCATTTTCACCAACTAATTGTAGGACATCTAACATTTCGGAGCAAAACGGCAGTTTATGTGTCTTTTAAATGTTACGTGTTGGTAATCAGTTGGTTAAAATGAACATTTGAATTGTATTGAATGAGGCCTTCTTATGTTTGTGAGTTCTCTAACAATACGCATTTTCTAAAGTTAAACTTAATTTTACTGAACTAAAATGCCGTCGACCTTTTTAAATATATCGTCATACACCCGACGAGTATTTTAGCACGGGTTTAACTTTAGATGAATCCACGCCAGTGAATCTAATCATTTTGTACATGTGTGACGATGCGTATTTAACACAATGATGCGTTGTATAATGATGTATAATTTTCATAAATTAGTGATAAGTAATGTAGCAATGTTAATAGGCCTCTTAAAAATATTATCAAACTTCAGGTATAAGAATAGTTGAGTAGACGGTAGTCAACAATAAACGGTATTTTTTTTATTGTGTCCTCAACCTGTGCCTGTTTAATTAAAATAAACTCATCTAAAGCTTCGTAGATTGATAAAAACGCTAGTACAAAATAAAACACTGATTCGACAGGGATACATCTAGGTATATATGTAAGTGAAACCGAAGACTGTTATAAAGTTTGTAGATATTTTGAACACAAATATATTTCCCGCGATCACGCGTTTTAAATGGCCACAACAACTGCCCTCAGTGATCACATCAGTGTTCTATTCCAATTTGGTACACTTACCAAAATCATCTAGTAAGTACCTAATTATTCATAAGTTGTTTAAATTTAGGGCACGTTACACTCTCACTGTAGTGTAAGTCAGTAAATATACATGTAAATATAATATTTCATTCCTCACCAACTCTCATATTGTCTCTAAACATTGTATAATCAATTAATTACATCATTGTCGTATGCTATTGTTATCTCGTGTTGTATTCATTCATTTATAATTATGATTTTAATAACAAATGAAAACATTACATAGTTTGTCTAGTGTGAAATGTCCATATGTTGTGATCATTGAATACGATACATTATAATATAATGTAAGTGTGTTTTATTTGTGATAAATAGAATATGTATTTTTATATGTGTCAGTATGTATGGTACTACCGTCTTCCAATTTGCTATTACTGATGACACTATCGGCTCCCACGCAAACCAAAATAATTTAAAATAAATTGCTATATTTTACGAAATACGATGTACGACCATTAGATCTTGAGGAACATTGTAACAAGTTGGTGGTACCATACAAATTCACATTTTGCTAGTGTTGAAAATATGTGTTGTGTTATTTCTTCCAATAAAAATGTAGGATGATTATGTATGTGGTCAGTTTTATATAAATGTTAATCAATCAAGCCGAAATCTTAATCCGTTACGCAGCGCGCTCTATAAGCTCTGCAGCGGCACGGGTCAACGCCGTATTTATATTTAAAATTCAGACTATTTGTGTGTTATTAGTCTAAAGTTTATAAAATTGGGTGAATTATGAACGACCGCAATGACGGCGCATTGATTGTATAAATAAGTAAAACACGGTATCGACTAAAGCGGAACGGTGGCTGCGTTAAATCATAATTGGTTTCACAGGTTAGAAGGCGATACATAGTCGTATGGCATTCTGACGCGATTCTATTTAATTTTACACATTTCTCTTCTCTACTTTGGTAGATACCGGCCTTAAAGCCGCGGCTGGCCTGTTTCCTTGTTTGGAAATTACTTTTATGTTTAACATTCAACAGTAATTTTGTTATAACAAAACATCATGACATTTCATTTATTTTTAATACATTTTTCTTTTGTTAATAATAATTGTTTTTATTTCTAAATATATTTTAAAAATGTATAATAAATACTAAGGTTTAGTATGTATAGTCTTTTAAGTGAAAATATCCATGTTGTTGATTAGTCTTTTATGGATGTTGATTTACACCATTTGCTATTCAGTGATAATAAATGGTATTATAGTATTTTCAATTGATTTTAATTTTACCAACAATAAAATAGCTTACACAAGAAATCACCTACACTTTGGTAAGTACAATAATACAATAATAATTATTATTTATTTTTCTATAATTATTTTATATATTATATAATTATTTAGTTTACTACAATTAATCGGAATGAAGACTTGGAATCACAAGTTACTTTTCTTTCCATAGTTTTGTAGAAACCATTTGTGCAGTATAGGATCATCAGAATAGTTGTAGTTATTGTTTACTACAACTGGCATGCCAGGGTTCCATTCGAACATAATGGCAATCATGGGTAATGATTGCAAATTGTTCAATGCTCCATCTCCGTGCATTCTTCTTATTTTTCTCGCCATGCATCGTTTAACATAAGTTAAAAAATTGTCCAGAAAGTTAAAGCAGACGTTGGGATTCCAAAATTTCTGAAAGAAATATAATGAGGGGTTTTCACGGCCATGTTTTTATAACTGCTAACAGATGGCGCTGCTCTGTCATACTCTGAAATTATATGGACAAAAAAATAACTAAGTTTGCCTCCAGCGCCATCTGTAAGTAAGTAGCACTATAGTCTTCCAATTCTATAGTCTTGTGGTTTAAACTAGACCACTCTAGATTGCGCTGTTACTAGCGCCATCGAGTAGCAAGTAATTGTTTAATGGTGGCGATTATGTTGTTTACGCTGTCTAAAACTGTATAAAATACGAACGGTCTTATTTTGTTCGGACTAAAGATCAAATTAGAATGGCATTTCTAAATTTAAGTATTTTTAAATAAGAAGGCGTGTTTGCAGGCTAGTTAGAGTCAACACCAATTTGATTGATCACTAAAACTAGCCCACAAACATACCATCATAACAAAAATTACTTATTTTTAGAAATGTCACTTTAAATTTCATTCTAATTTGATCTTTAGTGTGAACAAAATAAGACCGTTCGTATTTTGCACAATTTTAGTTAGCGTAAACAACAGAACTGCCACCAATTATATATAAAAAGTTCTTTCATTTTGATGCCTAGATTATTTTAATCTGTTTATTAAAATATGAATAATTATGTTACATGACTTGGTACTAACCTGAGACATTTTAGATAATTCCTTCACACTAAATATTTTTAGCTGTTCCACAATGCCCTCATCATTTCTGACACCACAAAGTATTGACTCAACTCCTACAAGAAATGACTGACACCACCATTTCTTTGTTTTAAACCTCCTGTAAAAATTTGTAATTTTATTAGAACCTAGGTGGTTGGCAATGCACAGTGCGTGGTCGAAATTCGACCATTAAATATATGGCACTATTTTATTAGTCAAAGATTGATTAATATTTTTTTTTGTTTTTTTGACTCGAGATTTCATTAAGTTCAGGGTGAACCACTAGTTTATGTATAGTTAATGTAATACCTAAAACTTCTTTCTTGATTAGGATGCTCTATGTGTCTGTTGGTTTTTAACTCTATAAACTCTTTCGTAGATAAATAATTGACAATAGCTTCAACTCCAGAGTCTTGGCTTGGAGGTTCCATCACCGGTTCCCTGTCACATTTAATACCATCCATTTCTGCTCCATACACAATTCTGTGGTTGTGCAAAAGGGTTGTGAAAACCAGTGAAAATTCCTCATTTTCATCCACTGGCTCATCAGGATTTGGTTCCACATCTGGCTTATCTAAAAATATAAGTAGAAACAGCTTGATTAGAAAGGAAATGACTGCCTCCGTGGCGCAGTGGGCGTATAGCCGGCTGAGACGCAGGAGGTAGCGGGTTTGATTCCCGCCGTGGAACAAATGTTTGTATGATATACAGATATTTGTTCCGTGTCTGGCTGTTTTTCTATATATTATAAGTATGTATTTACAAAAAAAAAGTATATAAGTATTCTATCAGTTATCTGGTTCCCATAGTACAAGCTCTGCTTAGTTTGGGGCTAGATAGCGCTGTGTGAAATGTCCAGAAATATTTATTATTATTATTATTTATTAAAGAGACTCAAAAATTTTTCACTTTCATGAAAAAGATTGTTACATAAATACAGTGAAAATTTAACAACAGTTTTGCCCACAAATATCCTAGACTTTTAGGTCAGAATATAATAAATGCTTGCATTCAAAGGTTTTTGAAAGCATATGTTTTGTATTTTACTAAAACGAATTTAGTAAGTAATAATTATTAGTTTACCTGATAGCATGTATTGTTCGAACTTATAACCCCAAGAAGTACACAGTTTTTCTCGTTCTGACATGTTTTGTTTTCTCTGCTGCTTCTCATTGGTATCACGAGCACAAAGATAAATATTACCTCTATGCAACACAGCAACAATCTTCCAAGGCTCCTTATTTTCATAAGGAGTGCATGCCACACAAGTCATGAGACCCCGATAACAAAAAAACTGAGCCTTGTCTAAGCTACTTTCTTGACTATAGTTCAGCCTTTCCTCATTTTGCAACAAAAACTTTAATAAGTCTGTAAGTTTAACATCTAGGTCCTCCGGTTTATGTATAGCTTTATCATAGTGAAGATTCAAGTCAAATCGCACCTTGCCTTCTTGCATTCGTCTGGCATACTTAATGTTTTCTAAGCCGATGAATCCTATTATTTTAGGGCGTTCGAAACGAGGGAAGGACCCTAAATAAATATTGCTTGCAACATGCAACTCTGGCTGTGTATCCATATTTTTGTAAACTTAGTTTGAATTAGCAGTTTAGCACCGGTATTTATCAGTGAACAAAGCCACAGAACATTATTCTCTCCCAGTATTATCTGTAGTCTTTGACAATAAGGTAAAATTGGTCAATACTGTTTTATTACGAAGGATAGCGATACGATACGATTTATTGTGTATTTTTATTTTTTGAGCACTATGATGAAATTGAGAGAGAAATTAGAAAATAATATTTTTTTACAGGGTTCTGTTTGTGGACTTTGCGAATACCTATTATTTTTATTTTGACTTGATTGATCTTCTGAATTGACTTATTGTTTTTGACATTATCGATGCCAAATTTAAATCATATGTCACTGTTATGTGTCACAGACGAGACGAGACGTCATCAAGTACTTCAAGTAGGTAGTTGGTGTCAAGTTTTAGGACGGTTGTGTTTTTGAAATGATAGTAATTTAATTAACCGATCAACAACATTAGATTTTGCAGTAAAACTATGAGAAATGAATTCCACTTTCCAAAAATGTCGTTTGTGCTTAAAACTTGGTGATTTCTGCTCTATTTACGAACAAGATGATTCGATCAAACTATCGGAAATGGTTATGGCATTTACAAACATTGAGGTATGTAAATACTTACCGTTTTTGGGCATTTATAGCTTGGTGGCCTGACCTGGTTAGCATATTTACATGTTTTCCAGATATTTGATGGGGACGGCTTGCCTGATCGTGTTTGTACGTCCTGTATAGAGAACCTTAGCACAGCTTATCTGTTCAAGCAGCAATGTGAGAGGATTGACAGCATGCTGAGGAAAGCTCCAGGTATGTTCTTAATATTTTAAATATAGGATCTCAGTTTTAACTTTATTGTAATACAATAGCTCGCAGGTTTGTATATTTTTCAATTGTCAACTAGAGAGTTTATTTTACATGCAGATACCAATTTAAATCAACCTGCATTGGAGGACTACAATGAGTTTTTTCACAAAGAGTTTCATCAACACACTGAATATGACGAAGGGTGTGTTGAAGGAGATAACAATCAGAATTTCGTAAAAGACACTACCATAAAACCCCAAATGGAAATAAAAATGGGATGGGTTCATGAAACCAGCGATGAGACTGACAGTGACATGGACTCTGTCAAGTGTGTGTGTTGCAATGAGTCCTACAGCACTGTGGGAGCACACACGTGCCGCGTCCAATGCACTATAGAGCACAATGAACTACAGCGCTCCAGTAGCAATGAAACCCTAGTGGCATCTGACCTGTCACCTATCATACATTCCACAAGGCCGGTACCCCCTATCCCGGGGAGGCCACCCACTGTGGGTGTTTCTTGTGTACTGTGTGATGAAAAATATGACCAATATGATGATTATGTGATTCACATCAATAAATGTACGACTAATGTGAAACTACACCACTTTGTATGCCCTGTGTGCCATGAGATGCACACTAATAAATTGGCGTATTTGGAACATTTGAAAATGCTACATTTCAGACCAGCCTCACCTGCTGGAATAGATTGTGTAGATTTTGTCCCGACACTAGAGAAAACCAGGAGACCGAAAACAGTCAGACGTCAAATAGGTTGGTCTATTGAAGATATTTACCAAGAAATCGACTGTAAGAAAGTGGAAGAGAAAAGGGAGCATTCTCCTGCATCCAGCATATCACATAACTTCTTTGAGAAAGAGACCCCTACGACAAGTCCTTTAAAAAATTTCTTTTCCAAATTGGGGAATGAGTGAGTTGATATTTGAGTGTAAGCATGGGGACAAATCTGTGCTTTAGCAAATACTACTAACCTTAAACTTAAGAAGCTTGTTGTACATACTTTGCAAAATGGGGAATGCTTCATCAAAGCTAAAATGCTTCCTTCTCTTCAATTTCAGCCGAAAAACCAAAATAATTGTCAAGGCTACTGTCCGGCTCTTACGAAAGAAGCCTATTGTTATTAGGCCCCTTTTCATCAACCAATTACTGTAAGACACCTAATGTCTACAAAAAAAGTAAAAAAATCGTGGTGAAAAAAACCTATTAATTATGCCACTATAAAGTTTCCATGTATGTATTGGTTAGTGAAAATGCTCATAAATTTCATTCTGTATCATCAAACCTTATCATTAATCCATAAACTGTACTAAATCAATTCAATCACAGGTCTTCCAGACAAAGTACACCGAAACGAGTGAGCTTCAGAAAGTTCATTGAAAATGGCAAAGCGAAGACTGCGGTGTATCTGCCCTTCCAGAAATACATACAAAACTACAAACAAAAGAAAAAAGTCAATGGGTACAGCCCTATAAAAAGCCAGATGCAAATTACGACGAAAGTGAGGGCTAGTCTACCTGCTGAAATTATTTCAGGTAACTTTAAACATTTTCGAAAACGTATATTTTGAACCTTATTTTCATCTGATAATCATTATTTTCTCAAGCGGTCGCGGCAAACGAACTTCTTTTGTGAAACGGACTAATAAAACATTATATGCATCTCTGAAATCTAGATTACATATTTCAGATAGTGACTACAACTCCCCGAGTGGAACATCTGAGGAGTCATGGAGACTGAAGCAGAACCTAATATGTGCATGTGATAAAAAAGTATTTATGCTCTCTGAATCCGTTAACGTAAGTATCATTTCATTTGCATGTGATTCGTTCTAACACAAACTATTAGACAAATCTGAAGAATTGAATCATGATCAGCCATAGTACGTCCGCTGCTAAACATTGGACTGATCCATAGATTTGACGAGCGACGAATGAATAATCGTTATTATTAAGCCTGCAATGTTTCAAAGACAACGACTGACCGCATATATGCAACTATCGCGTAAGTTGCCGAGCGGTTGTATACCGTTGTATGTATTGTCTTGTCGATGGATTAACTACTAAGTATATAGAATGCCGAGCAACTGTTGAGATGCGACCGCTAGCCGCGGCTTATGGCGGGTTCCTATATCCGTCGTTAACCAGCTACGACTAGTTTCTCCTTGAAAACGTGTCAAAAGTTTGACACTAGTTTGACACTTTTTCAAGGAGATACGATTCGTAGTCGATTACCGACGGATATTATATACCCGCCATCAATTGCCCAATCTGTCAGTTGCTCATGCGACCAGTATCGGCCAAAGCGCTTTCTACCCTTCTACGTCTGTCTGTCTGTCTAATTGTCCAGGGCCCGTAGCCAAATGTCATTCGCCACGAATCTATTCGACTTCTACATACATTTGTTGTCGCTGAATGACGTAATATTTCTATAGCATGTGTCAAATCCCATACATTTTCGGACGTATCGACTAGCGTCATCGCTAATCGACTGTAACTTGGCTGAGCCCTCAGGTCTTCTCGTAATGTCTAGTTCGTCAGTGAACGACTATTCCTTCGGGGATTGTCGTGTGAATCACCAGTTAATTCAATGGGGGTAAAAAAAAAATAAGGCGCAATCTTATTGCAGTAAAAACGATTTGAATTTATAAGCTAGTTATTTTTTATAGGATCGTGACAGAATAACAGCGATGATAAATGAGTTAGGTGGTGTGGTGGCAGAAAACACCAAAATGGAGATGATGGCAACGCATTTCATCTCTGTGCTGCCAAACGATACGTTCACGGGGATGATGGTATGCGCTCTCGCCACAGGAAAGTGGCTGTTGACCGTCAGCTTTGTTTATGACAGCTTCAGGTGTAAGAAGTTTTTACAGGTTAGTAGTATGGTTCATACCATAGGTATCAATGTAATGAGGTCTCTCGCAATCTTAAAGTGCGCAAAAATATGTGTAGTATTCACATATTTCTATGAAACATGTATACTACGTCTTTTGTTACGTACGACATTAAATGAAAACATGGGTAGGGGTAAAAAATATTTTTTTCAAACAGATTTTTTCAAATTCATTACTATAGAAAATTTTAAACTTCAAACAACTTTAATATCAAGTCTTGAAATATCAATGAAACAGCCTGTATAAAAAAGGTAAACAAATCATATTCATTTATCATGTAAGTAGGTATAAGGTACCTGCTTATCTGACCAAACGGCATCGTCGCAAAGGCGCCGCCGATTAACGTTAAATTTTTTGAAGTGAAACTTCTAATGCGTAAGATTGCGTTAAACGTTAAACGCTACCATGGAGGGGGTATGAAAGCACTGTTCAACGCTCCTGGGCAGGGGGAATAAAAAGAGACAGATCGAGAGTGAATGCGTGGCACTCGAACGCATGCGCGTAGTATACCTGTTACAGGCCAGCGCGAGCGTTAGCAACTAGTAGCGTCCAATATTCCAACGCAAGAGGGAGAGAGAAAGAAAGATACACAAAGGTAGATAGTAGGAGAGAGAGAAAGAGAGTGAGTCGGTAGATCCCAAGCACATGCGCGTGGTATTTGAAGGTTTCACTTCTACCACGTGTGAATTGCACACATGTTTTTTTTCATTGGAAATGTATCGATTACTAGATAAATATTCAAGCTACCGGTATTAAACTCTCCTATAAAATCTGTAAATACGATTTCGGATGTGTGTTTTACATTAATGTCGTACAGCTTAGCACGCGAACAATTACGTAAGGCTGGTTTCAGAGCCATGCGTATGATCTGTACGACCCGACCGTGCGGACCTCCGGAGCAGAGATACACGTGGGAACATAGTTTTACAGTGTCCCGTTTGCTGTATAGTCCATGCGTTAGACGCTAGCGTTAAGCTAACAGCTTAAACTTTACTACATCGTCTGGCTATATTATTCAAACTACGAGTAGACTTAGTTGTTTAAACTTTGCGCGCATGTGTGTCGTCTAATTGACGCTTAACGATATTTTAATGTTCAACTATCTACAGGAATATCTTTACGAATGGCTGAAACACCCGAAGATTTTAGAAGTCGACAGCACAAGCGTGGAAGTTGCAAAAGCCGCTGTCTACTGGCATCTGGAGTTGCAAGCGCTCAATGCAAGGTTCCCTTTCGAAGGAAAGCAGATCGTTCTTATCATGAAGAAGAAGTACAGGCAATATTATCAAATGATATTCAAGACACTGAAAGCGAAGCCTGTTACTTACGACCCTAGGTAAATGCCTTAAACGCGACAAATTTGTTAAATAAACTGATAGTATTCATATTGGAGAGAAAAAAAGAACAATTAAAGCACAACTTGAAACCTTTTTGAAACAAATGCAGATTCGACTCAAAAACTTTAGACATAGACAATTATCTAATCACTACACTAGTAGGTAGTTCGCCTCGAACCGAGATTTCACGAGTCTCTCATATAAACAAATGTAAGTACATGAAACAGCGAGACTGGAAGAGTCGCAACTAAGAACAATAAGTTTAATTTGAAAATTGGCAATGCCACGATCAATCAGGATGGTGATGTAGCTAATGCGTTCGAAGACTTTTTTACCGATATTCCAGTCTCTACCACAAAATCTTTAAACTCCTCTCCCATAGTCGCAGAGTCTTTGTTAAAAGCAAACTTAACGGAATGCAAATCACAATTCAAATTTGATTATGTAAATAGTGATGACATTATAAAAGCTTTCAAACTGATAAATGTTAAGAAAACCACGGACCTCTGGGGCATCTCTGTTAGCATCATAAAAACATTGATTGACATAATTGCTCCTGAACTAGCTTTAATATTCAATGAGTGTATTGACTGTGGTGTATTCCCTGATTTAATGAAACACAGTAAAATAACTCCACTTTTCAAATCAGGCACTAGTTCTGATCCTGGTAATTTTAGACCAATCTCAGTACTTCCGACATTTAGTAAAATATTTGAAAAACTAATTTTAAATCAACTGCTTAGATATTTCAATTCACATAATTTACTGCATCATAAACAATTCGGATTTACCAGGGGTCGCTCAACCACTGATGCTGGTATTGAGTTAATATCGCACATATTTGATGCCTGGGAGGAGTCTCATGACGCTCTAGGTGTTTTTTGTGATTTGTCCAAGGCATTTGATTGCGTAGACCATGACACATTAAGCAGGAAACTACGCCATTATGGCATTAGGAGCGTTGCTCTAGACTTTCTCACTTCTTATTTAAGTGGCAGAGTGCAAAGAGTTGACGTGAATGGGAAGCGTTCTCCGGGGTCTCTGGTTAAAATGGGTGTACCACAGGGATCAATTCTGGGACCATTTTTGTTTTTAGTATATATTAATGATCTTCCCCATCTAGTACGGGACGATCATGAGGTTGTATTGTTTGCAGATGACACGTCACTTTTATTTAAATTAAAGCGACGACAAACCGATTTTGACGATGTAAACAATGCAATCTCTAAGGTGGTAAAATGGTTCAATGTAAACAATCTACTTCTAAATGAAAGGAAAACAAAATGTATTAGATTTATACTACCTAATGTTACACAAGTTAAAGCAGACATAAAAATCAAAGACGAGGAGTTGGCTCTTGTGGACACCACCGTATTCTTAGGTATAACCCTAGATAATAAGCTTCAATGGGGCCCTCACATTGATGGGTTGTCGAAGAGACTTAGTTCTGCGGCATACGCAGTCAAAAAGATCCGTCTTTTTACAGACGTAGACACAGCTAGACTAGTTTACTTCAGCTACTTCCACAGCATTATGTCATACGGTATACTGCTGTGGGGGAGTGCTGCAGATATAAACACCGTTTTTGTGCTGCAGAAGAGGGCTGTTCGTGCAATTTATAATATGGGCCCCAGAGAATCATTACGCAATAAGTTTAAAGAAATAGATATTATGACATTCCCTTGTCAATACATCTATGAAAATCTAATGTATGTTCACAAAAATATTAATTTGTTTAAGAAAAATAGCGATAATCATAATTTTAATACTAGAAATAAAGATAAACTCGCTGTTGCCACATGTAGACTCCATAAAGTTAGTAAATCGTTTAAAGGGCAAGGTGTGCGCTTTTATAACAAACTCCCAAGGGATGTACAAAAATTGACAATTAACAAATTTAAAAACGTAATTAAACAAAATCTTTATAAAAGAGCCTACTATAAAATATCGGATTATTTAGATGATAGAGAAGCTTGGGATTGAAACTGCCCCAACTCGTTCAAAATGTTACAATTTAGACGTAATTTCTTTTCTGTATTATGTACCTATTGTAAAAGGATCATTAAAAAAAAACAACCAGCCTGGTTTTCTTGCCTTTCTTTCCTGGCTTGGTCGCGAAGGAACAGGCAGTAAAATTGACGTTTCAAAGTGATCCTTGTGATTTTAATGAATAAAAATATTTGACTTTGACTTTGACTTTGAAAGTAATGACGGAGGAATAGCGAAAGATCTTTGCTCGCCCAGCAGTAAGACACAAAGGGCCGAAAATATATAAACTAGTGGTTCGCCCCGAACTGAGATCTCGCGAGTCTCCCATAAAAACAATAAAATATTATTTGTAATCTTTGACTATCAAAATAGTGCCATGAAATTCATAACCAACTAACTTGGCCTACAGTTTCATCCAAATTACAGGTAACGGGAGTTCATGTTAATTGGTACGTTTTTGGGGGTAGAATTTGCAGTTATTCTAGATTTCAAACTTTTGCCTATATTTGTGTCACTAAAGCTACACGCATACCAAATTTCAACACGGTGGGGTCACTGGTGTACCCTGTGAATTTTCTCAAAGTTCAGTTTTTATTATGACTAATGACTTAAAAACTACAATGTTTAAACTAAAAATAAAAACGGGGTCGAAATGTATTCACAAATACCTTTTATTAGACATGTCACTTGATCGGATAGTCTCATTTTAGTTGTTTTAACCCTCTTGAACCCCAATATCTCAACAACCTTCACACATTTTTAGCTTATTTAGTCACAACAAAATTGTGCCATCGCTACCTATGATCATCACCTATGTATCAAATTTCACGATGATCGGGTCAACGCTTCGAAAGTTATCCTCGGACAAACAAACATACATACAACGCCGATTTGCCCAAGTTGATTTGGAGATCTGGCTTCGCTCGATCAATTAGCGCACATTATACAATTCAGTTACATTTTAAGACAGAGTTAATACAAAAAACAAAGAAACAATTAAATAGTATAAACGTAAAACATAAACAAAAACAAGGGAGAACTTGGTAGATACTGTGTGCTACAGCAACTTTACTTATCCCTTGACTGTTGTGATTTTACATCGTTTTCTAGAGACCGTTTCACTATGAGCTATGGATCGATAAAATTTATACCTTTTTTTAATCTGATAGTGATAACCGTTAACTCCTAAGATTTCTATCGTGAAAACCAATGTATTTTAAACCCGCTGTCCCTCCACGTTATTATAAAGGGCGCTGCACACCGGATGCGTATGCATCACTTATGCGTCACGTAAGCGTAGACCACTACGTTGTAATGTATGGGACTGTATGAGACACGCAGGGTTTGATTCGACCTTCTGAAAGTTATTGTACATGGAAGTTAAAATTATACTACGTTCCGTTTTTCGTCAGAAAAAAACGGATCGTAGGTTTAAAAAAAGGGTCACAAGGTTTAAGGTCAGGTTTAAGGCACAAGGTTTAAAAAAGGTTCCATCAAGATTTCTCTAAATTTTATGTGTATATATGAGATAATGTAAGAAAAATAACCTATGTAGCGATGTTAAAATCTCGTGCATGACTGTACGAGGTTACACAACAACCAATAATACAAGTCAGTCGACCTGAAATTAAAATTATGGTATTTCCGCGTAGCATTATGATGGTACATACTACACAACACACACAAATAGTATAAGTATACTAAAAAATCCAACCTTGGAGATACGGCAAACCGGTTGCGTAACGTGTGCACGGGGAATACAACGCAAGTGGGACGTGCACGTAACGTACGCATCCGGTGGGCAGCGGCCTTTATCTGCTTTGCGCCTCATACCACGCATCTTTTTAATGAATATCATATTTTACAGGACACCCGGCAGTTGTTGCACTGCCGACTATTGTTTCGTCGACATGAAAGTCATTGAGAGAGTGAAACTCAAGTTCTTCGCGCGTCACAACGTACCTGTGCTTCCATACCAGTACATTCTAGTATACCTACTGAAGAGGGGGAAAGTCGAAGACGAACAGAAGTATTTGTTGCAGGATTGCAAGATGTATCCCACCGAGAATAATTACTTGCTTAATAATACATGCTAAAACATTACAAGAAATGAAATCTCGCAACGTCTGGCGAGTGGCGACATGAGACATGTATTGTGGTGAATGGCGACATAAATCGTAGATTCTGTAAACACTGGGTGATGGGATTCTCGAGTGGCGACCACGAAGCGAAAGCCTCTGTGTAGGTTCAACTTGAGTTTACTTATCTAATAATATAGGTTTAACATTTTTTGAATGTTTAATTTGTTTAGATTTTAGATATTTACGTTTTTATTTTGCAAGAAAATGACGTTACATTTTCCGGATTTATTTTATGTATAGACATTATGCTATAAGCTAATTAGCGTGCTCAATACTATGTTAAAAAATATATTTTTATAATTCTTTTAATAGTAGTTCGTAAGTAATTAAATGTATAGTTTAAACTAAAAAAAATCAGCTGCAGCATTTATTAATATTGTTTAAAAATATTTAGAGATGGGCCGAGTACTTGGTTAATACTCGGTACTCGGCGGGCTTTTTGTTACTCGTACTCGGCCGAATAACTCTGTTTTAATGCCGAGTATACTGGGTTTAAGTAAAGCAATATATTTAGGTAGATATAATTAAAACAACAGTGTTAATCGAAAAGTATTTATTACTAATTTGGAAATCTTTGACAATCTCAATTATGATAATGAATGAGTAGCAATGAGACAAAATTAGGAGAAAGTTAATGAAAAAAATCAATATATAAAATTTAACAAAGGTAAATTATGATGCAGGAACACAAGGCTCTCTGCACGTTCTGGTAACAGCCTATTCCTTTTCTTCGTAGACGTTAACAGCCTCCGAAAATAATCGCTCGCTGTACACGGTGCTTGCAGGTGCACATAGAAAAACTCGCGCTAAACGTGCCAGCTCTGGATACCTTGTTTGGTGCCCTGCCCACCACTCGAATGGACTCTCGTCTTTTGCCAACAAATTTTCTTTTAAATAGCGATCTAATTCTAAAGCAATGGGGCTTTTAGGATCATCGCGCTCTAAAGGCTGGGTGGAAGCTAATTCTTCAAAGCAATTCCAGAAAGATGCATGAGGATCTTGTGACTGTCGTAATCGTTCAGATTCGTTTTCTTCACTGCTGCTAGTACTCTCTGAAATGTCACTTCTTTTTACTGATTCTAAAAATAGCATATTCCTTATCAGTTCATAGTTCTCTGGATGAAAAAATCGCTTCCTGAATCTGGGGTCTAGCAAATTTGCCAAACTATAATATTTGTCGTTTTCTAACCCTTGAAAGCGGCCCTGAACTTCATCTTCAAGCTTTTGTTTCATATCTGCTATATTTGGGCAAGTCTGGCAGACTTCAGGTTTTAATAAATATTTTAATAGGGCGTTGGTGTGGGGTATCACTTCAGAAATTGATGCTAATGTGGAGCTGGTAATTTTAGTAATTTCTTCGAATGGTTTGAGTAATGTTATGCAGTCTCGTAGGATCTCCCATTGACGTTCAGTTAATTGTTATAGATTGGCTGTATTTGGGTTGTCCGAGATGTAGAGAGATATTGCCCTTTTTTGCTCTAACAATCTGTTTATCATATAAAAAGTACTATGCCATCTTGTGGTAACATCTTGCATGAGTTTTCGCTCTGGCAGTTTAAGTTCTTTTTGTATCAGGGTCAGTTTTTCTTGTGCCGCTGCAGAATGGTTAAAGTGGCCTACAATTTTTCTAGTTGAGGCAATAACGTCGATTACATTTTGTTCTTTCAACGAAGCTTTTACGGCTAATTGCAGCGTATGTATGTAGAATTCTTTGCCAACATATTGACTATCATTTACAGCTTTCACCACATTGGGTCTATTGTCTCTCAAAACAAGATGAATGAGAGTATCAATATCCCAGCTCACGGATAAATCAGAAAGCACTGATCGAATATTGTCTGCCGTGTGGGGTCCTCTAAAATGTTGCATCTGCAACACTCTGTGCTGAAGCTCATACTCCTCGTCTAGCCAGTGAGCGGTGTAGCTTAAGAATCCGAGTAAGTTATTCATACAGGTCCAAATATCAGTAGTTATTAATATAGCTTTAGCTTTTGCAATTTCCGCTCTTATTACGTTTTTCACTTTGGTGTAAACTTCTGGTATGACAACCTCGCTCATGTACTTTGTACCGGGAATTGGGTATTTGGGTTTTAAGGTATTCATTAATCTTTGGAACCCATTATTCTCCAACATAGATATCGGTTGGTTATCTACCGCGATCATCTCCGCCACAACTTTGTGAATTTCTTTGGCGCGCGAATCAATTGTGTCCCATTTTGTAGTAAATGACTCGAAAAAAAGGGTTTGTTGTATTTTTGTTGCATTCGATTGTGCCGACGAAGTTGACGCTGCTGGCTCACGATTTTGAGATATTTCCCGCAAAGTTTCGTTTTCCAAATCTTTCGACTCTTTTGTGTGTTTATTTTAACATGGTTTAACATTGCCGTCGTAGAAGCCTTTCGTCCAACACCACTACGTGAAATCAGAGAATTGCATAAGGTATATTTCACTTTGGTTTTATCTTCTTCAATCTCGTCGTACAACAACGCTCAAATTCGGGATCTTTTACGTGAACTCATTATGTCAATGCAGTTTGTACTTGTTTACGCACCCGAAACAGGAATTTGATTGAACCGAGTAACTCGGCCGAGTACTCGGTAGGAAAAAAATTTAACCGAGTAAAACTCGGTACTCGTTACTCGGCAAAAGTGCTACTCGGCGCATCTCTAAAAATATTACATAGGACATTCATAACATATTAGATGATTATTTTAATAGTAGTTCGTAATTAAATGGACAGTTTAAACTGTTTTTATGAGCAGATGAATTTTTTGATGTTATTAAAAAAAATTGATTATTCCTTAGAAATTTATTTAGTAAATTAAGAATGCCATATTATTATGAAATAAGCCATATATTGGAATAAATTTTATATTTGAATTATTAAATCTGGTCTTATTTTTTATATTATTATTATATTATTTCTTATTATTATTTAGTGAGATCGGCGCGTGTTGGTAGCGATACGACTCTGATGTAACTCGCGGTGGTGTTCCACTGGTCTGACTCTTCTGCTATTGACCTGAAAGCAAGGGCGGACCCAGGGGGGGTTCCAGGACCTAGGTGGACCACTAATTCAAATTGTTAAGCATAACACATGACATTGATCACGACTATGTGACCCCCCCTGGCACCAAAGCTGGATCCGCTCGTGCCTGAAAGCGTGAACAAAACTACCTGAATACCATTTATGATTCGCCCCTAACCTAATAAAAGTACTCAGGAAACGTTTTTTTCAAAAAAGTTTAAAGAAAATGAAATTACTAGACGCCAACGCCCCTGGCAGACGAGGTCATAAAACGTGGGACAAGCGACTATGATAATGCTATCTCGCTCGCTATTGCAGCCCTTACGGGAGCCGTTAGATAAACGCCGAGTATCTATCGATAACACTAAACAAGTATGTTCATTGGTTAGCCCCGTCTGGCACGAGTCTTGGCGTATATACTATAGTTAGGAAGGCTGCACCTGAACGGGTGAATAGGCAGGGCAGTAATAAGTCCGAGGCATGCTGGTTTCAAGTTAAAAGTTTTCAGGCCCTAGAATATATGAGCCAGCATGCAAGAGTGGTTACTATTGTTCCTATCATTCCCCAGATCTGGTCAACGCTAGGAAACGCGTCATCATCGTGGAAGTTTTGAACTGGCTCATCACAGTTACAGAATTAAATAATGTACGGGAACATTGACCATAAAACTAATATTTTTTGTGAAAAAATACCTAATTATTCAAGATTTCAAAACTATAAGCAAAGAGTACATACTGAAGTAATGAAGTTATCTGCTACAAGTGACAGAAGCTCTGTCATGTCATGATCTTAGCGAGTTTCTGCTGTTATGAATGAAACCTACAAATGGTATGGTACGCAGAAGGTTGGTCGACCATCATACTTTACTAGTAAATCTTTATTTATGTAAGTTGTGAGGTCTTTCATAATAAAAAAATTGTCTCACGACTTTTATGTGCCTAGGTACCTACCTATTAATCCTCGTATTCATGATATACATTCCCGAAACTTTTACTCAGTACGCAACTCACGAAGTTATCCCACAAGAGGCAAGTCCAAACATTACGCTTGGCAGTACCTACCTACTTAATAATTTTAATTTGTAGTGATATTTGTAGCATACTAGCATAGCGTTTAGCATTCACGTGACAAGCTATTCATCGCCTGCGCGTGCAGCGCCACTATCTCTTTCTTTCTCTATTATTATTTTTTGTTTGGGCAACTAAGCAGATTCTGTAGGGTAAAGTCCCCATTTGTATTTTGTGTGTTTTCAGGGATCCATAAATTAAATTAAAACATATTGTTTTGTTGGAATTATTTATTTGCAGCGTGTGCATAAACTGCGAAGTGTAGTCAATAATTTGCAATGCTATTACATTTGCTAACTAAATTAAGTTCGTATTGTTATGGCCAACACTAGTGAGTTTTGGGGTATCATATCAAAGAGATATATACACATTACTAAACCAATAATTTTGTTTTTGTATTGTTTTGGAGTTATAAAGAAAAATTACGCAAAAATACCGTTCCCCCATCTTATCTCAGAAGTTTGCAGAAGTGAAAAATGTGAAATTAATATAGTTGAAAGATATTTATCCAAAGATTACAAGAAAATTATAACGAAGTCTCTATCTAAAACAGTTTTTTAAATATTTGCCTTAAAAATTTACTTAGTTTACCGTTCACTTAACTACATAGATGGCGCTGCTTAATGGACGTAAATAATTATCTATCTATGTTCGGAACCCTCTCGGTGCGCGGGTACTAGTACTTGACCGGTCTTGTTATCTAGAGAGAGAGGCATCTATTAGAAATAGGAGACTGTCTAGAGGGTGGCGGGCGCGGCGGGTATCTGTGTATTGTACCTTACCTAGGTAGAATACCCTATCATAACAATTAGTATTGCGTTCGACCGGGTTTCACGTAAAAACTGTGGTCCTTTGTATAGAAAACATTACAAAAATTGCTTTCACGTGTCGAAAAACTTTGTAATGACCCACACAACGTGTTCAACTCTTTTGAAATAAATACCTTAGCTTTCTTAAAAAACTGCTGATGATCCTGAATTCCTGAGTGGACTTTGTGAAGTTTTTGTGTAGTAGTTAGCTGTTGTGATCGGTTGGTATCAGTGATAATTATTGATAAAGATGGGTTCCTTTTTGTCATGCGGTGAGGTAAGTCCTAGAAATTAAAGGTACCTACTAGGTAAATAAGTACTTACTAAATTTTTTGTTCTTCTCCTTTCTCCATTTTCTTTAGATCGAATGAACTTCTACTGCATAGATAAGTCCTACTTGTTCCGCAATTTAGTGAATAACTGACAATAAATAATGCTTGAACTTACTTTTGAGACTATTATGGCTTCTTGTCTAGTAGATACTAGATAGGTTACCTACGCGGAATTTTAGCTGACTATGTCACTATGAGGTTGTAGTGAACTGTGTTATTGCTTTCAGAGCGGCGAAGACCGATGCCAGCATTGCAATCGGACCAATTTAGTTGTAATAAATAATGAATGTGAAAGTTGCCTGAGCCGCCGCCGCTACCTTCAGAGACAACCGAATAAACAGCATGTAAGTAGTGAAAATACGGCTGTATTTTAGTCATATTAAAATACAAAGTTATTTTGCAGGAAAGACAGACAGATGGGCAACGAAGTGATCCTATATAGGTTCCTTTTTTCCTACATAACCCTAAAAAGAAGCAAAGTGGCGCCACCTTCAGTGAAGTTCAAAAACTAGGCAACCTAAAATTTATAAAATGTAGTAGGTACCTACCTACACCTAAGCTTCTCTTAAAGGTATTTAAGTAACATACATAGGTAATTAGGTACCTTGAAGTTACTTAAATACATATTTAGTTTTCTATTTTATATAAGTACCTTTTTCTGCCACCAAGCAGCATTGCTGTTTCGGGTTGGACGATATATTTGCCGGTGAAATTACAGACTTACAATTTTAATGAGGCTTTACACCTGCATGCCTCAAGTTGATGGACGCCGGCCAATGCATTGTAGGGCACGTTTCTAAGGTGCATGACCTACTAGGCAATACTTTGTAGGCTATGGATATCACATAACAAATCACATAAATTGTTCTGTATTTTACTTTAGTGTACAATAAACAGTTATCTTATCTTATAACATCAGGTGGGATGTACTTCTTCCATCACAAGGTCATAGATTTTTTTTCTTTTCTAGGAAAGCATTCCACTTCGTCGGCTTTTTGGTGAATACAAGTGTAGATGTGGGCGCTCATGGAGTAGCCGAGCATCCTGGCCAAGTTGCTATCAGATTTGCTATAAATGCCAAAAACATGTTTATGCTCACACTCAGGTAAATTTTGCTTATTTTATGTTTATTAGAGTTCTGGACCAAGATGCTAACCAGTAACTTTATAACAAAAATATAAAACCAAACTACTTAACCGATTTTGATACAATTTTTATTCGACCAATCTTGAAGTATATCCTTATAACAAGTAGTTGTACCTTCCATCATAAGCTCACCTGAATAACTCAAAGGAACATAAGCAGCGCCTATAGCAGCACATACATAGCAGTCTATACGAGCCTATAATATTTACTATACACTAACTCCTAATAGTTAAGGAGTTATATTTTCCATCATCAGCTCAGCAACATGTGATGATCAGTACCTGATGCAAATCCTTGAATAGATTTTTTTTGCATCCCTATAAAATTTGAGGATTGTCCTCGTTATTTTTGGGATCCCATCATAAGATCCTGACTTCTTGCCAATGGGACCACCTGGAAAGTATACCCTTTAAAACAAAAAAATAAAATTTTAAATTGGTTCAGGCGTCTTTGAGTAATCGGGGAAAAGACATAAAAAAAAGATTCCGACGAATTGAGAACCTCCTTTTTTTACCTTGGTCTAAAACGGAAACCTTATGGTGCGCTTCTGTCTGTCCGTCTGTCACAGTTGATTATCTCAGCAACTAATGAAGCTATCTACTTGAGAACGGTTTTAATAATATTGACCCACCTCTAGAATGGGTTGTTACCCATTACCCATCTCTACCTCTATTGCAATTATAATTCAAAAATATTATCATTTAGATTCCCAAGCGCCAAAATGGTGGAATCAAAATGTCAAAATAGAGTTACTGATGGGGTATCTTAAAAAGAGCTTAATTTACACATTCCAAAACTATTTCTTTTTTAATGTTGCATAGTTTTGGAGTTATGATGAAAAATATCGAGTGCAATGAGCGTCATTCTATTTTCAAATTTACTTATGGCCGTAGGGCTGTAAATCGCATTCACGGATCCGATATCGAGTTTACAATGACCAAAACTTTCAGAGCATGAGTTATGAAAAAGCTTTTAGATTATTTAACAGTAATTCTTTTGGTTACGTCATTGACCTTTGTGTTGTTTCAGAGAGAGCTGCGTTCCACCGACATGAACCGTGATAGAAAGAATGTGCAAGACCACAAACAAGAGATGTGCCAAATGTGTATGGAGCTCGGTTACTATTGCGTGAAGTTACGTTATTGAGGGCAACTTGCGCGACGATGCCTGAGCGAACTTTTTTAGTGGCTAAATATGTATGATTTAAGGAGTTATCATTATAATATCGTTATAATTTAAACAAGTTTAGGGTTCGTTGTGCAAGCCGGCTTGAGTATATTATCACAAAATAGATAGGTACTTACAGAAGGAACATGCACACATAGACGAACACAAAAGAAAAAAGTATTAGAACGAAACCAATCCATAAAATATAAGAAACGATACTGATGCTGTAGGCATACCTATATTTTTTTTTTTTAGTAAATCTGTGGCTAGTGTTTGACCACGATCTCGCCAGATGGTAATCGATGATGTAGTCTACGATGGAACACCCTTTCGCGCATTTTTCTTTTAATAATACTTATAAAATAGACGCGCGCGTACAAAGGTTCTCAGATCAAAACGTTCGATCGACTTGAACCAAGCTTCTAGTGCGTGCGCCTGTTATCGCTTGTTCTACTAAACCTAACTTCTATACTATCTATTTTGTGATATTATCCTCATTATTTTCTACGGTAGCTTATTAGGTAGGTTCTATCTTTAACCTAAGCAAGTAGGTAGTGTATAAAAATTTATCCTGGTTACCTAATCATCATCGATGATTGGTAGTGTCTCATTAAAAAAAAATGATGATTTTTAGAATGTTTTATTATAAGATAAAAACAGATCAATAAATGTTATAAAGATACCTGTTTTGTTTTTAAATTTCCGGTTGACAACATTTATAAATTAATGTGGGTTCTTCAGAAGCAAATAACCAGGAAAACAATTGCGCCGGTTGCGTATAGATGGCGTTGGATAATGATGTTAGGAAAAGGCAGTAAAATTGACGTTGCAAAGTGGTCCTTGTGATTTTAATGAATAAAAAAAATTTGATTTTTGTTTTTTTATTTATTCTTCATGCTTACCAATTTTTTTTAAATTTTTCTTATTTCGTTTATGTTTCATTTTGTTTTTGTATGCTAGTGACTTTACCATACCATTTCCTATACATGACGTGTAAATACTCGAATACTTCCAACGCCGTCTATGAACAACACTGGAAGCTTGATAAACGATGGCCATAAAAGCTCCTCATTTCGGTCTTTAACATATTCAATGAGGGCTTTTCATTATAAGATTAAAAATAACACTAATTCCAATTAATGTAATAGATGGCACTGTCTAGAGATACGCCGGCAACATGATATGGTTTATATGCCAAAATCTCAAAATTAGTCTTAAATCAATCTCACTTCGTCAGATAAACAAACAAAACAAATCATGATTTTTAATTTCAAGTTCCTCTGAAAATACTGATAACACGGCAATTGACATTGACAATTCGCTTTCCTTTGTTTAATCAGCATACGAATATAACAGAGCAATGCCATCTGTTAGCAGTTATATATAAACAAGGCCGTGAAAACCCCTCAGTGCTACCAACATTATCTGGCTCGGTGGACAAAATGCGAACTAAACTATTAATTCAGGCGATTTCTCAGATTTTAGTGATGTGACGGATGTTGCGTCGCGGTTTTGAGATAAAAAATCACGGTAATTACAAAAATAAAACTAAGGGAATGTTCATTAGACACTAGCTATATTTTCATTGGGGCAAATAAGCTTGTCGTACTCTTCATACAAGATACGGGTTAGTTTCATAATCCCCATCGCTTTGCACCACGAGTGGGGATTAACCTAACCTTATCTTTTTCTTTCATAGTGAAACACATCGCCATCTAGCCCCAAACTAAGCAGAGCTTGTACTATGGGAACCAGATAACTGATAGACCGGCTATACACCCACTGCGCCACGGAGGCAGTCAAATGAGTCAATAATTAGAGTTATGAGACAATTTATTTATATTTTGAAGTGTTTTTACACGAACGAAAATCTTGAAACTGTTTTAACCCGTATGGTTTTTAGTTTTTGGGATGATTTAACATCCCAAAACAACGGATTAACAAACTAAACGGGATGTGAACCTGCAACCTTTATCTCGATATGGGGACTCGATACCAATTTCGCTAAGGGTTTATTGCTTCATTATTAAAAATACGGGATTTATCACGTACCGTCTTATCGGTGTTTCGACTGACAATGTTTCGGTTCAATTCGTGGACCTTCGTCAAGGTGATACGGTACGTGATAAATCCCGTATTTTTAATAATGATTGAAATAAATCACGAAGGTTTATTGCTTGTGTGAAATTATTGAGCTCTTAAGTAACATCTCAATAATTTGGCACTTGACAAGCAGTGAGCCCCATAGCGAAATTGGTATCGCGTCCCCGCATCAAGGGGAAGGTCCCGGGTTCAAAACCCGTCTGGTTCATAATTTTTTGTGTTATTTCTTGGGTTAGGTGACAGCTACCACGTATGAAACTGGCCCAGGTACCACATTCACCTTTTAAAAATTTATAAAAGACATTTGCCATTTGACAATGCCATTTCAGCAGTGCATGAAAATATGAAAGTTTAACTTGTAAAGGAAACTAGCCGTTTTATTTATTTTTCTCTGTTGGGGCAAATACACACTTAGTAATTATTCGCTAGTACAAATCGTCCACATTATCAAAACAACGTGGCCCAGTTGCTTATTTTCATTTTTTTAAAGGTGAATGTGGTCCCTTGGACTAGTTTCAGACTTGGACCAGCTGCCCTTTTTTGTTTTTTTTGTGACATGCAGTATAGGTACTATTCAATACTATAAGTTAACATTTTATCTTGGTCGTAATTTACTGGTCATTTGCCTGTGCTCTGGGTTGTAGATTAAAAAAATATACATATCTAAAACCCCTTTACCAGTGAAAAGATAGCATACCAAAACGATCACAGTTTGTAAGATAATTATTTTACAAATCCATATTCATTCGGATAGTTTAAAATTCAAGCAGTACCATTTTTAAACATTTTGTTAACTATCTCTGTTAGCGCAGCCCCTTTCATGTGCTGGTTTATGAAGTCTGAATAGTTAATATTGCAATCCTTTTGCCTCTCTGAAAGATACGCGAAGAGTGGTAGTAGAACTGTTGCAAACTCTTCTTTGAGATCACCCTTGGCTAACTCGGCGAGTGTCGCTAGGTGGTTGATGACATTCCTCACTTGGCAGTCTGTTAGTGGCTCCTTGAAGTATTTGTACTGAAAATATATACAAAAAGATTAGCATGATACTTTCACTTCATTTCAACAACTATTTGCGACACCGGGAATCCTAGTGGAAATCCAATTAAAACTAATTAATTGAGGGTTTCTGCACATAAAATAATCAATAAATGTTTCTATAAAATGTTCTTGTTTTATCAAAATCACGAGAAACTCAATAAAATGCTGCTCAACGAAATGTTAGAGAACTAGCTTAATGTACGATGGCACAGATTACTAAAAAGTTACTACGAGCCGTTCAACAACCCCGCTAGTTCAATGACCTCGCACAGCCAATGCACCCAACCAGTCAACAGAGCGCGAACAGCGGGTACGGCAGGGCGGTAATTACCTACATGTTAAGCACAAAAACTCAAAAATAAAGTTTTTTGGATTCAAAAAAACATTATTTAATTGTTATGGTCTCAAAACCACGCCTAAAAAAAGGTTTTTGAACTCAACGATCAATTACGATGAAATAAGCGCAGTTAGGATTGGAAATAATAGGAGCTCCTATTAAAATAAAATTGTGATGAAAACAATAGTAGTCAATTAAAAAATATGAAGTTTTTTATAGACACTCATCATTTTTTTCATAAATTTTTCTAATAATTGTATATAATCGCAAAAAAAAAAAAATCACTTTTGCTAAATTTTTTATTACTTACGCCAGTTTACATTATATTTTATCTGATGATAGAAACTGCATGTTCATATATCAATCACAGCATTTGTTATCATTACTTGCTAAAGAATGGTGCGTAACCATATTATAGGAATCAGATAACTGAGAATACTTACATATAATTATTTTTTCTAAATATATACATACCTACATACTTAAAATATGTAGAGAAACAACCAGACTCGGAACAAACATCTGTAGATCGCATTTTTTTTCGCAACTTTTGCGATCACTATACATAATTATTGATTAAAACTGGTATTTATAGCGTATGTACGGGGGGACCCGTGACCACGACTGTTGCAACACAGCCGAAATGTCGGGATAACAAATAAAAAAGGTACATACGCGATAAATACCCGTTTTAATCAATAATTATCTGTAGATCGTGCAAACTTTTGTTCCGCGGCGGGAATCGAACCCGCTACCTCCTGCATCTCAGCCGACTATTCGCCCACTGCGCTACGGAGGTCGTCAAAAAGGAGGAGTGTGTGGATTGCTTACCCTGATAATGTATACGAAATTCCTGTAGCAATATAGTATAGCGGCTGCAGTACTGTCTGTGCGATTTGCCCGTTCAGCTAGAGTTATCATGCCGATGGCATCCAGGAGTGTGTCCAGCTTCACCGCATCCTCCTTGTCTAGGCTGTCCCAAATGTAACACCACTCTTGCTGCGTACATGATGCGATTACCTGAAAAATATATGGTACAGTAATACACCGCTTCGTTTATCTTCAGATTTCTAGATATCGGAAAACACATTAGGAGCTGGAATGGAGTTGGCTATGGAAACGTAGAACGTCCGGCAGCGAGATGGGTGGACGACATAGTGAAATTCGCAGCCCGTCGATGGAGCATGATGGATGACACATCGTTATGGAGGCCTATTCAACAACAAAAGGGGATGATGAACCTGCTTTACGCGAGGGATGCGGTCCACTAAGGCACTGACATTGCCCAGAGGATTAGCAAGCTAAAGTGGCAGTGGGAGGGCACATAGCTCACAAAACTGACGGCCGCTGGGGCAGAAAGAAGCACAGCATGGGAAGAACCCCCACTAGATGGAAAGACGACCTAATAAAGGTTACTGGGAGCCGTTAGCTGCAGGCTGCATAAGGTCGGTCGCTCTGGAAATCTATGGAGGAGGACTATGTTCAGCAGTGGACCTCATATGCCGATATAATGACGATGAATTCGCGTATCGGGGTTTGAAAAGTAATACGTAAAATATAGTAGATTTTAGTATAAACTAACAAAAGTAATGAGATAAATTTTAAAGAATAGTGGTAAGATTACTATTTACCTATATGTACTGACCAACAAGAAATAATAATGTCAGATTGTCGACTTTAATTGCTTGATCCAAATTCTTATGAGGAATTAATTGTAAAGGGTACTTGTTAAGAAGCAATGACATAGTCTATTATGTGAACTTACCTTTTATATTCTATGATTTTGCTTTAATATTAATTTTGCTAACCTGGGACATCCATGATGCTAACTCATCTTTACTAATATTATTTCCAACAGATCCACTGACAACATCCAGGTAGTTGTCCCCGGGAGGCTGCCATAGAGCCCTGTAGTAATACATATTCAAGGGCTGTAGGTTACAGACTTTGCTCTTCAGCCAATCACATTCTTTTTCTGGAAAAACAGAAAAAAACAATTATATTACTTTGTTAAGTAGGTTCAGTTCTTATAAGCTAGTGTAGTGGTCAATGCTGGAGCACCTACCTGGTGTGCTATGTCAGGGATGCCTATAGGATGAAGAGACAGTGGAGCATGTGCTGCTGCACTGTATGACACATGAAGCCAGACTGGACGTTACTGCATGAACTCATAGAATCGTCTTTGATGTCAGCATTGACCTTGGGGGCTCTGTAAAACTGCTATCACCAACCCAAAGTCCTACTCCGCTACTTTAAAGAGTTGGAATGACTGGGGTCAGATTAGAAGGGGGGTAATGCACAATACACCCCTATGCAGGCCGTCAGTGCAGATCTTATTCCCCCCACCCTAGAATTAGAATTAGCACCTACCTGGTATAATTGCATTGTATGTGTCAAAGAGTGTTTTTTGTAGTTCTAATGTTGTACTCAAAGCCATGGGTCTATTTGCAGTGAAATTATTCATTTTCCAACGCAACACATCAAGAGTTTTAGCTATCATCGCAAGCATTGGTGCTCTGTACATCAACAGCTCTTCCAAATTATAAGCCTCCTTTATCAGTTTTATATGAAAATTAATACTGTCAATATCTTTAGTTATCAGATCCTGGTGCAAATTTGTCATGATAATAAGCAGGAGTAACTTCGACCCTGTTATAATATCAGCATCCTTCAATCCACAAATAAATGCCACAAAATTGTTCTCCTTGGCTGTAGTGTTTAGATAATTATGAATTATATCTTGTGTTATTTTTATGATACACGGTTCCATCTCAGAATTGTAGTAGCAGTTGGAGTATGTTTTTAACATATTCATAACTTTCAGCATAACTTCGGTCTGGCGCATGTTTTCAGTAGCGAGCACAAATATTTTGGAGTAAACTTTATGAGGATTTTGCAGAAACAGAGTCAATACATGGGATAAATCTGAGTCAGGAGTGCTTATGAATTTGTTAAAGGTTTGAGTCATAGAGTCATTGAAATCTAAATGCTCCTTCATGTCCACAAAATTGTTATTATTGAAATGTTCATCAAGAATCATGTACTTTGTTGATAAGCTGCATTGATGGAATACTTTTATCGAAAGCGACTCTACATAATCATGGTTATCCAACTTTAGCTTCACATAATCATTAAATAGACAGTATAGTTTTTGACATTGTTCTTGATCAAACAGGTTCAGATTGGCAGATATGACTTTAAGAAACTCCAAGTTGTGACACAGATTTTCCTTGTGTGGCAGGGATTGGATCCAAATTGTTCTATCCTCACTTTGATCATCAACTTTCTGCAATATGATGTCATCTTTAGTAGCATTGATGATATCTTCCATTTCATCTGGCTTTCTAGCTATCTGTTTTAACATACCCAGGAGTGGATGTTGTGATAATTGGTTTATTTTTAGCAGGATATTGCATACTTTGTAGCAGAGTTCTCCAATGGTTTGTTGCATGGTTTTGCCATTCTCTTCAAACTCACTCCAGCCACAGAATACATCAACACTAACATCCATAACCAGTGCCTTGCATTCATCCAGCATTTCAGTGTTGCATACTTGCAAACAATTATACAAAACATCATTTTGAATATCGCAGACTTTTGCATTTTCTATTGGCAGAGTGCTATCTTTATATGTCAGCATGTAAAGATTTACTCCTGGTGTCTTTGTTTCTATTTTGCTAGTAAAACATTCAACACACTTAGCAATTAAAAGCAGCATTGAATGGAGGCGTTTACCATAATACTCATACAGTTCATCCTTATTGAGTGCATTTAGTTTGTGTTCATTTGGCGGAGTTTTGAAATATTTTATGCTTCTTTGAAAATTATTTATTGTTGCTGTTGCTAAGCTTGCTATATCACCATCTTCAGAACCTCTTAATAAATGTAGGCGAGTTATAGTTCTGTAGCAAGCAGCTGATAACAGTTGTAATCTATCTAGGCATTCAAGGGGACAGAAGTATTTGAAGTTGTCCAAAAATGCACTCGATACTTCAATGGCCAACAGGGGATGTGTGCAGGATATTATTTCATAAATGAACTGCTCCATGTGGACATTCCACATTAGTTCACACATGAGACATTGTGGAATTGTGGTGGTAGTCCAGATTACAGAGTCGATTCCTTCTAGTTCAATCATTTGATTCATTATAGGTAATTGTGCATTTAAGACAATGTAAAATGCAAAACGTCTCATTGCTAGAGTGCTTTCATTGGTAATTTCCCCATTGTTCGTATAGCCGCTCAGCTCTAGGAATTTTGATATTTTGCTTACAACCTCGCAAATTTTATCTTCATTGCCTGTAATAGTGTAATTGCTATTTTTTGTAAACAAATAATATATTAGTTACAAACTGTAATACGTTTGATGTTACATTTTACTTACCGCCTTTTGCTGAAAGTTCGGAAAATGCATGGGTGTTGTCTGCAGATAACAGAGCGCCTTGAAACTGAGATAACTCTTGTGTAAAATTCATTTCTGAATTTCAGTTTTTCAAACACAAGACACAAGTTCAGATTTAGATAATCACACACAACTGCTGAACTGACAAAATAAATAAGCCATGTGAGCCAACAGTCAAGTCAATCAAAGTCATGTCATGACTGAAAGAAAGTCAGTAATCAACCTCAAGTCAATCAATGACATTCATTCTAATCAATCAAAGTGTGAGTGAGTCCATTCCTCCTGAAATCCTTGAACTCTTTAATAAAATAAGGACTACATATTTATAGTAAGACTTTTATTATAGTAAGGACTAACATTGTGCTGTTTTATATGTTGTGTTGTCTCTTTTGTTTTAGAGTTTTTCAAAATTCTGAATACTGGTCATAATCTCGGTTCTCCTGTAAAACATCCTGTATCTATGTAAAACATCTTAAATTTAATAATCTAATAGGTATACCTTTTTTGTTTTTTACACATGCATAGGTACTGGATGTACGAGGTTAGAGATCCAAAATACGAGATTTTTAACTACTTCGACGAGGAAAAAAGTTTTAATATTGGCAACTCTGCACCAGAGACACAGCCAGCCAGATGAGTGGAGGGAGTGAGCGGCTCAGTGAGCCACTTGAGCCAGATCGAAACGATCACTACTGTTAAAATTTTTATATCGGTCGGTGTTTTATCGCAACCGCAAAATCATGACTGAAATCATACATCTAATCAGTATTGTAGGCTTCTCCACCTTACCGTTTTTGTTTAGTTTGAATGGCGAATTTGTATTTGATGATTCTGAAGCTATTGTGAAGAACAAAGATGTTTCCACCGATTCCTGGACTGAATCATTCTCTAACGATTTTTGGGGAGCTAATATAAAAAGTAATCTGAGCCACAAATCTTATAGACCTATAACAATACTATCGTTCAGGTATGTATCTATGATGAACAATTTCTTTTGTAATTTATCTGACTTACTTCACTATATCCCTTTACACATTTGAATTTATTCTCTGCAGCACACTTAGTACGTAAATTACCAAACACTTTTAGTAATAGGTACAACATGAACAAGAAATTATTAATACAAATAGGAAAACTACGTAAAACTTGTAACTAAATATTGTTTTTCAGGCTTAATTATTTTTGGAGTGGACAACGACTAGTTCCATTATATTTTAAAGTAACAAATCTCTTATGCCATTCAATTTGCTGTATCTTTGTCTGGCTTGCATGCAAAATTATTTTCAATTATAATAAATCTTCTAAAAGTGATGGAAAATTGTGGAGAAACAGAGCATATTTATCAGCACTGCTTTTTTGTGTTCATCCAATACATGTTGAATCTGTATCGGGTATTGTTGGAAGAGCAGATGTATTAGCAGCTTTGTTATTTTTTCTTGGATTTTTATTATATCATGAAGCAATGACCTCTCCATCAAGAACAAGCCATGCAATATATTTGTTGGGTACTGTGGTACTCTCCGGAGTTTCTATGTTGTGTAAAGAAAATGGCATTACCATCTTGGTATGTTTCTCTTTTTTATAATATAAATTGTTTGCAGCAGAAATAATTTTTTTAACCAATTTCATATTTTACAGGGATTCTGCATCCTCTATGAGTTTGCAAATAAGTTAAAACGGAGAAGTTCAGTGAGCAGTTTATTAAGCAATTTTGGACGAGTAATATTTCTAATAATAGCTGCTATTTGTATGGTGTATGTGAGATGGTCGGTAATGGGTGGAACTAAACCACAGTTTAAATCCATTGATAACCCAGCTGCTTTTGCTGAAGACACATTCAAGAAGGTAATATTGATAAGCTCATTGGAAAATGTAGAATAGCTATTATTGTTTAATAGCTTCCACACGCGACTTTGTACACATGGTTTTTCAATAAAAGGTAGCCTATGTCTTAATCATGGGCATAATCTATCTGTATACCAAATTTCATCAACATCAGTCTATCTATATAATCATGAAAACATAACAAATAGACAAGAGTTGCTTTCGAATTTATGGATGGGTCTTGCCTCAGCTGACCAATGTGACCCTTTGTTTTGCTCAGAATTGATGCTCACTAGGTCAAGAATCTTTGGTCCGAGCACATCCTTACCTAAACTGCTAAAATAGTGCCAGCCGTGTATATCTTGAATTTAGATTTGTATCTGAATAGCGAAGTATTGACTAAAGTGGCCTTTGAGGGAGAAGGCTATACCCAGAAGTGGCTATTAGTAGAGCTACGGTGATGATGAAGTATAATATTATATAGTAGTAAGGTCTTTTCAGGTCTTGTTTCTTTACAGGTAGCTACATACAATTATGTATACTTCCTGAATGTTTTGCTGCTAGTCTGGCCGCAATGGCTTTGCTACGACTGGTCCATGGGCTGTGTCCCACTGATCAAAGGAGTAGATGATTTCAGAATATTGTTTATAGCACTCATGTATTTGTATGGAGTTCTTTTGTTGATTTGCAGAAAAAATAGATCATCAACTAATAGGTAAGCTTATTTATTAGTTGTGCCCATGTGCTAGGTGGTAGATATGAATATCAATAAAAGGGATCTTATTCTAAAGTGGCCACTTTAGGTGATTCATATTCCGTAACACAGTTAAATCAAGCACCGAAAATGGCCACTTTGAAGCTTTATATGTCGTAAACGGTTTCTTGTATGCAAAAAGTGTTCAGGGAACCTTATATTGTTTTTAAAAGACCTATACAAATACCAAATCAAAGTTCACACTAAAGATCAAATTAGAATGAAATTTAAAGTGACATTTCTAAATTTAAGTATTTTTAACTAAGAAGGCGTGTTTGCGGGCTAGTTTTAGTCAACACCAATTTGGTTGATCACTAAAACTAGCCCGCAAACATGCCATCATAACAAAAATTACTTAATTTTAGAAATGTTACTTTAAATTTCATTCTAATTTGATCTTTAGTATGAACAAAATAAGACTGTTCGTATTTTACACAATTTTAGTTAGTCAGCGTAAACAACAGAATTGCCACCATTGTACGCTTGCACTATTTAGTGCATAGAATGCGTGTGCTAACTATTGATTAATATTACAGGCATATCATATTAGCTGTGTCACTAATAGTAGTACCATTTCTACCAGCAGCAAACATATTTTACCCGGTTGGATTTGTAGTTGCAGAAAGAGTTCTGTACATACCTTCTGCAGGGTTCTGCTTGCTGGTCGTGATTGGATTGGGAAAAATTATGGAAAGGAAGAGATTGAGAAAGGTTTGTGTACATTGTAGGCCTCCCAAGGAACTAATTACCTTTTCATCACACATGCTCTGAAGTTGGTCATTGCAAACTCGATCTCGCCTCCGTAAGTGCAATTTACGGCCCTAGGGCCGTAAGTAAATTTGACAATAGAATGAGGCCCATTGCACTATTAAGCTAAAATGAAATACCACCCCATGACAATCTTGATTTCTATTTAGAAATGAAAGAGGCCACATTCTTAATCAACCTCTATAACAAATCCTTATTTCTATTTAAAGTAAAAGAGACCATAGTCTTAATTTTTCTAGAGAAAAAGTGTTATAAAAAGTCATTATGATTTCCTCGCATTCGTGATGAAAAGTTATGTGTTATATGTACCTACTGGGGTGTGAGCGATCAATAACACCCTCGATTAGCGTGTCGCTCGCTTTCGCTCGTTCGGCAAAATTTCTCGATTGTAATCGCTTACAGTTCTTATTGAATAAAGTACTATTAATAGCTTTCGATGGTTCCACTGTTTTGTATTTTTAACTCTTAAAATAAATTACTTGCATGTTTTTGTTTCAGGTAGGATTGTCTTTGTACTGCCTTTTACTTGTGTTATTCATGTTAAAAAGCTGGCACAGATCTTTGGATTGGAGGAATGAATACAGTTTGTTCACAAGCGCCTTGTCTGTGTGCCCTAATAATGCTAAAGTGCATTATAACGTCGCTAAAGCTGCGGACGCTAGACAACAGACTGCTTGGGCTAAGGAAGAATATAAAGAAGCTATCAGGTAATTAACATGAACAATCTTTACTTAAAATAAATATGAATCCTGAAAAAAATATAGTAGTGAAAGTAGAACTTGTGAAAGGGGTCGCCCGGGAAAGTGCTACCACAATATTTATTTCTGCCGCTAAGCAGCATTGCTGTTTCGGTTTAAAGGGTATGGTTGCCGGTGAACTTAACAGGCATAAGGCTTTACACCTGTATGCTTCTAGTTCATGGACGCAGGGCAGTGCATCGTAAGGCACGTTTCTAAGGTGACCTACAAGGCAATGCTTTGTTATAGGCTATGATTACAACTTTACATCAGGTGGGCTATATGCCTGCACCATATCTCGAACGTATAAAACAAAAAAAAAATCTATCTCTTGTTCGGCACGCATCTCTTGGCTATAATTCCGACGCCACCTTAATCCAAACGCTAGAATAATTTTATTGCCTTATTATACAAGGTGCTTAAGAATATGTGAAACCGAAAGGGAGTTATTGTGATGCTATCTAGCTAGAGTAATGAAGGATTTTCCTAAAAAAAGTCTAATCTTCTTGCAATCTACCCATGGGGGCATTGAACTTTATTCTTTGTTTGAGCTATTTCCTAAAAATAAAGTTGATAGCTGTATACTGTCAAAGCAGTAAGAAGTTACCAAAATACCTAACATAAAATTCCATTTATTTCAGATTGTATCCTAAATATTATCAAGCAATGAATAATTTAGCCAATTTACTGAAAAATCAAAAACATTATGCTAAAGCTGAATTTTACTTGAGAAAAGCTCTAAGTCACAAGTTAGTATAAAAATCATTACTTGATCTGAAGTTCAACCCAGTATGTTGAGTGTAAGATTTTTACTTTTTATTGTGTTCTTAACTCAAAGTATGAAAGCAAAGTTTTATCTTAGTTTTAGGTAATTCGTACATACCTACAGAAGTACCATTGCTATTCCCTGTACCAATGATACCACTGGAAAAAATGTGCCAGTTGTACCATCCATGGTACTGGCCGATAAATAAATAATGCTGGACATTTCACACAGCCCCAAAATAAACAAAGCTTGTACTATGGGAACCAGATTTTATATACTTTTTTGTAAATATATACTTATATAGTATAACATCCAGACCCGGGACGAATATCTGTAGATCATGCAAACATTTGTTCCGCGGCGGGAATCGAACCCGCTACCTCATCCGTCTCAGCCGGCTATTCGCTCACTGCACCACGGAGGTCGTCAACTTTTATTATAGTACGAAAACAATAGTTTTATCTTAGTTTTAGGTAATACTTACATACCTACCATAAAGTACTGTTACGCCGAGGCTGTTAAACAATGAGTAATAATCGAAGTTTCTCGAGCGCTTTTGTCTTGCTGTGTTATTGTTGCTATTGTTTGTGGTTTCGCAGAATGGGGAGTGGCCATTGTGTCGAGGGACCGACCCTTTCCTGGAAGGATCGACATCGTTCTCGAACAATCGAAATGTGTGCGATATAAATAGGCCGGAGAGATGGCAGGACAATCAGTCTGAGTGAGTCTCAGCGAGGCCCTGGAGGACTGACGTGGAGAAGGGTCTCGCGAGTCAGTCTGGATTCAGCTATACGTGTGAACATTTCGGTGACTCTAAGTGGTGCAACTGTGGTGTGAATTAGTGTGTTGTGATTACGTGTGACAAAGTTCGTGTATTCATCGTTTAGTGCTGTATAAAAGTGTTATTTTGGTTGAATCGATTCCCATTATTTTATCCCGAACCCTCAGCTCGTAACAATTTGGTGTCAGAAGTGGGATAAAATAATGCCGGTTCTACCAAAGGATAACTTGGATGGTGTAAAAACGAGAGGTCAACGACAACAGGAAATGGATGAAAGGCGGTTTGGGGAGTCTCCGGTTCAAGAAGCTCGGCAGAGTCGTCAGCCGATGGAGATGGAATCAGCCGCCGCCGAATCATTTGGAACACCATCATCATCATCATCATCCGTGGGGCAAGCTTCTGTGACAGGCGATCTTGCTGCTATTATGGCAATGCTTTGTCGTCAAGAAGAACAGCGTCGTCAGGATAAAGAAGAGCAGCGTCGTCAACAGGAAGAGCAGGCTCAGTTGCAGGATGAACAACGCCGTCAGCATAAAGAAGAGAAGCGTCGTCAACAGGAAGAGCCGGCTCGGTTGCAGGAGGAACAACGCCGTCAGCATTAAGAAGAGAAGCGTCGTCAGCAGGAAGAGCAGGCTCGGTTGCAGAAGGAACAGCGACATGAACAGGTGGAGCAGACTCGGTTGCAAGAGGAACAGCGACGTCAGGATAAAGAAGAGCAGCGTCGTCAACAGGAAGATCAGCGACGTTGGCCATAAGAGCGTGCTCGACTGATGAGGGAATCGTTCGGTTCATCTGGAAAGGAATTCCAGGAAGTGAAAGAACAGATAGAAATCATGAGAGCCGTGTTTTGGAGGCTGGAATTGGGATCGCTGATGAGAAAGGGACTCTGGGTGTCCTGAAGTACTGGAGACGGCAATGTGGCTCCTCTAGTTGCTACATCTTCAGCGCGAGGTGCGCCTAAAATTGTTCGTGTTGATCGGCTGCCGCGATATGGGGCTAAGAATGCTCGGGACGAGCATGTTTTAGGAGGGGGCAGTGTTACGCCGAGGCTGTTAAACAATGAGTAATAACCGAAGTTTCTCGAGCGCTTTTGTCTTGCTGTGTTATTGTTGCTATTGTTTGTGGTTTCGCAGAATGGGGAGTGGCCATTGTGTCGAGGGACCGACCCTTTCCTGGAAGGATCGACATCGTTCTCGAACAATCGAAATGTGTGCGATATAAATAGGTCGGAGAGATGGCCGGACAATCAGTCTGAGTGAGTCTCAGCGAGGCCCTGGAGGACTGACGTGGAGAAGGGTCTCGCGAGTCAGTCTGGATTCAGCTATACGTGTGAACATTTCGGTGACTTTAAGTGGTGCAACTGTGGTGTGAATTAGTGTGTTGTGATTACGTGTGACAAAGTTCGTGTATTCATCGTTTAGTGCTGAATAAAAGTGTTATTTTGGTTGAATCGATTCCCATTATTTTATCCCGAACCCTCAGCTCGTAACAGTACCATTGCTATTCCAGGTATGTACCAATCAATGGTACCACTACACTGGGGAAAATTGTACCAGTTGTACCATCAATGGTACTGGCCAATGATACAATAGGTCCAGTGCCGCGCCGGCGGCGGGGTAGATGCTGTTTTTTTGCACGTTTCTAAAGAAGAAAGTTAGATACTAGTGATGTCGAAAAGTTGGAATGTGAATAGCTAAACTGCATTTCACTAAAAACGAATGTAGCCTACAGTTTTATGTTATTTTTCACAGAAAGGATTTTCCTGCAGCTTGGATGAATTTGGGAATCGTTTTGGCTAACACAAAACGGTATGATGAATCTCGAGTCGCCTATCACATGGCGCTAAAATATAGGAAAAATTACCCAGACTGCTATTATAATTTAGGAAATTTAGTAAGTAATCTTCAATTACCAATACAATTCCGGGACTATCTCGGGATCCCGGGATTAACTACAGATAAACCCGAAATTCCAGGATTGGAAAAAAGGGCCGGGATCAAATCCTCTAGTTATGTCTAACTTTGAAGACGAGATGTAAAAATCGATGATGGATTGTCTCCTCGATTTCCGATCTTGCGGGGGCAGACATGAATAAACGTAAACAGAGAAGGAAATGGATCATCGATTTTTGACATCTCGTCTTCCGCTACAAATTACCTAGACGGCTTACTGGAAACTACATATGTATACATAATAAGCCGACATTAGCAGTGCAGTATTATGCATACCTTCATAATTTAATTTTATTACATACAAGGTTAACATAAAGTAACCTGTCTCAGTCCAGGTCATAACCTTCGCTGGAAGAAAACTCTTCTTAGGGTTAAGCTTGCCTTTGTACATGTCCTATATTTCTGTATTTTTAAATATATTTTTTGTACAATAAATAATAAAGAATCTCTATATACCAAATTTCATAGAAAACGGTCCATCCATCAGTTTGTGAAAACTTAACAAACGGACAGTTACGTATTTATAATATTACTAGCTTCCGCGCGTGGTGTGATTTGTCAATATAAAGTAGCCTATCCATATAACAAAAAATAGTAGCCTATGTCTCACTCCAGGTCATCTATTTTAAATAATATATTGTATTCCATATACGAAGTTTCATCAAAATCGATCCATCCGTTCATTGTTATTTTGTAAAAGTAAAGAGAAGAGACAGTAACTCATCGATCGTGACTTTGAGCTTACTTTCAGAATCTGGAAATGAATCACACGAAAAATGCAATGGGTAGTTGGTTTGAAGCAATCAATTTAAATGCAAAACACAATCTAGCTTGGACTAACTTACTGGCGCTTTTGGACAACACAGGTACCTAAGTAATCTTTTTTTATTTCAGGCAACAAGTATAAATATAATGTTACGTCTAAGGACCATAGAATAAAACACAAAGCAAAATTAAACAAGACCGGTCAAGTACGAGTAGGACTCGTGCACCGAGGGTTCCGAACCTACAACACGCGCGACTTAACTGTGCACTTCCCTGGAATGCGACCCCACTCCCGCTTCCCCGCGCCGCACCCCGCGTTTGCTTCACGCGCTCAGTAACTAGCATCACTGTGACGGTGACGTCACAGTGCGAGGTGCACTAACTGTTCAGTCGCGCGTGTTGTAGGCTTATTTATGTCAATTAAGCAGCGCCATCTAGTTATGTGATCGAAAAACCAAGAAACTCAAGACAAATATCTAAAAAACTGTTTTAGATAGACTTCGTTATAATTTTCCTGTAATCTTTGCATGTATCTCTATTAATGCTATTAATTTCAGATTGTTCACTTCGCAAACTTCGGCGATAAGAGGGGAGAACGGTATTTTGTTCGTTATTTTTCATCATAACTCCAAAACTACACAAAATAAAAAATAGTTTTAGAATGTGTAAATCAATGTCTTTGATATGATACCCATTTCACGGTAACCTTATTTTGAATTTTGACTTCCACTGTTTTGACTGTTTTTGCCATCAACATGAAAATATATTTGATTTTTTTACCTTCCTCTATTGCAACCAATAAATTCAAAATTTTATTATTATTTATCAGAGGGCAATGGAACGCAGCGTTCTCGGATCCAAATGGGTTGATCGAGTGAGAAACACCACGCTGCGTTCGTTGACAGGCATTGCCGATGTTGGAGAAAAGACAGCTACGCTCAAATAGGATTGAGCGGGACACATTAGGAGAATCCACCCCGATAGGTGGGCTAATCTAACCACAACCTGGAACCCTGATGGAAGACGCGGTTCGGGTCGGCTAAGAAAGCGTTAGCGAGACGATCTTGTTGCCTTCGAGCAGGAGTGATGGAGTGTCTCACAGGACAGAGATAGATGGATAAAAACAATATATATTTACTGTGGCGCTGGCTAACCGTAAATCGCATTACAATGACCAAATTTCAGAGTGACGAAAAAGCGTTTGCGTAGTAAAAGTAGTACCTCTTGTTACAGAGCAACTTGTTAAAGCAAAGGAAGTGATACCTAAAGCCCTGGCGGAGCTACCGGATTCGCCGTCAGTGAACTTCGCGGTCGCTAATATTTACGGCAAAATGGAACGCTACGAGGACGCTGAAAAACATTTCATGAGAGCCATCGACTTGTTCGAGAAAAACGTACAACCGTTACATTATTCGAACATGGGTGAGCCAGCACTACTAGCTTCCGCTTCGGCTTGTTTTGTTATGTACGACATTAAATGAAAACACGGGTAGGGCTAATGTTGTATTGTTGTTCAATAGGTTTTTTTTTCAAATTCATCACCTCTTCTTCCTCCCCTTTTCCCACATTACGTGGGGTCGGCACAACATGTATTCCTCTTCCATGCATCTCTATCTCCGTTGTCACTTCTTTTTAACACAAACCATTCAAATTCATCACATTCAATCATATTAATTCATCATGTAAGTAGGTACCTGTTATACTGACTGCAGCGGCATCGTCGCAAAGGCGCCGCCGATTTATGTTCAAAATTGTTGATTGGCAATGTATCGATTACTGCATAAATAAAATAAATAAATATTGCTGGACGTTTCACACAGCGCTATCTAGCCCCAAAATAAGCAGAGCTTGTACTATGGGAACCAGATAACTGATAGAATACTTATATACTTTTTTTTTTGTAAATACATACTTATAATATATAGAAAAACCACCAGACCCGAAACAAATATATGTAGATCGTGTAAACATTTGTTCCGCGGCGGGAATCGAACTAGCTACCTCCTGCGTCTCAGCCGGCTATTAGCCCACTGCACCACGGAGGTCGTCATAAATATAATATATACCTCTAAAATCAGTTTATATGATTCCGGATGTGTGTTTTAAATTAATGTTGTACATAACAAAACAGCTTATACATACGAAATCTATCGTCTATCATGTGAAGGCGCAAGAAACAAACTCCTTTTCGCATTTATAATATTAGTATGAAATGGGTTCCTAGGGGATTCTGGAAACAGAACTATTTTTTGTTTCTTTTTAATTTGCTTCTAATAAACGTCAATTTTGATGATACGAGCTAAAAAAAAGAATCACCAACACTGTTATTCTGTTGATGAACTTAGCCTAAACACATTTTAATTTTACAGGCGTGCTCTACCATCGTTGGAAAAAGTATAAACTGGCGAAGAAAATGTACGAGAAGGCATTGAAGATTGACCCTACTTTTAGAAGTGCTTTACAAAATCTCAAGATTTTAAAAAGGAATATAAACTGATTGATATTAGTGAAAATAGTGTATGCGTTGTATTTCAAATTCCAACAGAAAGGATCAAAATAATTACAGAATAATCACACTCAGAAGTTTAATTACCATTAAATATTGACCTTATTGTACTACAGTACAATAATACACAGGCGACTTGCGCAACGATGCCTAAACGTATTTTGTTGTCAAATCATATAAATACGTCAAATATAAACAAGTTTAGTCGCTAAATACGTTTAGAGATCGTAGTCCAAGCCTGAGATGGTATTTTCATAACATTGTCATAACAAATTTGTCTGACTTGGTATGTCGTGACGGTAGAACGATATTGGTGTCATATTTAATACGGTGAGATTTACATTTGTGTTTATGCCGCGACTTGTTGTGAAAATGTATGAAACGACATGTCAGATAAATATAAATCCGACTTTAAAGTGATCTCAACACCGAAGGGCACAACAATCTCAGCTACATCTTTGTAAAGTTCTTTAAATTTAACACATTGAAATAACAATCCTAGATCCTTTGCTGATTGTGTAGGGTAGAAGAATGGTCAAAACATTTAAAGTCACAAACAACAAATCCATGAAAGTTTTAATTGCAGTAGCAGTTTGTCACTAAAACTGCACTCAGTTCAAACTCGGCATCAGGGCGTCCGAATGTTTTGATAATGGTGATCACTCCTTGGGAGAGGATCCGTCGCGCATGCGCCTCGCGCTCGGGACGGGGACGGCGCCGGCGTCGTGCGCCAGCATCGCCGACAGTATCGGGTTCTCTGAGCTAACAGAGCTGGCCTCGACCGCCTCTTGGAGCTGACGGCGAGCGTGGGCGGCGGGTGCGTGTCAGTGCGGCAGCGGCATCGCCACGGTGAAGTTGGCCGCGAGCGGCTGCAGCGTGTGCTTGATGTCGAGCGCGGTGCGCGGGTCGCGCAGCGCGCCGGCCGCGTGCGCCAGCTGCAGCGCGCACTCCGGGTTGGCGTTGGAGGGGAGGGCGGCGCATTCCCGCTCCAGCGCCACCCCCACGGATGTCAGCAGTTCCGAGAAACCGAGCGAGATGGCTGCGCGCCGGAGCCGGTTTAGTTCCTGGAGGGAAAACATAAAAACGGACCATTAGGTACAAAATATAGTGGCGTCCTCAATGACAGATACTTCTTTAACAAATCTGTTTGTCAACCCTTCAGGGTTGTGGCAGTAGAGTCTGTTCCACGAAAGAAGTGTTTGGGCTTGGCCGCTTTGTGGATCGAAAACATACATTTTCAACATTATTTTCATTGGATAACAGTCAGTTCTTTAAACAGTCAGGATCGTGTGCTAACTAACCTTAAACTTTGAACCAAAAGGAAAAGAATTATAATCTACTTGAAAGCAAGGGGATCTTTATCTAAATAGTTCAGACAGTTTTATATTTACCTACATATTTTATGTACAAATATGGTGTGTGTACAAAACACGCCGTGTAACGTCCAGTTTAGTGGGCTAAATAAATAAAAAAAACACTGAGTTAAGAGTTACCTTGTAAAGATGTTGCGTCTTATCAGGCAGTTTGCGCGCGTGTCGCAGTACCTTCTGCACATCAGCGAGCAAGGCGTGCGTGTGCGCCCACGCGCAGCTCGTACTGCCGCCGCTGTACGAGCGCCATGACCGCACGGGGAATGTTTCCGTTGCTATTGCAAATCATTCATGGAATTAACTTTATTTCTAATCACACAACACAATAAGATTTTTTTTAAACGATAAGCTTTCAGATTTATCACATAGTTTCATCAAAATCAGTTCAGTAGTTTGGTTTTGTCTGTTATTTTAAGTAGGTTACATTTTTGTTAAAAAGTTACTTGTTTTTTTATACCTGGTGATGAATATGAATATGGCCCACCTGATCACGCCCCTTAAAAACCTCATTTAAAGCCTCATGTGTCTGTTATTTCACCGGCAACCATATCATTCAAACCGAAACACAGCAATGCTGCTTGGCGGCAGAAATAAGATGGTGGTAGTACTTCCCCGGGCGAGCCATTTCACAAGGATCCCTACTACTCATCAGTCAACCTTCTGTTATTTTTTCACATTTTTGATGTCGGTTCATTTTTGTGATTTATTTTTTGAACTTCAATCTGGCTACCCCCGTGTGCAGTAAGTAAATTTGATTTCAAAAAGTAAGTTTACAAACTTAACATCTACCCTGCGTACTAGTTAGCACTGTATGACGGCAGGGCGTCGCTGCTTTTCCATACATTGTTTAATGACTAATTGAACAGTAGGTATTACCGTCTGCATTGGCTTCGTCGCCAGGCCCCAGCTGGTCGAGCGCGCCGAGCCAGGGCGCGGCCGCGGCGCCGGGCCGCATCACGCTGAGCAGCAAGCACGAGCGCCGCGCGCGCGTCGCCTCGCACCACGCCGACAGCGTGCCCCACCACTCCGACCCTAGCACCACTATTGCTGACATTCCTTCTACCTGATACAACGACAAATAAATAAATAACGCTGGACATTTCACACAGCGCTATCTAGCCCCAAAATAAGCAAAGCTTGTACTTCTTCTTCTCAGTCAATCGAAGCCTATCAATAGTCGTATTGCCGCTTTTCTGGTGTACTCGTGTAGGGGGACCGTCAAGAGCTGCTTTGATTTGGTCCGTCCATCTCATTGGTGATCTACCGCGTGGTTGTGTACCCTCAACCATCCCCTACACCACAAGGCGTTCAACAAGCACAAAGCTTGTACTATGGGAACCAGATAACTGATAGAATACTTTGTTCCTTTTTTTGTAAATACATACTTATTATATGTTATATTGTTATACTTATTATATGTATATATTATATATGTATTATAATACTTAGTACCTATTTCACCACCTCTGACGCTATCCAACGGATAAAAAATATATGCGCCTTTTGTTTTACATGAAAACAGACAAAGAGAGAATGAAGTGACCTTAAATATGGAAGAGGCTTCTGTCTTTGTACCTAGCTCAGAAGCGAGAGGCTTCATAGGACGTTCATAGGACGGACAGAGTCAATATTTTTGATTAAATTTATTTGTTATCATTATGTAGATACAGTCAATATTTAATACTGGAAGTTATCAATGTTAGCGCCATTGTTCAACTGTTAGCAAATACTTTCTTTCGAATTTGCTCTATAATGGCGTGGAATAAAGATATTAATTATCTATTTGTCCATTGTCTTTTTAGGGACAGTAAGTTAATTGAAGAGGGCGCCACTGACTAGTTTCAGTATTTTGAAAATATTCCGGTCACACTCGACGGTATGTCGAGTAAAACGCTTATAATATAATTTTCAGGAGCAACCAATGCAGCATTGGATAATCAAATCAATAATAATTGATAAATGAATGCAGATTCAGAGTTTTAAATCCGTACTTACCTCCCAATTGATGGATTCAAATGATTATATTTGGTATGTTCTTCAAATCCATCCATTTTACTTATGCAATTGTGAGGCAGATTGATCACCTAATAGACTCCTGATGTTTTAAGAGGCCCGATTTGACGTTGTCAAAATACAGAGTAGAAATAAAAAATAGGTTGCTAGAAAAACCGATTCTTGAGACATTTTGATTAATTGTACTAAGAGACATCTAGCTTGGCTATATGTACATACATAATTTGTATCGTTTTTCATTCAAGAAAATATTGAAAACAGACATATACAGACATTTATTTGCTACCATAGCACACACAAATTCACAAAATACATTCAAACAGAAAGCACAAGTAGGAGAAAACAAAAAATTACATACAATAAATATAGGAACAATAAAATGAAATAATAAATATACAATGTAATCAGGGAAAACTAAAAAGAGGTAAGTAGGTATGTATGTGCTACTGCAGCAAATGGGTTTTAGCTCAGCAATATGCCTCGCCATCGATCGACAGCTCGGCGCTGTTATTCTGCCGAAACCTTTAGTAGGCAAGTCATTAGAACTCGTAAGAACGAATAGGCACTTATTGGTGTTTGCATACAATTATGATAGATAGAAGTAATAAATATAAATAATGATAATTAGATTAGAAAATTCTTTATTGCACTGATAAAATAATGATGAAAACCCCTCATTGTGGGTACATCATCATTTATAATCGATTCTTATGTATAAAACACTAACAAAATAAAAATACGTTTCTGTTTTCATAAATCTAAAGTTTAGTAAATGTTTAGATTTTTTGTAATAATCCATTTTTTTGGTTCCCAAGAGGTTAAAATGATCGCAACTCTACGGTATCGAACCCAATGATACAACATTGGAATAGCATCGGATATCTTAATATTTTTTGCATAACAAGGTTGATTTTTCGACTTCTTGTGTAGACGTTCGTTCATAGTTATAACGGTGAGAATAATGACAGACGTCAAATCGAGTCTGTTATAACCTCGCGAGTTTAGTCAAGAGTTATCTACTATAAACAGAACGCCATATTGTTATACTGATAATCATACATAGGTTCAAATAATTTGTGCATTTATGCTAGTGACGCCAAAGTTTCCTTAGCATCGCTACGTGCTATGTCAAAATATTGCTAGTTTACCTTGAGAGCTCCATGCAGTAGAACAGTAAAATTAGGCACTTTACTTGGATCTGTTACATCTTCTTCATTCGATCCATCTGTACTGGAACCATCCTGATGAGAAAATCCAATTTAAATATCCAATTTAAATAGACAACAAAATTAAAACAAAACCTATAATTTTTTTACCTTTGTAGGAGTTTTTGGTTCAAAATTTTCTCTATTGGTAGAATTTCCCATTTGAACTTGAGGTATGATTAGATGTTTGCTTACAGCAATGGGCGTGCCTGTAAATATATCACAATATGATTATTCAAGTACAATTTATAACGATGCTTTGATTTTATATAACCAGCAAGATGTATGAGATGTACGATGATGAGTGAATTGCTGGCTGGCGCAGGAGGTTGCGGGTTCGATTCCCGCCGCGGAACAAATGTTTGCATGATCTACAAATATCTGATCCGGGTCTGGTTGCTTCTCTATATTATTATAAAAGTATGTATTTACAAAAAAAAGTATTATATCCTATACTATTACTGCAACAGGTTGTGTAGGGACGCACAACGCCGATTCATTCACGATTCTGTTAATAAAAGTAATGATTCCTCCAAAGTATGGAAATTTCTTAGAACTCTGGGTGTTGGTAAATCAAAACAAGAATCTATTCCTAAAAACTTAAACATTGATCTCCTCAATCAGCACTTTTCAAATTCCTCAAATATTGATGGATTAACTAAGCTCACTACACTAAAATATCTTTCTTCTCAACCAACGCCAGACTTCCCTCAGTTTCATTTTAGTCAATTCGACGATTGTGATGTTAAAAGGAGCATTGCATCTATTACTTCAAATGCTGTGGGCAATGACAGTATCAGTCGAAATATGATTGTTCCCATTCTTGATGAAATTATCCACGTTATTACGCATATTCTAAATTTCTCTGTCAATTCTGGCACATTTCCCGATGCCTGGAAAGAAGCTCAGATTATTCCCTTACCTAAAAAATCCAATCCTTCCTCTTTTGCTGAATTCCGTCCAATATCAATCCTTCCTTACCTATCTAAAATCCTTGAACGCCTTATTCATAAACAGTTAAGTACCTTCCTTTCCAAAAACTCCCTTTTAAATCCTTATCAATCTGGTTTCCGTCCAGGTCATAGCACCGTAACAGCTCTGGTTAAAATAACAGACGACATTCGGTTTGGGATGGACAGTCAGAAGCTTACAGTAATGATACTCCTTGACTTCAGCAGCGCTTTCAATAATGTTGACTTCGACCTACTTCTGGGTGTGTTATGTTCCTTTAACATATCTCCAACGGCAATTGACTGGTTTCATAGTTACTTGTTTGGGCGCCGTCAGCGCATCCTTGTTAAAGAGGCTTACTCTTCGTGGTGCAATCTTTCTGCCGGTGTCCCGCAAGGTGGCGTTTTATCCCCTCTCCTATTCGCTATGTTCATCCATTCTATCTCACAAAATGTAACTTCTTCCTACCACCTGTACGCAGATGACTTGCAAATTTATACTCAAGCTACAGTTGAAAATATCGATGGAGCCATTAGCTTATTAAATACTGACCTTGACCGGATATGCGACTGGAGTAAATCTTTTGGCCTTACAGTCAATCCAAACAAAACGCAGGCCATTATTATTGGTAGCTCCAAACAGATCTCCAAAATCAATTTTGCACAACTACCATCCATAGTTTTTGACGGAACACCTATAGAAGTCACACAGTCAGTGAAGAATTTAGGAATACAGATGGATACCCGTTTAACTTGGGTTCCCTGTATCAATGAGATTAGCCGCAGGGTGTTTGCATCGTCTGGATCTTTACGGAGAATTCGTAACTTCTTGCCAACTGCTACCAAGGTTACGCTTGCACAGACTCTTTTACTTCCGATTCTGGACTACGCCGACGCCTGCTATCTTGACCTCTCTGAAGCCCAACTGAGCAAACTTGAGCGCCTTCAAAACTTCTGTATTCGGTTTATATTTGGCTTGCGCAAGTATGACCATGTCTCTGATTTTCGCGCAAAGCTCAAATGGCTCCCCATCCGTCTTCGCCGGAATGCACACATACTGTCCCTTTTGTATAACATCCTTTTTAACCCTTCTTCTCCCTTCTATCTTAAGGAGCGTTTTGAGTTTCTCCACCAGGCTAATGATCGCAATTTGCGTTCTTCAGATTCCCTTCAACTTAAAACTCCTGTCCATACGACAGAGTTTTATGGTCGATCCTTCACTGTAACAGCCGTACGATTGTGGAACGATTTGCCCTTCTCTATAAAGACATCCAAGTCTATTAGTAATTTTAAAACAAAAGTACACACCCATTATCTGTCCCTGCGTTGAAGTTGTCGCTGCTTGTTAAATCATCATAACCATTTTTGTAGTTGCTTGTTTTATTATAATTAAATTTGAGTTATTATTAGTATTTTAGGTTTATAGTATGTAGGTATGTTTTTAATTTTATATAGATGCACCGCCGTCATGTGATATGTGATAATCCTGTCCATACTAAGGTTGTCTGGAAGAGATCGCTTTTAGCGATAAGACCGCCCATTGTACTAAATTTGTTAGTAAAAATTATGTTCTGTATTTTACTTTGGTGTACAATAAAGAGTTATCTTATCTTATCTTATATCAGTTATCTGGTTCCCACAGTATAAGCTTTGCTTAGCTTGGGGCTAGATAGCGTTGTGTGGAATGTCCAGCATTATTATTATATTACATAGTAATTAAGTACCAAAGAATACATTAATTACCTAATTCTTGTTGCGATATAAATCCCACAACATGTATTTGAGTGGCGATGGAAAAAGTCTCTGTGAGGTTCTCGTCTGTTATCGGCTGCGGCGGCGGGAACAACTGAACGCGAGACTCAAGCTGTCCGCATTTCAGTGAACACCAGAACTCCTGGTAATGCTGCTCACATAGCCTTGTCATTGCTGCTACAGCCTGAAAATCAAATAGACAATATATTACAATAAGGCTTACAATAACTACACATTAATTTGGAGCCAGTATATGTAATACATATATATAGTATATGTATAGTAATATGACCAGTGCAGCTGTGAGTTGTATAAGCAGGCAGTAGTGACTGCAACTCTCGGAAAAACTAAAAAGATGACTGTTTGTGCGGTGAAAATGTCCATCCGTTCTGGTGCTCAGTTCTGCTAATTTATAAGAAAAAAACGATTATGAAGCCATACGATTATTTAACGATTATGATTGTTGTTCCTTTCATAAGCTGCCAAATTGTGTTAATAGAATACCAAAAAGTATCTACAGTGGCAATATTGCAACGATACCATTGTCACAGTGAAGCGATTGGTTTAGTAGAATTGGGCCCCTGTATTACTGCAGTTAACGTAAAAAATGGCACCTAAGGAAGGTAATAGAGAAGCAAATACACAGTAAAATATGATAAGGAATTCTATATTAGGTTTTTTAGTTCAATAAGTGATGATTAAATTAAACAAAAGAAAATACTCATGATTTTTATAGTTTGATATTTTCTTTGTAGGACCAGGGCAATGCTTGGAATCAGATGCTTCGACTATTATTTGTTATACTAACCCCAGGCACAGAGAGGTGATCTGGACAGTAGATAGTTCCCCGCATGACGGCAGTGCTTGTGTTACCATTTGAATTTGTGGACATGTCAATAATCTTCTGGTAAAGAGGCATAGCTGAAAGATACAAAACACTATTTTATAAACATTGATTATACTATAGTCCATTAGGATTCGACCTCGGGCACACTGGATTACTGCTGCCATCAAGTTACTTTAAAGAGTTGGGATGCCCTTTTTAACCTGACCCCAGACGTTAGAAGGACAGATTTTATTCCCCCCACCCCAGAGTTAGAATTAAAATAAATAAAAGAGAGAAAGAACTGAGATCTCGCGAGTTTCCACCACGAAATGCACGTCCAAATGTCTTGACCTACAGTTTAATTGAAATTACAATTAACTGGAGTTAATGTTCATTGGTTACCCTTTTTGGGGGTAGAAATTGCAGTTATTCTGGACTTTTTTCTATATTTGTATAACTAAAGCTAAACAGATACCAAATTTCATCGGTTACTGGTGTACCATGTGAGTTTCGCCAAAATTCAGTTTTTATTATGGATATTATCTTAAAAACTATAAAACTTAAACAAAAAGTAAAAACGAGGTTTTTTTTTATTTTATTTATTTAACAAAAAGTTACATACATAAACATACATAAAGCACTGTAAAACCTTCAAGGTTTGTCTCGGTGCTTGAGACACTCGAGCCGCTACACATTATTTAAATAGGTACTTATAAACCCCGTCACCCTAAAAGTATGTAGGTACGCAAACATACTAAGTCGGCGGCGGCGATCATAATTACAAGAGTTATAAAATTTTTATATAGGTAGTTTTAATTTCATAATGTTACGCCGAGGCTGTTAAACAATGAGTAATAATCGTAACTTCTCGAACGCTTTTGTCTTGCTGCGTTATTGTTGTTATTGTCTGCGGTTGCGCACAATGGAGTGGCCATTGTGTCGAGGGACCGACCCTTTTCCTGGAACGATCGAGATCCTTCTCGAACAATCGAAATGTGTGGATATAAATAGGCCGGAGAGATGGCCGGACAGTCAGTTGTGAGTTAGTTGTGAGTCAGTCTGAGTCTGAGTGAGTTAGTCTCAGCGAGGCCCTGGAGGACTGACTTGGGAAGGGTCTCGCGTGAACAGTAGTTGCTCCCGAGTCAGACTGGATTCAGCTATACGTGTGAACATTTCGGTGACTTTAAGTGGTGCAACTGTGGTGTGAATTAGTGTGTTGTGATTACGTGTGACCAAGTTCGTGTATTCATCGTTTAGTGCTGAATAAAAGTATTATTTTGGTTGGATCGATTCCCATTATTTTATCCCGAACCCTCAGCTCGTAACAATTTGGTGTCAGAAGTGGGATAAAATAATGCCGGTTCTACCAAAGGATAACGTGGACGGTGTCAGGACGAGAGGTCAACGACAACAGGTAATGGATGAAAGGCGGTTTGGGGAGTCTCCGGTTCAAGAAGATCGGCAGAGTCGTCAGCCGATGGAGATGGAATCAGCCGCCACCGAACCATTTGGAGCTTCATCATCATCACCCGTGGGCCAAGCTCCTGTGACAGGCGATCTTGCTGCTATTATGGCAATGCTTTGTCGTCAAGAAGAACAGCGTCGTCAGGATAAAGAAGATCAGCGTCGTCAGCAAGAAGAGCAGGCTCGGTTGCAGGAGGAGGAACGCCGTCAGCATAAAGAAGAGAAGCGTCGTCAACAGGAAGAGCCGGCTCGGTTGCAGGAGGAACAACGCCGTCAGCATTAAGAAGAGAAGCGTCGTCAACAGGAAGAGCAGGCTCGGTTGCAGAAGGAACAGCGACATGAACAGGTAGAGCAGACTCGGTTGCAAGAGGAACAGCGACGTCAGGATAAAGAAGAGCAGCGTCGTCAACAGGAAGATCAGCGACGTTGGCCATAAGAGCGTGCTCGACTGATGAGGGAATCGTTCGGTTCATCTGGAAAGGAATTCCAGGAAGTGAAAGAACAGATAGAAATCAAGAGAGCCGTGTTTTGGAGGCTGGAATTGGGCTCGACTGATGAGGGAATCGTTCGGTTTATCTGGAAAGTAATTCCAGGAAGTGAAAGAACAGATAGAAATCATGAGAGCCGTGTTTTGGAGGCTGGAATTGGGATCGCTGATGAGAAAGGGACTCTGGGTGTCCTGAAGTACTGGAGACGGCAATGTGGCTCCTCTAGTTGCTACATCTTCAGCGCGAGGTGCGCCTAAAATTGTTCGTGTTGATCGGCTGCCGCGATATGAGGCTAAGAATGCTCGGGACGAGCATGTTTTAGGAGGGGGCAGTGTTACGCCGAGGCTGTTAAACAATGAGTAATAATCGTAACTTCTCGAACGCTTTTGTCTTGCTGCGTTATTGTTGTTATTGTCTGCGGTTGCGCACAATGGAGTGGCCATTGTGTCGAGGGACCGACCCTTTTCCTGGAACGATCGAGATCCTTCTCGAACAATCGAAATGTGTGGATATAAATAGGCCGGAGAGATGGCCGGACAGTCAGTTGTGAGTTAGTTGTGAGTCAGTCTGAGTGAGTTAGTCTCAGCGAGGCCCTGGAGGACTGACTTGGGAAGGGTCTCGCGTGAACAGTAGTTGCTCCCGAGTCAGACTGGATTCAGCTATACGTGTGAACATTTCGGTGACTTTAAGTGGTGCAACTGTGGTGTGAATTAGTGTGTTGTGATTACGTGTGACCAAGTTCGTGTATTCATCGTTTAGTGCTGAATAAAAGTATTATTTTGGTTGGATCGATTCCCATTATTTTATCCCGAACCCTCAGCTCGTAACAATAAGTTAGTTCAAAATGAAAAAAAAAAACGGTACAATAATCCTCAATGCATACCGAACGCAAAGACAATGCACATTGCACGTGTTATAAAGCTAGTTATAAACTACTTACTTTTGTTCATTCTCTAACTGTTTACTACAGTTACTATAACTGTTACTATAACTGTTTACTTCATGTCGCTCGGTCCGGTCGAAATTGACAAAACATCGAAGCAAGCTTATCTTCTATACAGGGTATTCGTCAGTTATTTATTATTTTTTAGCAAGATCTTGCGTTTATAATGTACTGAGTGATAATATATCTATAGTATAATGAATAAGTGACTAATTATCTGAAAAACATGAATATCTCTTATGTATATTATGATACCACCGCCTCCTCTACCTTTACGTAACACACTATGCATTTTATAGCCACTTATATTAAACATCGATTTTAAATTATCTGATATACCTACTTCGGTTAAAATAAGTACATCAATGTTCATATTAGAATGATTAATCAATTGCAGAACCTGACCAAAGCTTCTAATTATTGATCTTAGGTTTATGTGCACAATATTCAAGCTCGGTATGTGGTTAGGTAGATATTTATAAAATTCATTAATATTAGTACAATCAAACACTTCTCCAGTGTTCGTTGGCACAACTGATGTTATAATCTATTACCGGTTTAGATTCTTTTGGGATGACAGCTTTACGATGTCCTCCTCACATCTTATCACTGCCGGCTTTTCATTGTCATCTTTGCGAGCTAGAATCTTACAATCCCGGAACCAGATGTATTTGTAATCGTGTAAGTTCTGCCTGGCTATCCACAGCAATGTTTTGTTTGTTTTGGTGAGAGCGCGACGGATGATCACCCTCGATGCTGATATAGCCGCTTCGGTCAGGACGCCTGGAGCAATTTCCTGGACTGTGATAGTGGTATTTCTTGATGCACGGATCCATTGAACAGTTTGCTGCACATCCTTCAGTTCCATATATATTTGGCCATCCTGTCCTTTTCGTCCTTTATTCCGTGTAACGCTTACTACATATTTCTTATCGATTTTCATTGCTGTCGCTAGATTGTTCGTGATCGTATCTAGATTCTCGTTCGGGGCGAATGGAACACCAGCCACTTCAATCGTTTTTTCTAGATTTTTCTGCTCGACCTCCCTCAGGTGCTGCTCAATAGCAGATATCTTGAGCTCAAGATGGTTGTTTTGGTTGGTGAGATGAAGATTTTTTCTCTCAAGCTCCTTGATCTTCCCATTAAATACCTCCAGAGTGTCAGTTAGATCGTCGATCTTCTTGCTGCAGCAGCCTACTGAGTCGTTTATCAGAACCATCTCTTTCTGGATTACTTTCTTGACTTCACCAGAGATATTGCGCAACAGCTTCTTCATGTCAAAAGAAATAGCCTGCGACGTGCTGCTGGATTCTTCCTCTTCGTCCTCGTCGTCTTCAGGGATGATAAACGATTTTCGACAAGGTGAATCACGATGGCATTCTTCGCAAGTCCATTCCAAATTGTCTGCATTTCGGAGAGCAGACAGCTGTTTGGGAGACAGACTCGAGCAGAGTTGATTCGCATGAATAATTTTGCCACACTTATTACATTCAAGTCCTGGTGATTTTTTAGTTATATTTTTGTCACAAGAGTCGCACTTTGCCATTTTTTTTTTATATGTGAGTAGTTAGGGGCACTTCGCAAATAATGGGTTCGTATGACGTTCGCGTCGTCTGATTCATGCGACAGCTCGCGAGTGACTTAGGTCGAAATGTACTGATAAAGACCATCATTTCATTAGACGTCCCACTTGACCTGATTGTCTCATGTTTATTTTTTTACCCCTTCAACCCTCTCAACAACCCCGCCTAAATTTTTTGCTCATTTAGTACACACTTAGATACAGCGCCAATTCATCCAAGTTGATTTCGAGATCTCGTTTTGCTCAATCAATAAAGTAGGTTATTATTTAGGGTCAGTGTCAAGATGTGTAAATTGGCAATAGAAACAAGTTATCTATGTGTACCACAGCCATCTTTATACTGAGGCATTACTATTGGTTGATTATAAATAATTATTTAAAATAAGGTCCTATATTGGTTGATTATTTTCTATTGTCGCTAACAACGAATAAAATCTTCTTAATCACAACTAGCTGCGAAGCATAGAGTGCCTAATAAGGAAAAATACTTCCTAAAGGCAACTAGTTGCCGATAAAGAGTATAAAATCCTCAATGGCAACTGGTTGTGAAACTCAGATAGTAAATAAGGTGTGTACACAAATTACTTTAATTACCTGCCTTCATTACAATAGTTTTTCCTTTGTAAGGAATAATTCTGCAGGGAAATAGATCCCAGTATTTTTTTTATTAAAAAATTACTTACATTGCTGTAGACATGTATCATTGGGTGACACAACAGGCAGAATGTGTATTTTAGCAGGATATGATGGGGGTAGCGGCAGAGCTTGGATAATGCGGCTTCGTCCAATTGGACCTACACCGGAGCTGCCATCTGTTATCTACATTAACAAAATGTATTGTTTTACTTTATTGCAATAATCTTCTTAGTCAATGCACACTCATTTTAATGTCAAACTTCTAAATGGCAAGTACTACTGGTAGTACTAGAGATAAAAGGTTGTATCATTTGTACTACCAGTTAAAATACTCAGTAGTACAGTAGTACTCGGATCAGTAGATCCGAAGTGATGGAGAGAGATAAATTTTATATTAGAAATAAAGAAATAAGGAATATAGGCACAATTTTACTTTATATATCTTACCAGTATAATCTGCACTGGTGTTTGATATCCCCATTCATTTAGAATCACTTGGTTGACTCCAAGCAGTGCATTTTCAATACAAGTTTTGTCTCCTTCCTCCAAGTGAGGTAATTTATTTCTTATGCTGTCATAATCTCTAGTGAATGACACAATTACTGAAACGTAAGAAAATACCACTTTGGTACAATAATCTGTAAGAGACCAAGGAATGTACAAAACTAATTTAGAACCTGAAAGATATTAGGTAAAATTTTCCAATTATTAGCAATGTGGTGTTAATAATTGGAAAGTTGTGTGATTATAGTATTATATATCCTTTTTCCCCTATGGTATAAAAATGTCTGCATAAAGAGTTAATCAGATAGCTACATTATTCTTAATTTTGGTTTATAATATGGTAATTATAGTCTCTAGCTTCGCTATAAGTTTTCTTTTACATGATGAAGGATAAGTTTTAATATATGTACCGGTATTTTGAAAAAAGTATGAGGTTATACAGCTGAGTATAAGCAGATTTAATCTAAGATTCGTTTCTTGTCAAATAACCATTTTGGAACTTTACCTTCATAACTGGATGAGAACGTTACTAAAGCAACATACTCCAACTTAGCATGCACGTTCAAGTGGTCCAGAAAAGAGTTTATTGCTGCAGATGCTATAGAGTGCCTTGTATGATTTTCAGCCGAATCAGTTAGGGGTACAGGCCGTAACATTGAAAGGGATACATCAAGTAATATCAAAGTAGGCATTTTGATAAATAATGCACAGTTCTAATGTATTTGTACAGGTTTAACACAATGAATATAGAATTTTTTGCAAATTTTGTAAAAGCAAAGTTCATGAATATCAACAAACAATTATTTCTTGACAGTTGACTTGACATGACATTGACATTATTTGGCAAATGATAGTGACATTGAATGCAAATTGAATTAATGACTTTAAAAGATTTTACATGGTAGAATGTCTCAGCTGTGCATAGCCATATTAAATTCATGCCATGCCACGGCCACGGAAATTAATAGTTGGTAGGTTCCGCACGGAAGGCGTACAATACCGAAGCTAGAAGGGCCTTTGTAAGATATACTCTGCAATTATTATGGACTTCATATGCCTGGCCACTGCACACACAGGCGCAGCCTGGCAAGTCCTACTAGATTTTGAAATAGTTACCTACTTTTAAATGGAAAATTATGTCGATATTAATAAAATCCCGGAGAGTCATGATGATTCCGAGAAATTTGAATTCAAATACAATTTTATCAACACTCCTTGGGATGACCGCTCAGACAAAAGCAAAGCTGGTATCGCAGCTTTACTAATTTCTATATTTATTGCCACGATGGCATGCGTTGCCAACAACTTTGTATTGCATTATCGAGGTTTCAAATCAAGCAAGAGCACGAATCATAGCGAAATGAGCTGCTACAGGGTGAAAGTAGAAGATTATCGATATGTGGCTAGAATTTATTCGGTATCATCCGTGGAGCTACTCTGTGTGGGGGCGGTGATTAATCCGACTTCAGTTCTAGCTCATGCGGTCTGTGTAAAAGCAGGACCTATCCGAGTTTATATAGGAAGTCCTACAGAGTGAGCCCATTTGCATATCTTACTAAAGAATATTAAGCTATTGTAATTCCTACGTATTATGTTAAAGCAATGTTACTGGATTTAATCTAGTACACTGTACTGTATATACAATAATGTAATTAGATGTTCTCCGTAAGTGAACCCTGTTCTTTGAGAATAAAATATTTTTAACCACATAACTTCGAAAGTTTGAGTAGGTACTTACAAACCATGTAGATGTTTATCTTACATAAATGAACTTTATCCTACTTAAAGTAAATTATTCCTTTCAGTCCACACTGTAAGAAAGGATTCGCAGTCGACATCATCGAGCCACTAAGCCACGGTGGCGTGATTTCCCAAAAATTGGTCCTTCTATCTAGTCATGAGAACTTGAGAAAATGCACTCACGTGGTCCGAATCGGCTCGTTTTTGGATTGGAATTCGATGGTCTATATTATTGGAAGGCCTCTGAGTATTGGGAGGACATTGTCGCGCCAACTGGTATCTTTAGCAGGGAAGGAGCTTAAAACTTCGAGTGGTGAGACCATGATTTGCGTTAAGGACTTGGCTCAATGTCCCGTGAGGGTCGGGGATCTTTTGGTGCAGAATGGGTTCCTATTCGGGTTAGCCGCGACGAGTGTGTATTCATCGGATCGAAATAAAGTGGCATGTTTCACGAAGTTAGATATCGTTCGTAGGCATTTGAAGGGGTTGAATACTAAAATTAAAATGTAACAAGTAAATTTTAAACAAAAATATAACCTACTTAAAAACCAAACTTCTGAACCGATTTTCATGAAGTTTCTGTAGGATCAATCTTGTTACCTATATCCTTTTAAATAAAAATATTATTTTAAATCGGATGATAAATGACGGAGATCTGAGGTAACAAACATAAAAAAAACAAAAAAAAAACCAAACGAATTGAGTAGATATCTCCTCCTTTTTTTGAAGTCGGTTACAAACTATACGACTAGCTACGGTAACCAGAGTTAAAACTGCTACGACAATTGCTACGCAATATACCTATTTAGAAATTAAATTACACTTCACCTGTTTTTTAGGTTTTTGATCATAAGGCAGGAAATATACTGCTTTACATTCTATTTACCATTTAGATACATTTTATTTATTTTTCTGTATCCATCCAACAAAAGAATAAAAAAAAAAGTTATGTCATATCTTTGTTTTTAAATAGTCCGAGGATGAAGCTACTTCCGTCGACGGTTCCTCGACAGTCTATGCAGAGAGCCGAGATCCACCTCCTCGGGTCCAGTGTAGTGCTTCCAATCCCCACTGCTGATGTATAGGGCCAGTAGGAGCGCTACAGCTAGTAATGCGCAAATCGCCATTCCATTATGGAGCTTGTATATTCCTTTCACAATCTCGTTTGCGGGCAACTTTTGGGCTGTCATTCTTGAAGGTTTAAGAGGATTTGTATGAAGGTATAAGTGTACCTAAAATACAATAAAGTTTAGATTACACTTGACCACTTTATAGTCAATGGCCCATCTACCTGAAAATACCTATATAAAAATCAAAGACGAGGAGTTGGCTCTTGTGGACACCACCGTATTCTTAGATATAACCCTAGATAATAAGCTTCAATGGGGCTCTCACATTGATGGGCTGTCGAAGAGACTTAGTTCTGCGACATACGCAGTCAAAAAGATCCGTCTTTTTACAGACGTAGACACAGCTAGACTAGTTTACTTCAGCTACTTCCACAGTATTATGTCATACGGTATACTGCTGTGGGGGAGTGCTGCAGATATAAACACCGTTTTTGTGCTGCAGAAGAGGGCTGTTCGTGCAATTTATAATATGGGCCCCAGAGAATCATTACGCTATAAGTTTAAAGAAATAAATATTATGACATTCCCTAGTCAATACATCTATGAAAATCTAATGTATGTTCACAAAAATATTAATTTGTTTAAGAAAAATAGCGATAATCATAATTTTAATACTAGAAATAAAGATAAATTCGCTGTTGCCACTTGTATACTCCATAAAGTTAGTAAATCGTTTAAAGGGCAAGGTGTACGCTTTTATAACAAACTCCCAAGGGATGTACAAAAATTGACAATTAATAAATTTAAAAACGTAATTAAACAAAATCTTTATAAAAGAGCCTGCTATAAAATATCGGATTATTTAGATGATAGAGAAGCTTGGGATTGAAATTGCTCCAAGTCGTTCAAAATGTTACAATTTAGACGTAATTTATTTTCTGTATTATGTATTGTAAAAGGATCATTAAAAAAACAACCAGCCTTGTTTCTTCTTTCTTTCCTGGCTTGGTCGCGAAGGAACAGGCAGTAAAATTGACGTTTCAAAGTGATCCTTGTGATTTTAATGAATACAAATATTTGACTTTGACTTTGACCTGTGGAGTTATTTTAGAACAGAAAGCTTTGATATAGCTATCAGCCACTGAATCCGCATCGGAAAGGTATCCGAGCGTTTTGGATTAGAAATGATATCCGAAGAAAATGTCGGATCGATCCGACATCTTTCCGACGCTTATAATACGTTTATACGTTATAGCCCCGCTGAACCGAGCCATAGAAAGGTCTATTGGTCTCATAAAATAAACAAAGGTACTATAGGGTTCTTAAAAAATATAGGAATTAATTCTAAATTACACTTTGCAAGTAATTACGGGAAAATGGAATCCCTTTTGCATTACTGCACTACGCTCTCAAGTCATACGTTGAATAAGTTATGTGAGTAGGTATCATAGGAAATTAGATAAAAATTATGTTCATTGAAACTGATTCCAATTTAAACATCAACAAAAAAAATGATTTGTATCACTTGCATAATTACATCCTTTAAAAATTACACTGTTTACGTCGCCACCCTGTTTATCTTCTCTACATTTACAAAATAAAAACGAAATAGTAAAGGTGACTAAAAAAGCAGCCCTTTATGATTTATTTTACTAGATGGAAGATGATGACCTAATAAAGGTTGCTGGGAGCCGTTCGGTGCCGACCGCACAAGATCGGTCACTCTGGAAATCTATGAGGGAGGCCTACGTTGAGCAGCGGCCGTACTTTGGCTGACATGGTGATGATGACAAAAGGGAACGATCGATAATCCAATCCTAATCCTAGCTGATATTATGAGAAAGTTAATTTAATAGTTACTTAAGCTTCCACGCCTCAACTAATCATACCACGTGATGTGAGGCGTGGAAGCTCCGGGTAGATTTCGCAATAGAGATTACCTATGGAAATCTAATCGTCTATCACTTTGCCGTAATAACTTTGTACGAACGTCTACACAAGAAAGTGAAAAATCAAACACATATTGCCAAATAATTATGTATTAAGTTATCCATATACTATAACAATGAGTATAATTAATAAGCATTATGTTTCAGTATATATTAAAAAATTAGACTCCGAAACACTAGTTAATCTGGATCAATATTTCGACAGGACTTTATTACAATGTTGTATCATTTGGTTCTGCAGTTCGTTGGTAGTATTTTAATACTTGTCGAATCCGATTTATTGGATTTCCACGAGTTTAGCCGGAATGCTTTTTATCCGGATATCCGGATACATCATGGGCAAAAACTAGATTTTTGTTTATTTATTTATTAGGTTTACCAACAGTTAAACACACGATTGCTTACAAAAAAACTTATATAAATGCTTTATGCTACATGTGAAACCAATAGCAGGCAAACACAACGTGCTCAGTAATCAACACTTTAGGTAGGTAAATATACGCGTACGTATTATAATTATACGAGTTCAAAATAGAAAATAAAAAGAAGGTGAATTCAAAATAGTACAATTGGTGGCCACTTCAAGCTAGTGAGTAATTAAATTATCTAGAAAACAAACAAAAACGGGATTTTCACACTAAGCCCGGCCTGTATAAACCAAGCAACTAAACACTTTCAATTTATTAAAAATATAAGTATTTGTGTTATTTGATAACTAACTAAATCATATTTAGCCACCAAAATACGTATAGGCTTCGCTGCGCAAGTCGCCCTCAGTAGATTATTAAACCTATAACTATGTATATTAAACAAATATCAAGGTTACATTATTAAGCAAAACTATTTAAATGCAGACAAGTACAATAAACTGACAGAACCAGACGCAGACTCCTTCAAGCTAGGTACATTCGAGAAATCATACTATCACACTTCACACAATCACAGTTCACACTATCACACTATTACATTTCACACTATCAGACGTATACATATACGTACGCCATAATATCTCGGGTGTACAATAGATAACTTACAGGCCTTGTATAAAAATGTATTATTATTTTGTATGGTCTAGTTATAATCGACTGGTTGCGTTTGCACCAGTGCTAATATCACTGATCGAGCGAAGCGAGATCTCCATATCAACCTGGGCAAATCGGCGTTTTATGTATGTATGTATGTTTGTTTGTCTGAGGATAATTTTTGAAGCGTTTATCCGGTCATCGTGAAATTTGGTATATAGGTAGGTAGTGATGACACACTTAATTTTATTAAAATATTTAAAACCACAATAGATTATAACGGCAGCACCAATTTTCACCATATATACATAGAACATACACGAACCATTTCGCAAGTACAGCGATTTTTATCAATCAGACAAAGGCTTCAATTGTATAACACTTTTTTTTTTAGCTTTGGCGCTTTCAATATTTGTACTATATGCTGATCCATGCTTATGGCTGTATATAAACCCAATTAAGGTGGCATTACACTAAAGCATCATCAGCTTGGTGCTAAAAAAGTGGACGTTTATCGAAGAAAAAATCCACCACTTCCCTGCCATCCACTGCGAGTGAAGCGGGTTCCGTATAGACTCGGTTGGACTCGTAACGTTAAATTACGTAGAAGTGAACTCTTCAATAATGGAAGCACTTCTATGAAGTTTATCGTTGCGAGTCAAATATATTTCGTACGGTGTTCATCCGCTTGTAGTAGTAGGCAGGCTTGCACAGCGCCTGCTTCGTCCGCTTTTTTCTCGCTAACCGTTCAGCTTCCTCGCACAGCTCTCATAGATACTCACCCTTAATCGACCTGTCGACTTTAGGAGGTCAAGCCTCCGCTTAATTTACGCGTCCAATTTAACGCATTCGTTAGTCCGCGGAAAATTGTAATAACCCATTAAGATCTCGTCACACGACCGATTGGATGTCAAACGTCAAACTGTGATTTTCCAGGGAGTTGGGTGCTGTCGCCGCGACTACATTGGTGTACCGAAAAGGCTGTGGCATTCACAATTAAAATGTTAATTTGCGTAGTCTATCAAGCCGCGCGTCATAGGCAACACAGGCCTGTATTCAGGCAAAATTATATTATATGTTTCAAAATTCTTCTTTTTTTATTAACTTTGATCCTTATTAAAATAGCTAATGTATTACTTATTTCAATTCAGAAATTAAGTCGCATAGCAACACTGTGTTATAATTTAATCATACAACACTTGCTTCGCACTTTACGCTAATCATGTGCTATATTCCGTAGCAGCCATCATTGTCGTAGCTCTCTGCCACATACCACTGTTATAGCGCAACATTATCGCATAGCACTTTAACGCGTAATTACTCTGTCACGTAGTTATCAAACCACGTTGCACTCAAATTACGTAGAATTCCACTGCGTAGCACTTTATGTTGTAGTATTCCATCGTGTAGCACTCCGTCGCGTAGTACTCTATCCCGTAGCACTCCATTGCGTAGCACATAATGTCGTAGGACTCCATTGTGTAGCTCTCTATTTCAACGCAGTCCATCACTTCATCATTATTATGTAGCATTCCATCGCGTAGCTCACTATTCCGTAGCACTTACTGTCGTAGCACTCCATCGTGTAACACTATTCCGTAGCATTTCATTGCGTAGCACTTTTGATTATTACTTTATCGCATAGCACTGTTAAAATCGTAGGTAGGGTATAAGTTGTTTTTAAGAAATATTGCGTACAGTACACTCATAACAATGCGTACAGCTAAGGTATGGAATATCCTACCACTGTCTGTCTTTCCTAAAAACTATAATCTGGGTCTCTTTATGGTAACAGAGACTAGGTACCTTCTAGATCTTCATGCTTCATCTTGCTTACCATCACGTGAGATTGTGGTCAAACAAACATCAAGCTGCGTTCAAAAATCAAAATCTCTTTCGATCTTGCTTACATCCCTCTCCGGTGCTATGTAAACTCAGGTAAGCGGGTACATACTATGTGTATGTGTGTACGGTGCTTGTTGCTATTATCAGCCTACGGCATACCAACCCTGTCTCTAAAACGGTAATGGATGGGTAAAATCACTTATCTATTATATGGGATTGCGGAAACCAGTTAAATTGTAGAGAAAGTACAATATGTTAAAACTTATAAAAAAAAATTTGTACGAGTTTTTACTTATGTGGTTACATTATCTACACACAATTTTAACTTCAGGTAATCATGGTCTCTTCAGTTGTGAGGTAAGTAGGCACTTCCTTCATGACATAAAAGGCCTGAAGATTATAGGACATAAAAGGAGCTGCAGGTAGATACTTAGATAGGTTTAAGTCTATTACTATTACAATGGTAGCTTTTAATATTCCTGGGTTTTATTGTTTAGAGTCAACTGCTTAATCTACAGAGTGAGGTGACTTGCAACACAGGTTTTTTTTCTAACCTATCGCAAGCACCAGTCTCACACAATATAGGTTTATGTTTGATCTTCCATTTCTGTAATCTATTAGGGGACGTTCAATAATTACGTGAGACGTTTTTAACGATTTTTTAACCCCCCTTCCCCCCTGGTGGAGATTTGTTTAGACCCCCTCCCATCTCACGTGAGATTTTTTAAAATTTGTTTTCATAGGGTAAATGCATTGGACTAATAAAAAAACACAATTGGCTTAATTATTTCAAGATTGCTTCTCTCGAAATCTAGATTTACAGTGAAAAAAAAATATGTAAAATTAGCCGAGACCCCCCACGTGAGATTGGCTAGACCCCTTCCCCCCTCAACACCTCACGTAATTAATGGACTCCATCTTAAGACTATGTTGAAAATCATGGTTACTATTATTATTCTTTTCACGGAATTTAATATATTCCATGGGTGGTTTAGTTTCAAGTTCTACCAAAAATGTACTCCCGGGTACCTTTTTTATCCTAATAATAAAATATGCCCGAATTATTCATATATAACATTTTTGGCTTCCGATTTATCAAAGATGTATTTTCAATTTACGAAAAATACCTACTTAATATAATTTGTTTATAAAACATTGATGATTCAACTAAAATAGCCATTTAAGAGTTTGGTGTTGGAATTTATAGCGTTAGAAATAATTAAATTTAATATCTCCATTCTCATCCACAGCGGGGTCTTTAGCAGTGCGGTTTGTATGAATCGGCGGATTTTAAGCCTCATTATTGGAATGAAATATAAACAAAATTGTTTGCGTTTTTACCTCGATAATTGTTCTGGTTCACGGATTAGGCACAGGCGTTCTTCAAAAATTTGTCGATCTGTTTATGTTTTTGTTTATTATTTTCTTATTTATAATAAATTCATGCAATTCCACATTCACTTATTCATTAGAATCACAAAGATCACTTTGAAACGTATAAATACATTTACAGGAACAGTTGTATTTACATTTGCATAGCCATAAAGCATAATTGCGCCCATATTTATTTGGAAGTTTTTTACTAACTTTTTTCGGGCAAATAAACGTTATCTTATCTCAACCTTAGATATAATGCTAGAACTTACTTTAGAAAATTGTTATCATATCTCACTGTAATTTTATTTGTAGTCAAAGGAACTTCTTTTTTTAAAAACTTATTATTTATTCTGTTTGAAACAGTTAGTTAATTTGTTACGTGAATGTTATAGAGAAATACTAAAGATAAATATTATTAGACTGGTAAATGTATATTTTTAGATTTTTTTGGATTATGACATTGGTTATTAGTATTTCTCTATACATTGATAGACTTAGGGAGTATTCAATTTATTTTCAGTCTGTTAGTAACATAAACTCGTTGTCTCAAAGCAGGTTCATGTCACCAATATAATTGTTTATAGATGCCAACTTAGGCAACAATGCTACAGGCGCTGGTTGACAGTGTCAGCTTTTTTGACCCATTTTATGTCTGAGACATCCCGTGGTATTTATTTATATTTTAATTACATTATTATAAATACGGGATTAATCACGTGAGTGAGCTCACTAATTTCCGAGTGGACTGGACCATCTTAGCGCCTGAAAGAAGTATATGGAAAGAGTGGGGGAATCCCTTTGCTCAGCAGTGGGACACAGTTGGCTAATAATAATAATAATCACGTACCGTCTTATCGGTGTTTTGGTTCAATTCGTGAACTTTCATTAGGGTGAGTGCAATCTGCTCCGAATAACGTCTCGCCTCGCACTACGCGCCCCACGCAGCCCTCTGCGCGCGAGTAGACGGGCGCGGTGGTGGGGTTTGCGTCAACGATGGCCCATCAACGTTGCATCATCATCATTATCATCGCTGCTGTTCTCTTCAGTTAGTTCTTGGTACAGGCAAACACATAACACTAACTATGTCTCTACCAGGTTCACTCACTCCTCGGTCGCTCGCATCATGAAAACATGGTCTCCAGGTTGGCGGTAGAACCCATCCTCTATCTCTGTTAAAGTTCGGCACACGACTTATTTCTATCGTCTCTCGGATCTTTCGAGGAACGAAGAACTTTTCTCTCGCGTTGAATCAGAATCTACGGTACGTGATAAATAAATAAAATAAATAAATATAGCTGGACATTTCACACAGCCCCAAACTAAGCAGAGCTTGTATTATGGGAACCAGATAACTGATAGAATACTTATATACTTTTTTTTGTAAATACATACTTATAATATTATATAGAAAAACATCCAGACCCGGACCAAACATCTGTAAATCATACACAAACATTTGTTCCGCGGTGGGAATGGAACCCGCTACCTCCTGCGTCTTAGCCCCCGTATTTATAATAATGATTGAAATCAATCATGAATTTTTCTAAGTAAAATATATTTTAATATGTTATACGATACTTAAGAACAAATCTTAAGATTTAAAATCCATCGCAATAATTTACGTAACTAGCATCTCAATAATTTCGCGCCTGACGCGTAGTAAAACCGTGGTGTAATTGGTATTGCATCCTCCTATCAAGAGGAAGGTAGCGGGTTCAAGCCCCGTCCGGCTAGTATTTTTGAGCTGATTTAAAAATGTTAACATCCTGCGATGTTTAGTTCCTACTGATTCTACTGAAACCGACAAGTTTCTCGTTCTACCTGACTCAAAAACTCGTTATCCCGAGAATTATCTCCTACTGACTTTCAGTATTACATATATTAAATATTAAACAGCGTTTATCAACTTACACAGATTATAAACACTTATGAGATCATCATCATAACTTGTGCCACTTTAAACTCGCAAGCATATCTCGTAAGTCTTTGTTAACAGGCCCGAGATTAAATGGATGCCTGCCTCAGGCAAAATTATTTATTCATATTCCTTTTGTTGCATAGGTGTTTACTTTATACCATAAGGTTGCAAGGTACTCAAGCGAAGGGCCTCGCAAAATATTAAAATTATTCTTTACAAACTTTTCAACAAGATAAATCTCCCATTTATCTTATTATTATACTTAATATACATGAGATATGGGAGTATTATACAACTTCGTAATCTGCGAAAAAGGGCGTCATGCAAAACACCTAAATAAATAAATATCGCTGGACATTTCACACAGCGCTATCTAGCCCCAAACTAAGCAGAGCTTGTACTATGGGAACCAGATAACTGATAGAATACTTATATATATATATATATATTTTGTAAATACATACTTATAATATATACTTAAATAAATAATATAAATACTAATAAATACTTATATAAAACACGCAGACACGGAACAAATATTTGTAGATCATGCAAACATTTGTTCCGCGGCGGGAATCGAACCCGCTACCTCTTGCGTCTCAGCTGGTTATTCGCCCACTGCGCCACGGGGGTCGTCAAACTTGCTTTTCTGCCTCCAGCGCTGCACCACCTGCACTCGGGAGCAGCTCAATGAGGCAACGGACGAGGCTGTAGAGGTCCAAATCAATATAATTTAGACTAATGAGTCATTGACACGCGAAGAAGAAGACTACAAACATTCAGAGTGAATAAGTGTCTTCTAGATCTTCGTGCTTCATTTTAGACCATATCATCACTTACCATCAGGCGAGATTGTGGCCAAACGAAGATTTATTCCTTTTATCTATCCGGTTTAAGGCACCGGATGGGGACATAGCGGTGGGGATTTCGAGAATATACCGATCTTTAGTTACGGCGTTTTGATCTCTCGTTCTTTAGATCCGTGGTCGTCAAACTGCGGCCCCTGGGTCGGATGCGGCCCGCCGCTGGTATTTGTGCGGTCCGCGACAAAGCCAAATCATTTTCGAAAATGTCATCTCATAAAACAAAGTTGGGAACACCACCCACCATTTATAACTCAAGAACGGCTGGACCGATTTTGATAATCTTTTATTTGTTGGATTTTACTCCGCCCCAAATAGCAGAATAACTATTAAAATATTAGAAAAATTCACGAATAACAAAATTATGACAAAATTTATTTTTTCATACATAGATGTAGTTGATGATGGCCGATTTACAATTCTATACGTACATTGGCAGCCCGCGTCATAATTATGCATGTCAAGGCGGTACGAAGTTCGGTGGGTCAGCTAGTAATATATAAAAATTTAAAATAAAAATCTCACACAAACATTTTTATTTGTATTTACATTAACTTGCACCTGCGTTGCTAATTTACACATGCAATAATTCATGTGCAGTGTGTGGCCCTCAGTACTATCTTACATTGTCCTATGTGGCCCTTGACCAAAAAAAAGACAAGATGAACGAAACATGTTCAGTTTTAGGCTCGGACTATATGGCCCATCCGGGCTTGTCAGGGACGTTTTTTAACAGCCCCTGACCAATCCGTCGCACCACCAAACATTTGAATTTTTCCTGCATCGACTACACACGATCCGAGGCCATCCGACTCTGATTTTTACCTGGAAGCAACCGGGACATGCTCAGGATTAGCAGAATCGAGGAGACCCGGATGCCATATAGTCCGAGCCTTAATCATGATGTCACCTCAGGAACCAGTAAAGATGTCATAAGCAATTTGAAAGGTAAGTACTAGTTTCTCTGAGGCAATCTTACTTATAGATACTTATTATAATATTTATATATAATCATTTAGCAATTATATAAATCAGCTTAATAATAATTAATTAACAATGTTGTGCGTTAACTTTGACCTCCACTAAAAGGATTCCCTGTATTGTGGAGATATACATGAACGGTTAATCAAATTAGTACAGTGTTCGGCAAGTCATCATCATTATCATCAGCAAACGACAAACGGGTTTACAACCGTTTCCCCGCCTTCCGGCTACTCCCCATAAATTTACGGAAAGAAAAATTAAAGAGGCCTATCATCAAGTCGTTTGAGCATTTATTTTCAAAGAGCACGTAATGCTCAAACGAGAAGGAAATTTCCACAGGGATTATTGCCGATCACAGGATAATAATGGCATAAAGAAAGATCAATACAGACATTTAATATTGATGAGACGATTCATAATTACAAATTTAATTGCTGTCTCACCTACAATTCAGTGGGCATGAGACAATAAGAAACTACTTAACCTACGCGATTATACAGGGTGTCTCAAGGGTTTTTTTTATTCTTCTGATGGCAGGCCCGGTGAACTGGCTAAAGCGGTGATTAAGCATTAATCAAAATAAAATAAATAGTGTAATATTTTTTGCTGTAACTGTCAATCATTTTTTGAGTCTCGATTTTGTCTTAGTTAATTTCTAGGCTACGGACTTGAACATGCTAGCAGTAAAACTTATAAATACTTGTAAACGAAGTGCGTGACACTTCATTTAGTTTGAATTTGCCGCGTAATAACTTTGACGTATACTTTATCTGTGAACTCATTTGAATCTATGGTGCTGTCTGTCATATTGACTGAATGACACAGCAGGATAAATATGGAGGTTATGTTATGTACAAGTGAGAATTACCTATATTGTAATTTGAATAATTAAAATAATAGGAACTGATGAAGCAATAGCTTTAAATGTTGTTTCTCTTTTCAGGTGAGTTTGTGATTAATTAATGTTATGTAAAGAATGTTTTGTAAAAGTGTATTAACTGGTTTATGTACTAAATAAAATCAATCTCTTTTCAGAGCAACTCAATTTTGGTTATAGTTTTTACTGTTCACCATACTATCCAAGGATAATTGTAAAACTCATTATTAAACAACATTTAAAGCTTCACCAGTTCCTATTATTATAATTTTTCAAATTACAATATAATTCTCACTTGTACATAACATAACCCCCATATTTATCCTGCTGTGTCATTCAGTCAATATGACAGACAGCACCATAGATTCAAATGAGTTCACAGATAAAGTATACGTCAAAGTTATTACGCGGCAAATTCAAACTAAATTAAATGTCACGCACTTCGTTTACATACATATATTAATAAATAGCTGATCAGCCCCGGCTTTGTACGGGTTTTTATCAAAATCGTGTCTTGTCGTCTTTTTTATCTTTACCTCTAAATATCTCGGGAACGTGACGTTTTATGGTAGATATTACTTGATATTTTCTGTTTGTATAGGTACCTAAGTGTCCTCTACCCATAAAACTACATTCATCGCGGAAACACAAAAAAAAATGGCGGCGAGTGGATATGCCACAAAGGTTCTATATTTTCTTCTTCATAATACTATAGTATAGATATAAAAAAAATATATTTTTATTGTAGTTGAGTTCAAGAATTGTAACAGTAAAAGTTATAGAGAATATTCAAAATTGCATCATTAGACATCTTTGAAAGAATTTGCATATAAAGTACAAAAGGTTGCTCAGAAAGATATTATCCATTCAGTGAAACGAGGATCATTTACTGTAGTATAATTGAACTGCACGCAAAAGTGTTCTTACTATACAATAAGATTGTCTTAAGATGGTAGATTACTGACAATATAACGTCTTTTATAAATAACGTAAAATTTTAAAATAGTTTAATCAAAATCGAGAGTAGAATCGATCTAACTGATTTATAAAGCAGGTAATTAAAAAAAACGTAAGTCCACGCCTAAATATTTTAATGTACAGTGTCCACACACAATGAATTTGCTTGCATGGCTGACGCCAATATATGATACACAATCTGACAATAAGTTTCGTAGAGTTATAAAGCAATCAGAACTTTTCAGGATAACATGAATGCATTTCTGTTCCTCTAAAACGTTTCGTTCGAAATTACGATTCGTGACTTATGTTGTGTAACTAAGAAATCATTTTTTTATTAACCTATACTTTCCCACTGCTGGGCAAAGGTCTCCCCCATGTTCCTCCACATCTCACGATCAGTCGCCACGTCCCACCAGCCATCTTGGAATGCATCGAGGTCGTCACGCCAACGCACACAATGGGGCCTGCAGATGGGCGTCGAAGCCGGGCAGACCGAGGAAGAAATCATAGAGATTGTTTATTATTTAGAAGTGACAAACTGTTTATCTCTTTTTTATATATTTATATTTCTCAACATTCCACCACCAACCAAATCACTACCAACATCAAGCTAAAAAGCAAGGAGCGGGTCAACCATACCACACAAACTTTTTCCTTGTTTTTTACATAAATATAGTGAAACAACCAGACGCGAAACAAAAATCATGCAAACGTTTTTCTGTTATTTGTTCCGCAGCGGGAATCGAACCTGCTCATGCGTCTCAGCCACTACGTCATGGTCGTCAAATCTCTATACATAGTTCGAAAAGTCTGTAAGTGTTGTTTCAGTATTTATTTTTAGAGATAGATTTAATCCCAATATCATAAAATCCTATTAACTTAAATATATTTTTAATTACTTACCAAGTAAATATTAGCACTCGGTTTTGATAAATATTTTCTAATATTTTTATTTACTTTCATTTTATGAGAAAAATGAAAGGCACAGCGTTAAAAAATACCCTCGTATTTTTTTATTTGTTTTTTACTAATCTATATTTTCCCACGGCTGGGCAAAGCTCTCCCCATTTCCCCTCCATCCATCACGGTCCACAACGAAATCTGACCAATCTGGTTTGAATGCACCCAGGTCGCCTCTCTATCTTTTTCTGGCCTACCATGGCTGCGTCGTCTGTTTGGTATCCATTGGGTGACTAGATTCGCCTATCGTTCTGGATGAATTCGAACTACATGGCCTGCCCAATCCCATTTTAAGCGGGCGGTCTTAATGCCTACATCGGCTATGTCAGTTTTGGCTCGTAGGTCGGTATTTCTGACCCGATCGATTCGTTTCACTCCAAGGATACTTCTCTCCATCGCTCTCTGGCAAATCTTAAGGTACAGTTACACATGCTCATAAAATGTCATATTTATTAGCATGCGAGCAACGAGCGTGCTCTTTAAACTAACACATTTGCTTTTGTTTAGCATGCTTTTTTTAAGCATACTTTTAAATAAGCGTGCTCAAAGCAAACAATTGAAAACACATGCTGTTTAAGTGCGGGCTAGAAGCTTCGGTATTTAGTGTTCCAGTGCAGGTAGTGAAAAATGGAAAACCAAGTGGCCATCTCCACAGAACTGAATAAAATCATCATTTTGGTTGCAATACAATGTGTCCAAAAACTATTGCCAAGAAGGAAAAAGAGAAGGGATAAGACAATTTGGGTCGCCAGGTTCGGCTAAGTAAAAGAGTTTTTCTCTTCTACTTTCGCTAAGTAGAAGAGCAAATCTAGGAGCAAGTACTCGATTGCTAGTAGAAATTCGAGAAGATGATATTGATGGTTACAAAAATAATTTACTAGCATGCTCAATAAGCAAACCTGTTCAGACACACTAAAAGCACGCCTCCTTCCACCCGCGCTGCAGGTAGCATGCCCAAAAATCGCACGACTGTCGATTTTTGAGCAAACTCGAAACGAGCATGCTCATTATTAGCAATGTTTCGATACACATGCTACTAAGTAGCAACTGCTTAATAGTGGCATGCTTTCATGCTAGTAATGATCGTGTGTATCTGTACCTTTAAGTTGGGACTTTTGTGCTTCTGTCAAGGACCAAGTCTGAGCTCCTTAGATCAATATGGGCAGGATACACATGTCGATGAGTTTTCGCTTCAGTGTCAGTGGAAAGGAACCCTTCATAAACTGCTTCATGGACACTCGTATTAAAAAAAAGTTAATGTAAAAAATCCATAGGTTTAGGCCCTAAGATGCAATGGGCAAGACCAAAGACTTCAGAATTATGGCAACTCTTTTGCTCTAGGGGTTATAAAGTTTATTAATTTTTTTGTACTCTCTAATGAAGATTTGATTTGAGGGAAATTAACGTTACTTACATTGGTAGCATAGATATACACTAATTGATTGACAGATTTATGAGACTCTAAAGACCTACACCCCTAAATTGCTACGATGAGTCAATCGTCAACTCGCCCGTTTAAAACTCACCCGGTCAGGTGATATAGCGATTTCCATAAAATATATTATTTTTGATAGTCAACTCGCCCGGTTGTTTTTTCGGTTCGAATTTATACCTTAATAGACGTCCATTACCTTCAGTGGAAAAAGTAATACGTATGGATTTAAAACTGAGTTACCTACCTACGAAATGATTGCTGTATTTTTTAAAAGCTTTTAGCTTGCAATGTGTGTATGTTAGTTAGTTGGCTTAGGCCAAAAATTTCAATCTAACTCGTGTTTACACACTAAGACCACGGTCTATAAATCCATAACAGCATGGGTTTACTGCATCATCGTCATCATTGTATCAGTCATCACCACTGCTGAACTTAGGCCGTTCCATAGACTTCCAGACCAACCATAAGCGGCTTTACACAATGTCATCCAGCGACCTTTAATAAGTCGTATTTTCATCAAGAGAGTTCTCTGCATCAAGTCATTAAATTGTCTCATCGATTACTACATTTTCTATTGTTTTTTTTGAATAATCTAGTTATGTAAAACAGGTCATAAGCTTGGTTTAGCCTCACGTGCTCACGCGCACTGGCCTTGAGAGGTCATTACCGACTGATGATCGATAAACCTTACCTCATCTAACACTGTAAACATACCTACCCATACTATTTTAAATACACGTGTACATTCTGTTTATATTAGTATTATATAGATGTCTAACAAACAACTAAGTTCTTAAACCTACACTAATCACCGATTGTAAAAATACTCACATTATTTTCGGGGTGTGTATTTTCTATCAACATTTAAAACTGATTCGATATCTGCAGATGCCACCAATACAAAGTTTGCAGAGGTAAGCAACAATTTCCACTGACTCTACTGAACATTACATTCACTTATGCATCTTATACTGTAATAATAATTAAAAGATAGATAAACTCATTTTATTCCAATGTTTATGTTTATGTACGTTTTCATTTGCACAAGCGCCGGGCTTCGTAGCTGTAAAGTTAAAGAGCGGTATTTATTTTATGCAAAGAACACGATCTAAACTTGAGCAGAAATATTTATTTTGTTTGCAGTACTTTAGAACAGGAATATTTAAATAATATCGTAAAATACAGGGAGGTTTAAAATGAGTAATCTGTGTGACTGGGAAATTCTAATTAATATATGAAATACTAGCTTAGTAGGTATAATACATTAAGCCATCAAAAAAAATCCTCCGACAGACGAAAACTTAAGCCCAAACTTTAGCTAAGATCAATTTCGCAAACGCCAACTTTATAATTAAAAAAAAACACTTTGAAATCAATCCATTTCTAGAAACTACGATGCCACGACAAACGATGACCCCTTCTTTTCTTTATAATTTCTAGTCGCCTTAAAAATGTTAAACAAACGTGCCACTGATTAAATTATCCTTGGAATAGTTTCAGGTGGACCTTTGCTTCTTCCTTAAACATGTATGTATAACAAACATGTAAAAAACACACACATGGTTTTGTCTCTTGCATTGACGGAAACTTTCAAATTCTATCGAAAAGGACAAAATACAGTGTGTGTCAAAAAACAATTCCAAAAATAATGCTAGTTTATGAGTAGGACGACTATTGCTGAACATAGCCCTTTCTCATAGATTTCCAGAGTCACCGATCTTGTGCGTTGATCTAAACAAGTGCAGTGTACGACCTCCGAATAGATAGAGCGCCTGGATGAGACGAGCTGAGGATAGGGCTCAGTGGCGCACCTTGGGAGAGACCTACGTCCAGCAGTGGACTACTATAGGTTGATGATAATGATGATGATCTTGAGTGGCTTGCACCTTCACCTTCACTAGGTAAGAAATAGTGAAGTCTTCGACTCTAGCTGATTAGCCTGTATCAGACTCATCTATGATTTATCTCGCGATCGCAGACCCTTGGACTCAAAAACCGAGGATAAATCTCCACTTCAGTTAGGAAGGTAAGCTTTAACTTGTGGTGTAAATCACTTTTATCGCAATTGTTCCCGATACTTTTATGGACTTAACTACTGAGTATGGGTAGGGCTTGACCTAAAGCCTGTTATCGAGTGCCTGCAGCACAGTTTAATGTGAGCCTAAATTACTTGAGGGATCAGTTTGAATAAAAACTACTACCTACAATACACTAACATTAATATACTCGTATATCATTCTATAAGGGAGGTCATTATGGTCTTCACCATAAAGGTAGTTGATAAAATTCCGCCCGTAATCTATCTATCTATCTATATATATAAAAATCAATTGCTGTTCGTTAGTCTCACTTAAACTCATAAACGGCTGAACCGATTTGCCTAATTATGGTTTTGAAATATTTGTAGAAGTCCAAGGAAGGTTTAAAGTGAGAAAACATAAATAAATTACAATGAAAGTAGTAAAAGAAGTAGTAAGTAACTATTTTATTTTCCCATACAAACTGTTCGTACCTGTTAAACTGGATGCGTTTATTTCACTTGTTATCAAAACGTTATTTTAATTATTTAATTTCTGAACGCACTATAAATATTTGACCACAGACAAATGTGACATATACGAGTATATTTGTTGTCAAATATTGGTGAATCCTTGGATATCTTCTTTATAAGTTGTGTTTGTGAATTCGTGAAGTGCGCGGAAACTTTTTAAGTATCCATATAATTTAGCCGTCGTTCATTGACGTGAATTCATTTACATGAAGTGTCGCGTCACTTGGACAAGAGTGTTTTATATAGTTTTTATCCCGAAGTTCCACGGGAACGGGAAATTTCAAGCGTGCGAAGCCGCGGGCGGGTCAACTAGTTTGTCAACAAAAAAATCTAATTAAATAATGCTGAACATTTCACGCAGTACTATGGGAATCGGATAACTGATAAAATAGATAGATACGTATTTTTTTGTAAATATATACTTATAATAACCTACCACCAGACTGAAAAATATTTGTAGAAAATGCAAATATTTGTTCCGCGGCGGAAATCGAACCCGCAACCTCCTGCGTCTCAGTCGGCTATTCGCCCACTACACCAAAGTGGTTGTCAAAAAAAATCACCCTATGCCTATCCAGGTCATATTCTACCTGTGTAACAAATTTCATGAAAATCGGTTCAGCCGTTTAGTCGTAAAAACGTAGCAAACAAACAGACAGTTACTTTCGAATTTATAACAAAAACCATTTGTTGACAATTGACATGTTATATCTTAAGATAGCATTGCTTTGTACATTATTATACCTACTTACTAGAGAATAATTCTGAAGCAGTTAACAGTATCGTCACTAGGTACATATATTTACACTTAAATGGGTGCCATACATCCTCAAAGTTTGATATATTTCCAAGTCGTCTCCACTTACTGTTGTAATTCTGAGATTTGAATTACATGCTTCGGGTAGTGTTGGATTGATAAACTTCATCACTTAACCCGTGATTGATTTCCACTATTCCAGATGGTACATTGTTGTTTATTACCCTCTATTCCACAAAGCAATGGATTTATGCGACTGTAATTTGTACTAAATTTTCTTATATTCTTTCATGTTGTATGAAGTTTCTTGATGGGAGGAAATTGATGAAATAATTAAAGTGGATGACGGTTGCGAAGGCGGTCATTCAAAGAGTGACATGAATGGTGTTGGCGCATGCGTGAAGAGCCAGCTCTCAGCAAGATATAAGCACGAAGTCCGAACCCATTGCCACACAACTTTGGCGCGCCTAAACGATCCGAGAGGAGACGATAGAGCACCATACTTCATCAATAAACAAAAAAAAAACAATTTTATTACCCTTTAAATTCCAACAGTAAGTTTGGTGGTGAGTTGTGACTGAGTTGTCCGAAGTGCACGCGTATTTAAGTCTTCTTGAACATTCTCCGCGAACTTTCAGTTAGTTGTTCGGAAGTTTTTGGCGGCGCCGCACAACTTGGTGTTCCGAGGTAAGTGTCTCATTATATTCTAATTTATTACGTGTTAACAGACACGCCTTATATACTTCTCAAACGATTAAAACTAAATTTACTAATTATGGTGACCAAAATATAAAATACAATAAATAATTCAATTTGTCATAAACTTTAAGATTAATCCGGCACAAAAAACCATCATAGAAAATAAAGATTATTGATTTTAAAAATAATAAGTTACTATTCTTTTTGTATCTACTGATTTGTTATTAAAAAATAAATTGCAAAAGTATGTAATTTAAATTACATTAATTGGTTACGGCGCGACACCAAAGCTATGCCTAAGATTATGGTAAATAAAAATAAAAACTGGTCAGATTATTTACTCGTAGTTACTATAACGATGTTTCAAAAATTAAACGCGGTTAATCTTTCTAAAAAAAGTCAAAGTATCGCATATTATAATTAAGGTATTATCGCATTTGCCTATTCCAGCGTGCAAAATACGCAACACCAAATTGGTTTAGAGGCGTTATGAAACAAGGTATAAAGTAGGTAGGTACTAGGATCCGACGCAATTTGATAACTTTCCTTGTTACTGCCATACCGGTACCTGCGAGGAAAGTTACGCTTAGTTGAAAACATTTTTTATAATAGATGATACTTCAGAGAACAATATCATGTATTTTCAAAAAAATATAAGAATTTAAAATTGTTACAAAATATCTAAGCCACTTTAAGTGAAATGAATGTGAATAATAATTAATATGAATAATTTAATTGAAGAATGAAATGAATGAATGAATAAAAATAATATATGAATATATATATGAATGAATAATATTAGCAGCTTTGTAAGGATATCTTATTGTGTATTCACAAGTTATATTAGACAAATTGGAAGCAACATATTTAATATCTTTTTTTATCATTTATTTAATGTTTGTTCCTGATTGAACATGCCTACCTTGAAAGTTATACTAAAAATCAATTAATCTGTAATATTTGGCCTTAACTAATCCCAGTTACGATTTTTTGCGGGTTTACATTAAATAATATACAATTTTAGAGTTTTCTCCGAACGAGGATACTCGTTAAAGCTCCAAAATTCTATAAACTATTAATACTATTCTACTTGACAAAATGTACGATCTTCATTGAATAGTTGTTGTCTTAGACTTTAGTTTTTGACTCCATGAAAACATCCTCGCTATAACCACGTAAAACACAGTTAGGAGTAATTTTATATTTTTCATGAAATGTTCATTAAATGGTATATAACCATATAACCAGAACGATGTTTATATCTTAATAATAGGTACCTTTTTCAACATTTTTTTATAGAGATGTGCTCTATCAGAACTAAAATGCAATAAGAAACATACGAAGCATCCCCAGAGACTTATACTAAAGAGATACTCGTAGACAAAGAAATGTCTAACCAAAGACAAGGAAATATATTAGGCAGAAACTACATCGTAGATAAACTGTCTTCCATATTCGACGCAAATACGTAATACAGTGTAGGGAAAATACCGGCAGACCTACAAAATGATAAGATAACAAAATTATTTAATAATCAATCTGATCTATTTTTGGTGAGTCACTCCACACCTAATACATACATTTTCATACAGGGAATCGCTTAGATAAAAACCCATGTACCTAACATGGGTTTTTACTTAAGCTATTCCCAGGGTCAATTCTACCCAGTACAACTAACGGGTATCTTTGTTTAACAATCAAAACAATGTACAGTTGTTGAATCAATCTAACACTTATTGAACACAAGTTAAACTATAAATTAAATTTAAATTGATTCAATTTACGTATTTTCCACACACAAAATTAAGAAAGCGCCTATTAATTTTGAAGAGTTTTAGTCTCAATATCTGGAGTGAGACATTTATTAATATTTAAGGTTGTTTAAGCCGTCTTTGATGCTATTTATCGCAAATGAGATTTAATTAAAAAGGGAAGTATCATTTTGGTTATATGATAAAATGATCGTCTACTTAGTCCTTGCCTCCCGCTTGCGAAATTAATATCTCCTCAAAAATATTCATCAAAACCAGCTAAAAACAAATGCCATTGGTATCGTTGGCCTTTTCAAAATTCTTTCTGTGTCGAAGCGACCGACGTGTGATCCGAGAGCTGGCGCTTATCTGTGTTAACGCATAAGCATGGCAATGCAACCAGTGTCTTGGGGGCATTCTATCTTAAGTCGTTAAGCTGTCTATATGCCGTTTACAACGCTATTAAATATGATTCCACTGTTTCTTTTGTATTTTTCAAAGAGATTGTAGGTAAATTATTGTATAATCTTTCTGTCTTTATTTCGTTAAAAACAATAAACATGACAATAAACACGTGGAGAAGGTTTGCTCAAAACAGAACTTACACCAACGCTGCAGCTTAAATCAGTCTTAATCCTCAGAGGGCTTAGCCAAGTTACATTCGATTAGGATGACACTAGTCGATAAGTCCGAAAATGTATGGAATTGACGCATGCTATAGAAATATCACGTGATATATCAACAACAAACGAATCGATTCGAAGTGTAACTTGGCTATGCCCTCAGAAAAGAGATGATCAATAAGTTCAAAACCAGGATTCCTCGCGATGTTTTTCTTCACGGGGTTGAGCACTAAAATCTTAACCCAGGCACTATGTGCAGTGGCATCAGTGTTTTGGTTATTTACTCAGCTTGGCTCAAAGAACTCACGCCCCTTGGGGCAGAAAGGTTCTCGAGTGGAGACTACGCACTGGAAAAACAACCTGATAAAGATTGCTGGGAGCAGTTAGCTGCAGGCCGCACAAGAAAGGTCGACCTGGAAATTTATGGAGGAGGCCTATGTTCAGCAGTAGACGTCCTATGGCTGAGTGAGCCATGAGTGAGGCCCTGTATCTTCAATTGATAGATGCACAGGACTCAGATTTTTGTACGACTATAAGAGATACATTTAGAATAGAATAGAATAGAATAATTCTTTATTGTACACCAGGAATACTTAAAAAAAAACAAATTTAAGCTACTTAAATAAAGTACAATGGGCGGCCTTATCGCTGAAAGCGATTTCTTCCAGGCAACCTTTGGATGGAAAGTAAATAACGGAGCAGTAATGGGCAGCGGTGCACAGAGTATATTTACAAATGAATGAAATAATCTATATAAAATTATATCAAATAAAAACTGTAGGTACCTACTTATAATCCTAATACATAAATAAATACCTAAAGATAGACTAATATATACCCAAATAATAACCTTACAGATATTCTAAAATGAGGACAATAAAATAAAATAATAAATAAATAGGTAACTCAAATGACAAGAAAGCTAGGCATTAAGGTAATGCTGCTTTAATCTCAGCTTAAAAGAGTGCTGTGAAGGAGCCCGTCTAATTTCCACAGGCAAAGCATTCCACAAGCGCACTGCTTCGACAGTGAATGATTTCCCGTAGAAGGAACTAGAGTGTACGGGTGTTTTGAGGGATAAGTTTTCCGATGACCTGAGAGTAAAAGTATTGGAAGAATGGAGATAAGCAAACCTCTCTTTAAGATAGCAAGGGGAGAAGGGATTGAATAGAATAGAATAGAGAAGAGACAGAATATGAGAATCTCGGCGAAGGCGAATAGGGAGCCACTTGAGAATGATGCGATAAGGGGAAACATGGTCATATTTGCGCAACCCAAATATAAACCTGATGCAGAAGTTCTGGAGACGCTCAAGCTTATCTAGCTGCTCTTCTGTCAGATCTAGGTAGCAAGCATCCGCGTAATCCAGCACAGGTAGAAGAAGGGATTGTGCAAGTGCAATTTTGGTGGTAGTTGGGAGAAAGTTCCGCAGTCGTCTCAGTGAGCCTGCTGAGGCAAAAAGTTTTTGAGAGGTGACTTTAAGTTGATTTCCCCAAGACAAGTTACGATCTATCGTTAACCCCAGATTTTTAACAGACTCACTGTATGGAATGTGCATCCCGTCAAAAATAACTTGAGGAATGACAGACCAATCCAAATGGCACATTATTCTTGAGCTGCCAACGATAATAGTTTGGGTTTTGATAGGATTGATTGTCAGCCCGTATGCCTTGCTCCAATCAGTAATTCGACGTAAGTTAGCGTTTGTCTCTTCCACAGCATCAGCTATATGATTAAGAGGAGCCTGAGTGTAAATCTGAAGATCGTCTGCATAGAGGTGATAGGATGAAGTAAGATTTTGAGAAATTGAATTTATAAAAACAGCGAAAAGGAGAGGAGATAGCACGCCGCCCTGAGGTACACCGGCTGACGTGTTGCACCATGAGGAGAGAGACCCCTCAAGACGAACCCGCTGCCGGCGTCCGTATAAGTAACTGGAAAACCAATCAGTCACCTCCAACGAAATGTTAAGCGAGCGGAGTGTTGCAAGGAGTATGTCGAAATTAACGGTATTGAAGGCATTACTGAAGTCAAGCAAGGTTAGCACTGTAAGTTGCCTCTTTTCCATGCCTAATCGGATGTCGTCAGTAATCTTGACAAGAGCAGTGACTGTACTATGGCCTTTACGAAAGCCAGACTGCATAGGATTAAGGAGATTATTAGATGAGAGAAAGGAGTTTAACTGGTTATGGACGAGACGTTCAAGGACTTTAGAAAGGAATGGAAGAATGGATATTGGCCGATATTCGGAGAAGGATTTAGGGTTAGGTTTCTTTGGCAGAGGAATAATTTGGGCTTCCTTCCAAATTGACGGAAACTCTCCATTTAATAGGGAATGATTCAGGAGATGACAAAGGATCGGAAGGATAAGATCTAGAATGGGGATGAGCATGTTGCGGCTGATACCGTCAAGTCCAACAGCATTGGAAGTTATGGACAGGACACTCTTCTTAACATCCCATGGGGTGACCTGACTAAAAGTAAACTGAGAATGATCAGGAGTTGGTAGAGAAGAGAGGTAGTTGATAGTATTATATTTATCGGAGTCACTGATAGAAGAAGCAGATGAGAAATGCTGATTGAGGGAGTCAATATCTAAATTGTTAGGGATAGAATCTTGTTTGGATTTACCAACTCCTAAAGATCTAAGAAACTTCCAGACTTTAGCTGGATCCTCCTCAGAAACGGATTCATGAATGTGGCGACGTTGAGCGTCCCTGCACACTCTATTGCAGCGATTTCGTAATTCGTCATATTTGGTCTTATTATTATCACTAGGCTTAATCTTGTACTTGGTCTTTGCTACCGATTTTTTATGCATAAGTCCCTTAATTTCAGCGGTAAGCCAGGGTGCCGGAAGATGTTTTAGTTTTATAGTGCGGAAAGGAGCATGCTTATCAAAAAGTTGCGTGATGATGTTATTGAAGATAGCAGTTTTATCATCAATCGAGACAGCCCCTTCTACCGATGACCAGTCTAATTCTCTGACATCATCAAGAAACCTTTCTTTGTCAATGCCACCAAAATTGCGCTGCAGGATGACCTTGGGTTTAACTTTAGGAGGACGTAGTTTATACGAAAGAAATATGAGGTCATGATAGGAAAAGGAGTCAGCTGAAAACTGGCCGTGTTTAACAGCGAGATGTGGAGAGGAAACAATAATGAGGTCAAGAAGTGATGGCTCACAATTTGGAAAATGGTGAGTTGCGCTAAGGGGGAGAATATGCATATTACATGACTGGACAATGGTTTCAAGAGAAGAAGAGCGGGTATCTTTTTTTAAGAGGCAAGTGTTAAAGTCACCCATAATAATGGATTGGCTATAAGAGGGCACAAAATCCTCTAATAGCTTCTCAAACGAGGAAAAGAAGTTAATACGAAGAGAGGGACAGTAGTAAACTCCAAGAAGAATTTTGGATTTAGTTCCATTACCTTTTAGTGTCAAAAACATAATTTTCTTTTTATTCCTTAATTACAATCAAACTAAAGTTTGTGAGGTAACAATGTTTACTTGATTTAAAGAAAGTTCTTTAACTATTTGTATTAAAAATATAATTTTCTTATTATTTGATAACTATAGACAAACTGAAGTACCAATTAAACAACAATCTGACTTCGCTAGTATTCGTCACTGGTTTCTGATGTCACTATTGAATCATCTACTTCTTACTCAAATTATCGATATTCGGAAATTCAAGCATCCCTTAATAATGGTTCATGTTAATTCAGTAGCCTAAAAACTAAGTACGAACTTGTCCAATACCTGTCGTAACGGACCGATAAATTCAAGTGAGAATTGTGGAACCGTAAACCACACGTCGCTCCTCAATTGCACTACCACTGGCTATGGAAATCGTTTCAATGGTAATCAATTATGAAAAACCCAACATTGCCCAAAACTTAATTATATTTATTTAAATTCATATAAATGGGTGTTTATGTATGCTTTCAGTTTGTTGGGACTAAGTATATAATAAATATATCCGCAATTTCAGACTTCCTGCGATGTGTTTAATAGCTATAATCACGCAAAGTTCAACACTGGAGTATTTGAAAGTACTTTACCGTATTTAAGTATTTCCGTTTGTGGGTTTTTTCATTTTACTATATCTCAAAAACGAGGGTAAAAATTGTAATGATATTTAAATATTATGCTAAATTAATTTATGGAACGATTATTATTAATTGGCTTTCTAATCCTAGTCGATATTATCTTTAGCTATTGGTTTAACATATTAAAAATTAAAAAAAAACCAATTTTGTGACCGCTCATACAACAACTCCTTGTTAGTTCACTCATTAACTTCGTTCACATGTGAATTGTGCTATTTACATAGATAATTTCATGAAGATCAGATTACCGGTTCAAAAAGATCTCTCAAGTTACATGCAAACGCCAACACTTCCAAGTTGATTTGGAGATTTCGCTTTGCTCAATAATAGAGGAAAAATCTAAATAATAGAGGAATGTTTCATTCGAACAAGATTGCCTCGTTTCTAATTTTAAATTAGGCATTTATGCTTTTGAAGTCTGTCAAAATTGATTGTCATTGCAAAGGTTTCCTTCTATTTCCATTTACTAGTGCAATTAAGAGACTGATCTCGTGGTAGAAGTCACATCACCCACCTCTGCCGCAGAATTTATCCATGTGGCTTTGGACATAGGCTAAAACAACATGGTTATAAGAGCCAACCAACACACAAGTATTATCATAGTTAAGGTTATGGATCCTAACTTTATCACATTAATATTATAAATGTGAAAGTTTGGATGTATGTTTATTTGTTTCTTAATCAATCACGTCGTAATGGCTGAACCGATTTCGATGAAATTTTATGCGTTGATAGATTATGACCTGGTTTTGGACATAGGTTACTTTTTGTTGACAAACAACGCGTGCGAAGCCGCTGGTGGAAGCTAGTAATTTATAAGAAAAAGAAAAAATTAAATTTTTATCGTGTCAACAACATTCTAAGCAATTTTCAAATCAATCATAATTAAGGGTGGCAAAATGTTTTCTCTATTTGTATAGAAAAGTGAGCTCGAGACTTTCCTCATAATTAAAAAACAAAATGATTTGTTGGTCATTGTGACTTTATTCTTCACTTTAGGCACTCATTAAGATTTGCTATTTAGAGTTCACGAAGAAAGTGCACTATAATCCCGTGCACTTCGGTTTAAAGAGTTTATTCTCATAGGAACAAATTGCAGTTCACTTAAATGAGCTTAAATGTAGTACAGTAAGTTTGGGCTAGTGTCCAAAGCATGCATTATTAATTTAGAATATTACATTGCAGAAACTTGTCTATATAAATCAATGGTTTTCTAAAAGACTTAAGTATCAACACACTCAAACTATAACGACTTTAGGTACAGACAAAAGGAGAGGACAAAAGTATTTGTTCGTATCTTTCTACTATCACTACCACTTACCACGTTAGTCTTTAGTATTATCTATGCATAATATATATGGTAATGCTCACTCAGCTTGTATGGGATTTTTATTGCAATTATTTTGGACTCATGGATAGAGCCATTAAAAGGGCTCACCAACGCACCAACACATTTCTTATATTTTATGGTTGTCTATTTAAATATAAAGCCTTAATCTAGTAGTAAATATTATTTGTAATCTTTGACTATCAAAATAGAGCCACGAAATGCATAACCAACTTACATGACCTACAGTTTCATTCAAATTATAGGTAACGGGAGTTCATTATATATGGTTATACTTTTTTGGTGTATAAATTGCATATAATTGTATATAATTTTTGGGGTATTCTGGATTTCAGACTTTTGCGTATATTCGTCTCACTTAAGCTACACGCATACCAAAATACAGCACTGTGGAGTCACTGGTGTACCCTGTGAATTTTGTCATATTTCAGTTTTTATCATGGCTGATAACTAAAAACTATAAATCTTTACTAAAAACTAAAATAGAGTCTAAATTTACTAATAAAGACCTTTCATTTGATCTACCACTTGTCATAATAGTCTCATTTTCATTTTTTTACCCCTCTTGAACCCCAATATCTCAACAACCCCCCCAAGTTTTTAGCTCATTTAGTCAAACCATAATTGTGCCATCACTACCTACCTATGTATCAAATTTCACGATGATCGGATTAACGCTTCGAAAGTTATCCTCGGACAAACATACATACATACAACGCCGATTTGCCCAAGTTGATTTAGAGATCTCGCTTCGCTCGATCAATTAGTTGAGGAAAATAATAAATATTGACTTAATACGAAACTATTATTTATCGGTCAGTTGGAGGACTTTGAAATTAGATATGTTTTAAATCACTATTTGTATTATTTGTGTTCATAACTATGAGAGTTTCAAAAGTTATATGTTTTAAATCGTTTCCAAATATCCAGACCTAATACTAAACTTACGGGGATTAAAATATTTTATACGAATAATGAGTTCATCCTAAAAGATTTCCTTTAAAAATGTTTTAGAGGTTCATTAGTTTATGTTAAATTAACGTGTTTGTATTTCCATGTTTTAAACTTCCTGCGTAGTTTGTATGTAACTGTATACAATTAAGGGTAATGAGCAAAGTAAAACTTAAATGAGTTTCTGCAACCTCAATGAGCTGCAACATTTTCATGTGCCTTTGTAGCACGATCGCAAGGTATATAGTAGTGTATGTACCTTGTCAGCGGAATTTCATAATTTAACTATCAAAGGATATCATTATCCTCGTTTACATTGTAGATAATCTCAAATATAGCATCTACGAGCTCTGCAAAGCCTGTTTTCTGTAAAAGGCAGTGCATGCAGGAAAATTATTCTTAAGTGCTAGTTAAGGCGTAGTTTTAATGTTTACTCGTCGTAACTATAATAATATGGTCGTGCAAAGAGCTCGAAAACTGCTTTCATTCGTGTGTATTTAGGTGTTTATCTGAAATGAGGCAAAGGAAATTCGCATTCTACAATAAGCAGAGCTGTGTAAAGTTTGGTAGAAATGCGGTGAACAAACGGCCGGTAAGTGGGATCCGATGAAACAATAGCTGGACTCCTGACGGGTTTTAAATAATTACTGCAAGTCGGGACACGGCTGGCTATTCTCTCGTTATCACAACCTCCCGCAAAACAAACTTGCTATCAACAGCTTTTATCTGATTGACTTATAATTGGACAAAGAACGGGGGAACAATTGGACTTGTTATTTAAATGAGAGTTTATTATCGCTAATTGTTTAGTAGATCTTGTTGATGAAAACTTAATGTAAAATCAAACAGTCCTCGTAATTTACTGACAATTTCGATATTGATCAGTTTAAAAAATTGGAAACTCGAATCGTTACGTGTGTCTGTTGCGACAGTTTCACTGTGGAGAAGTTTATCTGTATGTTTTCTCAAAACAGATAACTATCAATATATGTCAAGAAACAATGTTTGTTACAAAAGCACAATCATAACTTTCGCCCACACAAGAATCCATCACCAATTCTCAGGAGTCAATATCTACAAATAAATATTAGTAGGCATAAACATATTTTCCTTCCAAAGGAAAAGATGGTACAGAGTGTTGGGTAATATACTGACGATATTCAAGTGACGGTTTTTCAAAACATAAAAAAGACTACTCGAAAAAAAACTACTAGTTATATTATCAAATTTTAAAGAAAATCGACTAAGTTTAGGTGATTAATTCGATATAAAACTTACTGCCTACTCTTGCAATCGACATCCAAAAATAAAGGCCTATTTGATATCTCTTTCGGATATGGCTGCGGGTTTTTTGGGTTAGAAAGGGAAAACAAGAGATATTTATGCAATAGCATAACATAAGTTTAATAATGTGTTTGTTTTTACATGTAAAAATAAATTTCACATTTCTATGGTAAACATTTCACAAATTTATTTATTATGCTCATCGAAATAACCCCTTTCATTCTTGTGCGTATATTATCAAACACCTTATATATTTCTTCCTTCTTTTCCTGTATCATAGAAATAGGAAGGATAATCTTGATTCCGAACTATTTTGGTGTGTATAGAACGAGTTCTAACGATTTTGAACAAGATTAATGGTTTTACAAATAAAAAACAGTCTTCACTTAGGAATACTTAGTAAATCTAGTTAAGCTGCAGAGCAAAGCTCGGCTATTCTCCGCTCCGGTCATCCAGTAATTCTCTAGCGTACATCGGGCTGTCCACACGTTTCAAGTCTTACAACTTTTTGTAATCCATAGGATTACCACAATGGCTGGGATTTCGCTCGTGAACATTTGTCTTGATACTTTTATGTAGTGCAAACGACATCTAACAACGACTTTGAAAGTACGTGTTTGAATATGCAACATAAGTTTTGAATAGCGTATCTATTAAATTGAGTATCGTATTTAACCGATGAACTCAAAATTTAAAAGGAAGTAACGTTTAACGTGGTTTGAATAAGTAATGATACCAAACCGAAAGTAAGGCTATAAACACAAGCTTATATATATATATATATTATACAGGATGTTTGGTACTGACAATATTCAAGTGATGGTTTCTCAATACATAAAAAAGACTTCTCGAAAAAAAAACTACTAGTTATATTATCAAATTTTAAAGAAAATCGACTAAATTTAGGGGATTAATTCGATATAAAACTTACTGTCTACTCTTGAAATCGACATCCAAAAATAAAGGATAAAAAATAAAAAAAATCTCTTTCGGAAATAGCTGCGGGTTTTTTTGGGTTCGAAAGGGACAACAAGAGATATCTGGAGACGTCACCAATACAGTATCTGTGGTTAGATGGCAAGCATTATGCAATAGCACAACATAAGTTTAATAAAGTGTTTGTTTTAACATGCCAAAATAAATTTCACATTTCTATGGTAAACATTTCACAAATTTATTTATTATGCTCATCAAAATAACCCCTTTTATTTTTGTGCGTATATTATCAAACACCCTATATAAGTGTTAGATTTTATCACATTCTTTATAAACCGAAGAAACGGCACGCTAATATCAAAGGATCTCGTTTTAATATACAATTTCAGCTGTTAACTCCACGTTAACTCCAGGTCATTCTTAATGTCGTTGTTCTTGAACAACATTAAACTTTAATATCTCCATATAAGACGTTTGTTGCAAACCAAAGTATGATTATATTAACTTCTTTATTAGAAGAACTTATCATAGTTGTATTTCATAAACGTTGCTAATATTTTGTGTCGTATCTACCCCTGCCTGGTTATAGTCAACTTACGTTGGTATGTAAACATACTCGTGTCAAACTCGTATGTTACGAGTTGCTTGATAAAAAAGCTTTTTACAGGATTTTCTTATTTTTAGGAACATTGTTTATAAAAAAAGGATTGTGTGGTTTTATGAAACCACGGCAAAAGTGAAACTTTGTTTCACATTATAGACATTTAACTAAAAATTTTCGTTGGCACAAATGAGTAATAGTCTATACGCTACACGGTCAGCTGATGCGAACTATAGGCGCCGCCATATTGGCCTCGGCTGCTATGACGAGCGCCTTTCACTTTACCCCTACTCCACGGCTGACCGTCACGCGACATGCAACACACAGACGAAAAAGTTTGAGACGATGTAATAAATGTTTTGCGGCAGTTTCTTATTTTTTGGAGAGAGCTTCGTTTTATATTTTTGTAAGTAGGTATTTTTAATTATTTTAAGTAGATATAACAATAGTAGATTTCCTTGTTGTCCGTTGAAGTATACCTTACGTGTATCTACCGCCAAGCAGCATTGCTGTGTTTCGGTTCGAAGAGTATTGTTTGGCGGTGAAATTAAAGGTACACGAGGCTTTACACCTATGTATGCTTCAAGTTGATGGACGCAGGACGTGGATAGTAGGTCACGTTTCTTACGTGCGTGACCTACAAGACAATTATCTGTTATAAGAGATGGTTACCACTTAACATCAGGTAACCCATATGCTTTTTCTATCTCCAGGTAGTAAAAAAAATACAGCATTTAATAAAAAAAAAACAAAATGAAAAAATCAGATAATTGAAAATTAAACATAATATTACCTTTATTATATGTAGGTATTTTATGTAACAAAGAACCATCCAACATGATAGAATTTACGTGAAATACGCGTAAGGCACCCCGCAGATATTGTAAGAAACCAATTTGTGTAACAAAACCACAATAATATTCAAATCATGCGAACGCAAATATGTGGTTTTGTTCGGTTCTTCCTTGAATAACTGTTTCTCTGCAGGTACATACAATAATTGCCAATTAAAGGGTCCTTTAGCCCGGAAATAGGTATATATTTATAAGAAATTTAAATTAACAGAAATAATTGATGATCATCAATAATTCTGTTTCAAAAATACAAAAGAAGCAATTGCTACCAGGCGGACGTGTCCCCAAGACACAGGCTGCATTGCTCCGCTTGCAATGATTATGCGTATATATGTTATAGTCAAACATCGAAGTTCCGGCGCTCCTAGGTTTGGCTAACCTAAACCTCGGGTCGGTCATATAGGCTTAGTCAAAGTCCAAATCAATAGCATGTTTCTACCTTTGTCTAACAAATTTTTGTCTAATCTTAGGAGAGACTAATATGGACAGTCAAACGCCGAAACGCAATTTAGTGAAATGGGGTTTGACCAGTCAGACCTAAATTAGTGAGTGTTAGTTTGTTTTTGAACTTAACCTATTCAAGTCAGGGTGGCCCGTTTCGATCCTGTCTCTATAGTTTTCTGAGATGGGGTCTCACCAGAGCTCTCACATGGCTGCCCTTGAGTGTCGCTTCAACCACTCAACCTACACTCCACTACGGAAGCCATTGGCTCGCTTCGCTCGCCACCTCTCCCTTCTCCACGCTTGGCTTCACGGACTTGGTCCACTCAGGACATTTCACGCGAGCTTCTGGCTCCACGCTTTTTTATAACACTCTAGGGGCGTCTATAACGCACTATACTGCCTAGAGTCGGAGCGCCCCGTGTCGATTCTCCCACTAATCTAGACCTAACCTACTCAATTCGGAGTTCTGCAGTAAATTACCGGCAAGTAAATTACCGGTAAACATTTACCGGTAAATCTAAGTAGATTCGGAACCCTCGGTGCGCGGGTCCTACTCGTACCGTCTGGTTTTATTCCCTATAAACCAAATTTCATCAAAATCGGTTCAGCCGTTTCGGCGTAACAAATAAATAATCAAATAAACAAACTCACTTTTGCATTTATAATATTAGTTTTAAATATTTAAATCTTATATATTACTTATATAATAATTGTGATAATATAGTATTAAGACTGATTTAGAAATATATAGGTATTTGTCTTGCCATTGTGGACTTTGTGTGTAAATTAAATTTGTTAGATAGCAAATGTATAGGAAAAAAATGCAGCAATATACATTCTAGCAAGGTAGGTACTTGAATATAGTACATTACTGCTGTGGCCAGCAGAATAGGCGTTGATGGACAAACGTGTAAATGTGGGCCGAGGCGAAGCCGAGGCACACATACGTAAGTCCATCATTGCCTAGTTGAGGCCAAGGCTTGTATAGTACTTTTCTCAAATAATGCGCGGAAATTATAAAATATGATAAAAAATACAATAACTTTTAAAATCAATGACGAACAACGAACAACAATAATTTTTCCCGCGTTAAAGTGTTCATTTGTTTTTTTTTCAACAACTGCTTCCTATTTGCAAGCCAGTTAGAAATTTAAATAAAACCTTTAATAAGTTACCTCCTTGGTTGCCATACTTCGGAGTAAAAGATCGTTCTATTTTTGATTAGAGATTTGATTATGAGTTTACTATGTAATTTGTTAGGCCGCTAAATCACCACAGATATGGATTTTCATGCAAGTTTTGCCGGTCGTTGCTCGCATATATTTGGCCAGCACAGCAATTTCGATTTATCTCGAAGAAGGTTGTCAAAATAATGCTCAAATTTCCAAGCATGTTTGAGAAAAGAATATTTTTTGTGTAACTGCTTAAATCACCTGTACAAACAGTACAAATGTTCTATACATGTGGTGACTGAAATGGATCAAAAAAGATTGTAAGCTTTTAAAACAATGATGCGGGGATAAAACAGTTCGAGGTTTTACTTGAAAATATAATATTATTACAGCCGACGCACAAACAACTGTGCCTCATTCAATGTGTTCGCACCAAAGGTTCGCACATAAATTCGTCATTTTTACTGCAACTTTTAATTAACAGCCAGTCAGTCAGTGCCTTCCGTTCTGAAGTGTGATTTCGAAATGTTACGTATAATTCAATATTCATATTCATTTATTCCTTGTAAATCTAGGTACAATGTTAGGTGGTACGGTTTTTATATAAGCGCTAGATTTTGTCTTGCGGCCTGCAAGTATTTTATAATTAAAAATAAACATGCAAATTCAAAACATTAAAATGACATAATTATTTAAATTCATAGAAAAACAAAATGTCATAAAATAATAATTAGGTTAAAAAAACAGTAAAAGACACTCCTGGAGTGCCGACAGAAGTGAAAACTTGAACAATTACGAGATAATTATTTACAGAGGTGTTGGTAACGGTAACGGTGACATTGTCGCGAGTTCAATGGCTTTTTCCCATCTCAAAAAATTACCAGCGCGCATAAAGAAGTTTTCACTTAAAACATGTCAAAACAATGTCAAAAGTTAGCTAAATAAAAGTATGTAATTTTTTTAGCCCGACAGGTCACCCTTTAAGAAGTCGTCAATAGTAGTAGGCTTTTATAAATAGCAGATTATTGAGCTCATGCTTCAATTTGCCAAAACTACTAATTGACTAGTTTTATTTCATGGAAACAAACTCACGTCAAATATGTGGACTGCCTTTTTTATCTGGATCTACATTAATGAAATATGTGCTATAGGTAATAATCAATTGATAGCAGTTTCGGAACGAAACTCCTTCCCTCATTATCTATGTATTTATACTACCCTCAATTCCTTATAATTCTACTTGTCACCTGTTTCTAATACCTGGGGGTAGCTACAACAACGTTCTTTTCTGACTCTCTCGAGACTAGACATGCTGGTCCTCGAAAATTCAATCGGAAAGTCATCAAATCAAGAAAATTCAGTCTTGATGTAATTATAACTTTTGAAACTATCATGGTTATTAACACTATTTGTACTCAAAACGGGATATTTACCATGATTTGTGAGTTCTTGAGTGTCCCGATATTTCGACGCAGTTGCATGCGCCATGATCACGGGTAAACTGAAGTCTTTGCGAGTGGATAGTTATTGGCAGATATAACGATCTACCCTCTTTCTTAGTCTCTTGCTAGGAATGAATTCAGTACTTAATACTATCACTACTACCGGTTTCATTCTCGATCATAACTCTATTCCGACACAAAACACTCACGGTATCAGGGCGCGTAATTGACACTACACTTCTTCGATTTCTTTGATGTAATTGCTCGCGAACGATCAAAGTGCATTACCAATTAAACTCAGCGCCTTCCGCCGAACTCAGCAACTCAGCTGGCTGGGAGCCAGAGAAAGAACTTCGCCAAGTGCGGAATCACGCACGAAAAACCCGATTATCCAGGTATTCCCTTTTCTCTTTCCCAACCAAGTATTATTTATACTAGTTGCCTGCACACTGGTCGAAATTCTACCGTAATTCTTTTTTATTATTACACACCGTAACAGTGTACTCTTTTATGTCTAGTTTAACATCATAATAATATCAGCTGTAGGACGTCGACTGCTAAACATAGATCTAGTTTAAACATTATAAATTTAAAATGATAAAAAACGTGTTCTCTTCGACTCTGTGATGATAGTTAAACTTACCACACATTTACAATGTAGTTAGTTTCACAAATGAAGTCGCGCTGTCATAAGGATTGAAAATATGGATCGGGACAAGAGTAATCTGGGCCCAACGTAATGATTTATAGCAAAACTGTTGTTTATTTTGAAAATTCGAATCACATAGTGCCTTCTCCATTTAAATATCAATAACTATTAAGTTTCAACATCTCATTTATACTATTAAAAGAATACGACGGGTTTATTGTAAGTTTCGTACGTGACTTTGAAATTATTTTCTACCGTGTGGACGAATGCAACAAAACATTTGTATTTTACGACCAACCTTTATAAGTGTCGTTTATTTGTCAGGCAAGCTAATAATTAGTTTTTATTTTACAAGCCTTTAAACACGACTTCGCATTTTTTATTCAGCGTGTTACGGAAACTATAGTATCCGCTCCGCAAGCGATTGGTTATATTTATTACAAAGTAAATGATACAGTATTACTGATAAAAAATAGGATAATAAAAAGCTATCTGAGATAGTATGGACCCTTAACGGCTAGCGCCCAGGCTAAGGGACTTCTTTCCCTTGAAATAGACTCTACCCAAATCTATTATCGGTCTTGTTCTCATTCTGATTATATTCGGTTACAAAGGATTCATAACCTATTGTTCGTTATTCGCTTGAAATACCTACATTACTTACTGACCACTTGATTAACCAGTGGCTAAGCTCTGGTTGTAGGTATTGGGAGGGTTTCGAAGGCCCCAATATTTTCTTTGTTATACTTTAGGTTATTCATTAGCTTAATACATCGATAAAGCAAGACAAATGAAGACGATCTCCATAACGCTTACCCATCCACAAAAATGGAATACGATTTTCCGCCTCCAAATGTTATCCGATTTTAATTTTATTAAGGTAGGTAGGTAGTTAAATTTTTACTCAAATTCAAATTATTTATATGCCATAAATAAGGTACATAGCAAGTTATTACTAGACGAATTAAGCACATGTCTTTTTAGGGTTCCGTACCCAAAGAGTAAAACGGGACCCTATTACAAAGACTCCGCTGTATGTTTGTCCGTCAATCTATCTGTCTGTCTGTCAGTCTGTCACCAGGCTGTATCTCATGAACCGTGATAGTTAGACAGTTGCAATTTTTACAGATGATGTATTTCTGTTGCCGCTATAACAACAAATTCTAAAAACAGAATACAATAAATATTTAAGAGGGGCTCCCATACAACAAACGTGATTTCTTTGCTCGTGTTTGCTTGATATTGATAACGGCAACAGGTATCCGCTTGAAATATTCACAGAATATTTAGTTATACATATATTCACTTTAAAAATAAATAATTAAATTAAAATAAAACAAATATTTAAGGGAGCTCCTATACAACTGACATGTTTTTATAGATAATGGTACGGAACCCTCCATGCGCGAGTCCAACTCGCACTTGGCCGATTTTATTTAAATCGTCTTCTTGTCGTGTCACTGTTACTATCTTGGTCTGCATTAGGTCGTTGACCAGGTTGCGTGATTTGTAAACTTACAATGACTTAGTATTGGAAAGGCTACATAAAATGTTGGCTATTAATATTACTTTATTGAGTTAATTATTGAATGAATGAATGAATGATTTTATATTTAGAAATATCAGCTTATATTAAAACCCCGTAATTCATAAAGGATAAATCCGGGCGAGCATCGTCCACGAAGGTGCTCTCAGCCCGGGGGCAAATAAGATTACAAGAATCAAGTTAAGAGCTGGTCTGCAATTACCCCAGATGCAATGCCTTCCACCTTGAATACATAAAAACTCCTTGTTTTTTTCCTAAATTCTTGAACTTATTTTTTAAAACTAATGTACAAAGTTATTTTAAAGATAATGTCTAATGCACGCGGAGCTACGCTAAATTGTTCACTCTCCGTGTGTTGACCTACATATAGCATATACCTATTCATTAATACTACGCTTAGAAACATTTACATAGTCAAACTATTGAATAATAACGACCTCTCGGTTTTTACGGACTGAACAAAGGAATATAAAATGCAAAACATTTTGATTGCTATCCGTACTTGCAAATAGTACTCAAAGCTGTTATTTGTGTAGGTATCCAACTTTTTTATAGCATAACTATCATGCAAATATTGCCTACATACAAAATCAGACTAGAATAATTGTATACCAGGAATACTTAAAGAACTAATTTATGCAAAATAAATTACAATGGGTGGCCTTATTGCTGAAAGCGATTTCTTCCAGGCAACCTTTGAATGGAAAGTAATGAGCGAGCAGTAATGGACAAATGAAATATATAAAAAAAATACAAAAATTTTTGTCTACTAAAAACTGTAGGTACTTATAATCCTATTACATAAATAAATATCTAAAGTTAGACTAATATATACCCAAATCATAACCTAAATCTTACAAATATTCTAAAACGAGGACAGTTAAAACAAATAGTAAATAAATAACTCAAATGACAAGAAAGCTAGGCATTAAGGTAATGCTGCTTTAATCTCAGCTTAAAAGAGTGAAAGAGTAAATCAGAAACTTGTATATCTTATCTTTTGGATAAATTTTGGTTTTCCCACTAATATCATAAACGTGAAAATTTGTATGGATGTTTGTTACTCTTTTACGTCGGAACAATTGAACCAATTTCGATGAAATTTGTTATGTACATTGTACATCATAACCTAGACACATGGGCTACTTTTTATTGGCAAACCACGCGTGCGATGCCGCGGGCGAAAGCTTGTTTCGAAATAAAATTGTAAGTAAGGTGTTTGCGTCCATTAAATTCTGTAGATCTCTTCTTAGTCGTAGCACTCTTGCCAGAGTGGTCGTGGTCGTCATGTCTGGGTTGTGGCGCGCTTAACTACCCTTCGCCACTCCTCTCGCACCGCCGCTCTTCTATAGATAGAAATTCTGTAGATAATAGGTATCAAATCAATGGATACTTTCTGTCATATTCTGTAGTGTTTTTGAATAACTTGATTTTTGAAGTAATACTTCATTTGGCGCGTATGGAATAAATTATGAGGGTAAAATTTTTACGATGCGCGCGCACACCAATAGCCAAAAACAGACATGATGAAGTTAGCTGATAACTGTCTCATGCGCGCGCACACCGACAACCTAAAAGCGACATGAAGTTAGCTACAAACAAAGAGTTGTGGCATACGGGTTTAAACACTTCATCTCTCTTCAAGATACCCAAGAAAATTGAGCACTTTATGTAGGTATATTTTAAGTACTTCGTTTATGTAAGTGTATTGTTATTATTATTAATTTTTGTAAGTTTATTTTATGAAACATATGCTAAAGTTTTTTGTTACCTCTCTATTTTCTGGCACTACCACTTTATCCACACTACACAAAGGTTAGCTGGAAGAAAATGCTAATTAGCATTACGTTCGCCTATGTATTATTTTTTAGTGCAATAAAAAAAATTCTAATCTAATCTAAATCTTTATCTGTTTTTGTTATTGTTACGAGCTGAGGGTTCGGGATAAAATAATGAAAATTAATCCAACCAAAATAACACTTTTATTCAACACAAAACGATGAATACACGAACTTGGTCACAACACACTTATTCACACCACTGTTGCACCACTTAAAGTCACCGAAATGTTCGCACGTATAGCCAAATCCAGACTGACTGTCCGGCCATCTCTCCGGCCTATATATATAGTACACAATTCACTACACTAGAACGATCTCGAACGTTCCGGGAAAGGGTTAGTGTTTCGACAGAATGACCACTCCCCATTCTGCGCAACTGCAGGTAAACGCCGCATGCAGGTATATTCCATACAAAGTATTACGTATTCCGTGACACAGTAGGTAAGACGAGAGCCTTCGAGAAATTTCGGCTATTTCTTATTGTGTAACAGCGTAACATTGTTACGCCAAAGAAGTATAACCTCTTACGTGCGTGCATAAGTATACACACAAGTTTTATATTTATTATTTTTATTCACTAGTTTTACACACACATTAGTTTTATTCACATAGGAAGTACTTTGTAAGTATTTTTTGTTCATAATACTTGAGGCAACTCTGGTAGTTGCACTGGTTTTGGTACAGCGCTGGAGTCTTTGAAGTTAAGTGTGAAGTAAGTCGTTGAAGTGTGTAAGTTTTCATGAAAGCACTTAAAGCCAAACTTACTGGAAAATGAAGTGGTCTACTTACAGTAAATAAGGGTTTCGCTACCTAAAAAGCTACAATAAACCTATTTAGTCCTAGGACACTTACCCTCGATTTCATTAACCGAGACCACTTTATCATCATCAGTGGCAGCTTAAAATAGCCCACTGCAGCTAGAAGTCTTTTCGTCCGTATGTCGTGTCGGTCTGCAGTGCTAAGATACCGATTTTAATTAAATCTGGTATATACTACGTGTTTTGATATGTACGACATTAAATAAAAACACGGGTAGGGCTTAGTAGGGGTTAGTATTGTTGTAAAATTGTTTTTTTTTCATATTCATTACCATAGAACATTTTAAATAATCAGACCACCTCAATATCAAATACGTAAATAAATAAGGCTGGACATTTTTACACAGTGCTATCTAGCCCCAAACTAACCAGAGCTTGTACTATGGGAACCAGATAACTGGTAGAATACTTGTATACTTTTTTTTGTAAATACATACTTATAATATATAGAAAAACAACCAGGCCCGGATCAAATATCTATAGATCATGTAAACATTTGTTCCGCGGCAGGAATCGAACCCGCTACCTCCTGCGTCTTAGCCGGCTATTCGCCCACTGCGTCACGGTGGTCGTCAATAAAAAATAAAAATAAAATCCTAAAATATAAATGAAACAGCCTGTATAAAATAGGTAAACAAATCATATTCTTACATCATGTAAGTTGTTAAACTGACTAAGTGGCATCGTCGCAAAGGCGCCGCCAATTTACGTATTAATTTTATTTTATTTAATTAATTTAATGTTATATTAATTTTTTTGACGACCTCTGTAGTGCAGTGGGCGAATAGCCGGCTGTGACGCAGGAGGTAGCGGGTTCGATTCCCGCCGCGGAACAAATGTTTGCATGATCTACAGATATTTGTTTCGGGTTTGGATGTTTTTCTATATATTATAAGTATGTATTAAAAAAAAAAAAGTATATACGTATTCTATTAGTTATCAGGTTCGCAGCTCCGGGTCTGGTTGTTTCTATATTATTATTCTATAGTGTTATAAGTATGTATTTACAAAAAAAAAAGTATATACGTATTCTATCAGTTATCTGGTTCGCAGCTCCGGTTCTGGTTGTTTCTATATGTATTATAAGTATGTATTTACAAAAAAAAAGTATGTAAGTATTCTATCAGTTATCTGGTTCCCGTAGTACAAGCTCTGCTTAATTTGAGGCTAGATAGCGCTGTCTGAAATGTCCAGCAATATTTATTATTATTTATTAATTTACGTTAAAAAAATATTTATTGGAAATGTATCGATTACTGGATTCAAGCTACCGGTATTAAACCCAGCTCTAAAATTAGTTAATATCATGGATGTGTGTTTTAAATTAATGTCGTACATAACAAAACAGGTTTTGGATGGATTATGACCTGGGTCATAGGATACTTTTTGTTAATAAACGGATATGCTATAAAATATTAATAGCCTTTTTAAATTTAGTTTAAATGTTTAATGCAAACGGTTAGTTAGCTTAGTGGGTAGTATGAGCTGTTTACTCTGCGATCAATCAGACTTGTATTGATTTATTCTAACTTCCGACTCGCAGGGTTTTATTTATAGTTGAGCCATGTTTGTGGACAAATTAACGCTAACTACTGGAAAGTAATTACGATTGACTTGTGCAACCGGGAAATTGGTTCGTTATAACTTTTATTTGAATGGAAAAGTTTTAAATAAATGTTATGAGATCCATTGATTGCCTTGATAGTTCACAGAAAATTATATTTATCATGGTTTTCCCGAATGGATCTTCTACAGGTATAGTTTTTACGCTTTAGACTAATCTGACGGGAACCAAGTTAAACCTACATTACGTTATAAAACCCAATATGGAAATATTAGTCCATCAGCTTTTAAATAACTGTATATGAGAGACTATCCAGTAATCGGATCATATCGTAGGCCCTTAATACATCCATACTACAGACATAACCTACTGGCTATAGGGGTTTATTTTGTCAAAAGTCTTTACAACCCTATCACCTATTTTTAATCACCGACCCAAAAAGAAGGGTGTTATAAGACACCTTCATCCTTCCTTTCCATCAGAGGACAAGCAGGCGCACGGCTCAGTACCATCCGTACCTGGTTGATATACCACCCATTCGCACACACCGTTTTGGTTCTATGTTCTTGATGCGTACAGCAATGTATGGAACACTTTGACGTCGTCTGTTTTTCCTAAAGAATACAATCCGGGCCCCTTTAAGGTAAGAGTGAATAGGTTTCTTCTAGATCTTCGTGCTTCATCTTAGACCACATCATCGCTTACCATCAGGTGAGATTGTGGTCAAACGAAATCTGTTTAACAAAAAAAAAAAAAAAAGTTTGAGGCGTATATCTTTCTGTGTGGCTGTGGCAAGTTAGTTCCCAAACTGATGGACCGATTCGGACGGTTTTTTTTAAAACTTTATTTATCCAAGAGTTTATTTAGTTTATCTGGGGTAGTTCATGTCAGTTTTTAACCCCCAATGCAAAAAACGGGGTCGCAATTTTTATTTTTTTTATTTTTAAATTACGCGTTTTTTTGACTCAAATTTACGTATGTGTCAAAAAACAAACAATACTCGTAGCAGTGAGGCAAAAGTGCGAAGTTTATTAAGAATACACTGGTTATTTTGTCAGTTATAGGCCATTTTCAAATACTTTTGTTTATATTGCACAATATGCCTTTGAAGATGTATAAAATCACAGGATATTTTTTGTATTCAAAAGGAACTTTACGTAAGCTGATTACCTCAGAATCAAGTCTGTTATTTTTATATTCGAACAAAAGCAATGACACTGGACTGCCGGAGAGTGGGCGGTTCTGCGGTAGGCAGTTTTTCTATCTACTTCATTCTCACGGGTTTCACAGTTTTATTTTTATTCGGATTTTGCATTTCGTTGTCACAAAAGCCTTAAAGACCACTTCCCTTGACGTGATTTTTTTAGAACGTTCTTTGAAACCAATTTATATTCTGAGTGTAGAAACTTGCAAGTTATTTTTGTATGTCCTTATTTACTGTTGTGTTTCTTTGTAACTTCAATAAAAACAACGAACTTTAATGAAATCATTACAGCCATAAAAGTGAACGTTTTGTTGAGCGCTCAAAGGATTCCTTTGGGTTGCTCGTTTCTTTAACTTTTCTACCAACATTTATAAATGTTTACTCACCTTTGTTTTCGTATTTAGCTTAATATAATTTACAAGATGTCTTTAAAAAATTGTTCTTCTAAATGACTAACTCATTTTCACAAGTTATCGAAGTCAATTTATATTTATAAATATATTAGTATATAGTTATGTTTTTATTTTGGTATTAGAGGCACTCTCTTCATAAATAGTTTGGCCATAAATGTACACCCCCGACCGTTATCTTTGTTATAACAAAATCCTCTCCATCCAAAGGTTGTCTGGAAGAGATCACTTCTAAGCGATAAGACCGCCCATGGCTTTGCTTTGTGTTTTCTATTTTGTTTGTATTTTATTTTTGTTTATATTGTGTACAATAAAGTGTTTTCATTCATTCGTTTAGTTTTTTGTCATACTCCTTTTTCCGTCTCTCTCATTGAATCTCTATCTCTTTGAGAGTGGTTTGTTATCTGTCAACAAGACATCGAAAAATTGGTTCTTAATAGAAAATAACGGAACCCTAAAATGTTAGATAAAACACAAAATTATTCACTGAATTTTTACCCAGTTTTGTGAATAAGAACAGATCTGGTGTACCAATTCTCTTGCAGCTAAATCATACAAAACCGATATCGGGAAAGCCCGCATGTTTATGCGACCATTACGCATCGAGAACCTATTTGGCTGATCTCTTTCAAGTGGGAGGCTTAGCACTACCTGTTATGGCCTAAAATTTGGCACAGAGAGGTCCCAGGTCCATATATGTGAAGATGTTAATTTTGTTTTATCTTATGATGGTTGCAGAACAAAAAGGGCAAAGGGAACCTTTTGCGAGTGCAATAGTTTTTTTAAATCGGTATAGGCTCGCACTTGACTACAATCTCGCCTGATGGTAAGCGATGATGTAGGTGATGGAACACGTTTGCCTCGAAGAAACCTGTTCACATACGACTTGAAGACCCCTAGGTTGTAATTGTTGGGAAACACAAACTCGGGAAATGCGTTATTCTCTTATTTACATCTTACACTAATAATAATAATCTATATATTACTAGTGGTTCGCCCCGAACTGAGATCTTGCGAGTCTCCCATATTAACAAAAAAAATATTATTCGTAATCTTTGACTATCAAAATAATGCCACGAAATAAAAACCAAATAACTTGACCTACAGTTTCATTCAAATTACAGGTAACGGGAGTTCATGTTAAATGGTTAATTTTTTTTTGGGGTACAAATTGCAGTTATTCTAGATTTCAGACTTTTGCCTATATTTGTGATACATAAGCTATACGCATACCAAATTACAGTGCTATGGGGTCACTGGTGTACCCTGTGAATTTTGTCAAAGTTTAGTTTTTACTATGGCTAATAACTCAAAAACTACAAAAAGTTTACTAAAAGTAATAACGGGGTGTACTAATGTACCTTTCATTTGACGTCTCACTTCACCTAATAGTCTTATTTTCATTTTTTTACCCCTCTTGAACCCCAATATCTCAACAACCCTTCAAAATGTTTAGCTCATTGGGTCACACCAAAATTGTGCCATCATTACCTACCTATATACCAAATTTCACGATGATCGGATAAACGCTTCGAAAGTTATCCTCGGACAAACATACATACATACATACAACGCCGATTTGCCCAAGTTGATTTGGAGATCTCGCTTCGCTCGATCAATAAAGAGGAAAGATTTATATTTTTGTATGTTTGTAACGCATAAACTCAAAAACTACGGGTCCGATTTCAAAAATTCTTTCACCATGCTACATTATCCCGGAGTTACATAGACCATGTTTATTACTGTAAAAAGTTAGAAATCCCTACTAAAACTTCAATAATGTAACCCAAGGTGTAAAAAACTTGCCATAAAATGTCTTTCATAGCATGCGCTGCGGAACTATATCACTCTAATATTATAAATGCAAAAGTTTAAATGTTTCTTTGTTTGTTTATTTGTAACTCAATCACATCGTAACGGTCGAACCGATTTCGATGAAATTTGGTATGTACGTAGATTATAACCTGGATCAACACAGGCTACTTTTTGCTGACAAACAACGCGTGCGAAGCCGTTGGCGGAAGCTAGTTATTAATACAAAAAGACAAAAAATATTAAAAATTATAATTATTTGTAATTTTATCACCTAATTATAATTATATTAATTAATTAATTACATTAATTTTAATGTTATCTCTATACAAACTCATTATTTTTGAGATACTCGTGTTACCTACGACCTCGATAAAATCGTTAGGTACCTACCTACTTTGTGTGTCATTGAGCCAGATATTTATTTTACTTAGTATCAAACAAAAGCTGTATATCTTTATGTATTACAATCATCTATCTATATGTACCACTTAACATCAGGTGGGCCATAAATCCTAAAACCTAAACTCACCATGGGGTATTTCATGATTTGGTTGTCAATTTAACTAGCGCACTTGTTTTGGAGTAAAGTAAGTAACCACGTTAGATGTAGGTTTTTGTATTTAAACTCTTAATTTCTATAAAAATATCTGTCCACTTGTTGAGTTTATAGCCGTCCTGGAAATATCTGGGTCAGTGTTCCATTGAGCTGCAGGACACTAGCTATCGGTCACTTAAACTCTAAGCAAGTTGATTTATTTGCTTTTATAGGAATTGCTTTAATGTTAAAGTTTCCGTCGGAGGATTAATTATTTCGTAGTGATAGTTTAACGTCAATGAAAAAAAATATAAATATATATGTTATGTAGGTATATTCTTAGGGTTCCTAAAACGTATAAAAGAACCCCATAAATGGTGCGACTTTGTTTGTCCGTCTGTCATAGTTGATTATCTAAGCAACTACTTAACCTATCGGCTTGAAATTTGGAAAAGTTATAAATAATACTGACCTTCCTCTATAAAAATATTTTTATTTAGATGGCCATAAGAGCTAAGATAGTAAAATAACAGTAAAATATCGTATTAAAGAAATTGGTTTAAACATTCCAAAAACAAAATTTTTTTTTTATATTTTCTATTTAGTACAATTTTGTTGTTATGATAAAAAATTTCGAAAAAATTACCGTTCCCCCCTTATCTCCGAAGTTTGCAAAGTGTGAAAATGCAAAGTTATAGGAAAATTATACAGAAGTTTCTATCTAGAACAGTTTTATATCTGTCTTAAACGTTTTCTTGGTTTACCGGTCGCATAAGTAGATGGCGCTGCTTGATTAACATAAATTAGTTTATTGGATTCTTAAGTTAATTCATACCTATGTATATTTATAAGTGCCTATTGCCATTATTAGCTTGCTGCACGTGTTGGTTGACGCTGTAAGCGCTGCAAGCAACTGAATTGGGATAAACTTACTCGTTGAGCGTAGAAGGCTTTGTCTTGTCACATTACAAGATAAATTATATAAATAATAAACCTTATTTTGAATAATATAGTCAAATGCAAATATTTTTATTCATTAAAATCACAAGGATCACTTTGAAACATCAATTTTACTGCCTGTTCCTTCGCGACCAAGCCAGGAAAGGAAGGAAGAAACAAGGCTGGTTGTTTTTTTTTAATGATCCTTTTAGAATACATAACAATACAGAAAATAAATTACGTCTAAATTGTAGGGTAAAAGAGGGTAATGGGGGTCACTTAAGCGAGAACTCAAATAAAATTTTAATTAAAAAGGAAATATTTATTGCAACCGCCTGTAAACATAATGTAATTAGTAACTAACATTAGAGATCAATTTCAGTCACTTTGGCAATCAACTTTGGAAATTATAAAAGTTTAAATAAAAAACAGATTTGACTCCCATTACACCAACGTAGGGGTAATGGTGATCACCCTGGGGGTATTTGGCTTTTTCTTCACCAAGTTCGCTAGCTCGGCTTCTGCCTCAGGACTAAAGACAGTGAATCGTCCTAGATGTGGTCCTAAGGTAGAACCTTTTTTTATCCTCTTCTGAAGGCTTGAAAAAGGGATTCCCATTACTTTAGCAGCATTTCTTATAGAAGAACCGCCATCAATGAGCTGATAGCTTTATCTAGGCTATCAGAAGACCAGAAAGCCTTTTCAGTTCTCCTGACGCGTACTTTCGGCATCTAGAAAGAAATAATAAAAACATGATTCAACAGTAACGCACAGTTGCGGGCAATAATAATTACTTGCGGGTAATGGGAGTCACCTGACTCTCATTTCCCACAACTACACTGATGAGTAAAAAATAGAAATAAAAAAAATCTTTAATACACTGATATAATCTGGACTGCACATCACAATTTGAAACGTCTAACTAAGTAAGTGTAAATGTCATAATCGCATACTGCAAGATATTTGGCACTTACCTTCTAATTTGCATTTACGTAAAATTACATCAGCGGAGCGCAAAAACAAAAGACGGTCGTTTCTCAGTGGTGCATGGGTCGACTGGCGCGAGCCGTTCGCGGCTGCCCGAATTGGGGGCTGAGGACGCTGTTTACGCGTCGGTCTCATGTAGTGCTTCGTGGTGGTGTGGGTGACTCCCATTGCCCGCTGACTCCCATTACCCTACTCTACCCTAACATTTTGAACGAGTTGGAGCAATTTTAATCCCAAGCTTCTCTATCATCTAAATAATCCGATATTTTATAGTAGGCTTTATTATAAAGATTTTGTTTAATTACGTTTTTAAATTTGTTAATTGTCAGTTTTTGTACATCCCTTCGGAGTTTGTTATAACAGCGTACACCTTGCCCTTTAAACGATTTACTAACTTTATGGAGTCTACAAGTGGCAATAGCGAGTTTATCTTTATATCTAGTACCTATTAAAATTATGATTATCGCTATTTTTCTTATACAAATTAATAGTTTTTGTGAACATACATCAGATTTTATGATATTGTATGTTGAAAAGGTTTAGTTTTCCAGCAGTGCTGGATTAAGGTAACTTATGCCCTAAGCAATCTTCCCCTGTTCAATCATCTCCATCCCCTCTAGGGGACGGGGGTATGTAACCACATACGAGCGAGTGAGCGGAAGTCATGACTGCGACCGCACCAAACGTCAACAACAATTTAAAACTTTCATGTGCTAATTTTTTTTTCTCGGTCGTCTCTGGTGCCCCCCTAAACAGGATGCCCTAAGCAATTGCTTAAATAGCTCATAGGCTAATCCAGGACTGGTTTTCAGCTCCAAAGATCTTCATCAGATCTTCACCAAAATATGGGATCTTGCGATACAGCCAGAATGAACATATTTGGTTTATATTTGACGGAGATCTGGTAGTAAAGGCTCGTCTGTGTCTTTCTCACAATATATAAAATTTCTTGTGCGTATTCTTGTAAGCATAAGTATCAGTCTTGTCGGTCCCTTGCAGGTAACTGAAGCAAATTAAACCTTTAATGCTTCAGCTTCTCCGTTTTATCTTACTAAATCCTTGAATAGTAGGCGTTAGGTGTTCCAACTCCGGTTTGTCTCGTCATCCTTTCCACTTCTTTGTCATTTCATAAACCATTTCTCATCCACAAAAGGACCGGAGTCTATTTTATATCCGTTTGAGATGAAATCCAATATAGTCGGTTTTTATGCGTTTTAAGTATGACTCCGTTGACTGTAGGCTTAGACGAAGAGCCATTTTCTATCAAAAGATAAGTTTTTTACCCACTCTATATTTGCTGTGAGCTCACTGTCAAAGTAGACATTTATAAAGTAAATAAATTTTAAACTTTTTCCGATTTCTTTCATTTCCGATATATTTTCTTCACAAGTATTTAGCCAGTGAAATTTCTAAGGAAAAGAGATCAGATAAAACTTGAATTGGATAATATCCAGCCATATAAGTCATAGTCATTTATTACAATAAAAACAATATTAATTGTCAGCTTAAACTTAATAAATCTATAATTGTAACGAATGACTGATTGATGGATCAACTCGCTGTGCGTTGATCCGCTGATAAACCGCTAAACCGCTGATCGTAGAGACCTGAAACTTGGAGGGTGTATTCTTTGTATGACGTAGGCGTTTGATAAGAAAGGATTTTCCGAAATTCTACCCCTAAGGGGGTGAAAAAGGGGGGCAAAGTTTGTATGGTACAACGTGATTCCTTGGTCCTATCTACTTCAAATTTTGCATAAAGCTTTTTTAATAGAATTGATGGAAAACGTGATTCGTATTTTATTGAAATTCATCCATTAACGGGGTTAAAAAGGAATAGAAAGTTATTTTCACGGTGATATCCATACTCCTTAGTGCTTTTGATTTAAATTACATGTTATTTTGACACATGTTTGAAAACTCAATCCGATTTTACTCAAAAAAGGTTGAACTCACTTAAAACATAAGCAAATATTCTTTAAAATAATAATGCTTCGAAAGTCACCGTACCTCATTCGAAAGTTTCTAAGCTTAAAGAAGTTATGCACTTTTAGGACACGGTCTCATAGGGACGTAGAGTTCGAAATTTGAAATAGTAAGGATGTTTGTAACTTAACGGCTGAACCGATTTAAATAAAATTTAGTATGTACATAGATAATAACTTGCATTAACACATATGCTACTTTTTATTCCATAAATCAGGTCCTATTAGATAAAAATGGGTTGTCAATTCAAGTTGCAACAGCGAGTTTAGCTTTATTTCTAGGTTACCTACCTACACATTTACTGTAGTGTAACGTGTGCGAAGTCGCGGGTATTCAGCTAGTATATAATAAAACAAAGTGGATATAAAGATATAATAAAGTCGAAAGTCGGGTTAGTTACATCATTTATAACTCAAGAAAGGCAAGACCGATTTTGATGATCTTTGATTTGTTGGATTTGTCTCCCCCCCGAATAGCAGAATAACTATTAAAATGTTGGAAAAAATCACGCAAAAAGAAATTATGAAGAAAATTCATTTTCTCATACATAGATGCATCTAATGATGGTTGATTGACAATTCTACCAGGGCGACGAATTGGCAGCCCGCGTCATATGCATTTCAAGGCGGTACGAAGTTCGGCAGGTCAGTTTGTTAATGATAAAATCTAATGACAGTAAATTATAAATAAATAAATAAATATTAAATAAATATTGGTGGACATTTCACATAGCGCTATCTACCCACAAACTAAGCAGAGCTTGTACTATGGGAACCAGATAACTGATAGAATACTTATATATATATTTTTTGTAAATACATACTTATAATATATAGAGAAACAACTAGACCCGGAACAAATATCTGCAGATCATGCAAACATTTGTCCGGCGGCGGGAATCGAACCTGCTACCTACTGCGTCACAGCCGTCTATACGCCCACTGCGCCACGGAGGTCCTGAATTACTATTTACTTTAGGGATAGAATATTTCACGAGTAGCATGTGAAAAATCATAATACGTCACACCTGCTACTGTCGTCTGTGTAACCTGCTAAATCATTCCAATGAAATCGCTGTTCGCATGTCATCGTATGTCATCGGTCGTATTCGTTCGGATCAGCTATTTCGCAATTCATTAGGATTTCATCGTGTGGTTTTGTTCGAATCTGTTAAATAGCAGGTCCTTCGTTTTTAATCGGTTCGTTCGCATTTGCTTAATCGCGCTGCAAGTGTGACATAATTAAGGCAATCATCATTTAAATTCATTGTGCTTGTGAAACAGCAGTGAAAAAAAAAACTTTATATATAGAAAGGTATTAAAAGTAGCAATAATTTCCATGTCTAATTTCCTTTAATAAAATGAGTGAATACCGTAGCTAAACTAAGTTTACTTAGCTGTTCAGCACAATTCTCTATTTCTTCGAGTATCTCTTTAGCCTGACTAGGCAGTTTATTCTTTTTACTATAAATTGTTTTTAAGGATTTTAAGCTCTTTACAGGAAGCTTATAACGACTAAAGAACTTAAAAGCAAGTATTTTTAAATGAGTTGGTTTGATGTGCCGTTGAAAGATGGGATTAAAATTAAAATAATTGCTTTCATTATTGTTATTATGCATTCATCTAAATTAAAACAAGTCCGTGTTTAATTTTACTGTAAAGATTGCAATATGTTAATCAATTTGACAAGCGAGTTGCTAATCACCAAGCAAAATACACTATTTCCACAGTATAAAGAGACAATTATATTTAATACTAATAGCTGACCAAATCCGCTTCGCACGCGTAGTTTTTCAATAAAAACATTACCATTCTTCTGCACAGTTAGGTAAAAAGTCACCTATGTTATTCAGGGATAATGTAGCGTTCAATGGTGAAATAATTTTTGATGTCAGTTTTTCAGTTTATTCGTTACAAACATACAACATTATCTTTCGTCTATATATATTAGTGTAGATTATTTTAAAATTAATTGTTGTTACATTGTAAAACTGACAAGAATTTGTGTAACTTTGCAAGCCCTAACCGCCAGATATGTTCTGTAAGCGCTTTAATTATATTTAATTTACGACAAAATTAAAGAATAAATTACTTACATAAATGGAATAGAATAAATGGTTACATGCTATTTCCACCTGCACCTGTAGGGATTTGGAGCAGTTGAGCTATTAGATAGAGTTATTAGATTGTTTTTTTATTTTTTACGCTTTAATATAAAATACTGAATATTTTTGTTGTATTTTAAAAGATTTTTATTGCATAAATACAAAACATTTAACACGCTATAATATTTGGGTTTCGTAAAATAAAATTTGATCGCCTCTGACATTTAAGGTGCATGTAATATATTTCGAGCTCCTTTGATATCCGGTAAGGAGAACAGCTTAACGTGAATTCCTGAATGCATTTCAAGAGCAGATGCGGAAATGTCTGAAATCTGCGACACGTTCAAATAATTTTGAAAAGGTAGTGCTTTGAGTCCCAAAATACTTTTGGGTATAACATACATACTTTCAAAGTGAGAAGGATGCGAGTTGCAAATTGCAATGTTCAAAAATGTTTCAAAAAAATTCAACTTGATAGGCACTTTTAGGTGTCTCTGCGAGCAAAGATCCTGTTAGACGGACGGAGCAAGTACTTTTTGTTTGTCCTTCGTATGAAACCCAATATAAAATTACCTCACGGAGGAAATGTTTTATCCTAAGCCTTCTTTTTCTTTCAAGAGCATTTAAACTCTACGTACTTATTTGTGTGCAATCATCCAAAGAATAATTTCTGTCAAGTGCAGAAATACCGATGTTGACGCAAGAATAAAAGAGAATAATACCATTGTGTACCCGCAGAGAGACGTTTTGTGTTGACAAATTGAAACTTTCCAACCGTTTCGCAAATCCGAAGATATGTTCAACAGAGCCTTACACCAGGGTTCGGTTTAGGCAACATCTGAATAGTTACAAAGCGTCTTTCCAGTTTTGAGACTCGATAAATCGGCCGTGAGCCAAAGTGTCTGGAGTTTATTATCATTCTGCTTGAAAATAAATAAAAACATTATAATGTTTAACAATACTTAAAAGTATTCATATAGAAAAGTTTATTTATTTTATTATATTTTTATTTATTTGAGACCACAAACAATGATGCCTAAATATTACTAAACTTAATAATTATTACAAGATGTCTTACTACAGCCATAACTAGCACCGTTGTCTACAGATTAGGCTAGACAAATGGTGGGCATGAGTGTATACAATATTAAATACACAAATATATATAAAAATATAAATATATAATTAAATGAACCTATATTATGCAGGCAAGCAAGTGCCTAGGTACATAATACAGGCACATATTTAGTAATGTGTCACTTTGGTCGCTATTAATATTAAATTTAAATTAGACAATCAGATAGGATTTTCTGATTGATTGCTTTCTTAAACAACGCAATTAGTTTAGTTTAATTTAATTAATTTTTTTCTTATGTTTACTAGAAACTGTAGACTAAAAGAAAAAAAACTATTTCCGTCGCGGGATAAACGTTTGCTTGATTTACAGATCAGTTCGTGATCTGGATGTTTCTCTTTTTAACCATATTACCTATCAGTTACCCGATTCCCATAGCTTGCTTAGTTTATGGCTTTTACCGATGTGTGAAATGTCCAGCATTATTTATGTAGTCAGTACACAGAACCTACTCATATAACGCATTGAAATTGTACTTGATGGATTTTATATAACTTTCAATGCAATGCCATGTAGGAAGCTTTTAACACTATTACAAGAACCGAGTGGTTGTCGGTTTCCGACGTAACCGACAACCGGCCATATGTCTTGGTTGGACGTAACCTGTGAGGCAACTAATATAGGCAGTGGTAACCGCCACATCAAGTGCGACATGGCGGCACAACAACATAGTCATGCTAAAATTAAAAAAACAAATCGTCCCAGACGGCTTGTATACCTAAGTAAGCCTACTTCAGATCATAACAGAAAGAACGGAGCTATATCACGTGATTCAGGTGGGAGTTAATGACAGGATTCACAGGTCGCAATTTGCTTCTGAAATTGCCGAGCTACATTACCCACCATTAATTTTCCGACGACACGACATCATGTCGCGAAGTTAAATGATATGAACATCATTTCTAAATGCTTTGAGCGGCCCTTAGAGTATTATGGGATCAGTGTCTTTGAGTCGAGTGATAAATGTCTTGTGCTGTCTTTGGTTAATATCTAAGATGGCTTAGAAAAGGACTTCGGAGTTTTGAAAACATTCTACGGATTTTATGAAGTATATTTTCTTTCCATATTTATTTCAACCGCCACAGTTATTATTTTGTGAGGTTGAAGACCTGACTGTATGTTTTGTTAGGGTACTATTTCTACTAACTATCCACCAATCAGATTGTCTCACTTAACAAAGTATCCATCCATTATATTAGAAGTATTGAGTTCCTCTATTAATTCGTGAAATGGACATACATTTTAGATGAACTGCAATAACAAAAAACATATCTAAATAATTTTGAGAACTTTATTGATTAATTGAAGTGAAAACTTCTTTAGGCGCGTTGGGCATTTTTTGAGATAGGGAAAAAACCATTGAACCTGCGACACCGTTACCGACACCTCTGTATATAAGTATCTGTAGTGTAGTCTGTTCAAGTTTTCACTTCTGTCGGAATTCCCGGAGTGACGCTATTTTTTTAATTTTTTTTAGTTAACGGGCAAATTTTAGATTTTTAACATCATCACAAAAATTGCGAGCCGGACAGGATTTGAACCCGGAACCCTTCCCCTTAACGAGGAGCCGATACCATTGCCACGGGCTTATCTGGCGCAAAACTGAGAAATTTTTAGTCGCTAGAACAATAAAATAAAGGTCTTCTCTATCAGAACTGAAATGCAATATGAATCCCATTCATAACCAACCTACGGCTACAAGCTAAAATAAAAGCCTCTTCCATCATCTCATTTTATAAACGGCCGTATTTTATCAGCCATAAAAAATCTCCAATAAATATTAGATCTTAAACTTAAGATAAAACGAGCTACAAGAAGGTAACATTTTGTTGTTTCACTGGGGCGTTACGATTTTATGAGTACTCGGGAATTTTACGCGAAAAGTACCAAGTATGATGGTCTATCTGAATAGGACCATTATTGAGTAAATGGTACAAGCAACTGCTAAATTATACTCGTACGCTTTTAGCTGGAGAACTTTAGATGCGGGTCCAACTATCTCTCTTGTTCCGAGAACTACTAAATGTACTCATTCACCAGTAACAATGTTTAACACCTCGAAATTAGTTAAGTAATACGTTAAATTGTACAAAGTTGCTCTTACTGAAATTCAGCGTACAAATGTTCTTGAATTAATTATACGAAGGACAATGCTTGATGTACTCCGAAACGAACAGTTGTGTACCATTTCCGTTCTGTCAATATAACATGGAACTCAACTACTCAGCGACTACGTCATCATCATCATTTTTGATGGAGTAATTACGGGTTTGTAAAAGTTAAAGAAAGCTGTCTCGCCACAATATCTGTTTAGTAGCAAAGGAAGATTGGCAAGATTAAGCCTAAGAAATATAGTACATGATCGTCACCAAAGACTATGCTGTATTTAATTTTATTTTTTCCTATTGTGTGTATACCTACTAATCTAGTCGTTAAGTAACAAACTAACAATGATAACATTTATTTATTTAATGTAAATTGTTAGTTATTATTGATTCTTTATTCAAAGTATTGTATCTTTAAAAGTACGTTTGTCTACTCAATTATCGCAAACGAAACGTAACGCTACGAAGTATATTAATACTTTGTTGTTGAGTTTTCTCAGTCATTGTCTTGCTATTTTTTGTAATATTGTGTATAGAGATTTTTTTTGGTCTGGATCCCATGTTCTTCGACATTAGCCAATCTCGTTTACTCAAAGCTTTGGAAACAGATCCAATATCAGCAATTTACTTTCTAAAGGTCTAGTCCTAAGCCCAGCTCAGTACAAGCTATCAACAGCTATCGGGCTCTGTGGAAATTGCTCATACGCTTACTCGCACTAAAAGAGCTTACAGGCATGTATCACGTCAAATAGGTCACTGCTGTTTATTTCCTGTTGTCTATCAGCCAGCTTTGACTTATAGTTCTACAAGTTTCTGCCCGCGGCTTCGCACGCGTGGTTTGTCAGTAAAAAGTAGCCTATCCACGTTAACTATCAATATACCAAATATTATCAAGATCTGTCCCCCCGTTTAGTCACGAAAACAGACAGAGAGACAGAGCTACTTTTGAATTTATAATATTAGCCTATTCTACGATATAGTATGAATCTACTAGTTCCGTTTGCTGGATTGACTTTGTCTGTTAATGACAGTATCGTGAGGCTTCCGGTTTGATTTTGATTGTTTCGCCATTATTTGATCTGATTGACTCTAGCGACCTGTTAAATCTACCATTTGAGAGACCTTTGATCACAAGCATAATAGCTCAAGACAAAATCTTCCCAGCAACAAGTCACCGAACCCTATTTGTCGTACCATTTGTCAAACATGAACAAAATGCAAAAATTATACGATACGTATTTTGTGGTTTTAATAAACATGGCGACACCATTATCAAGACCCTAGCTTGGATAATTTGCACTTTTACCCGTCTTTTTGAATGGCACTATAAAATTTACATAGAAATGCTGCTGTGACAGGATCATGTAAACATATGGAAATGTTTAGAAGACAAGGGTCTCGTTATGATCCTCCCCCACAATCTATGACGTTGACTTTAGGTAGGTACACTAGGTTATCTCAACAAGCGAGTACAGTTATCTTTTTGGAGGCAAATGTTGCCGTTTAGGGGTTTTTATTTGTTTTTATACAAGCCTATTACTATCTCATACCGCGCGTAAAAAGACTTCAGAAGATACTATTATTCATTAATGTTATACAACTTTTGCTACAGACACTGTGCTTAAGAAAAAATCGGCTGACCGATGTTTTATTTTATGGTTATTAATCCAGGAAATCAATAGCGTTATATATTTGTTGAAATTATAATAAACAGTTTGCAATAGATAGTATCTACGTGGAACAAAACTGAATCGAAATTTCAGTTATGGTAAGAAAAATATGTGTATAAATGAACAAAATGTTTCAGTACATATGAATATAACTCGGCAAAAAATGTGCATTTCTGAACATTTCTGTTCAGAAGTTGAACATTGAATCCAATTAATCACTACTCTTGCCAGTCATCAGAGTTTAATCAATCCTAGTCTGTTAGTGATTTATACGAAACCACCCGAAAAGTAGACTTAGGGCCGATTTCACCATTTTCTTCGGAAACTAAGTTTAATAAAACCACGTTTTGTTTAACGGGCCGAATTCACCGTCGAAACTAAACGCGATTAGTTCAAGCTAAACTCAGTTTACGCGTATAACTGAGTTCAAGGCTACAGTTTGCATTTCACCAACATCAACTGAACGCAGTTAAAGCTAAACGCGGTTCAAATTCTGAACGTCCAATTTTCGACGTTTAGCTCATCTAAACGAGTTTAGAGAGATGTCAATCAAAAGTCAAGAAGTGTCATTGACTTTATTTTGCGAAATATTTGTTACCTACGTATTTTTTATATTATTCATAAAGATTATATCAAGAATGAAAAGAGTGTTGGCACTAGCTTTTGACGAAAGTTAGAACACAGAAAGAGAAGAACACATCATTTCATCTCATCATTTTTTAATGCCATGGTTACAGCATCGGTCTTCTTGCATTCCAAAATACTAAAATGTATTTCGACCACATCAACGAGGGCCATTTTTTCGCTAGCGGCAAAAATTGGGTCCCTTTTCCATTTCGACATCATGCAAATAACACCACACAGGGATCCACACAGGGATATTCTTTTATAGACTGGGCAAAGCACTAAAAAATACGTTGAACACAGACTACTACGAATGGGGCGGCGTAACGACAAACAAAACGTCATTGAAAGTTTTATTTGACAATTGCGTTTCGATCGCATCGATATTGATAAGTTTGGTTGCACCAAGACACTGTTCGATGTTGGAAATACGAAACGCATCGCTTTTTTGTCTATGATTCTAGGTAAACTTGGTTTTAGTAAACGCGATCAAAACGGAGCTGGTGAATTCGGTTTCATGAAAACCGAGATCAAGTAAAACATGTGAACTCAGTTAAACAAAACGTGGTTTTATTAAACTTAGTTTCCGAAGAAAATGGTGAAATCGGCCCTTAGTAACATAATGGTTTCATACTGGCCGTATAGTAATCGTGGGTAAAGTATTTATTTCATTATTCAACGTAATAAGGTACGAGTAATAGAACCATAAACTAATCTACCGTTTAGAAAACATCTCATCTTTATTTTGCAATCTTTATCTTTATTTACATGTTCGATTTCTGCCGCGAAAAAAATGTTTGCATGATCTACAGATATTTGTTCCGGTTACAGATGTTTTTCTATATATTACAAAAAAAAAGTATATAAATATTTCATCAGTTATCTAGTTTCCATTGTACAAGGTCTAGTTTGGGGTTAGATGGCGCTGTATGAAAAGTCCAGCAGTATTTATTTATTTATAGCTTCCGCCAGCGGCTTCGCACGCGTTGTTTGTCAACAAAAAGTAGCCTATGTTTGAATCCAAGTAATAATAATCTAGGTAATCTATCAACACACCAAATTTCATCAAAATCGGTTCAGCCAATACGACGTGATAGAGTATCAAACAAATAAATAAAGAAACATTCAAACTTTCACATTTATAATATTAGTGCGATACTTACCTTGGGGATTTTTTTAATCTCCATCCGTTTTAATAAGGTACGATAAATATAATCCGCATTTGCCAAGAAGGTAATGTTTTTAAATGAACTTAGCCCACATCCATCCACTGCTGTGTTAGGCTTCCTTGTTACACGTTACTCTGTTCGGTGCTATGCCAAGAGCGCATCCATTGCGTTGTGGAAGGCTTGAGCACAAAAATATAATTAATCATTCTACTGCATTTCTGTACCTCCTGAGACTAGCAAGATTTCCCCTGCAAACTGTAGTAGCAAGATAATGAAGTCAATTTCTCAACTTTTGCTCCTTACCTTCCGTTATACTCGACGGACTAACTCTTAGGTATTCTGGTCATCGTTAAGAGTTATTGAACAAATGGCTTCAGGTGATTAATTGAGGATTAATTACGATATCGATTAGCAATAACTTGTTCACGCCTAAATAATGTACTTGCCTTCACCCAATTGATGACTTATAACTATAGCCAAAAAAATTACAGATGAAGATAATTTATAAACAATGAAAAAAAACTTGTAGTATAAAAATTCAACTAACAATTTAGATAAGAGTCATAATGAATACAAATAACTTAAAATACCAAGTACTTTGACAAAAGATATAGATATACTATATGGCTCAACCGACATCAAAAAATGCAAAGAAAAAAAAATACAATGCTTAAAGATATTTTCGTCTCAAAGCTATAAGCCTATAAGACATTTTTGTTAGGCCGTTCTTAAGGGTCTTCAAAGAAACTTTTACAAAGTGATGTAATATAATCTTGTTTAAATTCACGATAACATCGATTCTGTAGGCAGTCACGTAATTTGCTGTTTAATCATTAGTTAAACTAACAACTTCATTTAAGCAGCCCGTTTTGGTTCGTTGATTATCAAACCAGTTATGTAAATAACGTATAAAATTAGCAACACACAATACTAAGACTAACATGTTATTTAAGACATACGTGGAGAAACAGGAACCTTTAGTGACAGGGATATTTACTATCACTATCTGAAAGATAGATTTCAATTTCTTCATTCTTCAAACAACTACACTAGGTCATCAGAAAACTTGATACTCAGAACTCCTTCGCACAGCACTTCCTTCTACAGCGCTTCTTTTACTGTCCAGGCTCTTCGGCTGTGGAATGCTCTGCCCGAAGAAATAAGACGGTCATCCTCCTTACACCCCTTCAAGTTGAAGGTGAAACAATATTACCTGACAATGTCATCTTCCTAGCGTTATTTATTTACCATTTAAATATTTTATCTGTTAGTATAGTTTAATTCATTCATTTATTCATTATTATACTTCTTTATGACAAATACTTCAATCATTACACTTTTAGCTGACCGTTACGCTTCGCAGCTCGAGAACGAATGACGTTGCTGTCCAAAATCTACAAGCAAGAAAAAAAAAAGTTTATTTAAAACAAGTATTTTTAAATAATTAAACAACAAAAATTTATCCTAAGATCGTAATATTTATTTAACACAATTTAAATAAATAATCCAATTATTTAAAACAAGGTATAAAATGACATATTTAATTATAACTTACTTCGGCAATATTGCATTGATCAAGAACGACTAAATTAATAAATTTCAATCAAATAATAAATGATACCATTAAATGTTTATATAAATCAAAGAGATAATTTTAGGCAAGCTAACATTAGGAAGTAAGGGTTAACAGGGGTGAACAGCTTCCACTAGGGCACGACCTGCTGTGGCAAGTGTGGAAGTCCTTAAATAGGCTGCGCACACAGGTGCAAATGGGGGTTCAGGGATCCCAGCCAAACGCAATGCGACTGTGGTGATCCTCCACAGTCGATGAAACACCTGCTAATGTGCCCTTTGTGCCCGAACACCTGCACAATGGAAGACTTAAAAATGGCTTCTCCTGACGCCAAGAAGTTGGGTTTGCGTCTTTTCAAAAAGTACAACAACTAAACAGTGAACTAAAGAACGTCAAATGAAAGGTTAGGACATTTCGACCTCTTTTTTTTTAGTAAAGTTTTTGAGTTATTAGCCATAATAAAAACTAAACTTTGACAAAACTCACAGGGTACACCAGTGACCCCACAGTGCTGTAATTTGGTATCCGTATAGCTTAAATAAATCACAAATATAGGCCAAAGTCTTAAATTCAAAATAACTGTAATTTGTACCCCAAAAAGGAACAACTTAACATGACCTCCCGTTACCTGTAATTTGAATGAAACTGTAGGTCAAGTTATTTGGTTATTTATTTCGTGGACTTTGATAGTCAAAGATTACGAATAATATTTTTTTTTATGATAGACTCGCGTGATCTGAGTTCGAGGCGAATCACTAGTATAAATCTCTGCAACAGGCAAAATTAAAACACCTCACAAAATATGAAAATCTGAAACCACGTAAATACCAATCTGAACTTTGCAATGGCTGGCTGGGAATTAAACGATTCAAATGAGTACAAAGCGATTGCTGGTTGATTGAAAATAAATATCAAGGTTAACTATTTGCCTCACTTATTTATTTACTAACAATTGTATGTGAGCGAAGCGGTGCGTGAGATGTCATTACTTATTTGACATTGTTGATTGATATATATCTACTATGTACTACTAAATAGTACTAAATCTTTGTTGTTTTATCCATATTTGATGGCTTTTTAGTAACTCTTCTCGTAAGATGATTAATTGCCACAGTATATACCAAACTAGCTGTTGCCCGCGACTTCGTACGCGTTACACTACTATATGTGTGGGTAACCTAGAAATTAAGCTAAACTTGCTGTTGCAACTTGACTTGACACCCAATTTTTATCCCATGGGACCTGATTTATTGCATATAAAGTAGCTTATATGTTAATCCATATTATAATCTACGTACATCCTAAATTTCATCGAAATCGGTTCAGCCGTTACGACGTGATTGAGTAACAAGCAAACAAACAAATAAATAAACATACACCCAAACTTTCGCATTTATAATATAAGTGTGATTGTCACTTAAAATACTAAAAAATAACACATACTATATATATATATATTTTAGTATAACAGTAATAAAACACTTAAAATTCATAAGTCTATGTACGAAATTGCAAGTTTAAAAGAATAATGTTACACCATTATCGCCATGTTTCAAAGCTTCACAAGCAAGCAAATCGTTTAGCTAGTATTTCAAAGACTTTTTGAAATTGAGTGTTTTCGGAGCCGATGAAAGCTAAACGGAAAGTTAGTTTCCTACGAGCTACGAGATAGCGCTACGACATGAGCTACGACTTTGCTACGAGACTCTCACGTAATGAAATTCGCTTCTCGCAAAAATAAAATACGGACAGAACAATTTTTTTATCGCGCTGACAGATGATATGCGTTAAGAGTTTTAATGCAAAGCAGTTTTCAACTTTATATGATTGAGGAAACCATATTAGAAGCAGTATATTTTGAATTTTATGCTTGATTTGATCAGTTTGCTATTTATAATTTTCGAACCTATCACAACCTTTTTATGGTACCTTCTGAAAGGCAAAAGATTTTATACGTTAGTCAACTTATGTTTTAATTATTTGATTAAAATTACGCAGATTTTAGTAAAGTTTTGAGTAATATGTAACTTTTTGACTTGATTAATTTGAGTCTGTCAAGTGCTAATATGAAATTATTATGAAAAGTTATTACGGTTAGCTCTTAAGTGAAGAACTTTCTGTTGCCATTATTTACCTTGTCTCGTAATGTATGTTTGTAAGTTTGTATATTAGGGTAGTATTAGCAACTCGATTTTGTCCCAGTTCTTGTTATATTATTCAAGGAGATAGAGCCTATAAAGTTCCGGCGGGTGTCAATACCATTGAGTGACAGCAAGGATGCACGATGTGACGATAAAGACAAATACAGACAACGAAATTCCACTGTTGCAAAATGTCGTAAAATAAAATATGTATATTTTATGATACCTTCACCAATCACAAAATGCAAGCATGATTTAAGAGTATATATAGCAAAGTATTATGTAGTTTAGATGCGATTTGTTTTACTGGTGAACTGAGAAGGAATATCCTATGCACCTTGTAATAATACCTTACATTGTTTTTGAAGTAAATATTTTTTACGCACGCTTGACTTGGGGAGTAAGCTGGTGAATGCGTGACGAGAGCGTTACGAAAAGTGTAATCCGGTGAGTCGAACGGAAGTTGAGTCCGGTCATAGCATTCAAGTTTGACTTCAGTCGTGTGGTCTAACTCGGTTTTTTTTACCCTGAGATGTCATTTACTGCCATAGAACACGCTTAACATTTAAGACGGTATAACTAATACAAAACCAATATGACGCAATTTAACTCTTCCATGATGGAAGTCAGAAAACCTACATTGGCTAAAAAAAAAGCGTAAATACAAAATGAACAAAACGATTTTCACAAGTTTTTTGTGACTTTCAGTTATCTCTAAGAAAGATGGCTTTGTAGATTTTGTGAAGGATTTGAGGCACGAAAACCATGTCCTCCTGCATTATCAATGCGATAAAATAGGGAGCTTATTAAACGTGGATTTATTCCTTTGGTTCTTCTGCTTCACTATTAGTACACGGTGTTCTATGAGACGCTGTGTTCAGATCATCTATTATTTCTGTATTAATATGTTCTCTTATTTAGAAGGACAAAGAGGAAGAATATAGCCCAATTTGGATTGAAGTGATTATTCTATATTGTATATAAAACTTGATGCTTCATTAGAATAATGGCTGTAATTCCAACTTTAAATTTTTGAAGTGAAAACTTCTTTAGGCGTGTTGGGTATTTTTTGAGATGGGTAAAAGCCATTGACCTCTCTACACTGTTACCATTACCGATACCTCGGTATATAAGTATTTGTGGTGTAGTCTGCTTTTAAATTTTGAATACAAAACATTGAGCGCTAAATTGTTCACTTCTATCGGTACTCCCAGAGTGCCACTTTTTGTATAACGTTTTAACCAGTTCATTGTAAAATATGTGATAGGTACGAAAAAACAAATATATATATAATGTCATTGATCGAGCGAAGCGAGATCTCCAAAACAACTTGTATGTATGTATATATGTATGTTTGTTTGTTTGTCCGAGGATAACTTTCGAAACGTTGATCCGATATCGTGAAATTTGATACATAGGTAGGTAGTGACACTATTTTGGTGTGACTAATGAGCAAAAATGTTGGAGGGTTGTTGAGATATTGGGGTTCAAGAGGGGTAAAAAAAACAAACTGGGTCTATCTGGTCAAGTGTCTACGTATAATAAAAGGTCTTTGTGAGTACATTTTGACCCCGTTTTTATTTTTACTTTAAACCTTGTAGTTTTAAGTTATTAACCATAATAAAAACTGAACTTTGACAAAATTCACAGGGTACACCAGTAACCCCACAGTGCTGAAATTTGGTATGCATGTAGCTTTAGTGACACAAATATAGGCAAAAGTCTGAAATCCAGATTAACTGCAATTTCTACCCCAAAAAAGATAAACCAATTAACTTGAAGATTACGAATGACATTTTTTTGTTTTGTTACTGGAGACTCGCGAGAGTCTCTCAGTTCCTCACCACTAGTTAGGTCCAGGCACAATTTACTCTTTGGGTTGTCCTAATTGCGTTAATGTTAACCACGGATGTCTTGGCCTGTACCTCGGTATTTTAGACTGTCCTGTTTGTAACATAGTACTCGCATTATGAAAATACTTCTGCTAAAACATCCTTAAACGCAAGCCCAAACTAAGCCTAACTATGTGATCCCAAAGTTGTTTATAGAAAATGTTTACTGAACTAATTAATTAACGAAAACCTAACAAGCATTAAGTACTTAGGTACCTTTCTACTATTAAGTTTCGCGATGTGGCTACTTACACGCCGCTTTTAATGTCATGTTGAATTAAAGAGATAGTTTCGTTAAAACAAATTAAAGAAATTAAATTCGTATGACATAATAACTGGAAGCTAAGACCAATCCTAATGTTTTTAAGGTTATGTAATTTTTCTTTTTCTATTAATAAATATACTCTTTTTACACCTCGGCCAATCTTCCATAAAGCAATGATCCTCTCCATCCAAAGATTGACTTTCATTGTCTCCGTGGCGCAGTGGGCGTATAGCCGGCTGAGACGCAGGAGGTAGCGGGTTCGATTCCCGCCTCGGAACAAATGTTTGCATGATCTACAGATATTTGTTCCGTGTCTGGCTGTTTTTATATATTCTATAAGTATGGATTTACGAAAAAAAAGTATTTGAGTATTCTATACGTTATCTGGTTCCCATAGTACAAGCTCTGCTTAGTTTGGGGCTAGATAGCGCTGTGTGAAATGTCCAGATATAAAAAAAAGTGTCTCTGTAAGACATCGCTTTGTTAAGCGATAAGACCGCCCATTATATTTATTTGTTTATTTCTTTATATCTGTTGTGTCTAGCTTGTAAGGTATAATAATAAAGAATTTTCATTCATTCATTCAATCCTAAGTACCGACTCTACTTTCCACAGAAAATAACGTAAGTAAAACTTATACTAATCTAAAGTCTCGTTTTTCTTAGTAAATGAAAGATAATGAATGAATAATAAATGAAAATAAATAAATAAGATAATAAGAGTATTGCAAAAATAGAGCGGAAGTGATTATGAACTGAACCCCTGTACTTTGCTACAAAGTAAACAGATTGGCCTATATCTTCGATGTGACCTGTTTATCGACGGCATATTGAAATGTTCTCATAATTTCAGCACATCATCAACTTTGTCATAATCTAATGTGATATTATGGGTGCCGTCAGGATTCTTTTTAGAGGGGTGCACGTGTACTTAAGAATTCGTAGGACATCACACTAATATTATATATGCGAAAGTTTAGATGTTTGTTTATTTATTTGTTTGTTTGTTACTTCATCACGTCATAACGGCTGAACCGATTTCGATAAAATTTGGTGTGTTGATAGATAGATAGATCTGGACATAGGCTTTTTATTGACAAACAACGCGTGCGAAGCCGCTGGCGGAAGCTAGTACTAAAATATGTTATTATCTAAGAAAACAAGCCAAGTGAGAGGTTAATTTAATTTAAATTTGTTTCACTATACTCTACCCCACTCAGGGGCGTGCAATCAGCTTGTAAAACTTTCATATTTGTTTTCTTATAAGGATATTACTAGTAACATTACACTATTTATGTCAAACATTTAGTATACAATTATAATTTTTCTCTGTCAAATTAATCACGTCATTATTTATTAAAGTATTCTTCTTATAAATAAATAAATATTACTGGACATTTAACACAGCGCTATCTAGCCCCAAACTAAGCAGAGCTTGTACAATGGGAACCAGGTAACTGATAGAATACTTATATACTTTTTTCTGTAAATACATACTTATAATATATAGAAAAACATCCAGACCCGGAACAAATATATGTAGATCATGCAAACATTGGTTCCGCAGCGGGAATCGAACCCGCTACCTCCTGCGTCTCAGCCGGCTGTTCGCCCACTGCGCTACGGAGGTCGTCTAATGTACAAAAGGTGTAAAAGCCATAATTTTAATTTGTACCTAAATTTAAAAAGTGGCAGTTCTTGAATGTCCTTTGGTAAATTATTAAATATTTTTACAGAATTTACAAATACATTCTTTTTATCAAGTTTGCAATGTGGTAGATTAAAGTCTATTGTGATGCCTTGTATGCTTTTGCATTTTGTCAGAGTGGTTCAAGTTACATTCGATTAGCGATGACGCTAGTCGATACGTCCGAAAATGTATGGGATTTGACACATGCTATGGAAATATCACGTGATATATCGACAATAAACCTATGTAGAAATCGAATCGATTCGAAGCGAATGTAACTTGGCTACGGGCCCAGGTACTTAGTGGTTTTAGTATCACACTGATATTATAAATGTGAAAGTTTGGCTGTTTGTTTATTTATTTGTTGGTTTGATTGTTTGTTTGTTTGTTACTCAATCACGTCATAAGAACTGCACCGATTTCGATGAAATTTGGTATATATTGGTATTCCCATGGGATAAAAATGGGGTGTCAAGTCAAGTTGCAACAGTGAGTTTGGCTTTATTTCTAGGTTACCTATACATTTAGTAGTGTAACGCGTACGAAGTCGCGGGCAACAGCTCGTAATACATATAGCACTGTAAAACCTTAAAGGTTTGTCTCGGTGCTTAGAGATACTCGAGCCGCTACACATTATTTAAATACTTACAAACCCGTCACCTTTACCTAAACATAATTTTATCACACAGAACCGACCTACCCACCGAAATTTCCGTCTACAATAAATAAATAAATAAATAAATATCGTTGGACATTTCACACAGCGCTATCTAGCCCCAAACTAAGCAGAGCTTGAACTATGGGAACCAGGTAACTGATAGAGTACTTAAATACTTTTTTTTTGTAAATACTTACTTATAATATATAGAAAAACACCCAGACACGGAACAAATATCTGTAGATTATGCAAACATTTGTTCCGTGGCGGGAATCGAACCCGCTACCTCCTGCGTCTCAGCCGGCTATACGCCCACTGCGCCACGGAGACAATCTATTACCAAAAGTATGTAGGTACGCAAACATAGTAAGTAGGCGGAGGCAATTAATAATATTTTTTCAAAGTCTGGGGATGCAAGGGCTCCCTTGCTCCAACCACTCAATCACACATATTTTGTTAACATTTCGCAGCTCAAAACAAATTGTAACTGGTTTCAAGCAGATCGTTAATTAGATGGCTGCGGTAATCAAAATAGATATCAGTATCGTGTACGCGTATTTTCGTTTCAGGCTACTAGGTTGATAGGTACAAGATTGACGGCGAAATATGGCTGACGTAAAATTATCATAATCTATCATAAAAGTATCTTTTTTCTCTAAACAACGGTAAATGATAAATCATTATATATAAATACGTAAAAAATGTAAAAATGTGCGTATTGTAAATTATATTCGTACAGGATTTGACGCGGAGAGATTAGTTAGCTACATGAATAATCAAGAGACTCACAGAGCACCGGCTAAGCTCAAGATGAGATGAAAATATAAATAAAACCATATTACTACTTGAAAGTTATTAACACTCCGTTTGCTTTGACGCAGTCGGGTCTAATTAGAAGCCTATCAAAATACCTTCATTACTTCTATCTAAATACTGGAAGAGATCACTTTTAGTTCGAGTAGACCTATTTTCAGCATAGTACGTTCGACATTATTTCGTTATTTGTTTGTGCTAGTATCAACTCGCTATTTTCTTGAAGTTAAACAAATAAAAACCCAACACCACAATAGTATCTCGGAATATAGATAGTTTTAATATGGCATCTCAAAATGGCAGTAAGGATTCCGTATTAAAATATAAATTAAATCTAGTAGGTACACTAATATTATAACGAAGTAAAGTTTATTGTTTATCTGTTTATATGGTTGTGGGGTAATCTCAGAAACTATATGCGGCCGTAATGGTTAAAATGTTACTATTTGTACCCCAAAAAAATATAACCAATTAACGAGAAACCCCGTTACATCTAATTTGAATGAAACTGTAGGTCAAATAGGTTGGTTACGTCATTTTGTGGCACCAATTTATTAGTCAAAGATTAAAGCCGGCATGCACAAAGATCACTAAACGTATTTAGCCACTAAACATGTTAAAATTTGAAGTATTTGTATGATTTGACAACTCCTTAAATCATATTTAGCCACTAAATACGTTATACAGGAGATTCGCGAGATCTCAGTTCGGGGCGAACCATTAGTACTAACTAGCATTAACTAGTTCTTTAAGTACTCCTGGTGTACAATAAAGTGTTATTCTCTCTCCCGAATCACATTGCAACCCATTACTGGGTAAAACCCTGTTGTGGCTAGAATGTGGAGGAAAAAAAACAACAATAGAATGCTACACTATGCGTAAGAAAAAATCAAAATGAAAATGTTTTTATTCACTAAAATCACAAGGATCACTTTGAAACGTCAATTTTACTTCCTGTTCCTTCGCGACCAAGCAACCCAGAGTGCCATATTTTAATTTAATGAAAACCATGGCAGGTCAGATAGTTATAAAAAAAATTGCAATCTTTTAACGTTTTTATGCGATCCTTTTGATGCGCGTAGCTGAACACTGTTTATGAATGTGATGAGCGGCAACGTTGCCTGGGGTTGCATATAAAGTGACATAACAAAAAATATGATACGAACAGACGACATCTATGTGAGCTGCTTTGTAGGCGGATGTTGGGCAACGTATCAGACATCTACTCGTCTCTACCATCTGTATTTTTTTAATAAAAACATAATACTGACATTTTATATAGCATTTATATACATATGTAAAATATCAGAATTTTTTGTAACATCTAGAACTGAAACAGATATAAATCTAATCATAGAACAATTAGAAGGGCCATATGCCTGTTGTATAAAAAGCACACAGAATTAAGTTAAATGCTTGAATTAAATGACTATTTGTTAAAAATGTTTTTTTATCATAGTTGTTGCTGATCAGGATACAGGTTGCATGGTAACTTAAAATATAAGCCGAAACAGGATAACTGTAAATGAATGCCCAAAAATAAAGTCCAATTTCAACCAAAAAAAAACAGGAAAAAGTTCCTGATACATTTTTAAACACTAAAACATTTCGTAGCATACATTTTGAGTACGTACTCAAAATGTAGTATGGATATTATTTCTTCTAAGGAATCTACGATGACAATTTTCAAAATGAAATTCGAGAAAGAAAGTCTGATTAAATATTATTTATGGCTGAGCTGAGTTTCCGGTACAAAAGGCTTACCGCTTCATTAATTTACTTACAGAATAATATTGCATAGATCCGTTTCAGGTTTGGTACGAAAATAAGGTTTTAGTTTTTCTTTGATAGAAATTATAACCTTAGATATAGGAATCCAAAGGGGCCACTTTAGAAAAATTGTAGAAGTGGCTTATTCATCCATAATGTGATTGTAAAGTGAACCGTTGACTCGAGACAAGGAGAATTATCAGCTGTTTAATCATGTAGAAACTTTGAAAATATCTTTCTGATCTGCTTAAATTGAATTTTTATTTTATTTCATTTTTAGTTTTGTATCCAAATTTCCAATCATCTATTCTAACTGCATTTCTGTAAATGAGGAATCAGTCTAAGAGCCGGTGAAGATTGACCTTCACCGATCTGATGATCGGTGATGAGACATATTTTTTATCAAATATAATTTATAAACAAATATGCCTATAATTACTTGCCTATCTAAAAGTGCTCTCTAAAAGTTTTTAGCTAGGCAACAGTACTATAAGTATGATTTTTTGCAGGCAATGATTTTGAAATATGACTGATTTTGTAATAAAATAATCTAAAATTTGATATAACTTTCGATAAGTTAGCAGAACGATGGAGTCACCTATATTGACTTACCTGTTCACATCTGCTTGCCAGGTAGCTATACACAGAAATGAGTAGGCAAGCCTACTGAGGCATATTCTGTGTGTTAAAAACTAACAGTGAAATAAAATTCATTTGGTTATCAAAAGAATGAAAGTGATGAAAAAAAAATCGATAAAAGTTAATTTAATTAAAAATAGCCATAAGCACTTTTAGATAGGCAAGTAATTATAGGCATATTTGTTTATAAATTATATTTGATAAAAAATACGTCTCATCTGGTTATCAGATCGGTGAAGATCGATCTCCACGGTCTCCTCTACTATAAAAACACGTCAAATTTAAACATGTTTAGTCGCTAATTACATTTAGAGATCGTTCTGCAAGCTTAAATTATTTAATTTAATAATAGTTCGGAATTCACATGTCCCAAAGTCAATGCCCTACAAAAGCGATGCTTTGAGCTTTCCCGATTTAGGCCGCCTTTGATACAACGCATGGAATTTGATATATAATATATTTTAGAGTAGTGAAGCTGTTTCATAAACTATTAAAATGTGTATCTATAGAGTTTCTCCTGTAAACGATGTTTAAAACAGAGTTACACAGTTTATACACTACGAATATCTTAACTGATTGTTTTGCATTCCTATTATTAAGGATTCGGAGATTCATGGTCAATAAAGGCACTTACGCGAAGTGGAACGGGGGATAAAATGAATAAGTAGAATTTATTATTATGTATTTAAATCATGGGAACATTTGTCCTACAACAGGAGTCGATCCCGTAACATCTTGCGACTCAATTGGCTGCTTGTCCATCTCATCACAGCGTTCATCGTACTCCTGATATTGACAAAATCCTCTGAGAGTTGGAATAACTTCTTCATTTTCTAGATTTGATCAGTCCGAATATTCTAGCGCAACGGTTCTGGATTTAAATTCTGTAAAAAAACATACATAGCCCACCTGATACTGCCTCATAGGTCACGCACCTTAGAAACGTGCCCTATGCACAGGCTTACGTCCATCAACTTTAGGCATACAGGTGTAAGACCTCATGTTCTTCTAATTTCACCGGCAAACATACCCTTCAAACCGAAACACGGTAATGCTACTTGGCGGTAGAAATAGGAATGTTGGTACTTCCCCGGGCAAACCCTTTCCTTTATTTTCTGGACTTGATCAGTTCGGATATTCTAGTGCAATAATTCTGGATTTAATTATATTATCTTAATCATGGCAAGTCTTCAGAAGGAGCACGTACGACCACGAATCAGGAGAGTCCATTGTAATTCTACTTTAGTCTGAGCACGTATCCATCCGATAATTAGTGATTGCGTTAGTATACAATACTGGAGAGAGCTATTGTTTAATAATTAATTTTGTATTTTGGTGCAATCATGAGACCTAAGTATCCTATGAATAACTGAATTGATCAGTATGATACATTGTTTGTAGAGTCCATCAAACTAGCAGTTTTATAATTAAAAAGTTTTTTTTATAAAAACTGCGATGCTAGGTTAACTTATAGTTCGACTTCTTGTTTAACTTTTTTATTTGCTTTTTACTTAGAATAGTATTTTTTGTAAAGAAAAGTTTAGCTTTTAAAAAGCACACCGCTACTAATGAAAATGGCAAGACCTAAAATTAACATCAATTATTCCCTGTTCCCCCTGTTTTTCAAGTCATTGGTATTCTATCGAAAATAATCAATGTCAGTAATAAAGTTGTACCTTTGTCGGTGGCAGGAGTTAGATTAGTTCGCACTTCCAAAGCGGTTTTCTGTGCATTTACATATACAATTTAACTTTTCTATCGCTTATCTTCGAAACATTATGTACTTCTAAGTACGTACTCGTACCTACATTAGTCGACATTGTACTTTAAAGGCTGTAAAAAAAGCGACTTGCAACCCTCGATCACTTAATTATTACACTTATCACTTATTCAACTTATTTTTTCACTTATTCAAATCATATATATATTATATTATAAATTATATTATCACTTATTCAAATCTCCCATGACTTCACTTGTAATTTTTGATACGATTGTCAAGAAAAAACAAGATAGTATTATTTTCAGGGCTTTTTATTGTGACCTACTAAATTGTCGACATTTTGAATTACAAAAAGATATTATTTTGTATTCAGTATCTAGATTAAAAATTGTTTGGCGTCATATTTAGACTGATGTGTATGAGTTTCTTTATTTTTTACCATAAATAACCGTAAAGTTACGTGGGTAGTGGGTAGCCCATAAATACGTCATCGTGTGCGTCATTAGCCGCACGCATAATTGAGGTGTCATAAGTAAATGCAATCAGCTCGAGTGAGCTCCATCAGAACCTGATTATCGGAACAATGCAGCGTCAGGGTATCGTATTACCAGTCTGACGAGTATTATCAGTGATGCACTTCAACCGATTGAGCTTGTATTGATACAATTATTAATGTTAATCAAATAATACCTACCTAACTGAGACTTTTTCATCTTTTATTATTTAAGATGGTTTTTACAGCGTCTAGTGGCAAGTTTGGGTTAACTCGTACTCAAAACGATGAAGGAAAACATAGTGTAGAAATCCGCTGCTTAGCTCAAATAATGCGTCTTATAAATCTAGAATTTTCAGAAAAGAAGTTTAGAAGTTTAGTAGAAGTTTCAGAAAAACGTTTAAGAAACGATCTTCTTCGTCTTAGCGTGTCAATAGCACTACTTATATTGACTTAGTTACTTGGCTACATTGATTGCGTCAGGAGAAGCCTTTTTTTAAGTCTCGTATTGTGCGGGTATTCTGGCACAAAGAGCACATTAGCAGCATCGACTGTGCAGGATCACCACAGTCACATTGCGTTTCGCTGGGATTCCTGAACCCCCATTTGCACACATTGACTCTGCAGCGACCAACCTGTGTGCGAAGCATATTTAAGGACTTTCACTGGCCACGGCAGGTCGTGCCAAATCCTCCGTCGTCCGAGACACGTTCTCGGAGACCCGGATGACGAAATCACCTCCGCTAATGCGGAAGATGAGTCATCTATATCAGACAGAGCAAACACTTCACAGAAACACCGACCTCGCTGGCGAGGTCGACGAGTCCCTTCAGTCGCCGCCTATACGAGGTACAGACATGTACCCGGGCGTTTCTCTCCTATCCCCACCCCGGCAACAGCCCAAGCCGAGGCTCGTACCTAAGTGGTGCCCTTGCGCTAGTTACCTAAATAACTTACTGGGCTGAGCGCCACCTGCGCTCGCCAAAAGTTCGGTTAAGCTGTCACGGCCTCAGAGGCCAACAGCGAGTTTAGTCCATCAGAAAAAAAAGGCAGGTCGTGCCCTGGTGGAAGCTGTTCTTGAAGGGGAATAAAGTCAGGTGGTGGGGGGTTGCTATCTATCCACAGTGCGCGTCTAGCAACAGATGGGTCGTCACTGGTGGTCTGCGTTGAACGCTGAAAACTCTTACGACTTTTCAGGCGGCAATCTAAATGTAGTTAATAAATGAGATTGTTTTTAAACAAGTAGCTTGAACGTAAGTTTTTGATGAGATAATAATTTAATGTCGTCTGCATCTTACTTTGAAATCTCAAAATTGCAGCCTTCATCTTTTACCAGAAACTTTTTAAAACTAAATTAATAACGTAATCATTCTATTTTAGATTAGATTAGATTATTTCTTTGTTGCACACCATTAGAAAATAAATCAAACGTTTATTTTAGCTTTGAAATAAAATCTGTAATCTCCAATATGTAATGTCGGGAGTTTATCAGTTTGGTAAACAGTTTTAACACAAAGGGTTGCATTTCTCTACTTATTAAAATATAATATTTCACCTCAATCCAATTTCAAAGCATACTTCATGAAACAAATTTTACTCGTGGCTATAAATTTCAGCAAACTATTTCTGGTTTTCCCTTTAAAGGCAAAGTGCCTACATATTTCGGAATTTGGTACGCGCAGATAATCTTTTTTCGTTGAGCGATTTAAACCATGATAAACCCGTACATGATATGTACATCATCACCAAACATAATGCCAATTAAAAAATGTAATTTTTTTAATCAGCACATTTATTATTTAGAAAAGTAAGATATAAATGTAAAAAAACATTTTTTCTACACAACATACAAAAAGAAACACAATAACAGATGGGATACAGATACGAATACCTAATAAAAAAAATATTTTACTAGCTGACCTGCCGAACTTCGTAACGCCTTGACATGCATATGACGCGGGCTGCCAATATAAGTCACCGGTAGAATTGTCAATAGCCATCATTAGCTACATCTATTTATGAGAAAATGATTTTTTTTTATAATTTTTTTTTTGCGTGATTTTTTCCAACATTTTAATAGTTATTCTGCTATTCGGGACGGAGACAAATCCAACAAATCAAAGATCATCAAAATCGGTCTTGCCTTTCTTGAGTTATAAGTGTTCAAACAAACCCGACTTTATTTTTTATAATAAGATTTTGTCTACTAACAAAATGTTTCAGCTATAGTCAAATGAAACAAGAACGTATACTTTAGGGTAAACCATTTCCGAGACTTACTTTACGGTTTTAGCCGTAGAAATTGTTATTTGTTTTAAATTGTATTATGGGTGCGGGATTTTTTATGAATAGGCCCCATGCCCACGTTCTTAGACATTGGCCAATCTTATCTTTTTATCTTGTGACTTATATGATGACACTGTTATGACTTATGACTAGTTATGACACAGCACAATTTTTCTCTTGCATTTAGTCAAAGCTAAACGTATGATGAAATCACAAGATAAGCAGGTTAAGGATATAAATAGCTCATTAGTTATATTTAAATTCATTGCTACATTACATTGTATTCGTCACCAGCCAGATTGGTTTGGTATTGATTGATAAATAATAGTTTAACACAAAATAACAGTTGTCAAGTAAACTTTATTGTATAGTTGAAGAACGTGGCGATATTCGTGTTGTAAGTACATTTTAGTCAATAATATTTTGCTTCCTAATTCTTTGAATTGATTGTTTCAATAATGAACTTCAGGATTCATATTTTTTTCATTTTTTAAATCTACGTCACGGTTTCTTCAGAGAATTTCTCCATAATAAATAAAAGTAATTTATTTCAAACAACGAGTAAATAATAGGTACCTATAGAGAGTACTTTCTTTTGTTTAAGTTAAAAAAAATCTATGCTTAAGATAGTTATTCTACAAAACAATGCTCCTTTTTCCCATAACTATTATACATAATTAATACAGTTTTAATATAAACTCACCTGTACATTTAACTGATAATCAACGTATCGTACGAATTTCAAGGTAACATAAAGCACCCTTTAAAATTCTTCTAAAGCTCTTGTAAGAACTTCAATAGCGCAGAACTGCGTTCCACAAAAGACCTACAACCTTTACACACTGAAACCTTTTAGTGAAAAATCTTGAGCGAAGTAAATGTATTTTCTGAATTTAAGAACAACATTACAGAATATTTCTCCTATTCATTGTGGACATTAGAATTTTGGTTTTGCAAATGAATAAATATACTGATCATATTTTGTTACTAACAGCTATCAGCTTTTACGATCTCATATCATTAAATAAACTTCTACATACAGATATCACGGACTATAAGGTTATAAGGAATATATGTTTATAAGTATTTTATTTGAAATATCTTCATAAATAATAATAGGGTATCTGGGCGTTTCCGGCATTCCGCGAAACAAAGTATGTATGTATGACGTATGAAGCGGTTCGTTATAACTGTTTCATAATAGACGACATCCCTGGCGCAGTGGGTGAATAGCCGGCTGAGACGCAGGAGGTTGCGGGTTCGATTCCCGCCACAGAATAAATATTTGCATGATCTACAGATATTTGTTCCGGGTCTGGATGGTCCTGTATTTACAAAAAAAGTATATAAGTATTCTATTAGTTATCTGGTTCCCATGGTATAAGCTTCGCTTAGTTTGGGGCCAAAAAGCGCTGTGTGAAATGTCCAGCATTTATTACAGCACCATTTATGTTTATTTATTTATAATCATCAACATATAATAATAATAAGTGATTAATAATAGTATATTTAATATAATAATAGTACAGGTAGGCACTCTTTCTTCATTGTATCTATAACGTGAGATGTCGAATGGTTGTTCACATTTTTTATATTTCTATATTGTTGTTTAAACGTGAAAACCTGTAATTGGCTTTCTGGTTAACAATCTGTCTTAATTATAAGTTTTAACAGCTGTTGGTTTTCCTACAAATAAATAAATAAATAAGTCACAGACGTCCACTGCTGAACATAGGCCTCCCTCATAGATTTTTAGAGCGACTGATCTTGTGCGGCCTGTACCCAACGGCTCCCAGCAACCTTGATCAGGTCGTCTTTCCTTAAGTCGTCCTACATTAAAGCCAAGTTATATATTTTACAAGTTGTATATATTTTTATTGTGAGACTGTGTCCTTGATAGAGCTTAAGAAAACGTTACATTAAATAAATAAATAAATATTGGACATTTCACACAGCGCTATCTAGCCCCAAACTAAGCAGAGCTTGTACTATGGGAACCAGATAACTGATAGAATACTTATATACTTTTTTTGTAAATACAGGAACATCCAGACCCGGAACAAATATCTGTAGATCGTGCAAACATTTGTTCCGCAGTAGGAATCGAACCCGCAACCTCCTGCGTCTCAGCCGGCAATTTACCCACTTTACCACGGATAATTGTGAGACTGTGTCCTTGATAGAGCTTATAAAACGTTACATTAAATAAATATGTATATACATATTGCTGGACATTTCACACAGCGCTATCTAGCCCCAAACTAAGCAGAGCTTGTACTATGGGAACCAGATAACTGATGGAATACTTATATATTTTTTTTTGTAAATACATAGTTTTAATATATAGAAAAATACCCAGACACGGAACAAATATCTGTAGATCATGCAAACATTTGTTGCGTGGCGGGAATTGAACCCGCTACCTTCCGCGTCTCAGCCGGCTATATGCCCACTGCGCCACGGAGGTCATCACAATGTAAATTGTGTATGTTTCTGTTATCTATTTGTGAGTCAAAGAACTAATTGTATTTATTTTTGTTTCAGGCTTAATTTCAAGTTCTTCCAAACCTCAAACAAAATGGTAAGTGTAATGGTGTGAATAAACATTGTTGGTACACTTTATTACAAGCATTGAGACATTTTTACAAGCGACTTTTTCCTGGCAAACTTAGGATGGAGAGAACTTTTATTTGAAGTGAAAATTTCGTTAGGCGCGTTGGGTATTTTTGAGATGGGAAAAAACCATTGAACTCGCGACACTATTACCGACACCTCTGTATATGTGTCTGTAGTGTAGTCTGCTTTTAAATTTTGAATACCCAAACATTCAGCGCTAAATTTTTCACTTCTGTCGGCACTCCTGGAGAGACCTATGTTCAGCAGTAGACGCCCCGTGCCTGATACGCGGCGTACACGCTCACAAAAAGCCTTGCTACATGCCAGTATGATAAGACCCTTACGTATAGTTAGGTACACTTCAAAGAGCGGAAAGGGTACTTCCTCTCGTAATGTCGGCCAATATTTTTCCCATCACGTGGCACTTGTTGCTTTCTCAATGACTATCCATTTCATGTGATTATTCTGGACGCTTGGGCATTTCAGTTTCGATATTCATCTTTATATTTGTCCATGTAATAAAAGTGAAACCTTAATATTTTAGTTTACGGACTCTGAAAGAAACACATTACGATCTGCTTCAAAGCTCTTGATGAAACATACTATGATCCACTTATAGCGCGTCCTGGTTGATATAGTTTTGCTTACGTATTTATTTTGTCTATAAGCAATATAGTAGTACTTAGATATATAGAAGATAGAAAATTGCACATCATAAAACACGACAATTAAATATGAAGAATGTGAGTCTACGTGATACAATTGACGGTTTTGTCGCCAAATAGCGATCTCTACCAGACAACCCTATACCCTATATTCTAATAGTAAAAAGTCAATTAGACCTTTATTGGTCGGGCAACTTTGAACCAACAGATATAAAATAATAAAAAATAAAAATAAAAAGCATTTATTGAGGAACAACAAATATACAGTCATGTGTACCTACAGTTTGAAACGATGATGCCTGTATTAGTATGAAAACTGTGTTACAGACACCAACGCCCTCCTCCTATATATCTATGAGTTCCAATCAGGTAAATGGTACATTATCAAAAAACTAACTAAAAATTCTAATTATTTTCCAACATACCAGAAGGATCTGTGTGGGTGGATGTATTTGTGAGTGTGTGTGTGTGTGCGTGTGTGTGTGTTTGTGTGAGGGTGTATGTGTATTTGTAATTGATATAAAATGTTCTGTCTTATCTCTTCCTAACAATAATTTAGTAAATGAAAGATTGATTGGCGATATTGAATTATAATAATAAAACGAATCTATTTAATTAACCATTAGCTTCTTCACTTCTTGATTAACTTGATCATACCTGTGACCTCATTCAAAACTATCTCAATTTCATCTCAAAAGTTGGCCTGCAATCTGTATTTATATTAGCAAGTGCAATCGACTGTATTTCGCTAGGATGATGTGAATTTTAGCAACAAAACGGGGTGTATCTTGAACAATGGGGGCTCGTTTCACGGGGTCTATTGTGGGGCCGCTCGGGCCGTACGCTTCCGTGCCGATGGCTGTATTGAGTGCCCTCGGCCCACGGTTATATTTCCGACAACTTTCGTTTTCGAGATTATTACCTCAAATTTTTGATTTTTTTTTAATTTATGTGTCACTTAGTTTTTTTACAAACAGTAATGTATAATTAAAAACCACTAAAGTTTGTAGGAATAATGCTATTATAAAAAGAGTCTACATCATAAAAAAAGCAGCTCGAAAGCGCTCAGTCCAAAACAAATAATGTCAGAACTGGGTACTAGGTATTTAGGTACGTAGATAAATAATTTTTCACCTCACCGAAAGCAGGTGATTAAAGCTGAGCCGGGACTAAAGTTGTACTGAATTTCATTATGCCCTTGCGGGCATAATGTCAGTTGAATTTGGTACCTCATCTGTATTAAAACTTGAACCAAAGAGACCCACACCGTAAGAACTTATTCGTAAATCAAGCTAACCTCTGCACAGAATGCACCAACCTAGATTTGGTTTTATTGTCTCGTAGAAAGTGTGAAAAGCTAGAGTATTCTCCTCGTGGATAAGGCTGTCTGCATCTTGGGCGTGCTTATAACTCTCTCTGCACTCAGGATTTTAGTAACTCCCTCGCTCCGCTCGTGGGTTAACTCTGGAATCCTTCCTTACGTTCAGGATTCAATATAGCGCCCGTGACGTAAGACACTGCTTTATCCCCTCGTTTAATAATCTACTCTAACACAGCTTTGTATTATTGACGTATTATAAAGGCTATTTTAATAATCTCCACCAGCTTTGGCCAACTTTGCCCTTCTTCAACCTCTATTGCTTGTGATACTGGCTGGCCACTTTAGGTATTTTAGCATCCATAATAATATTATAAATTCGAAAGTAACTCTGTCTGTCTGACTGTTTTTAACATTTTCACGACTAAACGGCGGGACCGATTTCGATGAAATTTCGTATACAGATAGATTATGACCTGGATTGGAACAAAGGCTACTTTTTACCTGACTATGCAACGGGAGGGTAATGTTTTAATTGTCAAACCACGCATGCAAAGCCGCGGGCGGCAACTAGTATCTTTATATTTTTTGCTAATAATAAAAGTTCTCAAAACATCATGTAGTTTTCAATTCATCTAAAACTTCATTTTATGAATAACTAGCTGACTGATCCGCAGCTTCGCACGCGTAGCTTTTCAATAAAAACATTACTCTCCTTCTGCGCAGTTTGGGTAAAAAGTAGTCTATGTTATTCCGGGATAATGTAGCATTCTAATGGTGAAAGAGTTTTTGAAATCGGACAAGTAGTTTTTGAGTTCATCCGTTACAAACATACAAATATACAAATCTTTCCTCTTTATATTTTTATTATAGATATAGGAAAACAACATAATCTGTTTTCAAAGTTACTTATTCATGAAGCATTTGGTAACCACCTTACCCGCTATTCGGAACATAAAATGAACACATATACCTTTATTTTATGTATAAAACGTTGGTAAATTTATGTCTACATAAAAAGAACAGCGAATACATTTAGTCTGTATAATATTCCCTTGATGGATTATTTATTCTCAACAAAAGCTTTTGTTCACCATTCAAATTTAGGCATACAAATTATGGTGCGTAAGAAGATCTGCATCGTTATTCAATGGCAAAGCAAGCTACCATGACATTTATCTCCTAAAAATAACATTTTAAAACAGATATTCTCTACTAACATCAAAGCGATTCTTTAATTGAAGATCTTCAAACGAAAAAGTAGATAATATTCGAAAAGTAACACGTATTTTTAGACAATTTTATTGTTTTACAGAAACGTTATGTTCAACGTAGCATAAATTGTAATCTGTATCCTTGCGACACCTTTTTGGTGCTTGGTTTATGAGGTTCGATATGCTTACAAGAATGCCGAACGAGCTGCTTAAGGTGAGGCTCCGAAAAGTGTATGATTTTGTCGGAACTTGCTGAATCAAGCACATGTCTCATCAATGTAAAACTTCAGTATGTTGTTTTGCAGAGTTTTTTCTTTTGACTATAAAATAAGTTTTCCAAATAAAATACTTCTGCACTACATTTTTCGATATGAAAATGATTATTTATGTCAGTTTTTAAAAAAATTCTCTAAAACTGTTCGAATCTTTTGTCGAAAAAAACACTCACAGCTAAAAAATATAATTTATTATCAACTACTTAGACTAAATTTTGATAGATTGATCAATAATCCTTATAATACATAAAATTACTTCTTATATTGATGCTTAACTCAGCAAGTTCCGATACAAATCTTCCAATTTTAGGAGCCTCCCCTTAACTCAACACTGTTTAAACTAAGGGCTCGTTCACACAAGCATGATATGCACATACTTCATGCATTGCGATCTCGGTTATTGCACTCAAGCATTTCTCTGGGTCTCTATCTAACGTGATGTAGATAGATTATGCTGCTGTCTTGTGCTATGAACGAACCCTTATTAAATCAACATCGTAATTATAGCGTCAGTAGTCTTCAGTGGAGTGTTTATCAAGGGAGGACAGGTGGGGCATAAACAAAGTTTGTTGCGATGTTGGTGAACCTATACAAATAGAGCTCCTTAGTTGGAGCCCTTTCACGAAGACAAATGCCCGAGTAAAGCCATTGACAAATTGCAGATACTTTGGGTAGGGATGGTGTATCACACGGACTGTAAATGTTGAATTTACATTTTAAAGTACACTTTACTATTAAATACTTATTTACTTTATAACTACATCATATCGCTTTATAACTACATCATATCGCTTACTCAAGCTTTTTCTTAAAATCAAGTAAGTAAAAATATAATGTCGACCAAATGAATCACTACATGAACGCCTCTGAGAATCCTGTAACATACTCTTACTGACATAAATAAATAATAATAATAATAAATAAATATCGCTGGACATTTCCCACAGCGCTATGTAGCCCCAAACTAAGGAGAGCTTGTACTATGGGAACCAGATAACTGATAGAATACTGTTACGCCGAGGCTGTTAAACAATAAGTGGTAATCGAGGTTTCTCGAGCGCTTTTGTCTTGCTGTGTTATTGTTGTTATTGTCTGCGGTTGCGCACAATGGGGATGGGTCGTTCTGTCAAAACACCGACCCCTTTCCTGGAATGACCGAGATCGTTCTCGAACAATCTAATTGTGTACGATATAAATAGGCCGGAGAGATGGCCGGACAGTCAGTCAATTAGTGAGTGAGTCTCAGCGAGGCCCTGGAGGACTGACGTGGAGAAGGGTCTCGCGTGAACAGTAGTTGCTCGCGAGTCAGTCTGGATTAAGCTATACGTGCGAACATTTCGGTGACTATAAGTGGTGCAACAGTGGTGTGAATTAGTGTGTTGTGATTACGTGTGACCAAGTTCGTGTATTCATCGTTTAGTGCTGAATAAAAGTGTTATTTTGGTCAGACCGATTCCCATTATTTTATCCCGAACCCTCAGCTCGTAACAATACTTATATACTTTTTTTTGTAAATACATACTTATAATACATATATAGAAAAACACCCAGACACGGAACAAATATCTGTAGATCATGCAAACATTTGTTCCGCGGCGGGAATCGAACCATCAAACATCAGAGTCTTCTACATCAACATTCTTCTTTTGTCAGCTTACGGCACTGAGCATAATGTTAATCTCATTTCCATTTATTAATAAACTTGCAAATCAAATCGTTTCTTCCAATCGTTGGGCAATTAAAGAGAGATTCCCAATTCTAGCTCAATCGGTCGATAGTTATTGCGTTGTACGACTGAACGGACGGACACAAGGAAAAATGAGTTTTGCTAATGGTGCTACGCTTTTACGAGTCCGAGAGGGTTTTCAGGATGAATCCTTGACTTGAGGAAAGTAGACAAAAGATTGAACTTAAATCAATTCATTACAAATAAATAAGACACTAATTCTTTCATAAAACATCTTATAACATTAGGGGAACTGGAGGGAACTTTTTTTATATTCCTAAGGTAGCAAACAAGCATACGAACTACTTGATGGTATGCGGTTACTGTATTGAAGTTTGGCCAAAGGCATTACTGACGTTTTGGGACCCTGAGTCAAACAGGTGCAAAGTCTCTTGTGTTTGTTATTTCATCGACACCCACTCTTATAGCCGAAACACAAGAATGCCAGCATCACTACTTTGTTAACTAAACTGAAAAGGCATTTTTTAGAGTTCCGTACCTCAAGAGGTAAAAAAAGAAACCCTTATAAGATAACTCTCTTGTCCGCCTGTCCGTCTGTCTGTCCGTGTGTCACCACCGATTTTCTCAGGAGCGGGTGGACTTAGCAATTGAAATTTATACCAGATACTGAGGTCTATAGTCCCTATTATGTGTATAAAATGAAGGTCTTGAGTCAACACGATAAAAAGATATAATAATTTAGATTTTCGCGAAAACTTGTAAGTACCAACATTTACCTTAATTTTCAACTTGTTTTATTTTCCGGAATTTTACCATTACTTGTGCTGTACGGACCTTGCTTTTAACCAAAATTGACAATTCTAGGTCAACCGGAAGTAACCTATAGGTTTTGGGTCGAAACCCTATATGGTAGTTCCCGTTGACCTAGAATCACGAAATGTGGCAAAAAGCAAGGTCAAGGAAAATCTAAAAACTATAAATTTGTAATTAAATCATAAAAAATATAGTCTTTATTTAAAGTACGTAATCAATCATAGACTCTGTCGGTACAAATTTGTACGGACGGAACCCTCGGTGGGCGGGTCCGACTCGCACTTGTACGGTTTTTTTTTAATAATACACTTGATTATTCTACTCTAGCCATTATAAACAAGCCTTCCTAAATTGCCCAACAATTCAAACTAGTGAGTTAACCCGCGACAATTTTCAGCACATAAAGTTGGACTCTCTAGTTAAATTACTTTAACAACTGTGAGTGCAAAAACTCGATCGTGAAAAGTAAGTCGAACCTTTGTTCATGTTCGTTAATGAATTTAATTGAATAATGTTAGAGTAACAGATGCGAAAAAGGAATATCGAAAGTTATATGAAAAGCGGAATTAATTTATTACAAAATTACTGCAAGTAGGAGTATGAAGATAGCCTCTTATTACGTATACACCATATTATTAATATTACAATAAATGATATTATCCAATTAAAATATAGTTCTCAGAACTAGGCAGGTATCTACGTGTATGACACACCAATCGAAAGAGCAATAATACTGGATGTTTTTAAAAATGTTTGAATGTTTTAGTCAACTCTAATTATTTTTTAAATAGCATTATTTTAAAAAGTATTTTTATTTTTTAATCTTTGTTTAATTATTAAACACCTACTATTTAGTCAGTTATATGGATACAGTTGATTGTATTGGTGTTTATCGGTTGAATACACATTAAGCTAGGAAGCAAATACATTATAGGTACTAGTAACTGTCTGTTTGAACACTATGAACGAATAAGCTTTTATAATAAGAATATGAAATGACGAATAAGAATATGATTTTGGTAAATTTTCTAAAAATCATGGATATTATGATAACTAGGAATTCGACGACATTGGACTAAGGTAATCTAGCCTAGATAGATGCCTAACGAGGTGACCCCCCCACCCCCTCCCCCCGTATGATTATCACGTTATTTTGAACATCAACAAGACGTTTACGAAGTGTCTAACGTTCCTTTGTGTTAATGAGACTTTCACGTTTGTCCTTAGAATATATACCTGTCATTCTATTGATGTGAGGTGAAGGGTTACCAGTTCAACATTTCCGAACATTTGGTTTGATTGTTATAGTTAGTGGGAGAACATACTTAGTTCTATTTTATGACAAGCTTTAGACGGCGCAGTAGGAAGTTATTTAATTTTTAACTTAGGTATTGTAGTTTTAAACATATATTTGTACATGTTAAATTCTTTAAAAATATAAATCTGTGAGATATCCCATAAAACTATCTAGTTTGCGAAGAGTTATAATTTTCTACTGAATATCGATAAAATCACTCCCAGCACAGAATATTCAACAAAAGAGTCGATACAGCACACCGTAAAGGGAAGTAAATGGGCTATGAAAAATATTAATATTCGAACATTTTAAGGGACATTCTTTTGTGCGCCTGTTCGCTTGTAAGCGTTTTATCCTCATCTCGTTATAAATTTTACGGATTTCCCCATCCTGATAATTCTAATTACTAAGTTGATGTAGATTGTTAGTTGGTTTCCTATAGGGTTTCGTGTTCTCAACATGGCAAAACAATTTGCAATGTTTTATTTTATGAAGTGTTGAAGTTGAGTTGTTCCGTACGACCGTCAATGTATGATAGCACTTTTTAGGAAACTAAAATTGGCAGGCTAGCTCTGATTGGACAAAGAAGTGACATGGGTAGATCTACAGAAATTCTATTAAACTTACCGGACTTAGTTTATGATTAATCATTTCTCAAATATGGGAACCACGTACCCCAAAAACCAAACCTAACAATATCTTAATAGCATAGGACCTAAGCTATCTATAAATACCTGAGTGAGACTCAGATTGTTGTTGTGTTTATTTCTGAGCCTAGAGTCATATATTTTTTTGTCATTGTCCACATATTTTTTCGACTAGTTCGCCGCATACTTAACCCATAAGAGCGCTGTAAACTGAAAAAGCTAGGTACCTTAGTCTAAGTACCTAAGTATAAGATAATCTTGTTATCACACTGGTAATTTCTTTGTTACAGATGTGGTGGGCTATGTGGTGTGCCGCGGTGGTGGTCGGCAGCTCAGTGGTGGTGGCCGCACCCGCGCCAGACTCGCTCAACGTGGACATGGTCCAAGTCGATCCTTCTGCAAATGATGACGTAAGTATTCCTTGTTAGAGCTCAACTTCACATGCATAGTTAAGAAGATAGGAACAAAACGCATAAAATTTTCTCTCGTTTCTCTACTCCACCGCCTGCATTGACTTCCGTATTATTCATTCATCATCGTAGTCATTTTGTTGGTCAAGATGTCCACTGCCTCCCCCATAGGTTGCCAGAGCGACGGCTCCCAGCGGCGTTATTCAATAACATGTAACATTTTTAATCTTCAACCTTATGAGGCGGTTATCAATCAGCACCGCTTTTTGCAAGTATACCTTCGCTTTGAAATCAGGGTTGGTCACTAGGTTAAATATAAAAAGGCCAGTACTGTATCGAAGGGAAGGAATACATCACTAACCGCAAAAATATGACCCTAACGGTTGCCCATCAAATGTGGATTATGCCTGCTTGATCATCATACTAATTAAAAAATCAAATCATATTTATTTGTCAAATAAATACATATATAGTTTATATATATATTGTTACGCCGAGGCTGTTAAACAATGAGTAATAATCGTAACTTCTCGAACGCTTTTGTCTTGCTGCGTTATTGTTGTTATTGTCTGCGGTTGCGCACAATGGAGTGGCCATTGTGTCGAGGGACCGACCCTTTTCCTGGAACGATCGAGATCCTTCTCGAACAATCGAAATGTGTGGATATAAATAGGCCGGAGAGATGGCCGGACAGTCAGTTGTGAGTTAGTCAGTCTCGAGTCAGTCTCAGTGAGTTAGTCTCAGCGAGGCCCTGGAGGACTGACGTGGGAAGGGTCTCGCGTGAACAGTAGTTGCTCCCGAGTCAGTCTGGATTAAGCTATACGTGCGATCATTTCGGTGACTTTAAGTGGTGCAACAGTGGTGTGAATTAGTGTGTTGTGATTACGTGTGACCAAGTTCGTGTATTCATCGTTTAGTGTTGAATAAAAGTGTTATTTTGGTTAGATCGATTCCCATTATTTTATCCCGAACCCTCAGCTCGTAACAATTTGGTGTCAGAAGTGGGATAAAATAATGCCGGTTCTACCAATGGATAAAGTGGACGGTGTCAGGACGAGAGGTCAACGACAACAGGAAATGGATGAAAGGCGGTTTGGAGATTCTCCGGTTCAAGAAGCTCGGCAGAGTCGTCAGCCGATGGAGATGGAATCAGCCGCCGCCGAATCATTTGGAGCATCATCATCATCATCACGTGGGCCAAGCTCCTGTGGCAGGCGATCTTGCTGCTATTATGGCCATGCTTTGTCGTCAACAAGAAGAGCAGCGACGTTGGCGGGAAGAACAGCGACATCAGGATAAGGAAGAGCAGCGTCGTCAGCAAAAAGAGCAGGCTCGGTTGCAGGCAGAACAGCAACGTCAGGATAAGGAAGAGCAGCGTCGTCAGCAAGAAGAGCAGGCTCGGTTGCAGGAGGAAGAACGCCGTCAGCATAAAGAAGAGAAGCGTCGTCAATAGGAAGAGCAGGCTCGGTTGCAGAAGGAACAACGCTGTCAGCATTAAGAAGAGAAGCGTCGTCAGCAGGAAGAGCAGGCTCGGTAGCAGAAGGAACAGCGACATGAACAGGTGGAGCAGACTCGGTTGCAAGAGGAACAGCGACGTCAGGATAAAGAAGAGCAGCGTCGTCAACAGGAAGATCAGCGACATTGGCTATAAGAGCGTGCTCGACTGATGAGGGAATTGTTCGGTTCATCTGGAAAGGAATTCCAGGAAGTGAAAGAACAGATAGAAATCATGAGAGCCGTGTTTTGGAGGCTGGAATTGGGCTCGACTGATGAGGGAATCGTTCGGTTTATCTGGAAAGTAATTCCAGGAAGTGAAAGAACAGATAGAAATCATGAGAGCCGTGTTTTGGAGGCTGGAATTGGGATCGCTGATGAGAAAGGGACTCTGGGTGTCCTGAAGTACTGAAGACGGCAATGTGGCTCCTCTAGTTGCTACATCTTCAGCGCGAGGTGCGCCTAAAATTGTTCGTGTTGATCGGCTGCCGCGATATGGGGCTAAGAATGCTCGGGACGAGCATGTTTTAGGAGGGGGCAGTGTTACGCCGAGGCTGTTAAACAATGAGTAATAATCGTAACTTCTCGAACGCTTTTGTCTTGCTGCGTTATTGTTGTTATTGTCTGCGGTTGCGCACAATGGAGTGGCCATTGTGTCGAGGGACCGACCCTTTTCCTGGAACGATCGAGATCCTTCTCGAACAATCGAAATGTGTGGATATAAATAGGCCGGAGAGATGGCCGGACAGTCAGTTGTGAGTTAGTCAGTCTCGAGTCAGTCTCAGTGAGTTAGTCTCAGCGAGGCCCTGGAGGACTGACGTGGGAAGGGTCTCGCGTGAACAGTAGTTGCTCCCGAGTCAGTCTGGATTAAGCTATACGTGCGATCATTTCGGTGACTTTAAGTGGTGCAACAGTGGTGTGAATTAGTGTGTTGTGATTACGTGTGACCAAGTTCGTGTATTCATCGTTTAGTGTTGAATAAAAGTGTTATTTTGGTTAGATCGATTCCCATTATTTTATCCCGATCCCTCAGCTCGTAACAATATTATTAAGGCGGAAGTCGTCCGCCGTGTCGATAATGCCTGGAAGAGCTACTGGTCCATGAAAGTGCTGATGAAGAGCGACCTTTCATTGTCTCTGAAGCGTAAACTCGTCGATATGTGTATCCTTCCTGTCCTGACCTACGGTGCTCAAACGTGGTCGCTGACGGAATCACAGAAGACTAAGCTCGGAGTTTGCCAGAGAGTGATGGAGTGGATTTTGAGTATTAAGAGAACAAACCGAGTTAGAAATACCACGCTGTGCTCGAAAACTGGTATCGCTGATGTAGGTTGCAAGGCAGCCAAGCTGAAATGGGAGTGGGCGGGCCACGTGACCCGCATGGAACAAGATAGATAGGCAAAATAAATCACAGGATGGATACCCGTAGACGGCAGAAGACGACGCGGTCGCCCGAGCAAACGCTGGCGTGATGACCTTGATCTCTTCAACAGTAATTGGGTAGAGGCCAGGGATCGAGAGGGGTGGAAAAAGTTGGGGGAGACCTTTGCCCAGCAGTGGGACAGTATAAGTTAGGAAAAAAACGGTTTCACCGTTTTAGATACGGTTTTCTGTAAAAGGTTTGTGATTCATCGGCGATGGTTCTTAGATAGATGTTAACACGCCAGAGGGCGCTGTAATACAGATTTTTTGGTGAAGAGATCTCAGCTGTAAAATGGAAATTTATTAGGGGTTTTTTATTGTCGGGGGTTTTTAGATTTATCATTTATATAATATGTATACTTGTTTTGATAAAAATCAGTGCAAAAACTCAGCAGCGGGTCAGCTAGTCTGTTATAAACAAGTTTATAGTAGCTTCAGCCTGCCTCTTGAACCTGAATACACTTAAATCAAGCTCGTGCATCCTTACTTAACTACAAGTTAAGTGCATAATCTTTAACAATGATTCCTAACGAAGCGGCAAAGTTCATTGCAGTAGGTATGTTTAAAATGCCACACACAATATGTGCAAATTGTACACAAGCTTATTATTGGACATATAAATAACTAGCTGTTACACGCGACTTCGTACGCGTTACACTACTAAATGTGTAGGTAACCTAGAATTAAAGCTAAACTCGTTGTTGCAACTTGACTTTACACCCCATTTTTATCCCATGAGAACTGATTTATGCGATAAAAGGTAGCCTATGTGGTATTCCCGGTTATAATCTACGTATATACCAAACAAATAAATAAACAAACATCCAAACTTTCACATTTATAATATTAGTGTGATGATATAATCCATACCAATATGGCAAAGAATACATTTATTAACAGAGATAATATACAATTACTTACAAGAATTAAATTCAGAATAAATAGTTGAATCTAAAGACCGTTACAAACGATCTATAGATAGCTCAACTGCTCCATATCACTACCAGGCAGCAGTGTTTCCAAGACACTGGCTGCATTGCCCTGCTGAATTGCAATGCTTATGCGTTGACCCAGATAAGCGCCAGTTCTCGGACCACACGTCGAATGTAACTCCGTTTCTCGAATTGTAAAGTTTGTACGAGTAAATGGCTATACAGATTCTGATTTTTAGTATATAAATAGATTATGACTTGGGTTGAGACTTAGGATACTTTTTATTGACAAATAAATAAATATTGCTGGACATTTCACACAACGCTATCTAGCCCCAAACTAAGCAGAGCTTGTACTATGGGAACCAGATAACTGATAGAATACTTATATACATTTTTTTTGTAAATACATACTTATAATATATGTATAGAGAAACAACCAGACCCGGAACAAATATCTGTAGATCATGCAAACATTTGTTCCGCGGCGGGGATCGAACCCACTACCTCCTGCATCTCAGCCGGCTATTCGCCCACTGCACCACGGAGGTCGTCAAATCAAATCACAAATCACGCGTGAGAAGCCATATGAAACTTGTAGCTTACCAAAACTTTATATTAAAATACTTTATTGTTCAACATAAAACATAACAATAAAAATAGAACAACGTGAATTTAAGATAAGTATACAATTGGTCTTATCGCTGAGTAGTGGCACCAGATAGCTTTTGGATGGAATGGACCTACCTTTACCTAGAAGATCATAACGTAGTGATAGCTTTGGTACAAAATTTACTTATTTCCATATGAATCAGAATATTTGTGGTGCTCGTAAACTGGAAAACTGACAACAAACAAAGAAAGGAATAGCAAACAAACAAATATACCTGCACTTTGCAAATCTCAGCCTCCGCCTATCGTATTACCTAATGTAAAATTTGTTTAGGCAGCTTCAGAAATCCTAAATAAAACTCTTATAACTGTGCAGTGAATTTGTAAGCGAGAATCTGGTAAGGTCTTATGGTTATTTCGCTAATACGCAGTACAGGGCCCGTAGCCAAATTAAATTCGCTACGAATCTATTCGATTTCTACATACATTCGTTGTCGCTGAATCACGTGGTATTTCTATAGCATGTGTCAAATCCCTTCAAAATATATTTGCGGACGTATCGACTAGCGTCATCGCTAATCGACTGTAACTTGGCTAAGCCCTCAGGACATTTGCAAAAAAAACTTTTTAAGCAACTAAGAATTATTTTAATTCAGAAATTTTTCTAAAAATCTAGAAAAAAAATCAGTCTGATTGGACGATTTTGAAGTATAACCCGACTGTCCCAAAGTTGTAATCATTTAACATGAACTCCCATTACATGTAATACAAATAAAACTGTATACTGCGCAGTAGCGATATAACTGGTAACTTTCTACCAGACTCTCAATTCTAGATTTACTACGTAGATACGTACCTACATGCTATTTTTTAAGATTTCTAGTTGCCTAAAACACATTCCCTAAATTCGTCATCAGTTCTCGGGCTATTAATTAGTCAATTGACTGAAGGGTCACAATTTAAGTAACATTGGTGATTTCGAAGTCACTTCACGAGAAAAACACAACAAGCCGATTCCTAAATTTAACTGTTGTCTAATTTTTTTTTATAACTTTATAGATCTTCGTTTGACCACAATCTCACCTGATGGTAAGCGATGATGTGGTCTAAGTCTTCTAGATCTTCGTGCTTCATGCACGAAGATCTAGAAGAAACCTATTCACTCTTACCTTAAAGAGGCCCGGATTGTATTCTGTAGGAAAAACAGATGACGGCAAAGTATTCCATACCTTAGCTGTACGCATCAAGAACGTAGAACCAAAACGGTGTGTGCGAATGGGTGGTATATTGACTAGATACGGATGGTACTGAGCCGTGCGCCTGCTTGTCTTTTGGTAGAAAGGAGATGGCGGAATCAGATCGTAAAGTTCCGGGGCACATTCCCCGAAATGTATTCTGTAAAAGATCGATAGGCTTGCAACTTTACGGCGGTGTTCGAGACTTTGGGTCTTAGTCTCCGCCATATATTGCTCATCTATAAGCCTAAAAGCCCTATGTTCTATCGAGTCTAAGGTAGCGAGCTGGTATTTGGCCGAACCATCCCAAAGGTGGCAGCAGTACCTACTCCATACCAGACCGGATTTGTGCATTGAACTAAGAAGCTGTCCTGGTGTGAGGTATCTCCTGACCTTGTTGAGTATGCCCAGCTTCATGGCGGCTGTTTTAACCTTAGACTCGATATATGAGCTAAAGTTTAGAGTAGGCGTGAGCGGAACCCCTAGAAGCTCGAGGTGACCTTTCACAACTAATGGTACATCACGGAAAATGGGAACTTGGAGAAACTGATTCTTTTTTGCTGAGAAGAGACATGCTTGCGTTTTTGGAGCATTTAATATTTTATCCCCTATGACCCTATAATCAGCAGAACCAAACAAATGTGAACTATGTTTTAAAACAATTTGGGATCGGGAAAAACGTGCTTCTGAGTCATCATTTTCATGCCGTAGTTAACTGCCTTAATTAACAGGGTAAACCCTTTTGCCACCCCAAGATTTTCAGGAATTTTACCTTTTTAATTATAATGGTATTCATTTTCATAGGAAAGCTTGTATGCTGTTCAACCGATGGGAGGACGCTACTCCGCCGCACCTTGGCTCTACCTGCTTTCCGATATGCCACATGAGTCACAGGTAAGAAATCAAATATCAACCCTTACAAATTTACAAGCTTAGATACATGCGGTATCTACAATCAGACTTGGAAAATGCATAGAGTGGTTACGAAATAGCCTACACAAACACAAATGAATTACCTTGCCACCTGCAAAACAAATTACCTTTAATATATTTTACTAAATAATATCGTAAAATCTCTATCTCGATGCATATCATTTTATTTAAATTAAAATAATAAATTAGTGGACGGAACTGGACTCCAAGAAGTTTGTTAACACGCCTATTATTTACTTGAGATTGTCAGTGACCTTTTTGTTGTAGGTTAAAAGGCTGCCTGTAATTAGTTAAACAAATTACAATGTCAATTTGAGAATTTAAAAGCCTTTCGAAAATTGGTATCCGTTAAGGTGTTCTGCAAATATTAAAATAAGTTGAATTCACGATACTATTCGAATCTTACCACCGAGCATAGAAATAAATGAGATTAGTTTGTTGGTATTTGATGACCGTCCCAGGATGCCATAAAAATATTAAGTACCGTCTTGAGGCATAAGCACTTCAGATTTGTGACAAATATGAAATCAAGCGTGATATTAAAATGAATGGTATACTTATGACTAAGTACTTATATTGCACTCAGGGCCTATTTCACGATTTCAGAATAACTTGAATTGACGGGTAAAAATCATTCTCTCTGTTTCCATGTGAAAACTAAACAAGTATATATTTGTCATCCATTGGATAACGTTACTCAGAGGTGGTTAAATAAGCACTAAAGCTACAAAGTTTGTTACGTCGCAGCCTACATTATAAATCTTTCATTAACCGCCGTGTATTTTATATTTTGCGAAAGTGTCTACATTGTGTTCGATAAGTATAAGATACTGTCAAAGGTAACATATGAGACAGCTGAACAAAAGTCATCACAAGAAGAGAGGGGTAACCAGGAAGAGATCTCTACCCTGAAAAGGTCGGGCCATATAGCCAGACGATCTTTTACCGTGAACGATCCAGTAGAACATCTTCAGAGAAATGCCTACCTCTTCTACTTGAACCGTGTAGCGCAAGAAAACAGGGACTATCTTAACCGCATCGGGAAGAGAGGTCAGTGAATTAAAATGTGTTTTTTTATGATAAGCTACGTAACAGATTATTAACGATGCCAATGCTTTTGTGCTAAAAATATATTATTTAACAGCCTCGTAGAACGTCTGCTTTCCTTGATTGTAACGATCATTGTAAAACATGTTCTAATTATTTAAAAAGAAATGTAGTTTAAATAAAATTTTAGTTCCATGAAACTTGTAGAAAAGTATCTAACTAAATTAAATGACAGATTTTGTTTTTCCAGCGCAATGAAGTCCAGGTGTGTACTGAAAATATCCAACTTACTTGTCAGCAGAGAGAACTTTTCGTCGAACAATTACCACACAAAGTACTTAAAATCGTGTTGGTATCTTATAGACCAGGGTCAATAATTATCAAACAAAAAAAAATGATAGTATGATGAAACCCATTGGAAAAGGAAGAGAATATAACAAAAATGAACGGAAAAATAATTAGGGGCGATCTGAGGTCGAGAAGTGGAAGGGGGTGAGTTTTTCGATATTAAGTCAAAATAATGTGACAAAATAAATACTCTAAATGATAAAATTAAAAGGCATAAAAAAGTAAGTTTTCACCATAATTCGTGAAAAAAATTTGTTTTGTAAAAGATAAAAATGAAAAACTAGACACTTGGTTATTTGAATTTTTCACATAAATTTTGAGGTTATGTGAAAAAAGTGGATATACAAAAGTTGTAGATCTTTTACCTACAACTATACCATTTAACTTTTTTCCATAGGACTTGTAGTTTTACCGGAAATCGAGATAAACCGTTTTTTACCCTTAAAAACTCACCCCTTCCACTTCCCGTCCTCAGATCGCCCGTAAATTATTTTTCCGTTAATTATTGTTATATTCTCTTCCTTTTCCAATGGGTCCTACTATTTATTTTATTCACTTTTTACCATTTTCAAAGGCCCTGGTCTATTAGGAATCAATGATTATAAAATTTTGTGAAAAATGAACATATGTCTGCTAAGAAAATAGGGGTTGATTAAGTTATTACTGTTGGTTTATAAAATGTCTAAATGAATAAAAAAAAATGGTTAAATAAAATATTAAAGTTTCTTAGACTTTTATTAACTTCAAACTCTGAAAAAAACAATTAACAATCATCGATATTATAATACACTTTTGATCCAAGAGCTGGCGCTTTTCTGGGACAACGCATAAGTAATATAATAAAATAATAAATAGCGATATAGATTGCTTGCAACGGTCTTTAGATGATTCAACTGTTTCTTTTTAATAAAAAATATTGTTTAAACTGTAAGAGCGACTTGCTCAAAGATTTGCTTTTTTTTATAAATTATAGGCTAGCGTTTGACCACTATCTCGCCTGATGGTAAGCGATGATGCAGTCTACGATGGTACACGCTTGCCTAGAAGAAACCTATTCACTCGTGACTTGAAGATCCCTAGGTAGTAGTTATAAGGAAATAGACTCGGGCAAGGCGTTCCACTCCTTGGCGGTACGCATAATAAAGGTGGAAAAGTACCGCTGTACCGAGTGCTTACACGTATTTAGTGGCTAAATATAATTTAGAGAGTTGTCAAATGATATAAATACGTCAAATTAAACATGTTTAGTCACTAAATACGTTTAGGGATCGTTGTGCAAACCGGTCTTCATTATTAAGTATTTAAAGTTAATTGCAAAATGAAAAAGCTCATAAAGGAGCCGTCAAACAAGCGGATATAATGTTAATTCATACGAGAGAGATGTCAAAGCTGATGTTGATGGCAGCAACTCATAGCAAAACGAGCTAATCAAAAGCTGAAAGGCGGCGACACAACAAAGCTTTATAAGGCGTTTATACTGCAACATGCAAAATATAGAACATTCGTTACTCTACCCGTACTTACGCAGTTTCATATGACACTGTGGTAATACGCAATATACGTGAAAATTATTATGCGGCACATGAGGTTTTACACTTGTATGTCTCGAGTTGATGGACGCAACAGCACTATATCGTAGGGCACGTTCCTAAGGTGACCTACGAGGCAATGATTTGCAATTATTACCAATTAACATCCGGTGGGTCATGTGCTTGTTCCATCTACATACTGTTTATTATAAAAAAAACGAATATTGCATTAAAATTATGGTTTTTACAATACAAAGAAACTTTGGCAAGTAGATAGAAAGAACAATTATCTTTGTTATTGCAAACAACAAAGCGAGACATTAAAATATTAAATTTAAAATCACTAAAAATCATTTAAAATCATAAACACAGAGAAAGTATACGAGTATAGTCTTAGGGCGACTTGCGCAACGATGCCTTAACGTATTTAGGGGCTATTAAATTATATTTAAATATCATTTAGAGAATTGTCAAATCATACAAATACGTTAAATTTAAACATGTTTAGTCGCTAAATACGTTCAGGGATCGTTGTGCAAGACCGGCTAAACACATATCAAAACTATCCAGTTGATTTTGGCCATCACACTAATATTATAAATGTGAAAGTTTGGATATTTGTTTATTTATCTGTTTGTTTACTCAATCACGTCGTAATGGCTTGACCGATTTCGATGAAATTTGATATGTACGTAGACCTGAATTACCACAGGCTATCTTTTATCCCATAAACCAGTTTCCATGGGATACAAATGGGGTGTAAAGTCAAGTTGCAACAGCGAGTTTAGCTTTATTTCTAGGTTACCTACATATTTAGTATTGTAACGCGCACGAAGTCACGGGCAACAGCTAGTGTTATATAAAGCTTTTAAAAACTGCTTACGAACCCAACTACAGACTTAAGTTGTCAACTAAAACTCATAAAACGTGTAAAACCTTCTCAGCTTTGATAATTCTTCTTATAATAATAATTTTAATGCAATATGCTAGTGAATACTTCAGCTTTAGCATACAAAAATAGCGGTTTGGTTGGTAGAGGGGGCGGATAGGGTAAGGGAGGAATATATAAGCTAGTTGCAACAAAAATTACAAGTAAATGTATAATGGTGGGTCTTATCTCTAAAGAAAGCGATGTGTATTTTAAGGAATAATTGAACAATTAAATTCAGATCTATTGTGACTATCTAGCCAAAAAAACTATAGATTGAATTATATATATTAATGATGAATAAATGATTGAAAAACTGACAAGATATATAAAACCCAACTAGGGTGTGCCGAGATTTTGATGGTGTCTAAAAATGCATGTTTTGTCAGTTCCCATTCTGTAATTATGACATTTCTTCGATAAACGCGATCACCAATTGTTCGTTAACGGATTTGGACCGATGGTGTTGATGAACCTCATAGTATTTTTGGAAGACCTATTCAACGATAAAGCGAGTAAAAACAACCACCCCCAACCTACATGTAGGGGAGGTACCCTAAAAAAACAGGTATTTTTAGTTTTTATTTCATAACATATATTACGAGAGCCGACCGCAATTAACTTCGTTATTTGCTACTACGATAAGCCCCACGGCATATGTTTAGAAAGGTGATGCTAACTTATTAGTCTAGTATTCTAGACATTACCAAAATATCAACATATCAAAATATCATGTCAAATAGTCAACGACTAAAATGGCTGTAATTACAAGGACTATGGAACCCTAAAAGTTTCTTTAAGTACTGAAAAAATTTAACATTGGATATATATTTGAGCTCAAGTATGGTTGATAAGGAAATATAATCTGCGTACTCTCGTCCCTCCACATTAGACTTTTTGCAATTGTATTGTTACGAGCTGAGGGTTCGGGATAAAATAATGAAAATCAGTCTAACCAAAATAACATTTTTATTCAACACTAAAACAATAAATACACGAACTTAGTCGCAAGTAATCACAACACACTAATTCACACCACTGTTGCACAATAAACCAGTAAAAGTCACCAAAACGTTCGCACGTATAGCCAAAACCAGACTGACTCCTCCGGCCGTCTCTCTGGCCTATTTATACCGCGCACAGTTCATAACACTCGAACGTTCTCGATTGTTCCAGGAAATGGTAGGTATTTCAACAGAATAACTATTCCCTATTCTGTGCAACTGCAGGTAAAAACGTAGCATGTATGTATATTCCTTACCAAGTATTACCTATTCTGTGACACAGTAGGTAAGCCGAGAGCCATCGATAAATTCCGACTATTACTTATTCTGTAACAGCCTCGCCGTAACAGTATGTAAACAACCAGCAAAACCTTTATCTTAGAAAGCAATCTTCTTATAAAGCACTCTTCTGTGACATGTCGGTGTATTGTGGTCAAAGGCATATCCCCAAAACTGTAGTTTTCTGTATATTTTGTTTGATTTCTAGAAAGGTTTTTTAGAAGTTTCCACTGACCACTAGGATGCTACAATAATAGGTTAAGTTTACAGGTTCGTAGGTTTAATAACTATTTGCATTCACTAGATACTTGAGGCAGTGTAGACATTTTTCTTGTCTACAAACATTATATACGACAAAGAATATAATACGTACAAAGAGATCTAAGAATGTCCACCATGGGAATGAAAATCATGATCCAATTTTTATTTTTTAATTCGTACTCGTTTGTGGCTTGATGCGAAGAGCAACAGCGGACGGGTGAAGCGACGCATGCCATCCCTCTCCATCGACATGCCGATGTCGGTACTGCGTCAGAAGCTCAGCCTGGAGAAGGAGAGGAAGGCGCAGGCTCTCGCGTATGCAGCCAACAGGAACTTCTTGAACGACATCGGCAAGCGGGGTGAGTGCAGTACATGGCGCATTTGTTGGAAGATCACTCGAAAACCTTCATCTTTGCCTTCAATCTCTGGCTGGTTGTTGAAAGCAAAATTCGAAGTATCTTTCATCCAATTAGACGCCTCTTTAGTATCATTACTAAAACTACAGAAGTCCAATATGAACAACAAAATTCACGCTAAAACGAGAGTGATATTTCTTTTAAGTTCAATTCATTAATTTTTCAACAAAGTTTAATCAAAACTCATTTAAAATATTAACAAATTATGTGTGGCTATTCGAGAAAAGTAATAATATTAATGTTAATCATACTATACTTAAGTACTAATATTATAAATTCGAAAAAGATTTTGTTTGTTACGCTTTCACGTCGTAACGGCTGAACCGATTTCGATAACATTTGAAATACAGATAGATTATAACCTGGATTGAGACATAGGTTACCTTTTATTGACAAACCACTCGTGTGAAGCCGCGGACAAAAACTAATCTTTAATAATTAAACAGAATTAAATGTTGCCCTCCGGCTGTAAGTCTGACGGAAATGCTACTTATTTTATGGAACGTAGACCTTTTCATCAGGGTAATATATCATACACCGAGTTGAAAGAGAAAATATGAACGCATTTTAACTAAAAAGTTTTTCCGCTTCACTCTAGTTTCCCACCTGATAGTGGTGTTTTGTATTTATGTGCGAGTACCAGTGCATGCATGTCGGTAAACATACGAACATTAAAACGCATCTAAAGCGTAATTCGAGAGGTCGATCTACTGTTAGAACCGCATAGTTTTATTGAAATTGCCGTTTTATGAATACTTAACAAGATAGTTCAATTCAGTCTGAGTAATTTAATCAAACGAGTGGAGACTTGTACTGAGAATCGAGTTATGAAATAAAATGATTAATAAAACATTGAAGTATCTCAACGCAACGCTGTAAAAACTTTGAAGTAAAGTTTGAATTCCTCATAAGACTTTTGTGAAATTATATATATACGGACTTGGATACATCATATTTGTTAAACTGGTGGAAATCTAATATGTCGGATTTACCGACAATCAAATGATACAATTTTGGAATATAGTCCTGTTGATATGTTGATTAAGGATTAATTAGTGTTGTCCAGTCTATTTTTATAATATAAGATAAAATTAGGTGACTACTTACTTCGCGTTTTCAAAATTCTTTCGGGAATCGAGAGCTGGCGCTTATCTGGGTCAACGTATAAGTATTGCAATTTAGAGGGGCAATGCAGCCAGTGTCTTGGGGACACTTCCACCTGGTAGTGGAACAATTGAGTTGTATATAGATCGTTTGCAACGGTCTTCAGATGATTCAACTCTTCTGTATATCTTGTAAATAATTTTATATTCTTTCTGGTACTTATTAAATTATACTCATTTACGTTAATGAAGTTATTACGGCATGCAAATTGATAGTATCATAATAGATTTCCTTTAGTGGTCTATTGATTATGTTCAAAGCCAAGTAATATTGCTATCTCATGCTTCATTCAAATTATCAACAGAACTTATCTAACTAAAAGCAATAATAAATAAGTGTCAAAGCGTGTAATGAATAAAACAAAACCCTAATTCTTGTAAAAACTTTGGTCAACAAACAGTCAACGAAACTTGAGTTTGGCTAGATTTAATTACGGAAATGGGTAATGTTTATGTGTATAGTATCAATTAGTTTTTTGTTGAAAAATTACTTTTTCAAAACAAGCTTTTATAAAATTCGTAATCGGAACCGCAAGCAGATTCAAATGAGCCCAAACACTACTAGTGCCTACTATAATCCATTCAGAAGTTCCGTTGTCTAGCATCCGTCTCCATCATGAGACCACCTCCATGGTACCATATTATTGCATTGTCACCGAAGTTACATATGTATTCCAAATTTCAGCTCAATCGGTTTGGGGGAAACGGGTTTAAAATTCAGTTGCAAGATTTCACCCGCACAAATATACATACATTGCAAATTAATAAAAAGCTTGTAAAAATGGGCGGGGAGAAAAGGTGGAAGTCTCGATATTATAGCGATGACATATCAACCGATTTCGAACGCAAAATCCGTCTGAACGATTTTAGTCTCTACAGTTCTATGTATCTACGAGCTATCGATTTTTGTTCAATTTAACGTATTTTTTATTTGTGTATAAAGTACGATGAAAGATAACTTTCGAGACTTCCGCCATAGCCCAGTACCGAAAATGAATTCTTTGTTTTCTTTTTCCAGGTTTCCAGCAGTGGTCCGCAGTTCCAGAAAAATATTCGTATTACTAAAATTTTTACAATTACGCTAAAATAAAAAAACGCAATAGATACCAGGAACAGTCTCAATAATTAAACAACAAAATGTATTACTAAAAAATATATAAATATAATTGTAGATATAGACTTAATGACTCAACTTGATCTCAATTTCCAAAGTAAAACTTATGATTTATTCATCTAGATTAGTAGAAAAAGTTTTGTATTGTTATAAAGTAGATAAAAAAATTGTTATTCTATTCACTGAAAATGTTGTTAATGATAACCATACGTAGTACTTGTATAACGATTGAATACTAATATGATTGGAATATGTAATAAAATATATATATATTATATTATTTATGTATTTCCTAATAATGAAAATTTCATGACTATGCATCTAAACACAATAAACGTTTAATAAATCATGTTTTGCAGTTTAATTACCTCAATAATGTGCTTCGGTATATGTACATATGTTAACCCGAAAAAGTTGTTGCCCTCACGAGAACGATGTAAATTAGACTTTTGTTTGTTTTTTTTTTCTTAAAGAATGATTAGTAGAATCAGCTGCAGTTATAGCTGAAAACGCAAATAATCTACTGTTAATGAAACACCTAATTCAATGGCGTGCTACGAATTTTTTTTGTTGAAATCCCTTTTCGAGTTAACCTGCATATTCCGAAGCAACCTGTATAATCTGATTAAATTAGGCTTTATTTTAACAGACATTGAGCATTTATGAAAAACAGGTGAGATCCACTGTGGTTAATTGAATAGTCCTGTTTTGTAAGTGGTAGAGTAGGTACGTAAAGTACGTTTAAAGATTGTTTTAAAGTTTACCGGAGTGCGTATTATCTGCTAGATTAACAAGGGATGATCGTGCTAATTTAAAATTTAGTCTTTTTTGATAAAGCTCAATTGGGCGTCGATCAAAACATTGATATATTGATATGAAATCAAGTAAGATAAAACACCTACGGTTTCAACTAAACTCGTCGTACCATAATCTATGTTATTTATTATTAATAATAAAAGACATATCTCAAGACTGTATTAATCCCGTTGGACATCCTCGGATCTCTCAGTCAGTACTCTGACCCGTGAGTATAGTATATCCCATAAGGGGGTAGTCAGAGGCAAATCTAAACATAACGTTTGACACATGCCCACTTTTTGTAAAGTGTAAATTCACGTGATAGGTTATCGCTTATGGAATACTAACCAGCATGCCTTCTAATAGTAATGAATCTATGTCTTAACAATTAATTTCTAAATGACTTTAGAGTAGTTTTTATAATAGTGCCTTCGATATCTAACCCTGCAGCCACATTACTCGCCTTGGCGCGAGGAAAGTGGGCAGGGACGTAATGTAGCCACGTTAATTCTCATGTTCCTCGTCATGCCCTACCGCTCCACATTTTGTGCGCGGGAGTAATCGCACGAGGAGGGATGTGTTTGGCCACCTACGGCATTAATCGCGGCAATATCGCAGCAAGTAGAGTAGAATGGGTAGGAGCATAGAGTAGCCGAGGTAATAGTAATGAATCTATGTTTTATAAATTCATTTCTAAATTACTTTTAGAGTAATGCCTTTTAGTAGATAGTTTTATAATAGAGAGACGCTAAACCAGGATGTTTTTTTAGAGTCAGCAATCCGTATAAATATTTCACCCTTTTATAATAAAGAATGAATTGCACTCCTTTCTGTCAGCCCTAAGGAGGGCCCCGTAATTAAATAAGTATGATAGCGCCTTCATAAGATGAGTGCCTCTACGACGAAGCTGACTCGCTTTTTTATTTTTCTATTTCAATGGACAAAGTTTATGAACGGTGCTGGCTTAGATGTAGTACTATCTGTGCCGGAGAAAGATTTACTTGTTTAGGTTTGAGGATAGAAGACCAACCACGCATTTTTTAGTTAATTAGCCATATCGATTTCAGTGACGTGGAGATTATTGATTTCTGATAAAATTACCTTCATGTGTTGAAAGACCAAAGTGGGCCCAAACAACATAAATCCATTCGTAATATAAAAAGTAAGTTGGAAATATGTGATTTTCTTTTTTTATAACACATTTGCTCGTAAAGGGTCTCTTATTTCACCAATTTCAATACCGTAATATATGTCATTACGTACTTGTGCGTTATTGTAATGTAAAACGCACGAGTTTCTTTTTAATAAGGTAAAACGTACGGTTTATCAAGATGCTCCGTCTAAAAAACGGTACTTTTTAAAATCTTAGCAAAGAGTTTTTGTGTCAGAAAAGTGGTCAACAATTAATAAATAAAATTAACTTTGGGAGATAATAATAATAACTTGACAACATTAAAAATGCCAACTGGCAACGTAATAATCAATTTTACAAATTTTTCTAACTGCTTTAACAAGTTATTAAAGATTTATTCGTTTAATAAAGTCCGAGTTTTATTTATTTCCTCGCAAATATGTTATAAAACGTCGTATGACATACGTACGCTTTGATAATTACAGTCTCTGCTTCCTTGTAGCATATCGCCTCGGCTGTAATTTTCAACTTACCGCACTTATATCATAATGTACTATTATTTAACGAATAGTAGAAAATAACACTTGCTTACTAACGAAACCTTTCAATTATAGTAAAACGAACGTGAAACTACGCAGTATAATAATATTTTGTAATTATTGTTTTCTGAGACTTATTTTACGACTTTAGTCTCAGAAAATGTATTACAATAATGTTGGCAAAGAAGAATGTTGTCCTGTGGTCCTCGTTTGATAACCACCGTTAAAAGTGATCTGATAAATATGCTCCTTTTTAAATTCCCATGGTAGGCATCGTGAGATTTTTTGTACGCAACTAGGAAGATAGATAGATAATACTTTATTGCACACCACGAAACAAATACATATAAAAAAAAAATAACTACGTAAATCTATGGATACAATTGGCGGTCTTATCGCTAATTAGCGATCTCTACCAGACAACCTTTGGATGGAATGGACTGTGTAGACATTACCTGGTGTGTAATGGTATACCTAACATATTACATGTACATACATACTAATACTAATTATGTATATAAAAAAATAAAAAATTAAAACTTACATAAATGAAAATTACATGAATCTAACTAATAACTACTCATAATAATTTAAAGATACATACTTAGACTTATTTAAGAAACAAATAATTAATAATAAATACATATATATTTAGCGACAAATACTCAGATAGTGTTCTCTGAGCATACGTTTAAAAATGGCAAGTGACTTGGCACATCTGATAGCTACCGGCAGCGCGTTCCACAACCGGACAGCTTGCACTGTAAAATACTTATCAAAGTAGGAGGAGGAGTGTACAGGTGTCCTGAGTTGGAGTGTGTCAGATGAACGCAAGGATCGAGGATTGGATTGATGGAGGAAATGGAAGCGTTCTTTAAGATAGGAAGGTGAGGAAGGGTTGAACAGGGTGTTATATAAATGCTGAAGGATGTGAGTATTCCGGCGAAGGCGTATGGGTAACCACTTGAGCTTACTGCGAAATTCGGACACATGGTCATACTTCCGCAAGCTGAAGATGAACCGGATGCCAAAGTTTTGCAAGCGCTCAAGTTTATCTAGTTGCTGTTCAGTGAGATCTAGATAAGAAGCATCAGCATAATCTAGTATCGGGAGAAGAAGCGACTGCGCGAGCTATCCTCCTACATCATACATGTAGTAGGAAGATATCCTACTACATGTTAGTCAAAGTAGTATCAAGATACAAGGCAACTTTTGCATTATAAGTACGCGTTAGGGTATCTACATGCTTACCTTTTATATTGCAAAACATTCCACATTATTGCATATACCTACATTACTATTACTTCTTTACCCGAAAAGTGCGTATTCGTCATGGCCCATTATCGTTTTATTGTAACAATTATATAGGGTGTCTCAATAAGAGCGCACTTTGTGCAATAAGAGTTGTATTTTTTTTTAGTTTAGGGGCAACTCTGAAATTTGACAGCTGTCATCTATGATTATTCTGATTAATAAAAATGGAACGTTACACAAAAGAAAAACTAGTTACCATTGTGAAAACACATGACGAAATATGGTGAAAGTTACTGCTCGCAAACTTCGCAGAATTTTTGGTCGAGAAAGTGCACTTAATGTGTCCACAATTCGAAAAATTGGCGTTAGATTCACTTTGCTCTATTGCCCATTGAACGAATTGCCGACGCTTTGCATAGTTTACTGGTTTGAACTCCTGAGTAAGCTGAATCTTGTACGGGTGAAGGTGGAGGTTTTTTGTCAAAATTCGCTGCGTAGTGCTTCGTGAAATTTGAAGTTGTTGAGCACGATGCTGGATTGATGTTTTCAGGTTTTTGGCCACACTTGTTTACAGCAGCAATATTTTCAAGGGATCTACAGGTATGTCGACGGATAGGAGACTTACTGTCCACAACCGACCCAGTTGCTTCAATTTTTTTGACTACTCTTCGAATTGTCTGAGTGTAACTTTCTCCATTTTAATAATGAGTTTTCACAATGATAATACGTTAATCGTTTGTATAACGCTACATTTTTATTAATCGGAACAAATACAGGTGCTAGCTGTCAAATTTCAGAGTTGCCACATACACGAAAAAAAATTACACAATATTTAAAAAGTGTACACTTATTGAGAAACCCTATACAAACTACTGAAGCAAAAATTACTAACTCAAAAATCACTGACCGCGCTGGTGTAGTAGCGACATCGGATCGGAATATCGGAAGATAAAAGCAGTCTCATGCGCTCGCTTTAATTCTTCAAAAATTACCTAATGTTACGCTAGTGTTGCCAACCTCGACTAAGCGTCATCTCAAAATCCCCCTCTCTCACCTTAACACTAACTCGTTATCGTTTAATTTTAACCTTAATTTACAGATAACATTTTTCTGCTGATGTCTACGAAATTACACTCCTTCACAAAATTTAATCATCAATCCAATCAATGATCTTCTAATTTACGTTACAAAAACCGCTACAAAACAGGTAAATCCTGAGAAATGCGTTAAAAAATTGTACCCCTAGTGTATGCCCCAAAAAAAATATGGTCCCTAAAAATAGCCCTTTTCATCTAACTTATAAATTTAGGGGGGAAACCCCTAAAATTGCCAACACTGTGTTACAATTAATATGTTTATAAATTTTTAAAGACCATGGTAAATACGTACCTTTCAAGAAAAGAGCGACTTACAAAACTTTGGTTTTACCACAGAGAGTAGCGGAGCTTCGCGAAGGGCGCGCTCGGTCGAAGCGCAAGATGCCTTCGCTGTCCATCAGCAACCCGATGGAAGTGCTGCGACAACGGCTCTTGCTGGAGGTGGCCCGCAAGCAGATGCGTGAGGCAAACCAGCGGCAGGCCATGGCTAACCGGGTGTTCCTACAGAACGTGGGCAAGCGAGGTTAGTTTCTTTCTTTTTTTTATATAATTAACTCATTTATTTCAGATTTTAAAATCCATAATTTCTTAACACTAACACAAAATAAAATACATGAACACAAATTTTTAAGTACACAATCAAATTACAATTACAAAAAATAATAATAATAAATAAATAATAATAATCTAACGGTATATCTAAAAACTACAACTAATCTAGGTATTTTTGTTTGGCAGTATATGTACAGCAATGATTCATATACTGCCTATTTTCTTAGTTCTAGTAGTTATTAACGAATAAACGCTTCGAAAGTTATCCTCAGACAAACAAACATACATACATACATGCAACGCCGATTTTCCCAAGTTGATTTGGAAATCTCGCTTCGCTCGATCAAATATCCTTCAGTTTCTAACAGCTGCAGGGCTTAGTGGTTAACTTTGAACGCCCCACTCGCGATCACAAAAAGCTTGATGGCCGCAGTGATATAAAAGTAATAAAATAAAAAACACCACCCCAGTTAAACTAACTAACTAGTTAAGCTACAGACAGACAGACATAGGCGTCAATCTTATAACACTCCTCTTTTTGCTTCGGGTGCTAAAAATGAATCTATTAAGAAACAGATAAATATAGAAAGCCAGGCAAAGAGCATATAAAACCGAACGGATCTGCGGAATGAAAATCAAGTTTATTGCAGACTGATGCGACCCGCCCTCAGTGAAACAATATAACTCTAATCTTCATTTGAAACTGCAAATGTAACTAGGCCACTGAGCAAGCCCTACGGCGATAAGCTCAGAAACTTAGGGTCGATGGATACAAACACAATAAATTATTAAAGCGGATCGCCTACGCACTTTTACTGCTGTTCTACAATTTAATACTGCCTCTAATCTTTCCATCCATTATACGGCAATTACTAGGCATAAAAAATATATTAAGCTATTCCTCAAATCTTGTATTGTTGAAGCAGATATCGATAACAATTAATTTCTTCTAAAGCGTCGTTAGCTCCATCTACAGGAAAACTTATACCTACAGTTTTTGATCGGCTCAATGCCAAACGTTGCAGTTTAGTACATTGACAAGAGATGTCGCGTTGCTTATTACAAATAGTATTTTTATTATTATAGTTATCCGAACACATACGGAAAATTCCAAGATTTTAAAACCATCTCAAAAACTTTCAAGCCTAGACGGGACTTGAACTCTCAACCTTCTTGATACGAGGATGCACTATCCAATTGTGCTACCGGGCTCTGTCATGTCAGGGTCGAAATTAGTGAGATGATTCAGATTACGACTAAGCGCCGTTAGCTCCATCTACAGGAAAACTTATACAGTTTTTGAATTAATTTCTTGTTTGATATAGCTATGGATACACGTTTTTGATCGAGCAAAGCGAGATCTCTAAATCAACTTGGACAAATCGGCGTTGTATGTATGTATGTATGTATGTTTATTTGTCCGAGGGTAACTTTCGAAGCGTAGTGATGGTACAATTTTGGCGTGACTAAATATGCTAAAAATGTTGGGGGGTTGTTGAGATATTGGGGTTCAAGAGGGGTAGAAAAATAAAAATAATACTATTAGGTCAAATGAGACGTCAAATGAAAGGTCTTCATTAGTACATTTCAACCCCGTTTTTTTTGGTTAAGTTTTTGTAGTTTTTTAGTTATTAGCCATGATAAAAACAAAACTTTAACAAAATTCACAGGATACACCAGTGACTCCACAGTGCTGTAAATTGGTATGCGTGTAGCTTAAATATTACAAATATAAGCAAAAGTCTGAAATCCAGAAAAACTGCAATTCGTACCCCAAAAAAGAGTAACCAAAATACATAAACTTCCGTTACCTGTAATTTGAATGAAACTGTAGGTCAAGTTAGTTGGTTATTTATTTCGTGGCACCATTTTGATAGTCAAAGATTACGAATAATATATTTTTTTGTTTTTATGGTAGACTCGCGAGATCTCAGTTCGGGGCGAACCACTAGTAATATTAAATCAAAAACTGGGTTGGCATTTAAAAAGGAACCGCTTAGAGTTTCCTCGTTGAGGCAGCAAAAAGTAGAGACAAACTACAAAGGACCAGACATAAGTACCTAGTCACTTGACAATCTTGACATTCGATATTATTAATAATTGAAATAAATAAAATATAGAAAATATGAGCCTGAGTTTACCCGCTATCGAATTTACCTTTAAATACTTATGTTGGTAGAAGTTACTACGGGCATCATATGAGGAAAAATCAAGCAATACTTACCATCGTATGCGAGAATTCACTAGGATAAGATTAGGCCATTTGAGGCTTGCAATAAGATTAACGTCTGCCAAATTGTGAGTAGACTCCCACTTGACATTTTAACTAATCCATAAAAGACTAGTAAGCATCGGTTGATGACAAATTTGATGTCAAGATTTGATGTCGAACTTTCAACTTTGAAGGGTAGGTATTGTATATGTATAATCGGGGCCAGAATCTCTGTCTGATTAAATGGGCCTTCTCGTAGCACTGTTATAGGCCCCGTCGTAGCCGTCTACGCCTTTGTAGTTCTCCCAATATTCAACACCTTATGTCAATAGGTCTGTAGGTACCAAAGTATTATTTTTAAAAAATGGTTTTTTGCTACAGGTTTCTGGGCCAACTCCGCTCCAGCCCGCTACGACAACTAGACTCCTGTCCTGACAACTTATTTTAAGTTCCTGTAAGCTGTCATCACATTTTGGCTGGAGACAAGGTGTTACAAAACGAAATATCTATAAATTTTTGAATATACGTTTTCACTAATATAGGTAAGTTTTCACTAAACACTGTCTTTCTCTCATGTAAAGTATTATGAATAGGAGCTTAGTGTATACTGTAAAATGTACGAAAATGTATTGTTTTGAGACTACACTTTTTATGTTGTCTAATTTGCCTAATGTATGTTGTGTGCTATATTATTATAAGTTGTAAACAAGTATCTAAAAGGTAAATATGTAATTAGAATGATGTCATAATTTCTAAAAACAAATTACGTACCTAACTATTGTAAACATAACATGTTCGTCATATTGGTATGTTATCCAGCTCAACATACCTACCCTTAATTACTTATGTGACACCTTGTCTTGTGGTGAGCGGCGTTACCTACTGAATCTTCTAATCGTATTTTTCTATGCTTGTTAAAATGTTACGTAGATCGCTGTTTAGAAATCTACATTCCTACGAAAACATTAGTCGACGTTAAAACTTACTATATAAAGAATATAAACTAGTTAATAATAAATTCGTTATGTTTGTGCCATCTAAATATAATCGTGCATCCGTTTAGCCACATCGACCGCACTGTATTACGGGTTTCGTAATTTGTATGTAAAATAAATGACCACAAATTGACACCTGAATTTACTACAATGAGAGTTTGTGAACCCGTTACGTGCAGTTCGGCTGATGTAGTTACTTGTATGAGTATGTGAGCCAAAGTCTTAGTAGATATCCTTCCACTTCCGTGTACTCTTTAGATAAATCATTGTTTTCTTCATGTTAATTAATTATACATAAACTGCGCCTATTAGTTATAGAAATTTTGTCATTTCATTGTACAGATAGATTTGTGCTAAGTATTTACTATGTGTTATTTTATGTTATCTTATTGATCTCTATATCTAGTTGTAGAGCAGATGTAGTAAATATAAATTACGTTCAATAAAAAACGTTACTTATTTATTTGATTTTTATTTAACGTCCATCAAAGAAATTCGATAGAACCATAGACATATATTCCACCGATAGACAAGAATATTGTTGAAAAAAGTTTGTTCAAATGCTGGTGAGTAGGAACTAAAGTTCGCTGCAGCGCTAAAACATTATTTATGTGATCTAACCAATCTATTAAAACATGCAGCGCTAAATCGCTTATAGAGTTTACACGCGACCAAAACGTTGTAAGCGCCATGAAATTCATGGCGCTTACGCGTTCCGTTCAACATAGTGTAACATGTCGTCCCTATAGATTTTACACCACAGACGTGACACAGCTTTTGTACCTACAATACTTCATTAGAATTCATACTCGATTTCAAAATGTATAATAGTAATGTAATAATTGAAATATGGTAAAATAGAAAAGTAAAATAAAATGAATTGTTATGCGTTTATTTAAGCTCAAGTACGTTAACAACAGTTTGAAATCAAACTGTCACCTGATGATTCACTGACACTTCTTGGTGTATTTTTGCAGTATCGAATTACGCAGGTCGTCATATCTTCTGACCTTTGACAGATATTATATACTAAAAAGAAAGAACATAAAATAAATATTAAAAAATATCTAACTGACTGGAAAACATTTAAATAAAAAAATTAAAACACTTTCTAAAAACACCACGCCAAGTCCGTGTTCATTCAAATATTTTTACCTACAACCGGTTTTGTAATGGAATATCTGCATATTTTAGTCTATGATTTTAGATGGCGTGGCATTATGATACACAATTTTTTTTCTAATGTGGTATTACGATATTCTTACCTATTTATTCACTTGAACAACCAATAATTTTACTTACTTGACTACTGAATTGTTATTTATTTCATACTTTGATTCAAATTCTCGTATTAATAGTGCCGCTCCGTACGCATCCAAACTCCGTGAATGTCGAAGCCGCACTAAAGTAAGGTGTACGGATTGCAGTACAGTTCAGTGGAACAGAGTGAGTGTTCGGATCGCGATATCTAGTGCGTAGTACTTATATATCGATGAACACTATCACAATTAGCTTAGGAAGGTTAATTCATTGTTGAATTGTCTATGGATTGTTTTACTTTTAACAGGACAATCAATCATAGTTTATTATGTACTAGCTGTTGCCCGCGACTTCGTACGCGTTTCACTCCTAAATGTGTAGAAATAAAGCTAAACTCACTGTTGCAACTTGACTTGACACTCCATTTTTATCCCATGGAAACTGATTTATGGAATAAAAGGTAACCTATGTGATAACCCAGAATAAAATCTACCTAGGTACATACCAAATTTCATCTAAATCGGTTCAGCCTTTACGACGTGATTGAGTAACAAACAAACAAACAATTAGATAAACAAACATCAAACTTTCACATTTATAATATTAGTGTGATTTAGGTATTAGCATACTCTTAAAACAATATAATTGATTTATTAGTATGTAGTCTAAAAACCAATTGAAATAGTTTTCTATTTCGGCTTTGACAAGTGTCTCAATAAAGGAATCTACAAATCAATTTACTAGAGTACCTACTGATGGAATGGAAAAGCTGCTTGAACGGAAATTCCGATGAGGCAATTATGGCCTCTGTTTCGGAGGTTTTCACGCATTTCGAGAGTCAACGAGTTAATCTTTTTCATACATCAACGTGACGGATTAACACATCAGAGATTTTAAGGTGTCTGGAAATAACGTTTGGATTTCAGCTCCGTTAGAGCACATCTATTCTTTATTGTCCAAGTCAGGATAGTTCTCAAAATTATTTAAAACAGAACAATAAATTAAATTGAAATTCATCTAACACGATATACAGATAAATTGGAAGCATTTTTCGAAATAACACGATTAGATGTTGAATAGATGATGAAACATAATTATGATGTCAATCATTTCAGATCCCCATAATAATCGCAGTAGTATTTTGTTGAACATACACAGAACAGTACCTATTACTACCTTGTAGCCCGTTCAATTTAGAGTGAACTAAAATTTATGCATATCATCTATCAATTGAATCTGATAAAATTACATCGCGTACTTACAAGGTGAGGGATCGGTCGCTTTGGGATCCGCTCATTCCCGTAGATTCATAATCTAGATCAGAGATTCCAAAAGTGGTTGGTTTCAAAAGTGGTTGATGGTGAAATCGGGTTCCTAGGGGTCGACATATTATTTATTTATTTTTTGCGATTTTCATGTTTTTCAACCACAAAAAGATTTTAAATTGGTAGGTAAGTATTTTGTATCAATAGGAAAAAAACTAGAGATAGGAGTTTTAAAGTAATTTGGCTATAGGGGCCCAAAATAATTTGGGGATCCCTGGTCAAGATAGATCATGGTTCCTATGGGAGATGCTTATGTTTAGCAGTAGTCCCATGGTCGATATGACATTGATCATCATTGTTTGATTGATTTACAAAAAACAAATTTAATTTATTTATTTGAACTTGATTCTTTTATTGGTTTTATACCTAAAAGGTTTGTAAAAGGTTAAGTGAAGGGGCATAAGTAAACAGTTTTATCACAAACTAATTTGTGGAAATAATTATTGATTGTAAGATGGGGCTAGGAGAATTATTCAATTCATTTATTTATTTTCAGATGTCAAAGATCCATAATTGTAGTAAAAAAATAATCAAACATGTCAAATGGTTAGTACAAGTGTAATTTATATAAAAGAATATAATTTAAACAAAACATATTATTAGAAAAGTACAGTGTATGTGTACAGAACCGGGGCAGCCCCCCAAGCACCCTGAACGCGTACGCGTTATTATACTGTACGCGTAGGGCGCTGTACTGTATTTGCGTTAACTAACCCACAGGCTGCTCGTGTAGAACCTAGTACATTATGTCTCGTGGTCCCATGTTAGAAAGTCCTAGGTCCAAGAAAAAACACGGACAGAATTTACTCGTATCGTTCTCGTTTCGTCGAAACATGAATCGACGGTCTCTAAATAAAGAGCCCAATCAACTTTCCCAACGGTTCCACCCTTTGACTGGCATTAATTAGTTTTTTATTTAACCGCTAAAATAAGGAAAACACTTGGGCCGTAACTCTAATTTTGTTTGGGTTAAATTATCGTCTTTGAAAGCTTTAGTTTGACGAGATGGCAGGTGTTTGAGATAAGATTGTCTTGCCATAAATTATAACATCGATATTATAATTTATCTCGTTTTCAGTCAGACATTAGGATTAAGTAGGTCTCGTCAAAACATGAAAAAGTATTTTCAACACACTTGCTCGTAAAGTGAACCTTATTACATCGTTCTTAGGGCCATAAACCGAACTATAACACACATGTGCATAATAATATCACACACTAGTGCATAATAGAATTATCCCTACAAAGTTAAGTTAGTACCTAACTGCAAATTATATGCGAGTAAAGCGTTTTCTAAAACGCTTTACTCGTAATGAGAGCATTTTCTATTTAACCGGGTAATACAGTTTTGTAACAACAAAGAGGTTTTTTGCCGCTGAAAAATCCATTTACATTTTTGGGATAAATAAATGTATCCCTAATTAAGACGAAACAACATTTATTATTATCAAATTATTTTTAATTCACAATAATTTGTTACCAAATATTTGCATTTTATCACTAAAATTATTATTTGGAAGTAGGCTGTATGGCTATATGTAACCTTACATTTGGCGCGTGCAACAATATCGTTATGAAAATTGTACATTCACCAATTGTTTTAAAAATTTTATGTTTAACGATTTATGCAATACATGTTTGTATTTTCCTCGCAAGTGTGTTGAAAAAATGCGTATGAAACTCGTGAGCAACTTTGTTCACTAGACACTCGGCTGATTTACACTCTCGCCTACGGCTCGGGCTGCAACTCAGCCTCGTGTATAATGGAGCAACTTAGCCCACTTGTATCACAATATACTATAAGTTGACAAAGGGTGTCCTAAAAAGTAGTTTTGAGATAGAAACACCAGAACAACCTATACCTGAAAGTATATTTATAGGTTATGAGGTACATACGTAATATTTTACGTATGTACATATTGCAAATATATTGTACATATAAATTGTACATACAAATATATATATATATATAAATAAATGAAAACAACTAATTGTAGGTATACCGTTAAAACCAAAAGCAAAAATAACAACGGGCGGTCTTATTGCATACAAGCTTTCCAGGAAATTTTTAGATGTAGAGAATTTTTGTTAATTTTGAAATAATGGTCGGAGGTGCAAACTGAATACGAAATTACGTTCGATAAGAGAATATCAGGATTTTATTATAAATCTTTCATAAATATGATCTCAAAATACATAGATACAGAAGTTAAGTACAAAATAACATATGATAAATCTTTCATATTATTACTAGTTAGAATATTAAAGTAATTAGGATCATCATACTATGAAAACGTAGAAAGTTAAAGTTATTGGAAAAGAAGAGGTTACGAGGGTGTACTCGTACTTAAAGCCTATCTATTCGTTAAGAGAAAACGTGTTCCATCCCTAAATATAATTCTATCTCGACCATTGAAAATGTGAGCTTAGTTTTTTTTATTTTAGATCCCCTATTTTTGCAGTTTATATATTTTTGTTTAATATTATACGATTCTCTTGACTTTCAACGTTATCTTGAGACTACTCGACTCTTATTATGTTACAACGCATTCATTTTTAGAAAAAATATATGTATATAAAATTATTTACAAGACTTAATATAATTATAAAATACATAAGAAATAGTTGAATTATTTAAAGACCGTTACAAACAATCTATAGATAGCTCAACCGCTCCAGATCACTAACAGGTGGAAGTGTCCCTAAGACACTGGTTGCATTGCCGCGCTGAATTGCAATGCTTATGCGTTGACCCAGAAAGCGCCAGTTCTTGGATCACCTGTCTGTTTGACCAAACACCCAGAACTATAAAAACGCGATGGGCCCCGGTACCCCAGCGACCCATGGTCTGGACCCTAAATGGCTCAAATATCTGTCGAGACTTCCATGTTTGCGCCGCTTGAGACTTCGGCTGAATTTGCCGCCGCACTGGTCCTAACTGCTGTACCAGACAGATGAAATGGTGCAAGAGTATCGACGCACTTGACATCCCACACCAAAGGCTTTGGAAACAGCAAGGAGCTGCTCACGATCTGTGGAGCTGAACACATTTGTAACAGACAATTCCGCGTCAACTCGCATAGAGGTCCGTCAAATTGCCATTGAGGCCAAAGATAATTGGGGGGATCAGTATTTGGTCAAGTACTTTGCCAAGTCATTCTAGCCTCGTCAATAACAGATATTATGAAATAACCAGAAAGAACCAAAACAGGGGTTAGAATTTATTCTATAATGCACTTGTGCTATAGACGGAGGACAAAAACGTCGGCAGGGCTACACTTGAAATTTGCGTATACCTAAGCCTCCCAATCTGAGGCAGGGAGGTCTGCAACCATGCCCTGTCATCCAAGTCGATATTCAAAACCGACGATAGGGTTATCTTTATATTGTCCAAGTCTTCCACCAGCTTGGTAAATAGATTTAACTCGTTTTATGTTGCAAAGAATACTGATACATTCAAATACTACTTCTGCCGCCAATCAGTAATTCCCGCATTTCTTTGTCTGGAATAAAGCAAAGCGAGTTTATTGCTTGACTAAACTTGCTTGAAAATTACAGGCGCATTAACCTGTATTTGTTTCCAGTGTACAGAGTTCGAAATTATATATTTTTTTAACTTAATTTAAGCTTTTGCCTCTCATTTGACGACCTCCGTGGCGCAGTGGGCGAATAGCCGGCTGAGATGCAGGAGGTAGTGGGTTCGATTCCCGCCACGGAACAAATGTTTGCATGATCTACAGATATTTGTTTCAGGTCTGGTTGTTTTTCTATATATTATAAGTATGTATGTATTTATATTATAAAAATAAAGTATATAAGTATTCTATCAGTTATCTGGTTCCCATAGTACAAGCTCTGCTTAGTTTGGGGCTAGATAGCGCTGTGGGAAATGTGCAGCAATATTTATTTCTTTATTTTCCATATACTTTAACTATGCCAAATCTCACACTCCTCCGTGCGCTCAATGTTTTCGCTTCACGTATTCGTATATAGATAGTGTTACGCCGAGGCTGTTAAACAATGAGTAATCATCGAAATTTCTCGAACGCTTTTGTCTTGCTGTGTTATTGTTGTTATTGTCTGCGGTTTCGCAGAATGGGGAGTGGTCATTCTGTCGAAACACCGACCCTTTCCTGGAACGATCGAGATCGTTCTCGAACAATCGAAATGTGCGCGATATAAATAGGCCGGAGAGATGGCCGGACAGTCAGTCTCAGCGAGGCCCTGGAGGACTGACGTGGAGAAGGGTCTCGCGTGAACAGTAGTTGCTCGGACAGTCAGTATCAGCGAGGCCCTGGAGGACTGATGTGGAGAAGGGTCTCGCGTGAACAGTAGTTGCTCGCGAGTCAGTCTGGATTTTGCTATACGTACGAACATTTCGGTGACTTTAAGTGGTGCAATAGTGGTGTGAATTAGTGTGTTGTGATTACGTGTGACCAAGTTCGTGTATTCATCGTTTAAGTGTTGAATAAAAGTGTTATTTTGGTAAGATTAATTACCATTATTTTATCCCGAACCCTCAGCTTGTAACAATATCTTAGGGTGATGCATTGCAATGCTATGTTGGCCAAGCTTTAATTAATCTTTAAGCTTTATTTAATTAATTAATTTAATTAAAGACGCAATTATCTCTTTTCGGCAGTGGTAACCATCTTTCTAACATCAGATGAGCCACGAGATATTGCTGTGAGATAATTTGAAAACAAAATCTAAACAAAAAGATTTCTATTTGAAGCTACTTCAAGTGTCACTTAAAAGAGTATGTTGGGTTGGGTGTCCCTAGAATGGATAGTTGCCTATCCATTTCTACGTACTCACGATGTTGTCACAAGTCGCGAGTAAGGCACTCTGCCGGAGGGACACGAGCGATAATTATATTATTATTAGGGTGATATAATTTAAGCAGCACGCCAGGAGAGCCACGTGATTTCATTATCTTCAACACATTTTCGGTACTCACTGAGAATTCAGTAAACGATTAAACTATTTAGTCATTGAGTGAAGAACTTTATTTTCTTTTAACGTATATAATATAACGTTAAAGATATAAAAAAAATTCTGACACATTATCAATTAAAAGTACACAGTGTTAATTCAACAGACTAAGGTAAAAATGTTACAGTTTGAGTGTTACAGCTAATACTTTAACTAAGATATAGATTATCTTGTTTGATAGGTTTAGCGCCCACCCTCAACACAACTAAAAAGCATGAACTCATTTGTGGCTTTACTTGGCTTAGATAAATCTCTACATATTTTAAACTTCATGAAGTTCGAATCAACCATTCAAAAGTTATCAGTGGAAAAACATAAAAACAGATATACCGGGATCGTAATCCTACATACATTTATTATTACTATATTATTATAATGCAGGACATTTCACACAACGCTATCTAGCCCCAAACTAAGCAGAGCTTGTACTATGGGAACCAGATAACTGATAGAATACTTATATACACTTTTTTTGTGTAAATACATACTTATAATATATAGAGAAACAACCAGACCCGGAACAAATATCTGTAAACCATGCAAACATTTGTTCCGCGGCGGGAATCGAACCCGCTACCTCCTGCGTCTCAGCGCGTGGGATATAAGCCCACTGCGCGATCACAATCGCGACATTATCAATAAATTAATTCAAGAATTAAGTAAGCTACGAAATTACGTTTGAACTACGAACCCTCTAACACTAACAACCTACTTTCGTCGAGGAGTTTTGTTGCTTTTTCATTGTGATAAACGTATCAAGTGGTTTGCGTATCTGTCAAAATTTAATAAAGTTATTCAGTAAATGTTTGAAGTAGAATCGCAATATGACGTCGTAACCCACCAACTCGCTGTTATTCTTTACAATATTGTATTGAAGTCGGAACTTTGCAATTTTGTTTACTATGATTATATTCTTGTTTCAACAGACGGTTGAGATAAAACGACTAACATGTGGACACTCTCACAGAAATGGGGTGATTTTGATATAGGTGGTAGAGACGAAGTAGAGACAGTATAAATTGCGGAGGTGCTATGTTCGCCGCGGGCGAACTTCGCGCTCGTCCGACGTTCTACACTATGAACCTTTACTTTTATAGAGAGTAGGTGTTTCATATTTTGCGTTAATGTAAAGGTTCTAAGCGTAAATGTAATTTAAGAATGACGAGGTTCAATCTCCTTTCCATGTAGGTAATAAGTTTCTTTTTGCATAGCGCTTTTCTGCTTTTTGAATAATTTATTATTTTACGTAGACAAATATTTGCATAAAATATCATTTTAAACATGACCGGTCAATTACGAGTAGGCCTCGCAAACCGAATGTTCTTTACATCCCCATATTTATGTTGATTCAGCAGCGCCGTCTAGTTATGTGACTCAGCTATCAAGTAAACTTTTGAGACAGGTTTCTAAACTTCTGTTCTAAATCTGTCTCATTTTTTTTTTCTTTTAATCCGTTTTATTTTTCCTGTGATCTATATCACACTAATATTATAAGTACGAAAGTTTGGATGTTTGTCTGTTTGTTACTCAATCACATCATCACGGCCGAACCGATTTCGATAAAATTTGGTTTGTAAGTACATTTAAACCTGGATTAACACATAGGCTACTTTTTATTATTAAATTATATTAAACCACGCGTGCAAAGGCGCGTACGGAAGCTAGTATTTCTATAAGTCATAGTAATTTCAGAATATTCGGTTTTTTTTAAATTATAATAATTTTGCATATTGATACATTTTACCTATAGATGTTATATTATATTTTTGAAGATCTCTTTTAAATACCTTTATTTTGATACTGTAAGATAAGATAAGATAAGATAACTCTTTATTGTACACCAAAGTAAAATACAGAACATAATTTTTACTAACAAATTTAGTACAATGGGCGGTCTTATCGCTAAAAGCGATCTCTTCCAGACAACCTTAGTATGGACAGGATTATAACATATCACATGACGGCGGTGCATCTATATAAAATTAAAAACATACCTACATACTATAAACCTAAAATACTAATAATAACTCAAATTTAATTATAATAAAACAAGCAACTATAAAAATGGTTATGATGAATTAACAAGCAGCGACAACTTCAACGCAGGGACAGATAATGGGTGTGTACTTTTGTTTTAAAATTACTAATAGACTTGGATGTTCTTATAGAGAAGGGCTAATCGTTCCACAATCGTACGGCTGTTACAGTGAAGGATCGACCATAAAACTCTGTCGTATGGACAGGAGTTTTAAGTTGAAGGGAATCTGAAGAACGCAAATTGCGATCATTAGCCTGGTGGAGAAACTCAAAACGCTCCTTAAGATAGAAGGGAGAAGAAGGGTTAAAAAGGATGTACTCTATGTACATCCTGTACTCGATGGATTTGATAAATTTTTGTTTCACTGAAATCATATAGTCTATACTGATAGCCCAGCAGTGAGCTATCAGTTAAGCTGCCAATGACAATGATAAAGCCTATCTATGCTATGTCGCTCTTGTGATTCAGGGATTCAGACGATTCGAATGAAACCTCATAACTCAAAATCTGTTAAGCCGTTTAGCCTACACGATGCACCAAATGAACATACATATAAATACAAAAATATACACTAAAATTCTTCTTCGCAGTCAGTTATTCGGCAGTTTCACATCCTCCAACATTTCTGCTAAATAATTCTAAGAATCCAAAGCTTTGTGAAACTTTTCTCGTCGAACTCTGGCATTCTCGAAAAAAGTGTTACAGGGAATATTAACAAAAAATATGATGAATAGGTTCCGTCAGAGTGTGCTGGAAAATTACACGTGTATGATCTAGTAAACAAAAACATACTGTTTTTACAGCTAGGCACTTATTTCTGAAAATCCTCGAAACGCGTACAGGTTATTTTGAAACTAAAATAGACTAGTGGTTGGCCCCGAACTGAGATCTCGTGAATCTACCATTAAAACAAAAAAATATTATTCATAATCTTGCTATCTATCTAAATATACTATATAAATATAGGACTGCCTCCGTGGTGCAGTGGGCGTATAGCCGGCTGAGACGCAGGAGGTAGCGGGTTCGATTCCCGCCGCGGAACAAATGTTTGCATGATCTACAGATATTTGTTCCGTGTCTGGGTGTTTTTCTATATATTATAAGTATGTATTTACAAACAAAAAAGTATATAAGTATTCTATCAGTTATCTGGTTCCCATAGTAAGGTGCGTTGGGGTAAGATCGTAAATGGGGGAAGAACGTATTTGTTAAATATCTTCCGAATTCGTAGTTATTTTTCTAATCTGGCAACAAAGCGTGAGACGCCATTTTGTATTGCCCCGCGTCTCAGTCCGTGTTGGTCATTTCGACGCATCAGGTGTGAGTTATGCATGTTATACTGGGAGTGTCGTCTTAAAGGATAAATAACGAGATCCGGATTTACCCCAAACAACATTTTGCTGGATTTTTTGGTAAGTATTAGCTATTTTTTCAAATAATAAATCTTAGAGCTTTTAGGATATGTGGTGTCTTTTGATATTTCTGTTTAACACGTTAGCTGCGGCACCAATTTTTGCATACTTTCCGTTCCTGCGGCACGAGGTATAATCGGCCTGTACCGTGACCAGACGTTAGGGCGACACGCGGTCTATTAGACCCCACCTCCTTTTACAGACTAAAATCCATTTTCTGGCGCGAAATCAAAGATAAATGAGAATTTTGGTCCTTATTGATATAGACAGTGAATTGATGAACCCTAATCCACCGTCGCCCCGGGATCTGATGGCTAGTTTAGGAATTATTAGCAAAACAAAATATGGGATCTTATACACCTCGTAACGCACTGAAATAGGGCAAATTTTCGCTGCGATTAGTGATGGGAAAAATAATATCGACGTTTTTAAACTGTCTTAACTACGCAACGACTTGACCGATTTTGATCAATTATATCTCATTAGATCGTTTTAAAGGCAAAACCTGGCAAAACAACACAAAGCTATCAAAAGATACATTTTTTAAATAATCTAAATTGTGCTTGAAGGCGCCATAAAGAAAAAAAAACCGGCCAAGTGCGAGTCGGACTCGCGCACGAAGCGTTCCATTCTATACCATTAAGTGTTAAGTCCTAATAATAATAACATTATTATCACGATATAGAATAATAGGTAATTCTAGATATGTTGCAAAGTATTAGGTACGTCAATAATCGTTATTACCAATAATATCTTTAGGTATAATATACTTAAGTAATAATATCTTACACTTACTTTAGGTACATAGCTACCAAGATAAGAAAAAACTAGGTACTTACTGAAGATTTTTTCATTAAAAACTTACCTGTTTTGGCTCTGTTTCTGGGTTTTTTAAAATTAACTTCTTCCGACATCGTTTAGACATGTTCGGCGCTGTAAAAGGACGTGCTCTCCAATCGACGTGATGCACAACACTGGTCGCGGGAAGCTCGCGTTGAGTGCGGTACGAGGTCAGGGGAGATATGGGACGTTTTAGCCTCGTTCCGCACTGCATTAAAATTATATTAATTCAGTGCGGCACGAGGCCTAAGACATCCGGTACCAAGGTAGGTACACCACCGAGTCCGGAACCATTGTGATCTCAAATATATATTTATCTCTTTCCTACACTGGACCAAACCAAAGCTATGCCATTCGCACGACAGAGAAATTCACTTTTTTGCTTGCCGCACCACAGGGAAGTTGCATCAGGGGTGATTTAGGCCTCGCTTCGCACTTAACGTGTTAAAATAGGTTAAATAGGGATGTAGGCTGAGATCCGGACTTTCCCCAAGCAGATATTAATAGGTGAAGTTCGGACTAAAAATAATCCGATCATAACTGGAGTGAAAATGCATGTGGTTGTCAAACTTTATTTTAATCCGAACTTAAACCTCCGATGTTTCGTGGTGTTGCAATCTATCGTTATGTAGCTGAGCTGGTTGATAAACAAAATTTCTCATGATCTTGGTGTTTTGTATTTTGTTTATTTGATTCTTTTTGCGAGTGATTCTAAAGTGCATTAACCTCTTTAAGCTTAGAAACCTTCAAATGAGGTACAAATATAGTACGGTGACTTTAGAGACATTCCAATTTTAAAGAGTAGGTATTTGCTTATGTTTTTAAGTGAGTTCAACCTTTTTTGAATAAAATCGGATTGAGTTTTCAAATATTTGTCAAAATAAAATGTAATTTAAATAAAAAGCACTAAGGAGTATTGATATAACTTTCTACCCTCTTTTAACCCCGTAAGGGGATGAATTTCAATAAAATGCGAAACACGTCTTCCATTAATTCTCTTCAAAAAGGTTTATACAAGATTTGAAGTAGATTGGACCAAGGAATCACGTTGTCCGATACAAACTTTGCTCCCCTTTTTCACCCCCTTAGGGGTAAAATTTCAGTAAATCCTTTCTTATCGGATGCCTACGTCATATAAAGAAAACACCCTTCAAGTTTCAGGTCTCTTCGATCAGCGGTTTAGGCTGTGCGTTGATCCGTCAGTCAGTCATTCAGGACAAAGCATTTTACATGTATAGATTTCGTTTAATAAATACCTATCTGTACTCATTTAAGCATTTTCTTTGTAGGGTCATAATGCCGCGACAATATGAGAGAAAGTCACTGCGGGCAACATCGTATTCGCAGGAGGATTTAAGATCGGCAGTAGAACGAGTAAAAAGCGGAGAACTCTCTAATTATGCAGCATCAAAACTTTACGGTATCCCTACTTCTACACTTAATGACCATGTTAAGGAAAAAACAGGCTTGCTAAGTGAAACACTTGGCCGGCCCCCTGTAATCCCTATAGAGATGGAGAATAAGCTGGCATCTTGTCTTAGAACCTTGGAAAAATGGGGCTGGGGCTTATCTAGGACAGAAATTTTGGACTTTGTCTCAGAATTCATTAGGGCAAACAAAATTATTACACCTTTTAAAGACAACCGACCTGGGCCAGATTGGTTCATCTCATTTCGATTAAGACACAACCTGTCAATAAAAAAACCGCAATCTGTAGAGCATCTTAGAAAAAGAATGACAGATCCATTCGTGATCGCTGAATACTTTACTTTACTGAAAGAGACGCTACTGGAATTAGGTATACACAAACCTGAGCAGATTTGGAACCTAGATGAGACATCGGTATGTCTAGATCCAACGAAAACTAAAGTTGTTGGCGGCAAAGGCCTTCCATGCACAAGGACTACACAAGGTTCTGGGAAAGAAAATATTACAGTATTAACAACCGTCAATGCGGCTGGCACGAAATTGTCTCCTTTGATAACTTTCAAAGGTAAATACATGTACAATGAGTGGATGAGCGCGAATCAAACAGACAAATATGATTTTGAGATTTCTTATGATGATATTCTTATGTAATATAAATAAGCAGTTTAATAAAAGTTTGATCAGCAATAAATTGTAAGGTTTTATTTATATACCTATCCAACACATAAAAGTATAACCTATCCATCCTGCAATCTGCTAATTGATAAATAATTTTGACTGAAAGAAAAGCTTATCAGGGTCAGGAACATGAAAGTTTGAGAGCCATGGCAATTTGAGATTTGGTCTAGGGGGGTAAGATCGGACGTCCGAAACAAAAAAAAATAATAAATTACTGTTCCAAGTGACTTTTTTTACAAAACAAAAATTTCCAAAGATAATCTTGTAGGACGTATAAGAACGGATATTATCTTTCTATACACTCCCACAATGGCGATTTTAGAAGATAGTCCGATCTTTACCCATGAACGTCCGATTTTACCCAAGGTTTTAAAATTTTATTCGTATTTTAAACACCTCATAAATAGTAGTTGCTTCATTTATAACTACATAAAACACATTCTATCTATAGCTTATTTATTAACAATCAATTTTAACTATAATTTATTGTGCTAACTATTGTAACTTTCGTGCAAAATAAATTTTGCCAACATCTTCCAAATACAACTAAAAACCGTCCGAACTTACCCCAACGCACCTTACAAGTTCTGCTTAGTTTGGGGCTAGAAAGCGTTGTGTGAAATGTCCAGTAATATTTATATTTATTTATTTATACTACTATCAAAATAGTGCCACGAAATAAAAACCAACTTACTTGACCTACAGTTTCATTCAAATTACAGGTAACGGGAGTTCATGTTATTTGGTAAGCTTTTTTGGGGTACAAATTGCAGTTATTCTAGTTTCAGACTTTTGCCTATATTTGTGATACATAAGCTACACGCATACCAAATTACAGCATTGTGGGGTCACTGGTGTCCTGTGAATTTTGTCAAAATTTATTTTTTAGTATGGTTAATAACTCAAAAACTACAAAAAATTTACCAAAAATAAAAACGAGGTCAAAATGTACTAATAGACCTTTCATTTGACGTCTCATTTCACCTAATAGTCTCATTTTTTTTACCCCTGTTGAACCCCAATATCTCAACAACCCCCCAAAATTTTTAGCTCATTGAGTCATACCAAAATTGTGCCATCACCTATATAGCAAATTTCAGGATGATCGGATAAACGCTTCGAAAGTTATCCTCGGACAAACAAACATACGTAAATACATACATACATACAACGCCGATTTGCCCAAGTTGATTTGGAGACCTCGCTACGCTCGATCAATCAATCTGAGACAAATCTAAACTTTCATCAACGACCTCTGTAGCGCGATGGAGACGCATGAGATTGTTTGATTCCCACTGCGGGACAAACTGAATTATTATAACTAGTCTGAATATTGTGTTCACGTTATTCCTGCTACACGAAATCCTAGTGTGGGGATATTTATGCTACTGTTGTCTGTTACCTATTTACTTTGACTACATGAACACACACTGATCGAAGTTCGATCGTAATGCGCTTTTTAATTTTTGTAGTGTAAACTTCTTTAGACGCGTTGGGCAGTTTATGAGATGGGAAAAAACCATTGATCTCGCGACAATGTTACCGTTACTGACACTTATGCACATATATAAGTATCTCGTAATTGTTCACTTCTGTTGGCATTCTGTGCCTTTTTTTTTGAAGTGAAAAGTTCTTTATTTTGCATTAAGTTTTTTTTTGAGATGGAAAAAAACCATTGAACTCGCGACACCGTTACCGACACCTCTGTATTTAAGTATCTGTAGTGTAGTCTGTTAAGTTTTCACTTCTGTCGGCACTCCCGGAGTGCCACTATTTCGTATAAACTTTAACCATGCCAAATTTCACACCCCTCTGTGAGCGCAATAAGCTTAGAAAGGGGTACAAAGATTTCTTTACACGTAGGTATTTACAGACACCGTAAACATAGGGAGCCAAAGAATTAGTTGTATTTATTTCACATGGATGTAAGTCTTTCTTTATTTAAAAGTATATTAAGCAGCCCTTTGAAAGCTTTTTAATATGGACACAGAGAAATGAGTTAAAAACTTTTTCTGTACAATATTAAAATTCTAGCAAATAGTTAAAGTAGTTGCCCAGTCCTGGCAAATTAAAATGAAGCTTTATTTGTACTTATTATATAACTTTTAAGCCGAGCCTTTCATATTTAGAATGTTTATTCTTAGATCTAAGGAATTATAAAAAATAAATCTATATATACAGGGTGTTTGGTAATATACTGACGATATTGAAGTGACGGTTTCTCAAAACATAAAAAAAGACTTCTCAAAAAAAAACTACTAGTTATATTAACAAATTTTAAAGAAAATCGACTATGTTTAGATGATTAATTCGATATAAAACATACTGCTCACTCTTGCAATCGACATCCACAAATAAAGGCCGATTTGATATCTCTTTAAGAAATGGCTTCGGGGTTTGGGTAAGAAAGGGGCATTAAGAGATACAGTATCTGTGATTAGATGGCAAGCATTATGCAATAGCACAACATAAGTTTAATAAAGTGTTTGTTTTTACATGCCAAAATAAATTTCACAATTCTATGGTAAATATTTTTCAAATTTATTTATTATACTCATCAAAATAACCCCTTTCATTTTTGTGCGTATATTATCAAACATCCTATATACAAAGTCGGGTCAGTTACACCATTTTTAACGCAAAAACGGCTGGATCGATTTTGATGATCTTTGATTTGTCTCCGCCCCGAATAGCAGAATACCTATTAAAATATCGGAAAAGTTCACGCAAAAAAACATTATGAAGAAAATTCATATTCTCATACATAGATTCAGCTAATGATGGCCGATTGACAATTCTACCGGCGGCGACATTGGCAGCCCGCGTCATATGCATGTCAAAGCGGTACGATGTTCGCCGGGTCAGCTAGTATTTAATAAAATATTAATAGGTACTTAATGTATTAACTTTTTGAAGACTACAATATTCAGGTAGATGGCGTCATATACCTCCAACATTCTTATATTGACGACCTCCATGGCACAGCGGGCGAAAACCCAGCTGAGACGCAGGAGGTAGCGGGTTCGATTCCCGCTGCGGAACGAATGTTTGCATGATATTGTTACGCCGAGGCTGTTAAACAATGAGTAATAATCGAACTTTCTCGAACGCTTTTGTCTTGCTGTGTTATTGTTGCTATTGTTTGTGGTTTCGCAGAATGGGTAGTGGCCATTGTGTCGAGGGACCGACCCTTTCCTGGAAGGATCGACATCGTTCTCGAACAATCGAAATGTGTGCGATATAAATAGGCTGGAGAGATGGCCGGACGGTCAGTCTCAGTTAGTGAGTGAGTCTCAGCGAGGCCCTGGAGGACTGACGTGGAGCAGGGTCTCGTGTGAACAGTAGTTGCTCGCGAGTCAGTCTGGATTAAGCTATACGAGCGATCATTTCGGTGACTTTAAGTGGTGCAACAGTGGTGTGAATTAGTGTGTTGTGATTACGTGTGACCAAGTTCGTGTATTCATCGTTTAGTGTTGAATAAAAGTGTTATTTTGGTTGGATAGATTCCCATTATTTTATCCCGAACCCTCAGCTCGTAACAATATACAGATGTTTTGTCCGGGGTCTGGATGTTTGATTAGGTATATATTATAAACATGTTTTTACAAAAAACAAATTGTACAAGTATTCTATCAGTTATCTGGTTCCCATAGTACAAGCTCATAGCGCTGTGTGAAATGTCCAGCAATATTTATTTATTTATATTACAATGACAAACTGTATTCTAGCTAGAAGAAGGGTAAATCAAACGCCTCGCTATACAAATACCTAAATACATTATTTTAGTTTTAGCCACAATTTAAAACTACTGTGACTTACCAACATACATACATATAGATTCAATGTCCTTTATATTTCAAATTCTTTAGTATAAATTTGTATTATCAAATCGTATTATCCTGTACCTGTGCGGAAGATCAGCGCGCTGCGTACTCGTATTTACTAGTGAGTGGCGCATTATGCTGAGCCGGATCCTAGTTTGTCGACGCTCCTAACCTATATATTTATTATACGCAGCCACTATATTATATATTCTATTTTTATTATTATTTTAGTTTCTTATATTACTGTAGAGAGAGAGCTTACAGTAGCTCAACGGGCCAATGGTGCGTGCCATGCTCGGTATATCACCCTTGGACCACATACCCAATGTCGAAATCCGACGTCGCACAAAGGTTGTGGACGTGGGTATGAGGATCCCAGGGCTGAAGTGGAGATGAGCTGGACACTTGGCTACGTGGGATGACGGGCGTTGGACGCAGGCGATTGCAGAGTGGTGGCCAAGGGATGCTCGTAGACGAAGAGGCAGACCACCCGCCCAATGCTCGAATGACATTGAAAGCGTAGCTGGGTATCAATCGATGAGACTCGCAAGGGACCGGAAAGAATGACGTAATATACCCAACAGTGGGTGCACACGGGCTGAGATGATGATGATATTATCGTGCTGTCTTTGTTTAAATAATTGTATTTTCTTTCTTCTTTCTTTCTAGTTAAACAATAAACATCTAATTTGGGTGAAAAAAGATAGATGAAAAAATGTTTATGTTTGATGGGGACATACTAAGCGATCTTTACCTACCTGGCTATCTGAAAGTGTACATAAACCAAACTACGAAAATATCGACAAAATACGTCATACTCGTAAGTTGCTACGAGACCCTGTTTATAGAAGAAACCACATTACTGCGAAGATCTGATTTTGGTGTCTAATTGGAAGTAACGATAGCATTCGGTTGTTTGTTCAACATATTTACGTTTACAAATGAGAATGGAGACTGAGAGGTAAGCTGGATTTATGTCAATTATTTTCTAGATAATAGAATCCAAAGGGTCCTGTATATTAATTAACACGAACAAGGCCATTCTATTTAATTTGTATATCAATGTTATTCAACTGTTTAGAGTGGGTGTAGCCCCGTAGGGAATAGTATGCTTTCATTATTTCTGTAAAAACGTAGATAGTTAACTAAATATAATTACAATCGTGCCAGCTACTAATACTTTACCAAATGTTCTACCTCAACACTTTGCTTGGGTGATCTATGCCATCATATTTATCGAACCTTATTATTGTTGTTTTTGCGATAAAGTTGAGGCAGTTGTGAAATTTACAAATCACTCAAGAGGTTCTGATCATAAGTTGTTTGAGAGTGTTTCTGTAGAATTACTCGAAGAAGAAAGTATTGTCTTACGGTTAGAACCCCCCATATGGTGTAGAGATCTGTTGCTGGGAAACGATAAGGAAAGCCCGCACTCACTTTCAGGATCGCTCTTTGGCTCTCTCCAATTCTATGGTATGTGACTTTGCTGCAGCTCCCCACGAGATGATACAGTGGCCAAGAATGGGCTGGGCTAGAGCTAAGTAGACCATCTTGATCTTCTGAAAATATATCCCTCACACCACCGCAATTTTTTTATTTTTTATTTATGTGATAACTAGAACGACTTTAGATTAGATTAGATAATACTTTATTGAACACCATGAAACAAATACATGTAAAAAATCTATGGATACAATTGGCGGTCTTATCGCTAAATAGCAATCTCTTCCAGACAACCTTTGGATGGAATGGACTGTGTAGACATTACCTGGGGTGTAATGGTGCACCTAACATACTACATATACATACATATGTACATACATACTAATACTAATGATATAAAAATATAAGATATAAAAATTACATAAATGAAAATTACATGAATGAACCTAAATAATAACTACTCATAACAATTTATAGATACATACTTAGACTTATTTAAGAAACAAATAATTATTAATAAACACATATATATTTAGCGACAAATACTCAGATAGCAGTTCTCTGAGCATACGTTTAAAAATGGCAAGTGACTTGCCACATCTGATAGCTACAGGCAGCGCGTTCCATAACCGTACATCCTGCACTGTAAAATACTTATCAAAGTAGGAGGAGGAGTGTACAGGTGTCCTGAGTTGGAGTGTGTCAGATGAACGCAAGGATCGAGGATTGGATTGATGGAGGAAGCGTTCTTTAAGATAGGAAGGTGAGGAAGGGTTGAACAGGGTGTTATATAAATGTTGAAGGATGTGAGTATCCCGGCGAAGGCGTATGGGTAACCACTTGAGCTTACTGCGAAATTCGGACACATGGTCATACTTCCGCAAGCCGAAGATGAACCGGATGCCAAAGTTTTATAGATGCGATAGGGGACTTTTTGGATTGACAAAATAATGAAACCACAAAAAGTTCGGTTCGTTTTCATTTCGGTATGTATTAGGTACGAGTGGTACGGAGTACCTATGCTACGTTTTTATAGTTTTTTCAGAATCGGAAATATGGATGCGCTGCTGTTTGCATTAACTTTGGAAGTGACGTTGCTGCAAATTCGAATACTGGGTAAGTATTTATGTAGAACATTGTAGGTACACATCATTTTTTCGCTAATTATCATTTGTTTTACATCGTGGGTAAAAATATAATATTTTGGAACTGGATAAGAGGAATGACTATTTTTACAAGCTTTTATGTAACTTGCAATGTTTGTTATTTAATTAGTTTGTTATATTAGTTCATACAGGGTGTCTCAAAATAAAGTTTATATTTGTTTAGATTACTGCGCGAACGGCGAACGAAGTGCCGCCACAGCGAGGGTTTACATTTAGACGATATTATTTTTAAGAAATACATTCCAGAATTGTGTACTTTTATCAGACTAATATTATAAATGTGAAAGTTTGGATGTTTGTTTATTTATCTGTTTGTTACTCAATTACGTCAGGTACAGTGAACCCTCAAAAAACTCAAGTCGTTGTAGTAGGAAGCTCTCGCACGTTATCAAAAATAGACTGGACAGCTATTCCTAGTGTAGAATTTAATGGTGTGACAGTTCCTTTCAGCAAACACGTTAAAAACTTAGGTATACTAATAGACAGTTCCATGTCGTGGGTTCCGCAGCTTGAGTCTGTGAGTAAAAAGATGTTTGCATCTGCTGGCTCGCTTAGGAGGCTGCGTAACTTTCTACCTACCGCTACAAAAATTGCGCTTGCACAGTCACTTCTTCTCCCCGTTCTTGATTATGCTGACGCCAGCTATCTTGACCTTACGGAGGACCAACTAAACAAGCTTGAGCGTCTGCAAAATTTCTGCATTCGATTTATTTTTGGACTCCGTAAATTTGATCACATCTCCGAATTTCGTCTCAAACTCAAGTGGTTACCTATTCGTCTTCGCCGGAATGCTCATATCCTTTCTCTTTTGTACAACATCCTCCAAAATCCCTTAACCCCTTCCTACTTGAAGGAACGATTTGAGTTCCTTCACTGCTCTAATCCTCACTCGCTCCGATCATCTGAAAATTTGATGCTGAAAACCCCAGTGCATAGAACTAGATTCTATGATGATTCCTTTACAGTTCAAGCAACACGTCTTTGGAACACATTACCGGTCTCAATACGGCAAGCTCCATCATTAGCCACATTTAAAACAAGAGTGAAAATATTTTATCTCTCAGAAACGTCGTAGTGTCGCTATATATATATATATGTATGTGTGTTTATGTATATTTTTATTTAATTTTATTTATCGTAGGTATATATTGTCAATATTTATTTAAGTATATTGTTTTAGTTTATTGTAAATGATCAGCGTTCTGTTAGTATATACCCCCCTCCATTATTGTAATGTTACAAAAATCCTCTCCATCCAAAGGTTGTCTGGAAGAAATCGCTTCTAAGCGATAAGACCGCCCATTGTACTTGTTGCTTTGTGAATTTTTATATTTTTTGTTAGTTTCTTGTGTGGTGTACAATAAAGTATTTTCATTCATTCATTCATTCATACGTCGTAACGGCTGAACCGATTTCGAGGAAATTTAGTATAGGTACTATATGTAGATTATAACCTGGATTATCACATAGGCTATCTTTTATCCGATAAATCAGTTCCCATGGGATAAAAATTGGGTGACAAGTCAAGTTGCAACAGCAAATTTAGCTTTATTTCTGGGTTACCTACATTTAGTAGTGTAACGCGTATGAAGTCGCGGGCAACAGCTAGTATCATACAAAATAGTATAATGTAACAAAATGATGTGTTTGATTTACTTCAAAGTTTATCTTCTTCTTTTTAGAGCAATTAAATAAAAGCTTGTTTAAAAAAAAATATTTATACAATTATGTTATTAACTGATTAGTTCTCATAATTCAAACGAGTCTATTGCCCTCTTGCATAGTTAAACATTTAATCTAGTACGAAATTATATGTTACCATTATTTGTATCATAGGGAGGTAAGTTTTGCTTACAAAAACAGCGGGATCCTATAGAACCACACAGTTTCCTATTTAAAAGGTTTTAATTAAGTCAACTGCTGCCATCTATTGGTATTGAAATGAACCTACTTACAGAGGGCAGCACTGAGCTCCGTGCACAATGTTGGAGACTTGACAGCAAAAACGAAAAGCTCCAGCGCGAAAAGTTGACGAGGGACCGGTAAGTAGGTTCTGTTCAAAATACAGAGATGTCACTGGACTAGCTAAATAAATGGGATGCGATTTGCTGTGCGAAAAAACTGAGTTCTACATTTTATTGTTGGGTCACAGATTTAAAAACGAGAAGGTTCTGAGGTGTAGCGCACGTTAATATATTTTGTATGGCGTAGTCCTAGGGCTACGAAATGCTACGGCCTACGACCGGTGGACGGCTGCACGTATAAATTATTATGTAGAAATATTTTATGAAGTGGTTTTAAACTGGGGTCTAGACAAAGTATCAGAACTGTACTAATATGGTGACGGGGGAAAAAAACCAATGAAGATTACTGCCTAAAAAAGCCACATTCGGATTTTCAGGGATACCAAATGCATGATACAATGTAACAAGATAGCAAGAAAATAATGTTTTCATCACTCGTGCTCTGAAAGTTAGTCATTGAGCTCGATACCTAATGCGTAAATTCAAAAATAGAATGAGGCTCATTGCATTCATAATATACTGAAATGAAATACAACCTCCATGAGAAATACTTATATAATTACTGATTAAAACGGGTATTGGCTGTGTAACAACAGCCGAAACGTCGGGATAACAAATAAAAAAAGGTACAAACGCGATAAATACCCGTTTTAATCAGCAATTATGTACAGTGATCGCGAAAGTTTGAAAAATCTTTATTTCTATTTATAAATAAAGGTAAAACATCCATAAATATGCTTTAATGAAATAAAACCTCCATGAATAACGAATCCTTATTTCTATTAAAAAAAGAGGCTATAGTTTAGTAGTGAAAAAAAAAAACAATGGATGCCGGGAACGCAAACTTCTTTTTTGGAACAAACTGTTTTAAAGACTATTAATTTCCTCGCATTCGAGATAAAAAGTTATGTTTAAGTACTGTGAAAGTACTCGGGTGTAAGCGATCAATTGCACCCGAGATATGTTGGCGTAATGAGACGCCCCTTGTATAACAATGTTCTATTTATTTTCTTATTTCAGGGTTTGTAACCAAATTATTTTTGTTTTTCTTTCAGGGACATGGTGAAAGATGTTATATGCAGAACTCTCATAGAAGTAGCGGAGAGTGGAGAATGGTCCACTTTGCAGAAATCAGTGAATATTCTCATCGAGCGAGCCTCGTCTGCAGTTTCTGAGCGGTTACAATACGAACAGTTGCGGAAGTAAGATTCTCATTTTCAGAACTTGGACGTTTGTGGCACACCGAAGGTAATGTTACAATGTTCCAAATGTTCGGAAAAAAATATTTTGTGTAGACATGACGTTTTGTGTCCACGCCCTAAGACGGTGACGGAATAATTAATAAATAATAAATAAATAAATATTGCTGGACATTTCACACAGCGCTATCTAGCCCCAAACTAAGCAGAGCTTGTACTATGGGAACCAGATAACTGATAGAATACATAAATACTTTTTTTTGTAAATACACACTTATCTTCTTCTCTAATATATAAAATTCTCGTGTCACAGTTTTCGTTGCCATACTCCTCCGAAACGGCTTGACCGATTTTGATGAATTTTTTTGTGCTTATCCGGTATCTATGAGAATCGGTCAACATCTATTTTTCATCCCCCTAAATGTTAGGGGTAGTCCACCCCTAAATTTATTTTTTATTTTTTAGACAAAATTTTTAATTTCTATTTTTTTATGATACAACATACAAAAATACATACAATCCTCAATTTTCACCCTTCTACGATCAACCCTTATTTTTTTATATGGCAAAACAACGTTTGCCGGGTCAGCTAGTAATATGTAGAAACACACCCAGACCTGGAACAAATATATGTAGGTAGATCATGCAAACATTTGTTCCGCGGCGAGAATCGAACCCGCTACCTCCTGCGTCTCAGTGGGCTATTCACCAACTGCACCACAGAGGTTGTCAAATAGTTGTATTCTTGGTAATACAGAGGAAGCCTTTCCCCAGCCAGCTGGGAAAGTATATCTAGCCTATTGGCACTCATTCAATCATTTTGTCACCTAAACGATTTTATGAAATTTTGTCAATGTCATCATGTCCTAAACCTTTTGGACATTCTAACATCCAATCCCGACATGACCGCCGAGTCCTTAATCGGTGCCAACAGCCTAGGCTAGATAGACCTTCGGAACTCTATGATTTGTTTTCTATAGCAGTTATCTATAAATAAGAGCTTCATGTTCGTACTTTCTCTTTATTTTATTCAGGATTTTTAATGCAGCATTGAAATTATTAAAAAGAATTTATATGTTAGTGTATAACCGAATCTATAATATTTCTCTGTGATAGGTATAACTAAAAGCAAAAAAGAAATAAATAATAAATAAATAAATATTGCTGAACATTTCACACAGCGCTATATATCTAGCCCCAAACTAAGCAAATCTTGTACTATGGGAACCAGATAACTGATAGAATACTTATATACTTTTTTTTGTAAATACGAGTACATACTTATAATATATAGAAAAACACCCAGACACTGAACAAATATCTGTAGATAATGCAAACATTTGTTCCACGGCGGGAATCGAACCCGCTACCTCCTGCGTCTCAGCCAGCTATTCGCCCACTGCGCCACGGAGGTCGTCATTAGTTAGTATTGTTACGAGCTGAGGGTTCGGGATAAAATAATGAGAATGAATCTAACCAAAATAACACTTTTAATCAACACTAAAACGATTAATACACGAACTTAGTCACAAGTAATCACAACACACTTATTAACACCACTGTTGCACAATAAACCACTAAAAGTCACCGAAATGTTCGCACGTATAGCCAAATTCAGACTGACTGTCCGGCTTTTTTTTTTCGGATGGACAATACTCGCTGGCTAGGCCTCTGAGGCCGTGACAGCTTAACCGAACTTTTGGCGAGCGCAGATGGCGCTCAGCCTAGTAAGTTATTTAGGCAATTAGCGCAAGGGCACCACTTAGGTACGAGCCTCGGCTTGGGCAGTTGCCGGGGTGGGAATAGGAGAGAAACGCCCGGGTACATGTCTGTACCTCGTATAGGCGGCGACTGAAGGGACTCATCGACCTCGCCGGCGAGGTCGGTGTTTCTGTGAAGTGTTTGCTCTGTCTGATATAGATGACTCAAATATCGCTTCCGCATTAGCGAAGGTGATTTCGTCATCCGGGTCTCCGAGAACGTGTCTCGGACGACGGAGGAGTTGACTGTCCGGCCATCTCTCCGGCCTATTTATATAGCGCACAGTTCACAACACTCGAACGTCTCGATCGTTCCAGGAAAGGGTCGGTGTTTCGACAGAATGACCACTCCCCATTCTGTGCAACTGCAGGTAAAAACACAGCATGCAGGTATATTGCATACCAAGTATTACGTATTCCCTGATACAGTAGGTAAGCCGAGAGCTATCGAGAAATTTCGACTATTACTTATTGTGTAACAGCCTTGGCGTAACAGTATGATGGCCCAGATCTGATGCAGATCCCTCACCTGATTCGATGAAAAATAACCTGTTTGTTTAAGGACACTTAATGAAATAATTGAAGAGTTAAGGGAAAAGAGAATCCAATGGGCTACACGACTTCGCAGTGCTGATCACCAGACAGCCATCATTCGAGACAAGATCAACGTAAGGGCAATGCATAATCAATATCGCCTCAGATAAGTTCCAATTGACTTTCTATCAACTTTCAATGCTATCAACCTGGCATCAGCAATTATCGATGCTCAGTCAATAGCACCCAATAATATCAATCCATGGCTGCATTGGCTAAAGCATTGCCAATTAGAGGTGGAGATGCAGGTTCAAGTCCCGCTGGATAATTTTAAGGTTGCATTTTAAGATAGCAAGCTGATTTATAAATTATAGTCTTGCGTTTGAACCATTTTTATCCTAATTTCGATCAGCTCGCCGCGTTTTCGATTAATTAGAACCTAATCGAAACCGCGAATTTAAATTACTATAAATAATATATTAGGTATTTCTCTGTGCTTTATGGTAAGAAGTACCACAGATAAATAAAATAATTATTCTGAGGTATAATCATAGCAAGTTTCATCATCGTCTAACGGAAATCAACTGAAATATAACAATTCAAATGGCAGAGAAATTTTGTTGCCTAGGAATAGGTCTAGGTTTCACTTTCAGTCAACCCTAGGTATCTTTGCCTATCCAACTAATAGTTCACCCGTCTTTACAGGATGATCAACTAAACGCCAACGTGCGTCTGGCTTACGCAGAGAAATGGGTTGTCGCTCGTGCAGAAGCCCTCGATCTTTTATACCAGAAACCTCGCAAGCCACTACCAAATATGGATCATGAGCAACGCGTTCACGAAGAACTGTTGAAAGCCTATGAGATACAGATTAAAGTAAATAACAAGCATTTATGGCCCCCCTGATGTTACGTGGTAATCATCGCCTAAAGCAAAATATTGCCTGTAGGTCACGCAACTCAGAAACGTGCCCTATGGTGCACTGCCCTGCGTCCAACTTGAGGCATACAGGTGTAAAGACCTCATGTGCCTGTAATTTCACCGGCTACCATACCCTTCAAACCGAAACACAGCAGAAATAGGTATGGTGGGAGTACTTCCCCGGGCGAGCTCTTTTACAAGGAGTTCTACTACTCATAAAAAATCTATCAAATACGCTTAGGAGCTTAAAGCTGAGGCAGGACCTGTTTGGGCATGCGTGGCACGGAGCGGGACTAGTTAGTACATCTACCTACTGGCTGGGTAGGTACTTGTGTTCTACCCATGTTATAATATCTCATTCTACTGTATTTTTCCTGTCTATCTACTATTTTGTTTGTGATCCGTTCTGTGTTTCTTTGTGTGTGTCGAATAAAATATATACTATTCTATTCTATTCTTAGAATTTTGAGAGAGAGAAAGAGTGCCTTTCGTTATACTGCTTTTGCGGGGTAGAAAGATCCTGTTGTTACAAAATCCATTATTATATATTTTGATCAGAATAAATTTTGGTTGAAGGAGCGCGAAGAATCCTTTGTTTATTGGGAGCAGCGTCACACCACCGACACCACTCACATTAAGGCCAGGCTAGCTGCTAAATGTGAGCAACTTCGTGTAGCTACCTTGCGACATGAAGAGCTGCAGAAATTGGTAAGAACCTTTAAAGTTGGTACCTTTTTACTCATCGGTATAGGAACGGTACCGGCTTACGCTTAAATCAAGTAACTACACACAGTAAGAGTTGGCTGGTTTAAAATCATAGTGGATGGCACAATCTAAGTACCACAAGAAAAATACAAAGGAGTTTTACACACGGATAATCTCTTTCTGTGGACGCTGCCGTTTGATTTGCGTAAGCGCTGCGGTATCTTAAACGTTTGTTCGTTATTAGTTTACCTCATGCGCATCATTTTCCATATTATGCATCCATATGCAGTAGAATATTTCGTTCCTAATTGGTAATTCGACTTTCAGTTCGATTTGCATGAAGGCGAGATGCGCTCCTGGCTGAACTTCAAACGGGAGCGTGCAGCGCGTTTGGCGCGTGAAGAGCGCCTGCGAACATCGGCGATGAGGATACAGGCGTGGTGGCGCGGCAACATGGTGCGGAAGGGGCTAGGCGCTTTCCGCTTCATGCGAAATTTGAAGAAGAGTCCGTCTAAGAATAAGAAGAAATAAATATTTGTTTTAATAAGTCCTTTTATATATTACCTAATAAATAGAGATAAAATTGTTTATTAGGTACATACCAATTACCTACCAAAAAAACGTAAGTAAATCTGTGTTATGTACATACAATTTAACAGTTTCCCCAGGGCAGAGCCCAGTCTTATACCATAAATACACTTTCGACTTCCCAACGACACCAAATGGCGTACTTGTGGGAATATTCGCAGATGACACAGCGCTTATTGCAAACCCAACTATAGCATCGAACGTGCTCCAAAGAAGCGTAGACGAAGTCTCAACCTGGCTCAAAGACTGGCGCAATAAGGCAAAGGAAATCAAGTCAGTGCATGTAACCTTCGCACTCAGGCAGCTCGTGCCCCGCAGTCGAACATAATGGAGTCCAAATACCTCAAAACAAAGACGTGAGCTGCCTTGGCATACATTTGGATACATATCTCATATGGTTTTGGAGTTATGATGATAAATTACGAAAAAATACTATTGCCCCTTCCCCTTATCTCCGAAAATTGGGAAGTGAAAAATCTGAAATAAATATGATCGATCGATAATTAAATATCCAAAGATTACAGGAAAACTATACCGAAGTTTCTAACTAAAACAGTTTTTTAGATATCTGTCTATAAAGTTTTCTTAGTTTACCGATCACTTAACTAGATGGCGCTGCTTAATTTAGGTACATAAATAAATCTAAGTAGGTTCGGAACCCTCGGTGCGCGAGCCCTACTCGTACCGTCTGGTTTTATTCCCTAGAAACGCACTAGGTACATTTATCAGCAATTAGCTTCCGCCAGCGGCTTTGCACGCGTTGTTTGTCTATAAAAAGTAGCCTATGTTTGAATCCAAGTCATAATCTATCAAAACACCAAATTTTATCGAAATCGGTTCAGCAGTTACGACGTAATTGAGTACCAAACAAATAAACATCCAAATTTTCACATTTATATATTATGTGTCATAGGGTTGTGGCAACAATACGCAATGTGGCGTTAAGGATTAAAGTCATTGTCAATGTCAGAGCAAACCTCGCGGGTTGCCGACTGTCAGTCAGTTCGTTTCGTTCGTTCCTTTTTCTGTCAGTCAGTCAGTTGCACGCTTTCGCTCTGTGTAGTAGCTAGTGTTGTTTGTGTAATTTTATGTCTCTCGCTAGAAAGTTTTCTCCGAAGCAAAATATTTTCTAATTTTAACACGACATAAAGTCTTACGAACCAAAAATAATTAAACAGGTGCTGTGCATTTATCGAACTGTGGACATTTCAATACATATTATTTAGGTTTCTTGAAATTTCCAATTCTCGGAAAGTTGGATTGTCGTGCATGAGATTCGGTGAGTAATCCTTACTGTAAAAGTATTTTTAAGTTAAGAGTTGTATTGTATTCAAATTGGTTTCATTGCTAAGACTGCGGTAAGTATAAATTTAAAGTATATACTATGAAAATATGTTTAGCTTAGCTCCTAATTTAATTTGACACCGGGAACTTACCTAGGTATGTACTAGTTATTTGGTTGCTATGTGTACCTGTTTTAGGCGGTTATTTTTGTTGTAATTATTTTATATTTAGTAGTATACTCTTTAGTATTTTTTCTCATCTACACATCTTGTAGGCATCTGTTCTTCTCCACCTGACCTTTAATTTATTTATGATATAGAGATCTGGCATTGCTATGGTATGGTAGGTTTTTTGTTTACTCACAACTGTATTATCTTTTAGAAAATTAACAAATATACTTACCACAAAAATTAAAAGTAAACAAAAGTTTAGCATTTTACCTACACTTGAAAGATATAGAGTTTTGTTGCTTTATGTTTTTATATGACTTATCGATGAAAAGGAGGACATCATAATATGGACTACTTACAATGCCCTAAAAAGTTTTTTTTTAAATTTGAGTTACTTTACTTCTGATATACCTACCCTGGTAATACTATAAAAAACTTAGTTTTATACTTATTGTAAGTAATGTTTCTTTTATAGATTTTGGGTACCTACCCTATACCTAGGTATATTGATTTAATTGGTGCCTAATTAACATAATTAAGTGATACCTAATTAAGTCAGTAATCTGACTCAACTTTACGATTAATTGTTTGACCAAATAACACTCATGATCCAATGGAAATCAATCATTCACATAATGTACCTACCTGGCCTATTAACTCTGTATGGGAAAATGCACATATTTAAAAATTTAATTTTTTTTTAACTAGGTTTTCATCAATAACGTTCACGCACAATTTTGCCTAAATTGCTTATAATAAAAGCTAAGAGGATCCCTAGATGTTCTTAGTCAAGCAAATAATGTTGTAGGGCTTATCAAATGGCTCAAACATTTCCCAGCTCTGCTCAGTAAAAAACTAAAACTAGGTACTCTGCATTTTTTTTTTATTTATTATGATAATACTTTGTTCATGTATGTTTATGATAATAATTTGCACATCAAATGTAAAAATAGATGATCTTAATGCTTACACATTTTCTACCAGCAAAACCCATGTGGTAGGAGATAATGATGGTTGGCGTACTACAAAAACGTAAATAGGTAGGTAGGTACGAATTACGAATGTACAAATGTTTTTGTCCTTAAAATAGGCTCACCTGTGATGTACCTACCTAACATAAAACCACATCGAAATGTAAACTTAAGTAGCAAAGCAGATTTACTAAATGTTATTTTCGTTAATATTATATAATATAAATAAAAAAAAAGGAAAGATTTATTTGTAATGGATTGAATATCATATTTTAGCTATTACTAGCTGACCCGCCCGCGGCTTCGTACGCGTGGTTTGTCAATAAACATTACCCTCCTTCTGTGCAGTCGCGTAAAGTGTATCCCGTCTCAAGCCCATTCATAATCTATCTAGGTATACAGGTACCAAATTCCATCGCAATCGGTCGAGCCGTTAACTCGTGAAAATGTAACAAACAGATAGAGACAGTTACTTTCAATCGGTATGTACGTGGATTATAACCTAGATTAACACATAGGCTACTTTTTGTTGACAAACAACGCATGCGAAGCTGCTGGTGGAAGCTAGTTATTAACCTTCCTCTTGAATCACTCTATCTATTGCTGAAAACTGCATTAAAATCCGTTGAGTAGTTTAAAAAATCTAAGGTAACAAACAGCGGAAGCAACTTCATTTTATGCTATGTAAAGGAGATAAGTAGGTAGCTATACTATAGATTTTTAAGTAGATAAATAAATGTATTTTTATTCTTATAATTATTTGTTATTCAATGTTATCAGATGCATTGAGTTAGAATATTGATTGATAGTACCTATGTGAGCCCACACCTCATGTATTAAGATTTCTAGGAAAGCAATTCCAAGGTTGCCTTGCCTTGCATACATACTCGAGTGAATTGCAATTTGCGTTGCGCCAATGCCTTCTAGAATCCCATAAGCAAATATAGTAGGTATGATAAAGGAGGTTGCCAACTACACCATATTATATGGTATCCTAACAGTATATAGGTGCATACCATATTTTTAATAAAAAAAACATCGTAGGCTCAATAACCATACTTTATGCACTATCGACATACCGAAATTATTCTTCAAATACGGAATAGATCTTAGTTTTTTCGTAAAACGCAACGCGCATTTTGTTCCAATAACCTATATTTTTTTGGCACTGCTTTAAAATGCCATATTTGGTCTGAAAATGTTGGTACTAGATAGGTACATGCTTACAGCCTGAAAGCTTTTGGAGTTATAATCCATCAGATGCTAGTAATCATGGCTTATCGTTATAGAAGGTAGCCAAAACCTGCCTACCTTCTTACTTAGATTAGGATTGATTTAAATAAATAAATAAATATTGCTGGACATTTCACACAGCGCTATCTAGCCCCAAACTAAGCGGAGTTACTATGGGAACCAGATAACTGATAAAATACTTATATACTTTTTTTTTGTAAATACATACATAAAATATATAGAAAAACACCCAGACAAGGAACAAATATCTGTAAATCATGCAAACATTGTTGTGGGAATCGAACTGCGCCACGGAGGCAGTTGTTTTTCAAGTAAATATTTTATAGTGTGCAATAAAGTATATTCTATTCCACCTTCTCAAAGGATTAGCCAAAGATCAAATCTAGTCAAATTTATGTATGCTTATTAAAGTTCCAGACTTAAAATGCCTAACTCAAAGAAAAGTGTGAAAGCTTTATTTACATCACGAATTAATCGAATTAGGTAACCATGTCCTAGATACAAAATATATTTTGAATTTCGATTACTAGTAGGTACGTGGAAAAAGCCTTCATGCTTGGTAATAACTGATTTATATAAAGGAACAAAAAATATATTAAACTAGTGGCTCGCCCCGAACTGAGATCTCGCGAGTCTCCGATTAAAACAAAAAAATATTTTTTGTAATCTTTGACTATCAAAATAGTACCACGAAATACATAACCAAATAACTTGACCTACAGTTTCATTCAAATTACAGGTAGCGGGAGTTCATGTACGTGGTTAGACTTTTTGGGGTACGAATTGCAGTTATTCTGGATTTCAGACGTTTGCATAGATTTGTGTCAGTTAAGCTACACGTGTACCAAATTACAGTACACTGGTGTACCCTGTGAATGTTGTCAAAGTTCAGTTTTTATTATGGCTAATAACTAAAAAAAAAACTAAAAATAAAAACGGAGTCTAAATTTACTAATACAAAAGACCTTTCATTTGACGTTCCACTTGACCTAATAGTCTCATTTTTTTTACCCCTCTTGAACCCCAATATATCAACAACCCCCAAACATTTTTAGCTCATTTAGTCACACCAAAATTGTGCCATCACTACCTACCTATCTATCAAATTTCACGATGATCGGATTAACGCTTCGAAAGTTATCCTCGGACAAACAAACATACATACATACATACAACGCTGATTTCCCAAGTTGATTTAGAGATCTCGCTTCGCTCGATCAATTCCAAGGATTATCAAGGTCATCTGCGATTTTAGGAATTGCTGGGGTCGATCTCCTCAGTAACGGCGGATCCTTGGATCCTCAAAGATTCTCTTAATAGGTCCTTACATTAATTAAATTAAATTTGATATAATTCGACGAAACATTGACTGAGCGATACGGATTTTGTACCTAATAAATTACCTTCCTATAATCTATAGAAACATTGCGACGATCGAGGTTTATTTCAATCGGTCTGCAAACGAAGGTAGTAACGGTAATTTCGTGTATGGCTACAGGAAGTGGCCTGGTCTATAGGTACCCAAGTACCCATGGCCACCCTGCCAAATAAACGAGAATAATTTTTACATCTTATTTAAATTGAACGACAGTTGTGTCCGTAGCGACACTACATGCTAAGAATTCAATAATTAGAAGAAAGAGATGAGCACTGTTAGATATGTCAATAAAATTAATAAGACAAGCAATCAGTGACTATTAAGTCGATATCGATGTGCAAGACTACATAGTCGCTCGCATGACGACAATAATCACTCGAGAAGCTGCAGCAGTGCCAGTACTGCGCAGTAATTAGTGCGTTAATCACACTAGCTTGGTGCACGGTTGATGCAACTCAAGTTTCCGAGAAACCGATCACCGGGGCTCGGGAGGAGCGGCAAATTGCCGGCAGATATGTGTGCCGCCCTGTCCGTAATTGCAAAAATCACTCGCCAGCCGCGGAACGAGCTTGTAGTCCTTGTATAACAAGTATAGCTCGTGTGTGAGACCGCTCTGCTGCCGACATGAGAAGTGTATCATACACGTTTTACAACTCTCGGACGCACTAGAGATTGGATTTAATCGTCTCGTTACGAAGCTAATTTGCGTGTTTCTCTGATGGAGTTTCTATCTCGTATTCGATCGAAAGATTGAGCGGTTACCATATCATTTGGTTATATGTACTAGTTTATCTATCTTTACCCACTAGAATCAATCAATTAATCTGAACCCTATGTAATTTTAATTTTGAACGTTCAATTTGTTGATGTTAATTCAAACATTTCTAGTTAAGCAAGGTAGGTAAGGTATCAAGCTACCTAAGTGATTAAAGTTACTATTTGAACTACGTTTAAATGTTACGTGATGCTCAATATGTACGTACTCTATTGATAGACTACTTTTTTGCCTAAAACAGAGCGTATATCCAATTTAACATTTCTGAATTTAAACCTATTGCATGGGATAGTATGAATACGTTCGAATTCATCAGAACTCACTGTTTCATTTATTGCTGATGTGATTTGCAATTTCACCTCACTAGATATTTATTTTTATAGAAAAATGTGATTTCGTTTCATCGTTAACCGATTCGTTGCGATGTCTAATTCTGCAAACTTCTAACTGTAGCGTTGAACAAAATTACCGTGACACGGCTGCCGTGCCAAGCGCCATACGATTAAATGACATGGCTCCTGTGTCTTCAGCCATGCGGAAAAGAAAACAGTGTTTTTTACCATTTTTACGTGGTTCTAAGCGTTAAACTTTTAGTTTACATTCGAAATCTAACGTGAACGGTCAGGAACGTAGTTTCAAGTGATAAAAAGTGTAAAAATAAGTGTATTTTTGGAAATGGATGGTAAGTGGCTTTTTTAATACAGGTGTGATAAACCTTTTCTACTTACATTAGTTCTAAAATTATTGTTTTGGTTTTCCTGATAAGAAATTTCAAGTATTTTAAAGTAAATTATTGCCTATTTATTGTTTAAGAATTACGGCGTAAAAGAAAATATATTCCCGAGACAAAAATTGAAACTCAACGCGACGACGATGACCAAATATTAGAGCAAAATTCGCAAACATATTCACAACACTGGGAAAACTCAGAACACTTGAAATCTATACATGAGGATACTTCAACGTGCATAAAAAAACAGATGGTGGACAGATCAACGTGTTTAGAAAATAATATGGTGGACAGTTCAAAGTGCATAGAAAAAACTAAGGATGATGAGCGTCATGTTTGGAACATGACGCTGTATTGGATATACATGGATGTAAATATTTTGGCCAGTTAGTTTTGGCCAACGTATGTGTGTTTACATAATAGCTCCTCAGTTAAACCCACGCTGGTATAAAAATTATCTACATACAAGGAATGGCCTTTTTCAATATACTTTTGCATAAGCAAATGAACCACTTTTTTAATATGATTTCTACCGCCGACTTGCACATCCTGGGAGCCTGCGTACACGTGAATATTTAAAATAATTCCGTTGGCATCGGCTAAAATGTATAATTTAATTCCGTATTTATGTGTTTTTCCTTTATTGTATTGACGGAAGAAAAGTCTTCCTTTCCACAGAATAAGAGACTCATCGATTGTTAGCTCTCTTAATGGATAATATACTGAATTAACCGTGTCGTTGAATAAATCAATTAAAGATTTAATTTTAAATATACTCTCTGGTCTTTCATTATTCTGAACATTTAAGGCTCTTAAAATTAAAAAAAACCTGTCCCTCGACATAAATATATGTGGACTTAAGCGGAACAGATAATGAGTGGACCAATAATCTACCATTCTATTGAGTTTTATTGTTCCCATCAGCAACAGTATGCCTAGAAATGTTTTAAATTCGGTGACACTTACATCGGTCCATTGTCTAAATCGAGCTCGAGAAGTAGTCGCTGCTGCTTTCAGTCTGTTGCCGTACTTATTTGTACAATCCAATATTAAATTCATGAATTGGGCATTCAAAAATAAAACGAAATAGTCCAAAGGACTTTGGACGTGTACATCATGTGGCGACAATATACCACTGGTTCCGATATTCCAATATTCTGATTAGTTTCTGACATCCTATTTCGGTAGCGGTAATTGTCTTTTGCGCTAAGATTCTCCTAAAATGTTAAAAAAATGTTCTCTCAAATCGTTCACATTTCTGATATACAAATAAGCAATTTTTTAATATTATTTATTTCAATTATATTATTATACAAAAATCCTCATCATTAAAATTTTCAAAAAGGTTGGTGACCCCTATTTTTTAAAAAACAATACAATATCCAGAAACGAATGCTACAAGCTTGATTAACGTTAAAAATAAAAAAGTTTTGTTCTGGGGTAGATCTCCCTAAAACTTAATTTGAAGGAATTACCATCGATTTCAAAATGGCACGGCTCACGTGCCTAACGCCACACGCAAAAGAAAATGATGACACGGCTGCCGTGCCATCCGCAATGAATCGGTTAATGACGTTTTAATCAAATCGACACCAACAATATATATAATAATACGCATCGAATTGGTTCTCAATTCGACGCGTATATGAACCATATTTCGTGGATATTTGAAGTTATACTTTTATCATTCCTTTTACAAAGAGTTGTGAGTTGGGATGAAATCTTTAGCTATTTTTGTTCTGTTACTCCAAAGAAGTATAAATTTTTACGTGCGTACATAAGTACACACACATGTTTTTTTTATTAAAAATGTTTTATCTCATAGTCAAATTAGCAGGCAAGGCATGGAGTAGAGCAGCTAGAGACAGGGAGATATGGAAGCAATTGGAAGAGGCTTTTGCCGCTGAACGCGGTTCGATAAAGACTTTTAGACCTATAAAACGAAACTCTTTACCGGACGATATAATTCAAATTCAGCCCGCTGTTCTTTTATGGGTACCTATAAAGTATTCACAATTTGAAGCCCACATACTGTAGGTGAAACATCGCCAAAGCTGAGAAGACTACTGAAGTTTACGAGCCGTGGTCGACCAACTTATGTCTGTAGTTAGGTTTGTCGATAATTAATACGAAGATTACCAAAATAAACTGCAAAATTAACTTTATATTTTAAATAAGAGACAGCCGTGCTGACTACGGAACCCTTCACTGTGCGTGGTCCGACACGCACTTGATCAATTATTTTATGATAGGTCAGATTCTAATTAAAATAAACAAAATGTTACGGTTTTAGTAAATTATGGTGCATATTAACTATTTTATAATTATGAATATCATGTTTGAACGTTCGAATCGAACGATTTTATATGGCATCCGTGACAAGAACGAATAAGACAGCATTGCATAGCCATTAACTATTGCTTTTCTAAGAACGGCTAGACTGGGCTTGGTTGGTCTCACTCGCACAACACGGTTCAAGGAATTACTATGGAGTACCTAGTTCATAAGTCCTTCGGTTTAATGATGTTTATCGCATAATTAGTTTTTCTGACCATGGAAATTAGAGTAGTTTCTGACTGATGTACATAAAATATCCGGTCCAGGTCGATATGCCACCACAAAACCATCTTAAAGGTATATTCATTGCATGTCTTCAAATATCTATTAACAAATAGTTCATAATTCATTTGGATAAACTAAGAAACAGTACGACCGTTTGTACCGCAATGTTGCTACCAACAACAGATTAACTAGTATTGTTTTCGTTACTAAGAACCCGATAATAGGCTGTATTCAGTCTAGGCATAATGTTATCATAATCCTCCTTGGACTTTCTATAAACGTCACAACAATTGTTTATAATGCTGTTGGTTGAACCGGTTTCTTTGTATTTTACGAGAAATTCATAAAACAATAGTTGGAGCTCTTTAGGTCGGTGACTCTGTACTTTCCCGTTTGTCACGATCTTTAAATGCTAGTGCAAATCCACGAATAGGTTATTGTAGGACAAAATTCGATTTCTACGGTACCTTGAGGCCTGTGCCAATGGTTCTCGGAATTCCGGTGAGTCTAACATGCTAATGACAATGAGCCGATCAAACCACAATTTACCTAGAACTCTGTTCTAGAAAAGAAAATTAAAATTATAAAAAAATTCTGTTTCAACATTTTTCTATGAAAAGAACCGTTCAGAAACTTTCGCTAGGTTCCCATGAAAAACGTACTTTTTACACCCCTCACTTTCGCAAAATTGTGTAAAGAACCTCTAGTCCGAATTGTAGATAGGTCGAGAGCATGACAACCGTTGCAAAAGGCGTTCGGTGAATCGGCGGTAACAATTATACAATATTCATCGTAACAAGCCCCTGAAGAAAATAAGTAATTCTGATATCCCAGAATTGTTTTCAATGCAAATGCCTACTAGCTGGCGTAATTCCTGGACAGCATCAAGTTAATTATTGTAGCGAATGCCATTTCTGATGATGGGTTGCAATGTATGGAAATCATACCTAGAAACAGCCTACAGTGCAGCTGGTGCGCTGCGCATTTCCTAGGTCTGCTGTGAAAATTTCACGGTCCAACGGGTTTTCATCGTTATCGCCGCCGCTTCCTCGACAATTAACAAGTTATACAATCATGTTAAAATGCCATTTCCTTGTTATAACAGTACGTTATTTTCTTTGCGAAATTAGATTTGAGGAAAACTGTTTTCTGTCTGATGTGTAGTCATTACTCGGAATATGAGTAAAGTGCGGTTATAAATTTAACAGGGTTATTTGAGCGAGGAATTTACTGGGAATTGTTTGAGAAAGTAGGCCAATGCGACAATATTTTAACCCGTCGCGTCGTCGCACTTTCGTTCGATATTGCTTGTTATAATAATCACATATTAATTAGTCCTACATCATTTCCAAATTATTGATCGAGCGAAGCGAGATCTCCAAATTAACTTGGGCAAATCGGCGTTGTATGTTTGTCCGACGATAACTTTCGAAGCGTTGATCCGATCATCGTGAAATTTGATACATAGGTAGGTTGATGGCATAATTTTAGTGTGACTAAATGAGCAAAACATGTTGGGGGGTTGTTGAGATATTGGGGTTCAAGAGGGGTAAAAAAAATGAAACTTGAGACTATTAGGTTAACTGGGACATCAAATGAAAGGTCTTTGTGAGTACATTTCGACCCCGTTTCTATTTTTAGTTTAAATTTTAGAGTTTTTAAGTTATTCGCCAAAACAAATACTGAACTTTGACAAAATTCACAGGGTACACCAGTAACCCTATAGTGCTAAATATTGGTATGCGAGTAGCTTTAGTGACACAAATATAGGCAAAAGTCTGAAATCCATAATAACTGCAATTTCTACCCCAAAAAAAGTAACCAATATACATGAACCCCCGTTACCTTTAATTGGAATGAAACTGTTGGTCAAGTAATTTGGTTGTATTTTCGTTGCACTATTTTATCAGTCTAAGATTAAGGCATGCTTGCACAACAATCCCTAAACGTATTTAGCGACTAAACGTGTTTAAATTTTACGTATTTGTATGATTTGGCAATTCCTTAAATCATATTTAGCCACTAAATACGTCTAGACATCGTTGCGGGCGACTCCACTAAGAATATTTTTTTTGGTGTTTTGGGAGACTCGCGAGATCTCAGTTCGGAGCGAACCACTAGTTATATACTAGCTGACCCGACCGGCTTCGCACGATTTGATATCAAAATAAAGTATAGCCTATAGAAATCTTCGATAGTGTATGTATCAGTGAAAGAATTTACAAAATCGGTTCAGTTATTCCAGAGATAACCAGTTACACACACATTTTACCTGTTTGTTATGTTATAATAGATTAGTATAGATATCTCAAAAATCAAAGCAGACACTAGTGTAATGATTGAGAAACATATTTGAAACGATAGAAAGCACATGCCATCGGCTCTTCGTGCGAGATATCTAGTCAAGTGTCACATTCTGCTTAATGCCCACCAGGATGCGATAGCAAGATGTGGTTGCAAGCGGCGCTGTTACTGGCGTCCGCTGGGGGGACCCTCGCTGCCGGCTACTGTTCCATGAACACCTTCACGACGAACACCACGTGGATGCAGTTCACCAAGGAGCCTGTCCCTTTGGAGTACGGTTTCGACAATCAGTTCAAGAGTATACACTGCTGCGTTAAGGGATACAGGAGTATTGAGTGGTAAGTATTTTGCTATGTTATAATGATAACATCGTTATTTTAAGGCATGCTATGATGGTTGTTAATCTCTGTGAATACGACTTTCCATTTAAAAATATATATTATAAGAACGTAGGACTTGCGCAACAAATTTGTATCAGAAGATTTAATTCGATTTAATTTTGCATAGTTGAGCAAATGTTTGCCTTTTTCAACCTCGGCGCGCGGCGGCCCCACGAGGACAGATACACTTCAATAAAATCAATTACAGAAACATCTATTGATTGAGATCACTCAATTTCAGGGAATCAATATAGACTAAAACAGGCAAAGTAGGCTAACAACAAACGTATCATTTATCAAATAGCAATGATTTGCCGTCAAAAAATGTGATACATTTCATACACATTCCATACATCCATCATTTAATTTTGCAAATTGATAGTCACTAGTAGATAGATACTCGTTTTATTTAGTGCAGTATCCGGGTGCATAGCTATGTGTGCAATATTACATCAGTACAATAGTACCTTTTAATGTACTAATAAATATTGTTTCGTAAAAAATGATTGCGCAGCTTTCGATGAGCGATGGACTGACAGGTGTGTGCGAGATAAGCGAGCTTCTTGGAAATCCCGGTTAGTGTGCGCGCAGAATTCAGAAATAATGATTACGTGCTCGCTGTAGCCATAATGGCTGACTCTCGTACCCTGTCAGGATGTTTCAATAACATCTATTTTTGATTTGATTGAACACACTTAACGTATGTATACATATAACATATGTGGATCATAAATCAAATCATATATTCATATCAAAAAATGCCACGGGTGCGAAAACCATCACATTATCTATATGATTATTGTTCGAGCGAAGCGAGATCTCCAAATCAACTTGGGCAAATCGGCGTTGTATGTATGTATGAATGAATGAAAATTCTTTATTATACCTTACAAGCTAAACACAACAGATTTAAAATAAAAAATAAAACAAATAAATGTAAGCATAATGGGCGGTCTTATTACTTAACCTTTAAGGTTAAGTAATTTACATAAATATTAAGTACATAAATAATTGTAAATAAATAAATATCATAAACAAAATAAATAAATACATATGTACTTACGTACATACATATATTAATAATACTATAGATCAGATGAATGAATCACGACTCTTCATGGAGATAAAAGTTGTATGTATGTTTGTTTGTCCGAGGATAACTTTCGAAGCGTTGATCCGATCATCAGTGGTGGAACAATTTTGGTGTAACTAAATAAGGTAAAAATGTTTGGGGGTTGTTGAGATATATAAAAATAAGATTATTAGGTTAAGTGGGACGCCAAATGAAACGTATGCATTAGTAATTTTCAACTCCGTTATTATTTTTTGTAAAAATCCTTGTAGTTTTTGAGTTATTTAACCATACTAAAAATTGAACTTTGACGAAATTCACAGGGTACACCAGTGACGACCCCACAGTGCTGTTATTTGATATTCGTGTTGCATAATAATATAATATAGGCAAAAGTCGGAAATCCAGAATAACTGCAATTTCTATCCCAAAAAAGAGTACCAATTAACATGAACTCCCATTACCTGTAATTTGAATGAAACTGTTGGTCAAGTTAGTTGGTTATATTTCGTGGCACTATTTTGATAGTCAAAGATTACGAATAATATTTTTTTGTTTTTATGGGAGACTCGCGAGATCTCAGTTCGGGGCGAACCACTAGTTCACATTCGCACACACCGTTTTGGTTCTACGTTCTTGATGCGTACAGTTAAGGTATGGAACACTTTGCCGTCGTCTGTTTTTCCTAAAGAATATAATCCGGGCCTCTTTAAGGTAAGAGTAAATAGGTAAACTAGTATTTCAAAGTTATAATTAAAATATATTTATTTTCGGGTATTCACACGCTTTCCTGCATTTATGTCATGGGTGCGAAAACCATCACAATCTATATAATTAGTGTTAACTCCTATGTTTCACGAAGTATTATTTTTAAGCTTGTTTATCTTTATCGCTGTTATCAGTTCTTAATAGCCGTTAGGAAATCTGATGATTAATTATTACTGACTGTTAAGTGCCTAAGGAATGCTATATTTCTAGGCAAAACAGGCAATAAACTATGAAAACATCGCGTTTTCTAGGTAAATTAAAATCAATTGAGCGCGCGTTCTATGAAATCGGAATTAAACATTATGGAGTCCTACCTAATGATAGATTTTGAAGGAATTGAGGGCAGTGCACTAATGAATTTTTCTTCTCAAAAAATGTATGTGCTCGTACTGAAAACGTTCGAAATCGTGAAGATACCGGCATGTCTTAGGCCCATCCTAGAGGAGCGGTTCACCCGCCGCCCGCCGCGGTAAACCGCTCGAGAAAGCTGGCGCATACCATCATAATATGTTGAGGTATCTTTTGTTCATTCTTCAAAATGGGTCTGCCAATGATGACTGCTCTTATAGAACCTAGAATTCGAAGGCATGTCCCAGTTAATATTCTATGAGGCGATGGGCTTGCAGTGCAACCTGTCACGCGAATGCTCAACTTCTTTGCAAAAAGATTTCCATCATGGGAATTAGTACAGTCATGAGCTATTTAATAATTTTTTATACGTTACTACTTGACGCGCTCCGGCTTCGCATGGATTTTGAAATGAAATATAGCCTTATGGTCTTGAGATCATATTCAAACCCCATCGAAAAAAGCACTTTCTGTTTTGTTATAATTGCCAAATCGTTCGAGCTGTTCTCAAGTCGTACATCTTTCAACGACCTTTCAATCTACATCTACAATCTTTCATACATGCGGCAATTATTTTTTAATATATAGATTTATTGTTTTTTGATTTTGCACGAACCCTTCCTCCACACCCAAAGGTTGCAAATCTCTCGGTTTTTTATCGAGTACATTTCGGGGAGTGTGCGGCGAAACTTTTCAACCGAATCTCACCATCTCCATTCTATCATCGGACAACCAGACGCTCTGCGGTGCGCCACCGCTATATGGTAGAAATACCTCCTATTCGCACAAAGCTGTTCTCATTGACCTTTATTATGTGCACCGCCAAAGAGTACAACCTGGGTGTCTTCAAGTCGCGAGTGAATAGGTTTCTTCTAGGCAAGCGTGATCCATCGTAGACTGCATCATCGCTTACCATCAGGCGAGACCGTGTCAAACGCAAGCCTATAAAGTATTAAAAAAAACCCTTCTTCCACCCTAAATGATGTCTAGACTATTTGCGAACATAATATTAAAATAAGTAATACAGATTGAACAGGACCAGTATACTAAAATGAAAGGATCATCATCATGAGAACCTTTCTGCCCCAACGGCCTACAGTTCTTCGAGCTATGTGCCCTGCCTCATGCCACTTCAGCTTGCTCATCGTTTGTGCTATGTCGGTCTCCTCATTTCTGATTCGATCTTGTAGAAAGATGAAAGGATAACTTAGTTGTTAACGATAAAGTGATGAAACCTAATTTCTGTTCGAGTTTACGCCTTTAATCAAAAGAAAAACCTTTGGCTACGTACTTTGCGCTCGAACACGATGGGAATCCCAGAGCATCGTCTATCAGTGAGTAATTGTCCGCGTTATACCTTTGGTATAACTTTTAGAAGTACTCGTAATCGATTTACTCTCTGACCGTTTTACACATACTTTTAAAGACGTTCAGCACAGATGAGTATTCGCTTATCGGATTTGTGTAAAACTTGTCAAAATCATGGACGTAAAAAATTTACGCGAAGATTAAACTTTGTACCCCTTTTTATGCTGTTAGCGGTCCAGTCATGAAAACGTAACAAGCAGACAGACAGACTGAGAGATAGTTACTTTCGAATTTTAATATTAGTATGTATAACTCTGTGTTTATACATACATAGAATGGGAGCACGGCGGGTGCGGTGTTACTACAGGTGCAATTCTCAGAAGTGGTGATTGGCACTCGCTCTGACGCTGCCCTCTCCATCAGCGCTCGCTAATCTGATTTCAACTGATTCTCATTTTTGTATTTGTTTATATTGTGTATCAATCGCCAACGTCTATGAAAACTTTATGAACTGTTTGAGATGTACCAAAAAGTATATTTGAGATGATTAGATTAGTAATCTATCTGGAATCCACTTTGAATACCAGTGTGGCTATCACGGACGTGCTTTCTTAGTAAAATAGAAAAAATACTTGCACATGTCTCTATTGTTATTTTCTCTATCAGATTATGACCTACATATCATTGCGGTAAGTGTTGTGTCATCACATCACATATTTACATAGCTGTAAAACTTATGCGACCGTACTTAAGTCACACTCACTAAGACCGTATTTATTAGAATTATTGTATCAGTATCGATAAAAGCTTAGCGCAGGCCGAATGGGCTAAATTAATTTGCGTGACTCACACCGTTTGTGATAAACTCTAGGCCGCGGCCGTTCCGTCCAAAGGATTATGTCATTATCCACTTGTTTCAACTTGTTAAATTGCAAACCATAACAATCATCACGCACAGAAAAGATTCCGAGAAAATAATGCAAGCGTAATTGCCGATTTTTGTTATGCGAAAGTGGTCCGCCTTTTTGGACCTTGAGCGGAGTCAATGCCCCATCGAATCCAGCAACCTGATGGACCTGCAATTTATCTTAGGAAATTATTTGAAACATATGGGTAGGCCATTTAATAAATCTTCTTGTCCGTAATATACGATTTGCGTCGTACAACATGCGATGCAACTGAATCAAACAGTTCTCGTTATTTTATTGCAATGCCTTATCGGGCGTTGTGAAATGATGATTAATTTTTGTTATCTCACGATTTCGAATCTCCTGATAAGTTGTAAGTCCCAGGAAAATCCAGATACTACACGTGCGATTTCGATAATTTAGTTTTGCTGTCTCGTATGTATGTATGTATGCTTTTAGAGTAGTAAAGGTTCTATCCTCTGCATGACTGCCCACGTCATTTATATTTTTTGCTATTATTGCGATTCCACTACGCACACGGTAGTTAATTTACTTACTAGAGACAATTCCAAGAAACTTTGAAGTAATTACCTAGCGTTTGTACGCAATTTTGTCATTTGCAGGTAAAGTTATGTTGCACGCATTTTAAATAGCTGACTGGTTCATTTAAATAATGATCGTCATTTCTCAAAACATTTAGACTTATTATACATGACTTAACTATTCGTTTCGAGGATCGGAACACCTTGTTAATAGTAAGTAACCGTTCACCTGTTCACCTCTACTTTTATGAGTTGGATTTTTAACGTTTTATGGTTCACTAACGATAAAAAATATCTGAACTATTTGTGCCAGTCAAATATGTAGGAGCGAGAGTGGTCATCTTCTTGGTCGTAATAAATCCTGCGCCGGCGGCGCACACGCCGGAACGAGTTGTAGCACCGCCTGGGAACTTTATTTTATTACCCACTTTTACTTTTATGCTAAACCGCTCAGAAAGCATTCGCCCCAAACTTACGAGCGTTTTACCCACTTCAAACGAGCCGTGCAAATCGCGTGTCTGTTGCGTTTACATTCAAAGGTGATTGCCCTCCCAAAATATGTTTTTTCAATAAGTGACAATTGCTTGAAGTAGTCTTATCAATATTCGTGTCGTACGTCTCGAAATTCTTAGTAAGGTAAGACTGTCGTGCGAACTCGATGTTAGCAATTTTTGTCTCGTTTGATCGCTATCACTGAAAGTACCACCTACCTACCTACCTAAATAATAAATAAATAAATATTACTGGACATTTCACACAACGCTATCTAGTCCCAAACTAAGCAGAGCTTGTACTATGGGAACCAGATAACTGATAGAATACTTATATATACTTTTTTTTTGTAAATACATACTTATAATATATAGTAAAACATCCAGACCCGAAACAAATATCTTTAGATCATGCAAACATTTGTTCCGCAGCGGGAATCGAACCCGCGTCCTCCTGCGTCTCAGCCGGCTATTCGCCCACTGCGCCACGGAGGTCGTCTAACCTAGTCGTCTACCTAGGTGTAAAGTTCCGACCAAATTGGCGGAGGGGCGGTGTAACTATTTTTTTTAATGTTATTTGTGGGGAAACAGGCTTACGGCCCACGGCCCACATGATAGTAAGCGGTCACCGTCGCCTATAGGCACCGGCAACACTCGGGGTATTGTCGATGCGTTCCCTACCCTTTAGAAACCTCTTTACATTTCTTTTGAAGTCTAAAATGGGAGCGTTATTCGTCTTAGATGTATTTTTAAATAAGAGTGGGCGACTAGGTACCTGAATTCAGAGTTTTACACATCAGCGACGCGGGACGGGAAAGAACGATGGAGAGTAGAAGCTGCAAGACTGACGCGGCGTGGTCGTTCGCTTCGCTTTGGCCGATGATTTATATTGATAGTTGAGGGTAAAGTACTCTTAATTTGATCGGTTCTAAGATTCGTGTCTCGACATAGCATGATGCGGGATCATAATTTATGAATCAATCAATGCAGTGCTTAATTGATACCTGATGGTGATATCGATCTAGAAACTAGTTTATTGATTCTAAGATAACTAAAAGACCTTGATTCTTAATCACCTGAGCATTCATTTATGAATGTATGGGTAATAAAATGTTTAAGGATTTCATGTTTGTTAACTGTTTCATTGGAAAACTCGGCTCATTCGAATTAGAATGTGTAAATAAGCAGATATTGAATTAACCGTTAGTTCATTCTGTGGTTGACAAAGGGCCCGGTGCAGGCTGTGCGTCGCTAGCGGTGCATGGCGGGCGCGGGTGTACCTGGCCGGTCGCGGCTGGTATCTGCGAAGGTATCGCACGTCGCCGCAAACCAGTATTGTGGCTGTTCCCGGAAGGCTCTTTGTTGCGCGCCGCAGTCCCCCCGCCCTACATCGGTCGCTTCCACTGCATTGCTGCTATGGGAACAATCTCTCCTTCGGCGAGCTGACATATCCATAGTTCGTCTACATAACTCCTTTGATTTAGATTTATTTTAAGATTCCTCCCGAATATGGCGTGAGAATTTTGTTTGGATATCGTTTTGATCACGTCGGTCTGGCCCACGCGTTATACGTGCCTCAAGGCGTATTTGAAATAACCGGTAATTTATCTCTACGCTAAAATCTGATATGCCTTAAGTATGTGCGAAGCGATTATTGTCTTGCTTACACTAACATTTCCTTAATTAAATATACCCCTAGATAATACGCTTCAATGAGGCCCTCACATTGATAGGTTGTCGAAGAGACTTAGTTCTGCGGCATACGCAGTCAAAAAGATCCGTCTTTTTACAGACGTAGACACAGCTAGACTAGTTTACTTCAGCTACTTCCACAGCATTATGTCATACGGTATACTGCTGTGGGGGAGTGAATATAAATCAGAATTACATACGTACATATTTCTACATAATGCTCAAACAGCGCTTAGTTCACTTCGAACTTATTTGTACCAGACCTTAGCTAAAACGTTGTCTCATAATCTTCTAGTACAAAAATCAGTTTTGCTATCTTTTTAAGATATCGTGAACTTAAAACTATTAAAATCTTTATATAAGATCTATGTTCTCTTTAGTTATATACAGATACACTATTGTTGGTGATATGATAACAGATTGATAGGAATATTTTCCCTACCTGTTCAGAATAAAAATATAAATTAGGAAGCTTTATGGCACCAATAATTTACAACAAGATACCAGCTACCATACGAGCAATAAATAGTTTTGGCAAATTTAAGCATGAGCTCAATAATCTGCTATTAAATAAAGCCTACTACTCTATTGATGACTTCCTAAAGGATAAAATGTGTGACTAGTTTTTCTCATTTCTATTTAACTAATATATGTAATTATTATTATATGTATATTTTTTATTTGTTTTTTAATTATTATTGTATAATGTGACGTTTAAAATATGTTATGATTTGATTAACCCTTTGACTTTATAATTAATTATGTGGGTATTTGGTTTCTTTTTATTGTATTAATTTAGGTAATAAAATATAATGTTTGTACGCTAAAATGGCGAAACCTAGTATAGTTCAAAATTAAGTTTAACCATCTTTAGTACCTAGGTTTACAGACAATAAACGAATTATGAATTATGAATTATGAATTTAAGTTGCGATATGCTTATGTGTCAATAGGGGCATTGAAAAGCGACCGTTCCGAAACTCTTAATGAAGTGGCCATAAAATACACAAAACAACCATAGACATCCCACTGGGCCCAAATAAAAACCGACAGCATGTCCTGACACGTTCAAACGACTCGATTTGTCGAGCCGATTATTTTTGACTACTTGAATATCGCCCTTGTTCAGGTAGGAGAATTCACCGTGTTTTACAAATTCGTTGATTAGCTTATCTCTTTACAATCGTTGGAGATTTTATACATGTGGTGTGCTTTTATAAATGCGACTTTTATTATTATTTCAAAATATGTCGAATAAGGTAAATATCTTATTAGTTTGTTAAGTCCTTCTGGCGGTTGGTCCGTTCGAGTACCACAATTTAAATTGATCCTTTACTTTTAGGCGTATTTTATAAAATAAACCTATCTTTATTTTTAGCCACTCTACCTTATGCAATAGGTATCTGCCTCATTCATTGCCTGACCTTTCGTTTAGATAGATCAATTAACGTAGTAAGCCTGAAGATTAATTAATGAAGCCCGTATTGGTAAGCACTATTTTCTGATGCAGATCATTATAAAAACCAATTTACTTCGTAATTGGCAGAAAAATAACGGATTCAACTTAAATGTTGCTGTAAGAAAGTTTTGTGTTTAAATTTATTTGTCAAATTAATACGAAAAAAACGAAATATTTGCGCTTGCGCAAAGAAATCGTTGACGTTAGTGGGCTCCATTATCAACATCAATAATGACATTACCTAAGTAACTATTGATCTCTGTGATGGGATGATGACGCAAATCCTCGCTTTTTTTTGTATTCCAATTTATTAGGTATAAGGATTTATAAGGATACATGTCGGTCCTATCGTATATACATATTAATTGAATCAAAATTACAAAGCAAACAAAATAAAGTTAAACAAAACAAACAATTAAATTATTTAAATAGGTCCGGCACCACAACCATACAAAAATGTACAGGTGTGATCCCTGACGGGTTAACTCAAAAATAACGATATTTAGACACACGCAAATTAAATTACCTACCTATCTATATGTATGCCACTTGTGGTGATTTACATCACTAAATAATTCCTTAGCTGCATCTGATGTAGGGTCAGCTAAGATTTCATTGAAAATGCCCACGTCGAATCTGTTCAAGTTGTAAGTCGCCACCAGTGACTGTCTTTCTCGCTGGAAGCGGATACATTCCACCAATAAATGGTGCACTTGCTCCACCATTCCACATGCTTCTATCAAAATGTGCAAGCTTGTTTAGCTCTTTTTAGTTTGTTTTGCTGTCGAGTATTTTTTTGATTTTTCAAGTAATACTCTGTTGTCATGTTTTTAAGTGAGTAAGTTTGATATCTAGCCCACAAAGTTTTTCGGGGAATTTGGGCCGTGAGAGCGGAATATCGAAAAATAAACATTTATTTACCGCCAACTTTTTACCAATTATTATAAATACGGGATTTATTACGTACCGTCTTATCGGATTTATTATGTACCGTCTTATCGGTGTTTCGTCCGAGAATGTTTCGGTTCAATTCGTTTTCTAAGTAAAGCTTTTTTCCTATAGATGTTACCTATATATTTTTGAAAGGGTCTTCATTTTGATACATCTCTCGATAGTTTTTGATCAACTTTTGATTCGCTAAAAATCCAATACTGGCGTATGTCACTGTCGTGATTCAGACGATTCCAATAATACCTAATTTCTCGAAACCCGTCAAGCCGTTTAGCATACAAAATGCGCTCAATTAACGGACATACATACATACTATACCCAGCAGTCGTCCGAAGGCAGTTTATTTTCACTAATGACCACCTCCGTGGTGTAATGGGCGAATAGCCGGCTGAGACGGAGGTAGCGGGTTCGATACCCGTCGCGGAACAAATGTTTGCATGATCTACAGATATTTGTTCCTGGTCTGGTTGTTTCTCTGTATATTATAAGTATGTATTTACTAAAAAAAAGTATATAAGTATTCTATCAGTTATCTGGTTCCCATAGTACAAGCTCTGCTTAGTTTGGGGCTAGATAGCGCTGTGTGAAATGTCCAGCAATATTTATTTATTTATATTTATTTAATGTGGTAAAAACGAGGCAAAAACAAGACTGAGCATAAAAATAAGTAGTTTATTCATTGAGGAGTTCTAGGTTCTGTCTCAGTTCAGATCAGCTCATTGTCACTATAATTTTAACATTGATTAGGTGAGGTACAGAGTGGCTCATATCAAACAAGCTTTTCCAATAACCCACCATGTGATTTATTTTATTTTATTTATTAATACTGAGATTCACAGTTACATTACTGTATATAATAAACTAATTAACATAGCCCTGAACTGAGATCTCGCAAGTCTACTATAAAAACAAAAAAAAATTATCCGTAATCTTTGACGATCAAAATAGTGCCACGAAATAAAAACCAGATAACTTGACCTACAGTTTCATTCAAATTACAGGTAACCGGAGTTCATGTTAATTGGTAACTCTTTTTTGGGGTACAAATTGCAGTTATTCTGGCTTTCAGACTTTTGCCTATATTTGTGATACATAAGCTACACGCATACCAAATTACAGCACTGTGGGGTCACTGGTGTACCCTGTGAATTTTGTCAATGTTTAGTTTTTATTATGGCTAATACTAATTAACTCAAAAACTACAAAAATTAAACTAAAAATAAAAACGGGGTTCAAATGTACTAATGAAGACCTTTCATTTGACGTCCCACTTGACCTAATAGCCTCATTTTCATTTGTTTTACCCCTCTTGAACCCCAATATCTCATCAACCCCCCACAATTTTTAGCTCATTGAGTCACATCAAAATTGTGCCATCGTTACCTACCTGTATACCAAATTTCACGATGATCGGATAAACGATTCGAAAGTTATCCTCGGACAAACATACATACATACACACAACGCCGATTTGCCCAAGTTGATTTGGAGATCTCGCTTCGCTCGATCAATTAATACTAAACTTTTATAAATTTGACGCGACAAAGTAGCTCGCCTGTGAACTTCGACATACCTATTTTAAATTAAATTTTTACAAGAAAATAACGAGAAAAAGTGAGTATTCAAATTTTTTAGAATATTTAAATTAATGAAACAAGTGCCCAAAGAAATTATAATCTCAGGAATCACTGTCCCTAACAAACTCACCGCCGAAAAGCGGCGAGCGATACCTTGCATTTGTGTGAGTGCCGAAAATGCCTAACATTATTAATACCAAAAGTTAAATAGTCTAAACTCGACTTTATTCCGCAGATTAAAAGTTTCATTTCAAGCATTCGCATTTTGGAGATATGACGTTATGAAATGAAGCAGCTGTTAAGTCGAAAAATTTATTGCCTTCTTTTGTCCTTTAAAAAACTGTTGACTTTAACGGTATGGCAATAAGGTCGGATTCAAAATGTGCTGTTCGAAGATCGTAAAATTACTCCGTTCGGAACAGAAGTGTGGAGGAGTAGAAACGTACACAATATTTTTTTGTTGAGATATGAAATTTCGAATCTATTACGTAGGGATAAATCATTTGTTAACCAAATTCAAAAGTCGGATATTTTAATAATCGGATAGTTTGATAAAATCTTTCATTTTTACAGGCTCCTATTCAGTTTAATGTGCCTCGTTGTCTTGTCTATCGTTTATAGGTAATAAAATATTGCGATATTAGACCTGCCCGGTTTCTGATTTGAGTTGAAATTTTGCATGCATATGCGACATGAAGCTGATCTCATGATGCAGTAAGATGGTGCATCATCAGATGCTTAAACTAAACTACACAACAACATCGACTTTAGGTTCATTTGATCTGTCTTAACTAGTATTCGGATCCTAAATGATATCCAGGTCAGGGTTTAATGACGGAGCCAGGCTATGGGAACTCTGTAATAAAATGACATAGTTACATCGAGTGTGGGCTCGTTCGATTAGTGTTAAAGAGTATTCTTTACCTAGATGATATCCAGGGTCTGATGATGGAGCCAGAAGATGGCTATGGGAACTGTGATTAAACGATGCCACCTCATCGAGTTTTTGGGCTCGATTAATTTGTCTTGCCGACTACTCGGGTCCTAGATGAATTCTCTTCTCTACAATAATAAAATCGTAAATCTCCCTTCAATGTATGAGACCGAGGTCAATGATGCAAAAAGGAGGGTCATAACATTTTCGTACTCGCGTACGAAGTTCCCGGGCAACCTCTAGTTTTGGATAAAATCGAATTTTGTATTGTATACAATATTGCAGAACCATGTTTAGTACTAGAACTTTAACAGTATAGGCAGAAATCAGCAAAAAGTAAATATTGCAAGAAGTAGGACAAAGATATAGAGTGCTGTAAGCCTAGCTAAGAGTTTCAATTTCTCTTTTGCTGTTAATTGTGTATTTTGTAACAGATAACGAGCAGTTGACATTAGGCTATTGTACTTCAGATAAAGGGGCTTGGTGGCGCTGGTGGTAAAAATGCCTGTATTTTTAGTACCGAAAAGTTATCTCGTTGCCCACAATTTAACGGTAGGGTAGGCTACCGCGTGTTTTTTTAATGAATTTGATAAAAATAAAACACGACAGTTGTTTGTTTCATGAAGGTAGTTTTAGAATTGGCCGCATCTGATTAGTATATAATGCTTACTAATAAAATTGTTTTTTAAACTTGTTAAAATGTTTTTAGTATGCGACTCCATTCATTCGAAATTTAATGTAGTCCGGTTCATTGGTCTTCGGTCACGTACAGATAAATGAACGATGCAACGCGAGGGAAAGGGACAGTAGCGTAGCGTAGTCGTGTGTCTGTAGTTACAAATATTTCCGTAAAATATTGTTTTAAAGCATATTATAGACTAATTCAAAATCAAATTCATCAAATTATCAAACTTTAAGGTAATACTCACCGGAAATACGAAATTCCATCTTTTTTTAATGTAGTTAAAGTGTTGTTTTTGCAAGTTTTGACGGAGCACTTGGGCATGTTGTCACTTCGACGGCAAGCGCGCGACTAAGAGCCGAGAGTGCTTAAGCGGCGTTTAAGCACTCTCCAGCGTGGACATCCTTGACGGGCCGATCGTATATCTAGTATTTTATTGATCGTTGCAAGTGCCCCTTGAGCTACAATGTTTGCTTGATCGCATTTGGATATCGTGATACCAGAGCCCGTAGCCAAATTACATTCGCTGGGAATCTATTCGATTTCTACATACATTTGTTGTCGCTGTATCACGTGGTATTTCTATAGTATGTGTCAAATCTCATACATTTTCGGACTTATCGACTAGCGTCATCGCTAATCGAGTGTAACTTGGCTAAGCCCTCAGGAATATTCAATAGTTATTTTAGTGCGGTAGGACGAACTATTTTTTATTTCTCACTTTAATAACTTAGTTATGGACTATTGATCACAAAAAAAATCATTGATCAAATCGAAATTCTTCATCTTGAAAACTTAATTCTGCGTAACACCTATTCCCAGCCTAGTTCCAAAACAAACTCCAAGAAAATGACTTTGAGGGATAATTCATACTCGTAAGCTATTATGAAATAAATCAGGTTCTGTTTATTCAAGAATGAATATAAATTGTAACAGTGTGATGATATTAAGATAGAATTCGATTTAATGGTACAATGAATATGCTCGAGCCAAGATGCGTGCACACGGCAGCGAAGCTTTCACAATGGACCGTTTATTTATCTTCCATATTGATCTACCTCGACGCCTTATTCTATTTTTTCCCCGATTCGAGTGAATAATACAATTCTTTTGTAAACAGTTTTTGTTCACATATTTTAGTGCAGTTGTTGCAGTGAGACAACGAGGTGTCCTGCGTCAATGGGACTCTCAATTATTTTGTATTGTTCGAATACGGGGGCTATTCGCGCTCTACACAAAAATGTTGTTAGGTATATATATTTTTGTTTAAATGTTGTAATATTTTTGTCACGCGAGATTATTGGCTCTTTGATCTTGACTTGACATAGATACAAAATCGAGTTGACTCATCAAATTCTGACGACTTTTGCAATTAGATAATTTCCAGGTTAGTTAGAACTTTGTCGAAAGCAAACAATGATATTGCACAATGTAATCTTTATTTTTGACTACCTCCGTGGCGCAGTGGGCGAATAGCCGGCTGAGACGCATGAGGTAGCGGTTTCGATTCCCGCCGCGGAACAAATATTTGCATGATCTACAGATATTTGTTCCCGTGTCTGGGTGTTTTTCTATATATGATAAGTATGTACATACATATTTACAAAAAAAAGGTATATAAGTATTCTATCAGTCTTGTTCCCATAGTACAAGCTCTGCTTAGTTTGGGGCTAGATAGCGCTGTGTGACATGTCCAGCAATATTTATTTCTTTAATCAGCTGTTTTGATTTATGAACTTTTGTCGTTGTATGTAATTCAATCAAGTAAGATTATACGAATCACAGAAAAATAATACTTTACGGCCCGTGCTATTGCTATGCAATTTGATCTGAACTGCCATTCACATTAATCGTCCAACGGCCTAAGGCTAGACTTACGTTCGTCGAATGCCTCACAAATTAGTTTTTGTATTCGGGTTGGCTGCTACCTGGGCGTCTGAACTCGTTGGTATCTCACGATCGTTGTCTGTCTCCTCTCGATTGTTGTGTCAGTTCTGTATGCATTACTGCTTGATGACACATTTTTTTGTAGCAATCATCCGAATTTTTACTACTTTAGAGACTTTGATGATCTAATGATACGTGTCAAATTACAAATTGTAATATGACCGAGGAGGCCGATGCTCATGTATTAAGCACTAGGTACTGCGTCTATTTTCTTGGAACAAATAGCGCAACGTCCATGTGTAAAGCAGAAATGCGTGACTTTGACAGTATGCGTAATGCAAACGAGACCATTCTTTGGAAAGTAGTGATAGGTAATGATTCCGAACGGAAATGTCAGTTTGTTGAGATTTGAGCCGTTGTGCGCTACTTGCGGACCCGATGACTGTGACCACCGCTCGTTGTTTCACACGCTGGTGTCTTTATAAACATTTCTATTGAAATACAAATATTGACGTGGCACAGATCGTTGACTCACAAGAATTGCTCTTCATTTTTTCTTAACCCGTCATGTTTGTTTTGCTCTTCAGAATTAATAATAAATAGATATGTGGAATGCTATATCAGAATGCTACTGGCTAGAGAGTAAATTTTAGTAGACAAGCTTAGGTCACCTTTGATCTTTGTATGATAACACTTGACTAGTCAACAGACCACCGTGTCAGACGTTGGCGAGGAATGTCGCATGAGAAACTTGATACCGCTATAAGCTTCAGAAGCAGAGTAGGGAGATGCATGTTAAACGATTTTATTGTGAACACGATGTCAGAATAAAAATGAATGCCACATATTGATGTATCGCATGCATTTCAATATCACATAAAGATTTTTTTTACTTTCTGCTCCCGTACACAATCTGAATGTATGATAGTGTCAAAGCTCCGAGCTGACGTCTGCGATGGAACACTAATTCGCGCACGCATAACTCATGCAACAATAGACATTGCATAGTCGTCTGTCGAATGGGTTTCAAGAATTGTGGTGTTGGCTCGTTAAGGCACCGGTGCACGTCCGACAAATGGCTTCATCGTGAAAATTAACATTCGGTCAGCATCTCGCATGCCACGCCACGTCGGACCCTGCCCCTCGACTCGTCACCCACCTTATGAGCAAATATTGAATCGGTGCTCGCCATGCCGTCGTCATGGGACCTCCGCTGAGGTGTCGCAATCAGATAAGCAAATACACTCGTTCATAGTTTTTTGTCTGCCTGACGTTCATAATTTGAAATTCATTCATCCGAGTTGTATCCTATTAGATGCAGCAGGGAACTATAATGATGTAAGAGTTACATAATCTAACCTAATTATGGATGAATTGATGGCGCCAGGGGTGGGAAGGGAGGGGGGGGGGTACACTAGCACTCCTTTGCATTCCTCTTTTTTATTTTATTATTACTCATCCTAGGCGAAATTCCAATTTCCAATTGTCTTGATCAAAATTCTTCTGTGTGTGTAAATTACGTATAACACGCAGAAGTTAACTAGGCACCTCGCTGTAATGACGTCATACTGATGTACTAACTGCATAAAAACTCAATTTGCGAATGTGGATGTGCACGATTTCAAGAGCAGTTCACGGGAATTTCTGTAGCAGCCTCGTTTTTTATTCGCATCAAAGTTCTTTTCGAACAACCAGTAGCCAAACAAGTTCGTTTGACAGCTTGATCGACAGGAATGACGACACGTTTACTCTTTTTTTAATTTTCAAAAAACTGCATCACTTTCAAGATAATGTTTCTTTCCCTACTATGAATAGTTTTCCCCATAATCACTCAAAAATCTGTCCAACAATAATAACAACGAAAAAACACAAAGGACGCGTGCGCGTAACGGTAGTATTTAATTTACTGACCGTACTGACGCGTCGAGGGTGAGAGCGGTAGGCGGTGGGGTGTGGCGGGAGGGGAAACACATTCCACGCAGGTGCCAAGTTGATTTCTGCGGGTTGTAACTACTCGTAAGGAAAAGGTTAAAAGCTTAACCATGGTTCCTATGTTCCTATCCAAATTTGTAGAACCTACATAGGGTTGTGTTGTGTGCAATGAGGTCTTCTATTACTCTCATTTATTTGATTCAGGCTTAATAAATTATCCTGTGGATCAAGAACTCTTAGTAATCAATGTCTTGGTGGAACCACATGGTATGAGTCACTTCGTGTCGTCATTTTGGGGAACTGATTTAATATAGTTTATGGTCAGTTTTGTTATTTGTCAACATTATCATGTTTTAAATAAATCAACGTTTGTACCTATATTGAATAATTTCATTCATTCACGTAGGTTTGCTTAATATTATGATTGCCCTCCAGCTATTTTATAATAATCGCGAACAATGACATGTTGCAATTTACATAAAGCTTTTTGCTTCTACTGTAATTGTCTTTTGTCAAGAGAATTATCCTAATTCAAGGCTACACGTTGCATGCAAATAATTCTTTCGATTATTTCACGTTGGTCTCTATTTTGCGATAAGCCGATGTAATAATGTCAATGCGTGACCATTATAATGAAAAGATATTTACCATTTTCTTTAGCCTTTATTCGGATTATAGTTAACTTCATCCCAAAAACCGTCTTCATTACTATTGTAAGCGAATCTATTGATTGTTTAGAAAATCCAACGATGTACGTGGTTTGGAATTTCCCATTCGCTATTTCTTTTATCTTGCTGTGATGTCATGTTAAAATGGTGGTTTCATGGGTTTATTTATTGGCGGATTTTCATTATATTCTCGCATTCGTCCTGCATCGAACAATGAGGACCATTGATGTCTTCATCTCAAAGCGGCATCTTCAACGGATTTCTATTTCATGCATTAGTATATGCGGACAGTTCTCAAGAAGGCTGATTGCACGAGTGAGTCCGTCGATATATGGCCTGATTAGCGGGAAGATGCTTGCGTGCATCTAAGAACTGCCGATGCCGACGGCCCTGCGGGTGCGAGCCGCGGTGTCCGCACGCAATCACGTACCCACACTAGCTTTCTAGCTATACAATAATGGCCTAAGAGCCGGTGAAGATCGACCTTCACCGATCTGATAACCAGATGAGACATATTTTTTATCAAATATAATTTATAAACAAATATGCCTATAATTACTTGCCTATCTAAAAGTGCTCTCTAAAAGTTTTTAGCGAGGCAACAGTACTATAAGTATGATTTTTTGCAGGCAATGATTTTGAAATATGACTGATTTTGTAATAAAGTAATCTAAAATTTGATATAACTTTCGATAAGTTACCAGAACGATGGAGTCACCTAACTTACTTGTTCACATCGGCTTGCCAGGTAGCTATACACAGAAATGAGTAGGCAAGCCTACTGAGGCATATTCTGTGTGTTAAAAACTAACAGTGAAATAAAATTGATTTGGTTATCAAAAGAATGAAAGTGATGAAAAAAAATCGATTAAAGTTAATTTCATTAAAAATAGCCATAAGCACTTTTAGATAGGCAAGTAATTATAGGCATATTTGTTTATAAATTATATTTGATAAAAAATACGTCTCATCTGGTTATCAGATCGGTGAAGGTCGATCTCCACGGTCTCCTCTACTATAAGTAAGCAATCACTGCGAAAGTACTTCGCATCGCGTACAAGTTCCAATCGCCTTTTAAGTCACATTAAGAGGGATAATATGTCCGTAAATCGGGTATAGGTTATCGCACGTGCATCTTGGCAGTTCATAGCTCGCTGGGACTTGTTATGCTGTCGCCGTGAGTCTCGTCCGTCGCCTCCGTTCACTGCGGTGGCCTACATACATTACGCGGCTCGTGCATTATGTCGGAATGGTTTATTTCGCGAAATGCAATCAGTTATTATGGTCCTTAACAAAATGTATTTTTAATGACTTTACTGGGAACTGACAGAACGAGCTTTTTTACTCATAGACTAAATAGTTCCAAGTTGCTCATTCGTTCTTCGAATAATCTTTTCGGTAGGGAATAACAAGAAGAGAAGCGCCATCTACCCACTGCTCCGCGTGGACACGCACGCCATCCGAATCGAACACTTCACGGACCCGCCGCGCATAATGAAACAGCCATTTCCGGCGGATTCAGATTCGCGGAATCCAATAATTTAATATTTCGCGCAATCGAACTCTAAACGTCGGGGCACGCACGGACGACACTGCCACCAGCCCTTATTAGTATTCGTCGCGTGACCAAAAGCAATAATACATTCTTGTGCACTTGCAGTTTCACGTAGTGCCAAGAAACCGCGATCGGCTACCGAATGTTAAATGGCTATTGTTCGATGAGCTATGTGAATGGCTATGTGGTGATATTATAACTATGAAAAACTTGATATTATCTTGACGAAAGTTACTTTTCTTTAATAAATAATCCTGTATGTCATGTACCGCGAGCTTAAAGCTCGTGGTTTGATATAACTTCAAATCAAGCTCTAGGCCTCTAGCTTAGCTTACACTCTGACTTTTGTTCAGGCTCGCTATCATCTATATTCGAGTCAAATCAATGATTTACGTACTCGTGTAAACTATTTGTATATTGTTTTATTTTCCAAGAACTTACTCGTCCAACATAAAGCTACTACCATGATAAAAATAATACACCGTAAAATATATTGTGACAGTTGTGCCATATAGGGTAGGTTCCTGTTTCCGATTACGCGATACATTCACTTAATTTAAATACAAAGGCTTTGTCTATAATTTAAGCCCGGTAGGTAACATTATGTGTCCATTTACGTCCGCCTAAAATTGATCGTCAAATACGGAGCCGTATGTGTACGGAGCCGTAGCGCGCTGCTGGTGTCGGTTGGCTCGACGTATTAATTACGGAGTCCAACCGCACCATGCGTTTATGTTCCTCATCGGTATTCCAACGTATTTCAACATTATTTCGTATATCGCCAAATTGTTGATTAAAGCAGATTAATTTTGCGATTCATCAATATTAACGTTTTTATATAAAACTAGCTGTTACCCGCGACTTTGTACGCGTTACACTACTAAATGTATAGGTAACCTAGAAATAAAGCTAAACTCGCTGTTGCAACTTGACTTGAGACTCCGTTTTTATCCCATGGGAACTGATATATGGGATAAAAGGTAGCCTATATGGTAATCCTAGTTATAATCTACGTATATACCAAATTTAATCGAAATCTGTACAGCCGTTACTACGTGATTGAGTAACAAACAAATAAATAAACAAGCATCCAAACTTTCACTTTTATTATATTAGTGTGATAGGAAATAGTTTTATGCGATAAACTTTTTTTTAATTCATTTTGGAGATTAAACAAGCATATTTAAATAAACAAGCAACCTGATGTTAAGTGGTAACCATCTCCTATAACAAAGTCTTGCTTCGTAGGTCACGCACCTTAGAAACGCCCCCTACGATGCACTGCCTCAACTTGAGGCATACAGGTGTAAAGCCTCATGTGCTTTCGTATATTTAGGTAGGTATATTCTTTGTGCATTATTTCTTGTGAAGTATTCCTTGCAACGGTATAGCAATCCAGTCTGGATGTAGAGATAGTTGTGATGTCTAATGCGGTTTAGGATAACAGTTATTCGCCAGTAACTGCACCGTGACGATGGACTGGGGCTTCGCAGTGCGCTGTCATGTTCCCAGGCAATGTTCAGCAGCAGCAGCATTCTTTGCCCATATGCAGGCGGACGAGCCACCTGGCTGTTCCGGGACGTGTCATTACCTGCCCGTGACTACATTCCCTGGACATCGGGAACGCAAATACAAACTGCCGCCCTTCCTCTTAGGGTTTTTATCGCGTTACTAACCCGGTACAGGCATGACGAACGTTCTCAGTAATTATTAAATAATTATATCTTAGAGTTAGTTTTTCCCGTCGCTATTCAATTGTGGTCTATGGACTCTTCGGATCTGCGACTAGATCTTATCTGGATTTATAAACAACTAACTAGGCTCTGGCCACGTATTTGCTTGTTAGGTATTTAAATGACAAGTTGGTGTAATTTCAGTGCACGAACTAGCTATATCAATATTTATTATAATAATAATAAATATCGCTGGACATTTCACACAGCGCCATCTAGCCCCAAACTAAGCAGAGCTTGTACTATGGGAACCAGATAACTGATAGGATACTTATATACCTTTTTTTGTAAATACATACTTATCATACATAGAAAAACACCCAAGCACGGAACAAATATCTGTAGATCATGCAAACATTTGTTTCGCGGCGGGAATCGAAGCCGCTACCTCCTGCGTCTCAGCCGGCTATACGCCCACTGCGCCACGGAGGCAGTCATTATTTACCTACATTTTAATATGTTAGATTTTGAAATACGAATAAGTACCAAATATACGCAAACTTTCTTATAATGAGTGAGTCATTTTCAAAATAATGAGAGCATAGGTTTAATTAGTCTTTCAAGTATGCCATAGGTGAATGTTTTCACGTTGCTTCTTTCATCTTAATAAGCTCCTCATCGACTAATTAAACATCAACATTGTTTTTTGTTGCAGCCAAACAATTTATTACGGATGCGGTAATTACTCTTAATTCGTTCAAAGAATATAGGTAACTGATCGTACAGACAATACGGCGTAGTTAACAAAAGTTGATTTATTCTGTCCTAATTTAGGACAAGGCGATTTGAATAAAAACTGTTCGGTGCAGATATTTTTTTGTTTACCTATGTTACAGTAGAGTACAGATGTCTGACGGTGACGATTGAACATCAATAATCGTTCTCTTGTACTTTTATTCTATTCTAGTAACATTATTGCAGATTTTCTATCAGACGAGGCAGGGGGTGCGGTTGCAGGAATTCGTATAATATTATAGTTTAGATCTGTAGCATATTATTGATCGAGCGAAGCGAGATCTCTAAATCAACTTGGGCAAATCGGCGTTGTATGTATGTATGTATGTTTGTTTGTCCGAGCATATATTTCGAAGCGTTTATCCGATCATCGTGAAATTTGATAGATAGGTAGGTAGTGATGGCACAATTTTGGTGTGACTAAATGAGCTAAAAATGTTTGGGGGTTGTTGAGATATTGGGGTTCAAGAGCGGTAAAAAAAAATTAAAATGAGACTATTAGGTCAAATGGGACGTCAAATGAAAGGTCTTTATTAGTCCATTTGAACCCCGTTTTTATTTTTAGTTTAATCTTTGACAAAATTCACAGTATACACCACAATGCTGAAATTTGGTATTCGTGTTGCTTTAGTGACTCAAATATAGGCAACAGTCTGAAATCTAGAATAACTGCAATTTGTACCCCAAAAAACGATAACCAATGAACAAGAACCCCCGTTACGTCTAATTTGAATGAAACTATAGGTCAAGTAATTTGGTTTTTTATTTCGTGGCACTAATTTATCAGTCAAAGATTAAGGCCGGCATGCACAAAGATCACTAAACGTATTTAGCGACTAAACATGTTTAAATTTAACGTATTTGTATGATTTGACAACTCCTTAAATCATATTTAGCCACAGAATAATATTTATTTTGAGAGATTCGCGAGAGTTCGGGGCGAACCACTAGTTATGTTACACGACATACGAGAACAAGCTGTCGCTGTTTACAGGACGGGAGATGCCGGTCCCGCGGTTTCCCGCTCACCTGCGATCAAGTTTTTGCCCTCACCCGGTAGTATGCGGTTTTTGTAACCGCGCTGTTCAACTGTTCCCAACGCACATCCCTAAACCGCACTAACTGTATGAAATTGCTACACTCGCTGCCGACGGAACGTTTGTTACAGCTACTCCGCCATTAATACATAAGAATTCAAAGGCAAACATGTAGTTACATTTGAAGATATAATAATTGCACTCAATGCAAAAACGTTACATCCCCACTGTACTTTGAATACCGCTATGGCCTGCCGGCGGAAATGAATCGTATAACTTATATTATATTGCATATACCAAGTAACAAGTTACTGTATTCATGACAATTAGTGTTTTAAAATATTCAATATCTGTTTTTATTGTGGATTGCGATTAGCGACGCATGCGTAAAACATTATACCCGCCCGCCGCAGGCTGTTTTATTTACGAACACAATCACAAAAGGACAATTAAAAATCCACTATCCAATATTAATTTAATTTTAAAAATGAAACTCAATTTTACCTCCGAAATTTTGGGCTGTTTAATTTTATTCTGCTCGTCATCAACTTCGAACTTTCTTCCTTTTGTCGGAGCGCTTAAATGAGGTCAATCGTCAAGTCGCCCGCTCAAAAGTCGCCTAATTAGAAAAAAATACACCAATAATTTCGTAGTTAGGGAACGCAGTTTTAGACTTTACACTTTTATTGCTGAAGGTAATTTATTCGGCATTCATTCGAAGCCAAATAATTATTGGGCGAGTTGACAAAATAATGTTTTTTTCTGGAAACCGCTATTTCGTGAACGGGCGAGTTTTTACCGGGCGACTTGACGATTGACTCCTTAAATGTTTACTTTATTTGGCATTCAATGAAGGTTCACGAATTGAACCCGAAACATTGCCGGTAAAACGGTATGTGATAAATCTCGTATTATACGAATAATTATTTAAATAAATCACGAAACTTTTCTAAGTTAAATTCTATGAATAATTTATTTTTATGATATTAATCTGTAGTATGTATCTGTGTTTACTTTTAATACGGTCTGATGCACGTCACCAGTATTTTATGATTGTACAATTTGTTCAACTTTTCCATTTCCCACAACATATTAGAGATTATTATTATTGTCAACGGTGCGTGACGGGCGTGCGATCACACTATTGCCACAGAATACTATGACAGAACATATAATGTGCAGGAGTCATTAAATTGGTGCGTGTGTGACAACTGTTCGCAGAGGAGTAATTGCAGTTCCACAGAAACGATCAGCCAGCTAGGGCCTGCAAAGGCTGCATGTTACAAACAATGGATCAACGCTACAAACGCCCGGCTTTGAAATACTCATCATCATTGCCTATGTCAGTAACACTCTGTTCCTTTAGGCGCTACTAATCCTAAATTACTATTCTAAGAGTTCCGTAGCGTTCTCTGCTGTTATCGAACTCGATAAGTTATGTTAAGAATACGCACGGCAAATGGTTAGATTAAAGAAAAACAAAGTATGAAAGAAAAATTTTAAATGTAACTTCGATTGAAATACTAGATTCATTAAATAAAAACAAACTCTTTCTTTGATAATTTCAACCCGTAAGTTTATTAACCTCTTTACAAGAATAAATAAATCTGCATCAGGCAGAAGTTGTTCCTTTTTAGATGATTTGCTGTAATTGCGAGTTTTTGTGAGATCGAATTTCCACTGAAATGACGTGATCTCACAAAAACCCGGACACGTTGTATACTAAGTCAACAAAGAGAATGGGTGCCTGTTTATTAATATACTCTTGGATAGGTTCTAATTAAAACTATTATTACTTTCGATGTTTATAGCAGTTTCTCTTGCGGATTTCCCGGAAGCATATATGTAGTGCGGATTTTTGAAAGGCAAACCAGTTTAAGGAAAACGGACCAAACTTCCTATTATGCCTTTTACAATGTAGACAGGATAGACCACTCTTGCCAGCATTTCTTACCACTCATAAAAGTTTTAAAAATCATTTATCAATTTTGACAGGTTAAATGTTTTGGAGAGTTCGCCCAAGAGAAAGTTACCCCTGACTTTCAATTACACATTGTTCCAGAGTGTACGGTAAACAGACATTACCGGTACACGCGTCGATGCGCATCGGCATCGGAACTGACACACTTTTCATGTAATAACTATCTCATTGCATAGTTCGTTCGTATCTTCGTACGTAAAGGAAAAAAATAGATGCAAATATCAATATTTGTAAATAATTCTTGTTTAAATTTGAACGTGCATAAATGTCGTTACGAATCGAAAATCGAAATTTATGAGACTGCGAAGAACGCGTTATGAAGCAAACACGGTTGATATTAAAAAATATATTAAAGCTAAATTCCCCGTAGTCTGCACCTCATAATGAGATGATTCGCCATATTGTGGTTCCCGTAATATTGTCTGTCAGCGGAGGCTGCACGCGAATGATTTGTGGTGGAGACGTTGCAAACTTGCAACCCGACACGGTCAAATACCGGTTCAGGTTATTTCGGAAATATTCGTCGCTTTTTACAGACATGGGAGGGACCAGACCGCGCCGAGCCTCCGAGATGACCTCATCAAGGAATTCTTCTTATTTTAACCTTTCCTATAAAACTATTTTCTTAATACAACGCTCACTAAAGACTCTTTTCAGACGGACATGTTTCGCATTTTACTCAAACATGTTTACATTAGTTTTTAGCGTTCCGTAGTCAAACTAGGAACGCTTATAGTTTCGCCGTGTCTGTCTGTCTGTCCGACTAGTTACAGCCGTTTTACTAGTAAACTATTTGTGCTATAAAATTGAAATTTGTATGACAACACGTTTTAGTGACGCCTGGTAAGTTATAAAATTAATAAATGGGCAAGTGCGTGTCGAACCACGCACAGTGAAGGATTCCGTAGCCAGTACGGCTGTATATTAGTCATATTAAAACACAAAGTTAATTAATTAAAATAAGTTATAAATTTAAGTAAAGTAATTTTTCTTTTTCTATTATTAAGTTTATTTCTTTTTACATCTCGGCCAATCTTCCATTAAGCAATGATCCTCTCCATCCAAAGGTTGACTGGAAGAGATCGCTTTGTTAAGCGATACGACCGCCCATTATGCTTACATTTAATAGAATACTCTTTTTGCACACCAACAAAATTAAAAATTCAAAGATATACACCAAAATAAAAGTAAGTACAATGGGCAGTCTTATCGCTAAAATCCATCTCTTCCAGACAACCTTTGGATTATTTATTTATTGGATTGATTTATTTGTTTTATTTTTATATCTGTTGTGTTTAGCTTTGTATCGAAGGTATAAATAAAGAATTGTAATTAATTATTTCAAAGTTTTCAGTTGATAATGTTTATTTTGTAAAGTAAAGTAAAGTTAAAATTATTTCAAAAAAGTAAGTTTACAAACTTAAAATTTAGACTTAAACTATATACATGCATGTTTCCTAGTGTAACTTAGTTGGCTGTTATGATGAATACATAGTCAAGTGACTACCCTCCGTACTAGTTTTCACTGTATAACGGCAGGGCGAACATTATATAAAGTGTATGAACATTATAAAAAATATGTACAAATCCAACTACAGTTGGTTGACAGTTGCTCGTAAACTAGTAAGGTCTACTTAGATTTAATAATTCTTCTTACAACTACAGTAGATATATCTACTATTATGGATATTTTTAGACATAAAAGAATAGCATGTTGGCTGAAAGTCACACGACTATTACGGATATGGCAATTTAAGGTCTATATTTTGTTAACGGGCTGTATTGTATCAAAAAAGTGTTGAGGGAACTATACAATGTTTTTTTATAATAATCTATTCAAAACACCCCTAAAGATGGGGGCTGTGAGTAAAAAAAAAATTATCACCAACTTCCCTATAGGGATCGATTTTTTACGATATAACTATACATTATCAATTTTAGGTCTTTTTCCTTTTTCCCTTCCTTGCTTTTTACAAAATTATTTTTCTAAAAGTCTTTAGTCTCTATAAGGATAGGTTTGATATATTAGCGAGTAAAACATGCGGCATAAATGGCCGTATTTTTAGATTGCGTTGACTTAGAATCTTGATTTTTTTACAGCTTCAAGGGACTGTAGATCTACGCATTTGACATTAAAGTCAACTTGATATCTCTACGCGTTCCCGAGAAAAAGGGTCTTGACAGAAGGACAGACATACTGACAGATAGACAGGGTAACTTTTTACTTTTGAGGAAAAAACCCTAAAAGTTAAAAACTCGTTTCTTTAGGGATAATTTAGAAGTGATTTTATTACTCACGCGTAGAGTGTTATTACATCGTGTATAGTTTCGTTGATAGGTCTTTCAAAAACACTATAAGATTGCCGTAACACTTTTTTGATACAATAATTCGTTTGCGAAGTATAAAGCCTTAAAGTGGCCATTTTCATAGTATACAGCCGTACTGATTGACTACGGAAATCTCCACTGTGCGTGGCCCGACACGAGCTTGACCAATTTTTTTGAATAAGTTGCTTTGTAAACTAAAGTGGACTCTCTCTGTAGCGCCATAGGAATAAATTCCAAGAGCAAGAAAGTCTACACTTGCCTCGATAAAGAATTTAATGTAGCTTGGTAGAGCGACGAGGGGGCGAGTTTTTTGCGTTCTTGATACTTAGGTACTAATTAAATTAACGTATTTCTTGTCAGTAATTGTTTGCAATGATACAGTTGATTTGTTACGAGTTTTTGTCTAAATTCTTTATGATTTTTCGAGGTACAAATACTTAGATAATACACTAATAATAAAGATCGAAAATAACCCTTTCTCTCTGTTCGTTACGCTCGACTCGACTAAACGGCTGGACTGATATTGATAAAATGTGGTATATAATTAGATTAGGACCTGGATTGAGGCGTAGAATACTTTTTTTTTATATTGATTGCTAGATACTTGGAGAGAGACTGTTCGAGACATACTTTTTATTATCAAACCACGCGTGCTTGAGTGAATAATAATTTAAATATCATCGTATTTAATCAATATCTCAAAGCTGGATCTGTGCGGATTTTGGGCAGCAAGAAAAGCTAAGAGTTTAAAGGTTATCAAGAAAATTCGTTTTTATGGAGATCTTTTTTCCTAGTGTTTGAGAATTGATATTTTCAAAAACGATACCAAAGTGTTTTACGATGTAGTATTTGCCAAAATAAATTTCACTCAAGTCATCAAGTCTCAAGTATGTGAAAGTCGCTAAATCCTTTTTACAATTATTACATGCAAATATTTAAAACGTTGCGTGAGTCAATTCTCACTTGAAAAAGATAAAAATATTCGTATCGTTCTCCCAGGGACACTGGAAAGTGGAATGATGACTGGTAAACACGCGTATGATACGTTTTCTCGGAAATGGTCATAAGATTAGTTCGTGCGAATAAATAGCTCTAGTTTTTTATGCGTATGAAGAAACATTCATGTGGGAATAAGGGTGTGTACTCGTATGTGTAACACAAAAAGTTAAATGAGTACTGATTGTATAGGCGAGCTTTTAGCAGAAAACATTTCGATATGGATTGATGAGCTAATCATAACAATTGAATATGATTGTGTATTCTATCGCCTTACACAATAAAATAAATATAATTAATTAAATTAAATAATAAATAAACTAGTGGTTCGCCCCGAACTGAGATCTCGCGAGTCTCCCAAAACACAAAAAAAATATTCTTAAGGCGAATCGAGCAACGATGCCTAAACGTATTTAGTGACTAAATATGATTTAAGAAGTTCTCAAATCATACAAATACGTAAAATTTAAACGTGTTTTGTTGCTAAATACGTTTAGGGCTCATTCAATATCAAGATCAATAAAATAACGCCACGAAATGTATAACCAACTAACTTGACCTACAGTTTCATTCAATTATAGGTAACGGGAGTTCATGTAAATTGGTTACTCTCATTTGGGGTACAAATTGTAGTTATTCTGGATTTCAGACTTTTGCCTATATTTGTGTTACTAAAGCTACACTCATACCAAATTTCAGCACTGTGGGGTTACTGGTGTATCCTGTGAATTTTGACAAAGTTCCGTTTTTAGTATGGCTAATAACTTAAAAACTACAACGTTTAAACTAAAAATAAAAACGAGGTTGAAATATACTCATAAATACCTTTTATTAGACGTGCCACTTGGACAGATAGTCCCATTTTGTTTTTGTTTTTTTTGCCCCTCTTGATCCCCAATATCTCAACTAGCCCCCCCTCCCCCCATTTTTAGCTCATTTAGTTACACCAAAATTGTACTATCACTGCCTACCTATATACCAACTTTCACGATGATCGGACAAACGCTTCGAAAGTTATCCTCGGACAAACATACATACAACGCCGATTTGCCCAGGTTGATTTAGAGATCTCGCTTCGCTCGATCAATAAATAATGCTAGACATTTCACACAACGCTATATAGCCCCAAACTAAGTCAAGATTGTATTATGTAACTGATACAATACTTACCTATGCACATTTTTTTTGTAAATAATTATAATACATACACATAAAACACCCAGACCCACATGAAAAACATAATTGTCATACATATTTATAGATTAAGAATAAAAAGAAAACATGGATAACGATGACCTAATTCGTTAAAATCACTACATATTAATATGTGTAATTGAGATAGATAATTACGATGTAAATATGCACATAATTATCTAAAGTAAATAATAAGGTTCGTGGAACCAGTCTGTTGTATAACGCAGAAACTACCTACTTATAGGAGGTAGGTATATATAGTACTCGTATACATTGTCAGATTGTTATGGTATTCCAAATCGCAGTTAATCCAGCAGATTTTCCGCCGTTTGTACTGAGGATATTTTCCAGATTACATCTCGGCTACTTTTGAGCGGCTTCTTGGAAACAATTCCAGGATGGCCTTGCGATGAAACATCATCCATTTGTTTGTTTTCCTTACGTACGATTCAAAAACGGCTCCCGCAAAACTTTACTTTTAACCGGAACCGGTTGATTCGCGCGACGTTCTGTTTGCATAAGCCAGTTCGCCGAACGAATTACAGCTGTTTGATTCAGCCCGAACTCGCCAAATACACGTATTTAAATATTCTATTTAGTTCGAGATGAACTCTAGAGGTATAAGCTTTAACGCGATTTACTCGTATATTCCTGAGGTGATTGCGAAATCCTCCATTTAAGCCGTCGTGTGACGATTTCCTTGTTGAGTAGCGAGTGCAATCCGGTGTTTCTCAGAAGCGCGGTTGTCATCAGCAGCTGCATTGCGGCACCGCATCGCTCGCTGACTCCCGGAATGACATTTCATTACTCGTTACTAAGAATTATTTCCTGCTCATAGACACGCATGGATATGGCTCCATCCAGGCACACGATCATACAATTATCTGACGATTTATGAAACTATTATTCTTCTAATAGTGCTATTCTTCTTCTTTAATTGATCGAGCGAAGCGAGATCTCCTAATCAACTTTGGCAAATCGGCGTTGTATGTATGTAAGTATGTGTGTATGTATGTTTGTTTGTCCGAGGATAACTTTCGAAGCGTTGATCCCAACATCGTTAAATTTGATACATAGGTAGGTAGTAATGGCACAATTTTGGTGTGACTAAATGAGCTAAAAATGTGGGGGAGGGGTGGGGGGGTTGTTGAGATATTAGGGTTCAAGAGGGATAAAAAAAAATGCAAATGAGACTATTAGGTCAAATGGGTTGTCAAATGAAAGGTATTCATTAGTACATTTCAACCCTGTTTTTATTTTTAGTTTAATCTTTGTAGTTTTTGAGTTATTAGCAATAATAAAAACAAAACTTTGACAAAATTCACAGGGTACACTAGTGACCCCACAGAAATGAAATTTGGTATTCGTACAGCTTGCCACAAATATAGGCAAAAGTCTGAAATCCAGAATAACTGGATCTTGTAACCCAAAAAAGAGTTACCAATTAATATGAACTCCCGTTACCTGTAGTTTGAATGAAACTATATGTCAAATAAGGTGGTTGGTTATTTCGTGGCACTATTTTGATAGTCAAAGATTACGAATAACATATTTTTGTTTTTATGGAAGACTCGCGACTCAGTTCTAGGCGAACCGCTTGTAGTTAATATTATTATAATATCTGCTGTACTCGTAATAAATGCTTCAATTTCTATTTTACTAATTATTTACCGTTTATGAATGAGATCTTTGAAGTGTTCGCTTGTTTCAGGTTCAAAGATGGCGTGGCTTACCCGTGGTCAGCCGGAGTTTCAAATCTGATTCTTTATCCGGAGGCTGCCAACCAGACGCTATATACCAGGAGAGCGGCACGCGCTGACTCCGGCAACTATACTTGTAGGCTTAGTAATGAGACCCACGCGGAGACACACACTGTTCGGCTAGACATATTAGGTAAGATTTCAGAAATTTGGATAAGACATTGCCATGGGATAACGATTAAATATTAGGACGGGCTTTTTTGTCACAGATTCCTACCCTATATTGTCACCGCATCCATTGAAGTTTATCAAGTACATTAAGCTTTTTACAACTTACATTGTTTTATTTCAGTTAGACATTTAAGTATGACTTTAAATTTACTAAAATATCTGATACTGAATAACTGTCCTGTATGAATCTGTGTGGGCCCGGAGGCTGTGACTAACAGACAACAGTTCTTTGTTTTCATATTATTGTGATTTTGATACGAAGTGTGCAAAAAGTTAAAATAATTGTATGATATCCATAATGTGTTCCACGAAAATTCTAAGCTTATCTTTAGATAAAAACCAAGAAGAAGACAAATCAATTATAAATTTCATGCACTCGATATTCTTTGTTCTTAATTACCATTCGAGGAAGAAGGGTATTGTTACAATAACGCCATATCGTTTCACAGAAAAACCGACGGATGCTCCGAGAACAATGTTCATATCGAAAGATCAGTGGGTCGAGGAGGGGGGCGAAGTTCGTCTTTACTGCGAAGCTCTGATCGGTAAGTGCGCGAACGCCTACGCAACTGAAAACTCGCAATGGAATGTAAACCTGAATGTTTATTTCTATATATCGTACGTTTAAAGTTTTCTCATATAGTGTTAAGATATTAGTACTTACTTGAGTATTACTTGAGACAATGTAAACTTAATAGAAAAGAAAACAGACGAAATCGAAGACGTTCTGCGGAAAACAAACCGGCCAAGTGCGAGTCGGACTCGCGCACGAAGGGTTCGGTACCATTATCTATAAAAACGGCAAAAAAATCACATTTGTTGTATGGGAGCCCCCCTTAAATGTTTATTTTATTCTGTTTTTAGTATTTGTTGTTATAGCGGCTACAGAAATACATCATCTGTAAAAAATCAACCGTCTAACTATCACGGTTCATGAGATACAGCCTGGTGACAGACGGACAGACAGCGGAGCCTTAGTAATAGGGTGCCATTTTACCCTTTGGGTACGGAACCCTAAAAATCACTTGTGCGTGCAATGCAGGCATCATTTTCCTCTTAGTAAATTGTTTTACTATTTCATTAAACTGAAACAGAATTTATCAACATATTATTATACTAGGTACCTTGAACTAGTTCCGAAATTCTTAAGCAGTTTTGATGTAAATGTCACGTTATTTCAACTTTGAACCTGTTTTCCTTACGATCGTGCTGATAAATGAGAATGATTAAAAAAATTCATTTTGCATAGTCGTAATAAAAAGATATTAGCACGAACTACAATGAAACAAGACCGAGTTAAGTAGGAGTAGGACTCGCGCACAGAGGGTTCCTTACCTATCTATATTTATGTTAAATGTAGCAGCGCCATCTAGTTATATTTTAATGAAACAAGTCATTTTGTACGGCAAATTTCTAAAAAACTGTTCAAGTACTTCAATCAATCAAAGAAACGTGTGTGACATTTAAATTGCTCAACCTAAGTGTATCCTACGCTATACATACAGGATGCATTTTAATTTTAGCAATTTTTATGACCGCGGCATTGCCCGTTATCCAAAATAATAAATAAATATTGCTGGACATTTCACACAGCGCTATCTAGCCCCATACTAAACAGAGCTTGTACTATGGGAACCAGATAACTGATAGAATACTTGTATACTTTTTTTTTGTTAATACATACTTATACATAGACATCTTCTCTAATAGCAAGGCATCTTTTAAGAAAAAAGTTATCTGTTCTTAATCATATATAGCGCGTTCCATAAAATATTCTGAAACTCAAAGAACTACACTACACAAAACACTACACTCTCTCCCTCACTCCCTCAAATATACACATTTACACAAGCATCCCTCCTCCCCTTTCATTCTTCAAATGCGTACCTACTAAATTACTAAATTCCTTGAAAATCAATTATTATATTGTATTGTGTTTTTAATTTCTAAGCGACTAATTTCTAATTTCTTAAAGGTCTATAAAATGTGAATCTGTTATTGGCATTAAGCATTAGCTATAAGAGTTTGTATACATTGATATCAAGTGCTGTTGATTCTGTGATGAATAAATAAAAATAAAAAAATACAAGGGGCACACTAAACATTTCCGGAATCAATAATAAAACAATACTATTAATGGTCAAAAATGAATGCATTGTTTCTCAAAATATTCTCCCTTTGCGTCAATGCACTTTTTTATACGATTGAAGTAATTTTGAAAACATTTGTGCTACTCTTCCGTGGTGACGTCAGATACATGCTTTTCATACTCTTCGACAGCCTCTTCTGCAAAGCTAGCACAGCGATTTCCTTGTTTACTCTTCGAAGAGACGACAAGGCTCTGACCGCAACTTGTATTTCTGCGTGTATTGTTATTTGTTTTTTTATATTGCCTTTGAATTTAAATGTGATGCACAATAAAGCGTTATTCTATTGTATTTCTATTCTTAAAAATTTGAAATTTTAATATAATTAATTAAATATCTAACCAAACATTGTTAGCAAGCACGCGATTGAGAAGAGTCCGAAAGAGACAACTTCAGAAGACAGCTCTGTCTAGGCATCGCAAGACCTAGACAATTTCAGAAGAAAGTTGTCTATCCTTAAATGTCAAAGATAGAGAAAATGATAGCTATCGTGCTCGGCGTTGTAGACTACTGTCGAGGAAGTGTCGACAACGTTTCTTCCCGTTCACTCTCGCAATCGCCGTGCTCGAGACGGTCGATTAGTGTTTTCTTTCTTCCGAAAAATGAGTTAAGACAAAACTCTTCTCTACAGTTACTGTGCTAGTCCCGTGTACTACTGCCACTGTACTGGTGATGAAAACCGTTGATCGCGTAATTGGTTCTTGATTTTTGGGAACAGAAAAAAGTCACACGGTGCCAGGTCAGGACTGTATGCTGGATGACTCATAAGTTGTACGTTTTTCGCCTTCAAAAACTTATTTGTTTTTCTGGCCGTGTGGGAACTTGCATTGTCGTGGTGCAAGATGATACGGCGTTTACCGTTATTTTCACGGAGTTTGTCAATAATTTCCGGTAAACAAATGGTCGTATACCAATCACTTCACGTAAAAAATCATGCAACGAAAATTTTCCCGAGTTAAATCCATTTTATTGTAATCACGCAATTTTTAAAATGACGCCACAAAGTGAAAACAATTCACAATCAGATGAAACAAATTTTATTCTACGTTTGAGAGTTCCATTTACAAATGTAGTAATAACTTGTTAAATATTGTTTATGTAAGTGGTCACCTCCGGAAACTTTTAGTGTAACCTATGTAATATATATAAAACCACCCAGACACGGAACAAATATCTGTAGATCATGCAAACATTTGTTCCGTGGTGGGAATCGAACCCGCTATCTCCTGCATCTCAACCGGCTATAATAATTCATTTCATTTTAATATATAATTTAAAAAGGAAAATAATTACACACTCATCAATCAACATCATTACAATTACTAAGTACAAAAAAATTTAAACACATATAGCATCAATATTTAAATATACCTATATTAATATAACAAATATAAAAAAATAGAATATAATGTACTGGGCATACAAATATTCAGAAATGTCAAAAATAAATGTTTATGTCAAGATACAAGATAATACAAAATTCAGGATTACGGGTAATGCCGATCCTCAAAATTGGTTAACTGTTTACAAATTCACTCTGTATATCTTACCTACTAAGTTTTAATTTGAAAAATTCTTGATCAATTAATTTTAGTTTTATTTTTTTATTATTTGAATGCCTCATACAGTATTATTTTACAGGACGTTCGTACTTGGCGGACGCCCGAAGCGACCTGCGGTGGCTGAAAGCCTGGCCTAACGGCACCGAGGGCGATCTGCTGCCCACTCAGGCCGAAATCAAGACGAAACGGTAAGCTACCATCAGTATCGTCTTGGAATTTAAACTAATTATATTGAACTTCTGCCAGCGCACGCGTTATTTGTCAACAAAAAGTAGCCTATGTTTGAATCCAGGTCATAATCTATCAACACACTAAATTTCATCGAAATCTGTGCAAGTTAATAAAAAGCTTGTAAAAACAGAAAGTAGGTACATTACAATACAATTTATCCCTGTTTGTTTGATGTTGCTGTTGTTTAGTGTTGCTGAATTATTCAAATATTTACAAAGTATGAATTTTGTTGTTGGATCTTTGAACTTAGTCTCTAATAAAAATAATAAATAAGCTACTTCATAAATAAGTAAAATATTTGATTTATTCATTGAAAGGGAATGAATAAACCAAATTGAGGCAAAACTCATGAAAAGCTACACATAACTGATTGGCTCTTTATAAAATGTAAATAGAAAAGCGATATTTCATCAATAGCTCCTGTGATTCGGAACGGAATCGAAACGTATTGGATATTATATGTATCTTGAAATTGTTTTTTGGCTTCGTCTACCTCTAGTTCTAATATAGTTTGCTTTTGTATAGGGGTCCATTGTCCAAACTTTGTTCTACGACTTTTCGAAATAGATTGTTCGATGTTTATCATTGAAGAAACTTTACAGGACTTTTCAGGCCTCATAGATTTCCAGAGTAACCGATCGTGTGCGGCCTGCACCTAACGGCTCCCAGCAACCTTTACCGGGTCGTCTTTTCATCTAGTGGGGGGACGTCCTACGCTGCGCTTTCCAGTGCGTGGTCTCCACTCGAGAACCTTTCTGCCCCAACGGCCGTCAGTTCATCGAGAGAGTTAAATATAAAGTAGCAAAAAGTTTAAAACCAGCTAATTTGAAGACGCGAAAACATTGAGAACTTTACATATATTATTTTGTTACAGAGATGATGTAGATGACATAATCGGCTCGTACCTGACGGTAGAACGAGTATCGGGACAAGACTATGGAACGTACGTGTGCCTCGTCCACAGCAATGACGCAGTCTCCAGGAGCTTTGTCACCGTCCACTATAGGTGTAAGTAATCCCACTACGAGTATAAGGAATCTTGGGGCACCCGTCAAGTGCCCCCGCCAAGTCGAGCGCAACGCAAACTGCCGTAATACCTTTTCTGTAGTCATTTCGGCATATTTTCGAGCCTCTGTATCTTGGCACTAGAAACGATTAAAACGTTGAAAAATATTACTAGCTACGTATAAGGACCCTAGAATTTCAAGTTTATAACTTAGATATTTTCGAAGATATCTGATGTAAAGTTTAGCTAATTTGACACTCCACTCACTCACTCACATATATATCTACTATAGGTGTAAGTAATCCGGCCGAAGGAATTATGTTTACTAAATACAGTAATATTTACATTTAAACAGTATAAATTATGAAAATTTACGGTAGGTACCTTTGGTTACCTTTGGGCTTCCGTTTTCATTCACTGGTGAATCACCGTTGCTTCACCGACACCGTTCCGGGCCCGGATTCCAAACTGTCCCGAAATAAACTGGGGATCCCCTGTTATTTTTACTGATAACAAAATCCAGACGGTCTGCGTGTGCGCACGATGCGATATCAGACAGACCTTACACTACTTCTAAATTTCTAATAAATATTATAAATAAATAAATATTGCTGGACATTTCACATAGCGCTATATAACTCCAAACTAAGCAAAGCGTGTTAAGCAAGCTATGGGAACCAGATAACTGATAGAAAGAATACGTATATAGGTGCTTTTTTTGTAAATACATACATATTTATAATATGTATAAACTTATAGAAAAACATCCAGACCCGGAACAAATATCTGTAGATCATGCAAACATTTGTAAAAGGTTTCTTGGAAACTAAGTTTTATTTGTGTTTTAGTTCATTGACTTACCTTTGAACAATATTATTTTAGCAAACAAGCTTCCGCGCGCCAATCCAAGTTATATTCTAATTGTATACCAAAAATCAAAATCGGTCCATTCGTTCGAAAACATAACAAGTAAACAGAGAGCCTATAATTAATATTAGTATGAAAACGTATTCAGTTGTGTGCTTTTAGATCTAATATTCGAATTTCATATGAAATGTGTTTACAATTTTCACGCAACGCCATTAAAGTTTTCCCGGAAACAGCATATGTTGCCACTATAATAAATGGGGATTTTATCGACAATCTCGGGAATCGTCGGGAAATGCGTTACTTTTATTATTCACCGATTGAGCATAACATACAGACAGACTTCATTCGATGTTAGACATAGACATACATACATTTATTCAAACTGCTATCACTAGGAACGCTTAGTTACGTCAGGTTACAAACAAATCCAAACATAAAAGCATAAAATGAAAGATGCAGCTGTATAGAGGCTTTGTAAACTATTATTACAATTTAAAAAAAAACCTTAAAAATAATTCAATTTAGAGCGGCTGCAAAAAGGCATTGTCTGATAAAATCAAACTAAAACTAAAACTGTTCATTGCTTTCTGAGTCTAAGATAAAGTCATTGATGTTATAATATGCTTTTTTCGTACAGTGTTTTTTTATATATTTCTTGAATGCATTTTCATTTAATTCTATGACATGTTTGGGTAATTTATTATAAAACCGCACTGCATTGCCAACAAAGCTTTTGTTAGATTTGTGTTGTCTAAAGGCAGTGTTTATCAATTTATCCTTATTACGTGTGTTGTAACTGTGCTCATTACAAAGCTTTTACGCTTTTTGTAAAGTGTGATATTTTTGCGAGTGTACATTATGCTCTCATAAATATACAATGAAGGTAGGGCTATTATATTGTTACGCCGAGGCTGTTAAACAATGAGTAATAATCGAAACTTCTCGAACGCTTTTGTCTTGCTGTGTTATTGTTATTATTGTCTGCGGTTGCGCACAATGGGGATTGGTCGTTCTGTCGAAACACTGACCCCTTTCCTGGAACTATCGAGATCTTTCTCGAACAATCGAAATGTGCGCGATATAAATAGGCCGGAGAGATGGCCGGACAGTCAGTGAGTTAGTGAGTCTCAGCGAGGCCCTGGAGGACTGACGTGGAGAAGGGTCTCGCGTGAACAGTAGTTGCTCGCGAGTCAGTCTGGATTTGGCTATACGTGCGAACATTTCGGTGACTTTAAGTGGTGCAACAGTGGTGTGAATTAGTGTGTTGTGATTACGTGTGACCAAGTTCGTGTATTCATCGTTCTAGTGTTGAATAAAAGTGTTATTTTGGTTGGATCGATTCCCATTATTTTATCCCGAACCCTCAGCTCGTAACAATATTAATATTTTTAAAAACCTCTGTGAGGGAATCTCTTTAGCTTAGATTATATATAACCCGAATAGCCCGCTTCTCTTGTATATTGGAGTATTCAATTAAAACTTACGAAACAGAAATGTCGAAGGTTTCTCCGAAAACCGAACTAACAATTTACTGAAAACAAAGGGAACCCGACTAGAGTTTCATCTTGTTATACGAGTAACACACGAAGATTTGATGATTATTGTTTCATAAGCTAATTTGGCGTTTGCTTTCAGTATAACCTCTTGTGGGCGTAGATTCAGGGAACGTTTTAGAGTCTGTTATGTTTAGGAAGCTTTGAGTGTGGGTTTTTGGTTGATTAAAACATTTATAATAATATTTTACAAAACTCCTTTTCGGATTTGATAGAAACTTGATAGTCATTATGTAAATTAAAATCAGATGGATTATAGTTTGATTTTAAAATCTGAATATAAACAAAATGTTTAAGTATTACCAGGATTTTAACTACCTACAATGTTATGCATGCTCACTGCATATTCAACGTAAGTTTAAGAGGAAATCTGGGCTGCGTTTCGCCCATACAAACGCAGTCGCCTGTTTCCTCTCTGGATAGTAATACTAGAGCAAATATTTTTTTACCATACAATCTACAAGTACCACGGTCATGTCCCTACGTTTAGTTTTTCTCCATAAATTAATTATTATAAGAACTAGGAACCTTCTAAAGTAACAGAAATTGCTAGTTTTTGCTGCCCCTTTTCAGACATCCAGCAAACAAATTTGACGAATATAAATTTAAAAAACGAAACGTACACACATAGCCAAATCCCTTTTTATTTATTAACATATTTGAAAAAAAAAATCGGTCCAGTTTTGGAGGAGGAAACAGGGTACTGCGAAACAGTGATTTCGTCTATTTTAAATAGGTATAATCAGTCCGACCTGCAGTTGTCTCTATAGCACGCACATAGGGCATATAGGGCACAGCGCGACAGCAATAGATTTGTTAAATACCTATTTCCCAAATGTCTTGCGACCCGGATTTCGTCTTAAACCTATTGTTTCCCATGAAGTGAAATGCATATTTTCTTTTGAGAATAAATTCAATGTAGGTAGTAGTCAAGCGCTTGGCTATCATCAATAAAAAAAAATCTTTAACCAGAAAACGTATTATTTAACATATAACCTGTACCTCTGACTTCCGGATTTTTTTATAATCCTAAATAATTTGTGAAGAAACCCCTAACTGCTTTACTAATAAACTCGCACTATTCTTGGAATATTTTCACCGCGTTTTGTCTTTTGCATTTAAGAAAACTTTCAAATTCGATCGGAAGAGACATGTTGTACCTACTCTGAGGAGACTATTTGTAGCACAGTGAAAGCCGTTGCATTGAAGCGCAGCCGTTCAAAAACTTAAAAAACAAAAAAAGTGGCACTCCGGGAGTGCCGACAGTAGTGAAAACTTAAACAATTACGAGTTACTTATATTCAGAGGTGTCGGTAACGGTAGCAGTAACAGTGTCGCGAGTTCAATGGTTTTTCCTATCTCAAAGAATGCCCAACGTGCATTAAGAAGTTTTCACTTCATATACAGAGGTGTCGGTAACGGTAACAGTGTCTCGAGTTCAATGAATAGAATAGAATAAAATAATTCTTTATTGTACACCAGGAATACTTTAAAAAACTAATTTAAGCTAAATAAAGTACAATGGGCGGCCTTATCGCTGAAAGCGATTTCTTCCAGGCAACCTTTGGATGGAAAGTAAATAAAGAAGCAGTAATGGACAGCGGTGCACAGAGTATATTTACAAACGAATGAAATAAAACATATAAAATTATATCTAATAAAAACTGTACTTATAATCCTAATACATAAATAAATACCTAAAGATAGACTAATATATACCCAAATAATAACCTAAATCTTATAAATATTCTAAAATGAGGACAATAAAATTAAAATAAATCATAAATAGGTAACTCAAATGACAAGAAAGCTAGGCATTAAGGTAATGTTGCTTTAATCTCAGCTTAAAAGAGTGCTGTGAAAGAGCCCGTCTAATTTCCAAAGGCAAAGCATTCCACAAGCGCACTGCTTCGACGGTGAATGATTTCCCGTAGAAGGAACTAGAGTGTACGGTTGTTTTGAGGGATAAGTTTTCCGATTCAATGGTTTTTTCCTATCTCAAAAAATGCCCAACGCGCCTAAAAAAGATTTCACTTCAAAAATTGTTCGAGTTTCTAGCTTTAGTAGGGGTTTAATAAGTGCCTTATATGCCAATTTTGTACGATGTTTATGCAGAACTTAGAGTTCGTGGTTTCTACCCTACGTCAATCAGAAGAAACCTGGTTTGTCTGGTTAGTCCGTCAATTAATTAAGGATCTTATTTTTTTGATCCATAATATGTTGTATGTACCTTATTAGCTATGATGGTGCGAATATGGTGCCTAGCAATCTTAATAATCTGGCAAGTAAATGACTCGCAAAATAGCAAGATTCAGAGATAACCATAATGATATCGTCGGATACCACACTACCGATTAATAGCGTTTTTGTCGCCTTGTTGTACGAATGTCAGAGAGAAAAACATCTTGATAGTAATTATCCACTGCAAATAATTGTCTTAAAACAATTTATACTGAAGTTTTGATGTCTGGCTCGCAATTTATTTAGTTTTTTTCCATAAGGTATGATAAATGAGTTACGCTGCAGGCTGTCGTGCCGGGAACAAAGCTGGACAGGTGTAGTGAAAAGCGGGTTTTGCTAAATAAGTCCTGTCTGCCTAATGACAAGGCCATATTTTCACCATACGAGTAGAAGGCCGGACGTAATAAAACATAGATTTCGAAAGACCTAAAATATTGCTGGACATTTCACACAGCGCCATCTAGCACCAAACTAAGCAAAGCTTGTACACTATGGATACCAGATAACTGATAGAATACTTTCCCATAGTACAAGCTCTGCTTAGTTTGGGGCTAGATAGCGCTGTGTGATATGTCCAGCAATTTATTATTATATTTATTTATTTAATTATAGAGAAACAACCAGACCCGGAACAAATATCTGTAGATCATGCAAACGTTCGATTCCCACCGCGGAGGGAATCGAACTCGCAACCTCCATTCCAATCAATTAATACCCAGAATTTGTGCGAGTGGATTCCGGGTTTTCACAATATCATAACGAAGTGGCAACAAACGGCGCTTTGGCGATTTATTAGCTTTTCATTTACAGGAAACTTTGTTCATTCTCTCGTTGATGAAATTTCTCGATGCTGCGAGTAAGTTCATTACCTAACAATACTGGTTGCTAGAAAGCGCTCATTTCCGAGAAATGTTTCTCGATATCCTTGCAACGTGGTCATAGAATATTTAATATAAAGCTATCTCATTATACTAGTGTAACATACATTAGGAAATTAAATATTAAGCTTTTTCATTATAATAGAGCAACAAACATTATAAAACTTACTGATTATCAGTGATCGGAGTCGGTAGATTGATTTGGGGTTAATGATCTCAAACGTATATGTTAATATGAACATGCCTCCGGGATTCCGGGATTTTTAAATTGTAACGTGGAGCTGGGTGTAAAGTGGGAGTAGATAGATAGATTGATTGAGGTTCTCAAATATGAATATGCCTCCGGGATCTAGGATAGTAATTTCATTTGCCGTTAGGTGTCGAAGTTTCAATGTCATGTTGACGCTTGCTCTGTAGGTTATTTTGATGTCGCTTCATATGACGTATTAAGTGCTTCATAAATTTAGGTAAATTAAAGTATATTCTCGAAGGAAATGTGTTTTCTCGATAAAGTACGTAGAAATTTTCACGAATTTGCACGCAGAAATTCACCAAAGCTTCAACTTAATCGGATGAATTTTATGGGAACGCATAGGCAGCAAACAAAAAACAAGCATTCATTTTATTATTCGACGGATAAATAAAAATCTATTTAAAACTTTTTACTACAGTTTCCTTTAATTTTCAAATATAGTAGTTACTAAATTACTAGTTTAATATTTAATTCAATCACGTAAATAACGGATATTTCCGGGAAAAAAGGCATGCCCATATTATGATAATGATTTATGATGCAAGTACATAAAATCAATCTACCTGCTCCGTTCACTGCTTACTATAGATATATTTTCCAACAACCAGCTTACAAAATTTTTTTCCTTAGGTTTTAATCTGTCATTTGATTGTTTATTTTACAAAAGTTAATAGCTCCCCTACTTACTAACTTTAAATCCAGGTACATAATTATCACATAAATATCTCGTTAGTGCTCACTCAGCCATGGGAAGCGTGTATGATCCGGTGGTTAAATTCCTAGAAGCAGCTCGGCCGATTAATTGGATTACATCGAAAAGGATGATATGTGGCGAATACTGAATTTATGAATTATTAGATTCTCACAACTGCTCTCGATATTGTATTCGGATTCACTGACTTAGTGCATTGTTCCGAATTACTTCTTTTAGACTCAAAGTCAAAGTCAAATATTTTTATTCATTAAAATCACAAGGATCACTTTGAAAAGTCAATTTTACTGCCTGTTCCTTCGCGACCAAGCCAGGAAAGAAAGGCAAGAAACAAGGCTGGTTTTTTTTTTGTTTTTGTTGATTTAGACTTTTTGATTGATAATTATGATAAACATCGTTGCAATGTAAAAATACAAATACCCACGCCATCCTACGGATTATAGGATTAGGCGGGCGTAGGAAACGCTAGGGATCTATCGAATCTGGTTATCAGATTTAGTTTTTACCAATTACCGTAGGTTTTTAATAGAGATAATAGATTACACGGAATTTAAAAATATTTTCTAACTTTGAATGCTAATACAAAACAAATACAAATAAATTGAACATTTGAAATAAATGTTTGGACTTGCCTCGGATTACCTACTTCTTTTCTCATGAGTCTAATAAAACCAAAATTAGGACGTAACACTTTTGAATCATGAATTTCTTATTAATTTATTTTCCTGGTAACCATCGTAGTCCGTGGCGGATTTACCAGCAGGCTGAGTAGGCTTGAGCCTAGGGCGGCAAATTAGGGGAATGTTTTTTTTTTTAAGATTTCTGTAAGGTTTTCTGATGTTATAAAGAAAGAAGTCTACATTTTTTCGACTTTTACCTCTACCCTTTACATTCAAGAAACGGTACCACAAACATCTACATTCCATGGTAATACACCCAGTTCTCGGCCCCCAACCAGTAGCTTACCTGCATTATCGTACATGATTAGCTCAGAAATATCCTCAAAAACGATTTCTCGTACAGTTTCGACTAAATTGTTGGATTGAAGGGCGGCAAAATTGTAATAGCCTATGCTTGGGAAATGTGTAAATCATAATGATATTGAGCCTTCTTATAAGAATATGTTTTTATTGTTTTACCTATTTAGTAACGTTATGAAAATGTTGTTGCTGTTAAGAATCCTTACAGCTAAAATACTATGAATACCGTTAGATGAGTCCACTAAAATCTAACAAGAAATATATTTATCAGAAATTTTAAAATGACTGAATTTAAATACCGGCGAAAGCCCACGGTTACTTTCGAAACAACCGCAAGAGACAAAGCTGCGACAAAAAGTGCACTGACCGTCTCCTTGACGCTAGTATATGTCTAATTTCATGCACATCGTTTAAGTATGCGATGCGTGAAAGTGGAAAAAAGTACTCGTTAGTACTTTTTAACCACGAAAGAATATAAAAAAGTTACTGGCAGTTCTCGCGTGGGCTAAGTTTTCAAGAAGGGTCGTTCGAAGAAGTGTCGCTCGACCGTCGCTAGGTTCGTTATCTGACAAACTGAGTGGCAGGACCTTTGACGTCCTATGTTTTTGTTGCGAAGTTTTGTGTATTGGACGGTTAATTTTAATTTTAGAAGGAAAATGACTACCCAACGGTTGTAAGCAAATGTTTCTTAGGATTTGACGTATGTTAAATTATGTTTTTTATCCATACTAATATTATGAATGGAAGAAGATGGCAGTAGTCGACAAATACTTTTATCTTGGACATATTCTTTCTTTTGGTAAAGAGCATCAGAACAAGGAGGTCTCTAGACGAATGCAACTCGGGTGGGCTGCATTTGGAAAGCTTGAAGATGTTTTTCGGTCAAAGAAGATCGCACAATGCTTGAAACCCCGTCTGTATAACCAATGTGTCCTGCCAACAATGACTTACGGTGCCGAAACATGGGCTCACTAAGGAAACTGTGCACAGAGTACGAGTTGCACAGAGATCCTGCTGGATCGAGTTCCTAATTCCTAAATCCGACGCCAGACGAAAGTCCAAGACGTCGGAACAAGGGGGGTGGTGAAACTCAAGCGGAACTGGGCAGGACACTTTGCTAGACGAGGTGATGGCAGGTGGAGTAAATCTGAGACCGAGCCAAGAGCAGACCTAAGAAGTCCAGGACATCCGTCGGTGCGGTGGGTCGACGACATAAAGAAAGTCGCGGGCAACTCCTGGATGCGCGGAGCACAGGACCGGGAAGGATGGCGTTTACAAAGGGAGGCCTACACCCAGCAGTGGGTACTTATCGACTGTGGATGATAATGAATATTATGAATTCGAATGTAAATCTGTCTTTTACGTTTTCACGACTAAACGGTTGTGCGATTCGAGGAAATATTATACCCATATTATGAAAGGGACGTGTTGCCTACTCATTTCTTTCCAACCATTACATAGATTCAGGAACAGTTCAGGCTTTTGTTGTTCAGGGTTTCTTCGTTGGTTTTGTGTATTGAACAATTCGTAGAAATATATTTCTTATTTATGTGACACATTCATACATATATTATGCGAATAAAATAATTGTAACGTAGGATTGTGGTCGAGGGCATAAACTTGGGCAGACTTATACAGTGGGTGACGTCGAGCTGTGGATGATGATGATGATGAACATTTTTATATTGATAATGTTTCGAAGAATGTCTATTTTTTCCTCTCTATTAGGAATGTGTTTCTTTTCTGTCCAAATCACTGATGGAGAAGGGAAATGTTTTTCGGGTGTGTTTAAATCTACGTCTGTACAATTGAAGCACCCTTTAGGTTCTCACGCAATTATTATGATTTTTTTTCGCGGTATGATGCATTCGCATTTTAATTAACGTATCAGCATTTGGACCAATAAGTATGCAAAACAACGTATACGTGATAATATGGCTTGAATATAATCCGCTACACAAGTTAAGATACTCATCGTCATAACTATTGATGAGTTTCATTCAGAAGAAATAATATCCCATCTTAATTATGCGTATTGATCATTTCGATTGTACGTCGTGCGCAGGTATTGTGCATCCAGGGAATTGGACGTTTCGAGTATGTGTGATTGGTCAATTAGAGAATTAGTCATTATGAATGAATGAAAACACTATCGAAACAAAAGAAACACAAAAATAAAAACTCACAAAGCACAAGTATGATGCGTCAAAGCCAAAACAGCGTAAAGCATTTTGACATGTGAGGTTCTATGATAGCGTTCGCTGCAAATCCTTAAATATAATATTTGTGTAGACGGTGGAGGTCCAAACAACACGGCGTGGTGTGGAGGGGAAGAAGTCCCTTGGCGTGCCTTAGTCCTGGGAGCGGCTGGCGGCGCCTTACTGCTCGTGTCCGCTGCCGTGTTCCGAAGGCGCTGCGTGCCGCGACTGCTGCTGGCTGCGAGGCATGCGAGAGCCAGGGCGGCTACACCCGCGCATAGGGCGAGAGGTACCTCATACTCCATCACATTATGTTATGATATATGGATGCCGTTCAAAGACTACTATCGAGCAAATCAGATTTAGTGTTCCATATAATAATAATTACCATAATAAGGCTTTATTCTGACGTTTCGCATTATGTAAATAAATTTCAACTTAATTCATATAATATCTCTTAGTTCAGATTGCTTATCGGCAAAGGCCTCTTCTAGCGCCAAATACTACGTAATTTTAAACAGTTCAGCGCTAATTCTAATGTTGAAAATTGCGACGCAAGTAAACACTGTCCGAATAATTTAGATATTGGGCGAACAAGAAGCTATGCTCGGGACTTGGGCGCACATCTGGACTGCTATATCCCAAAACTTAGTACATTCTTGTTGGTATTTTTATTAATAAATGTATACCGCTTTGATGACTTAAGATATTTTATAGTTCTCAAAAAAGAACTCTAGCGATCATATCAGTATGTAATTTAAAAACCCATTTTTTTTCATAATACTTCGTCTCCGCAACTTTATCTGATTTCTAACTTCCTGTGCATAAGTTATAGTTTCTATATTTCGCAGTACTGGAAAAGGAGTTCGACGTTCTAGTCTGTTGGACGGCGGTGGACGGCGAGCTGGTTCGCGGAGCGCTGCTGCCAACCCTGGCACAGAAGTACAAGTATCGAGTCCACTCAGTGCAGCTTTCCACACAGCCTGACACATGTAAGCACCAAAATAAACCAAATTTACCAAAATAATCGCCAATAAATGATTACACACGTGTAAGAGCACCGTTAATCTAAGTGTTGGCAATGCCAACTTATAGGCAAATTCATAAACTTCAATTAAACAGTAATTTTTTTTATTTTTACTGATGCTTTCGCATTTTGAGAAATAAATAAAAGTTAGTACAAGGGATAAAAAAAGTAAGATTGCCTGGGCAATAATGGAAAGCTAAAGGTGGACAAAGGCTTCGACCGTGGTGGCTATAACTTTAAAATTGCATTTTTGGCCATTTAATTACAACCAATAAAAAAAACGGGTGTGCTTTAGACCACACGACTGAAGTAAAACTTCTTTTTCAAAATATTAATTCATAAAATTGATTAAGAACGAAATGAAATTACGAAACATAATCAAGAACTGTTCACGAACGCTAGCAAACTCGCAAACGAACTACTGACTGAGATATATATATTTCATGCACTGGCTATCAGAGGAAAAGAGAAAGAAAATGTGCGCGCGCACTGCTCTCTCTTGCTCCTACAGTGTGATACAGACAATAGGCCTGCACTGTGTCTTAGATACACGAAACCTAACTGGCTATGAGAGAAAGAAAATGTGTGTCGCAACTCTCTCTCTCTCTCTTTCTATTTTCACTAACTTATATCTCCCTCTCAACTTCCGTTCGCCTCGCCCGATCACACTTTTCGTAACGCTCTCGTCACGCATTCACCAGCTTACTGTCAAGCGTGCGTAAAGAAGTTTTACTTCAAAAATCCGTAAAACATCTGTATCTTAGTCGAGAACAGTAACGATTAATATTATGTATTACTAACTTTAGTATAAAATCAATTTAATGAACTGTCATGTTTTATAATCGGTTAGAAACAGCGGCTTAAAACGCTAGTCGAACAGACTATTCATTCTTATTTTCTTTTTCCAAGACGTAAGAAAATACTTAGTTACCAAGTAAATCTACTTACTGTCGCTTGGTTTATTCATGGAAAACTTTCATGCGAAGAAAAGTTAGGCACAAACAAGACCGGTTAAGTGCGAGTAGGACTCGCGCGCCAAGGGTTCGGTACCTAGCTATATTTATGCTTATTTAGAAGCACCATCTAACTATGTGACTCAGAAACCAAGTTAAAATTCTAAAGCAGATTTCTTAAAAACTGTTGCTCTAGATAGAGTATTTCTTATATATTTCACGTTATATTTCCATATCATCACCCACAGCCTGACTTCACCCATTGTTGGGTATAGGCCTCCCCAAGTTTGTGCCATCCACCACGACCCTGCGCTAGTCTCACCCACTGATGGCCCGCGATTTTTACGATGTCGTCCACCCATCTCGCTGCCTACCCTTCTATACCCGCTCCTCGGCCACAATTCAGTCACTGCCCTGCTCCATCTTTGCATATATTTCTATTAATTATTTGAATTCCAGATTGTTGACTTTGCAAACTTGGCCCTTTGGCAATCAAAATGAATTTGTATATTTATAATTATTCCAAAATTCAAGTCAATCGCTTCAGAAGTTGCTGAGATGATTAGCTGTGACAGACGGACAAATTCGCACCATAATGGTTCCGTTTTTACCATTTTGGCCCAGAACCCTGATAAGAACGTTTTACTTGTAAATTGGTTTTGTTACTCAAGTTAGTTGATTCGCCTTCTTTGTCCTTGTGATCAGGAGTGGGTGGACACATGCCTAACAACACTTATATTATCGGTGCTCTTACATGTGTAACTATATAGGGTGTTTGATAATATACGCACAAAAATGAAAAGGGGTTATTTTGATGAGCATAATAAATAAATTTGTGAAATGTTTACCATAGAAATGTGAAATTTATTTTGGCATGTAAAAACTAACACTTTATTGATCTTATGTTGTGCTATTGCACAATGCTTGCCATCTAACCGCAGATACTCTATTGTTGACGTCTCGAGATATCTCTTGTTGTCCCTTTCTAACCCAATTCCCGCAGCCAGTTCCGAAAGAGATATCAAATCGGCCTTTATTTTTGGATGTCGATTGCAGGAGTAGGCAGTAAGTTTTATATCGAATTAATCACCTAAACTTAGTCGATTTTCTGTAAAATTTGATAATATAACTACATAGTAGTTTTTTTTTCGAGAAATATTTTTTTATGTTTTGAGAAACCGTTACTTGAATATCGTCAGTATGTTACCAAACACCCTGTATATTAACTACATTTATTATTTTATCGTAAATACTTATTGTAACACCGCCTCAATCTATTTGTGTACAATCCATATTATAAATACGAAAGTAACTTTATCTGTTTGTTACATTATCACGACTAAACGGCTGAACCGTTTTCGATGAAATTTGCTATACAGATAGATTATGACCGGGATTGGGACATAAGGTATTTTTAAACAGACTGCGCAGAAGGAGCGTAATGTTTTTATGGGCAAACTTTTTCAGGGTACGGAGAAGTGATCGGCGAGGCCTCGCGATGCAGATCGATGGTTGCAGTTCTATCTCCCGCGCAATATTCTCCTCAGCAACTTCTCACAGCGCTGCAGCAACTGCGTGCCTTGCCGTTGCCACCTGTCGTTGTCCTTTTGCAGGTTTCTATACTTTGTTTACTCCTTTACCCAGCTCTTTTCAAAAATTGAAAGGTGCCGATTCTCTTTGCAGCAATCTGTAGAAACATTCAGCTTAAACCAGCTTAGTCAGGTAGGGTATGTTTATTAACCAACTTAAAGTTATCACACTAATATTATAAATGTGAAAGTTTGTATGTTTGTTTATTTCTTTGTTTTTTACTCAATCACGTCGTAACGTAAACCGATTTCGATGAAATTTGGTGTGTTGATAGATTATGACTTGGATTCAAACATAGGATGCTTTATATTGACAAACGAGTGCGAAGCCGCTGGCGGAAGCTAGAAAAAGATATTTAATGGTGGTGATTGAGGGCAGAAAGGTATTTGAGTAGAGACTACGTACAGACAAGCGCAGAGTTTGACAGCCCCTCTCTGTCTATATCAATTAGTGTAACACGCTACCATTGGTAAGACTGTTAAGTAACACGGGTAACGAAGGATATGGAGACACGACCTAATAAATATTCTCTGAAAAACTATGGGGAAGCCGATTTTCAGTGGGCGTTCTATGGTTAATATGTGGCGATAAATAGTGGCATTTCACGAAGAGCAACGATTTTTAAAGCACCAATTTTATTCCACGATGAGCAATGATTTTTAGCTTGGTGCTCTTCGTGGAATACTAAAAATTATTTCAAATGTTTCCACAAAGAGCACCTACAAAGTAGTAGCTTCTAGTGATGGGGTATTTTATATTTTTTTATCAATAATTATGATGGATTGGATGGATGGTTGTCTAAAGACACTGCCATCCTAGAACGTCTAGTTTCCAGGATACAGCTGTTTGAGGTTTGACAGCTGTCATCAGATATGCAGATCTCATTGATACCTACCATTTGTCCCAAGACACCGCTAACCTAAAACTTCTAGTTCCCAAGATACAGCTGTTTGATGTTTGTTTAACCCAAACTGATTATGTTGAATCATAATAATAATTACTATTTATTGATAAAAAAATATAAAATACCCCATTACTAAAATCTACTAGGTACATTTTAGGTGCCCTTCGTGGAAACATTTGAAATATTTTTTAGTATTCCACGAAGAGCACCAAGCTAAAATATAAATCGTTGCTCTTCGTGGGATAAAATTGGTGCTCTAAAAATCATTGCTATTCGTGAAATGCCTCGATGAATTCAACGAAGACACTTATAAATATGCAGTGACATGAGAGAAGTTTTTAAATACCATAGTGTACGGTCAGCGTCTGCGCTTTACATAGAAGCGAGTGAGTCACCCCCTTCTCGAATGATGCGGGTATGCAATCGGGACTTACCAGATGGCAAGAATTTTTATTTTTAAGCCTTTTAATATCAGAGAAATAAATGATCGAGCTATAGTAGGTAGGACATTAGGTATTATACTTGTCCTCGTATAAGTTAGTCATATTTTTTTTTGTTTTTTCCTAATTGTCTGAAAATTTGTGATCGACACGAAAAGAAAAAGGATATAATTATGTGCTAATTCATAATTCTGTTGTTATTTGAATGTAACCTTACTACCTACATAATATGTCTATGACGGGCGTTTAAGCGATCGATCTGATATCGCCAAATGTGGCGGATAATTCAGGCTAAACTTTTGTAAGTTCAACACGTTTCTCCAATAAATTATTATTTTTATAATTCACACATAAATTTGGGTGAAAGTAGACCAAATTTTATCGACAGAAAATTAAGTGTATTTTTCATCTAGGTAAGTTAACTTTGTACCAAGTGTTCTATATTATGCTAAACCAAAACTTTAAAAATACAATTTACCCCAAAAAAACACCTCTTAAGAATAATAAAGAATTTCCGAAATAAATTATATTTTTTATAATATTTTTTCCGTCGATAAAATTTTATCTAGTTTCACCCAATTTCATATATGCTTTTTATAAAGACGTATGTATTGATAAAGAAGAAGAGAGAATGAGGCAAAAGTATGTCAGGATCGTAGCAAGTGGAGATCCGTGGTATCTGCCTACCCCTCCGGGATAAAGGCGTGACTGTATGTATGTATTGAGTACATTCACCAGTTCAAAATTTGCTCGTCTTATGTTGTTAGGATCTGCCAAAGCTGAAGCGTGAAGCGAAAGAGTGCGGGTCGCGGCTGGTGTCGATCCTGCGCGGCACGCGGCTGGTGGCGTGGCGGCATGTGCACGAGCGCGAGTTCTGGACCGCGCTGCGGCTGGCGCTGCCGCTGCCGCCGCCCGCGCCGCGGCACGACACTCAGGTAACCGATCTCATCCCATCTCATCATCAATCAGATTCCCTCTTACACGTAACCGGCTAAGCGTCGCCGCGCACGAGCCACGCGCCACAGCCACAAAACGACGCGGACGCCACTTCTCGCTTCGTGTGGTCATGTGGCCGCCACAGACCGAAAGTAGGAAAGAAGTACTAGAAAATCTATTTGCAGAATGGTGGCACTTAGACAGTGGTGCCATTTTAAAGAGACGGGTACTATATTAATCCCCATGATGTACATACTTAGATCTTTTTTATTCAGTTCGCTGACTCATGAAGCTTCATGTTTGGATTTGCTTCTAACCAACTCTTGTGGGATAGATATCCCCCAAATTATACAATTCCAAACATTACGTTTGATACATATTGTTGCAATTTAAAGTACCAAAAATGACGGAGTATATTTTTGACCATAAATAAATAATGTATGTAAAATCTTTATTTTTGAGTTGTTGTGCCTAACATGTAGGTACTTACTGCAATGCCGTACGCACTATACGTGCCTGGTTGTGATCATTGACCGAGCCAGGTCATTGAACTAGCGGGGTTGTTGAACGGCTCGTAGTAACTTTTTAGTAATCTGTGAAATACATTACGCTAGTTTTCTAAAATTTCGTCGAGCAGCATTTTATCGATTTTCTCGAGATTTTGATGATAAAATAAGAACATTTTATTGATACATTTATTTTTTATTTTTTGTATATAAACCGCCCCTTCAATATTATTAGTTTAATTTGGAACACCTTATATTATGGCCAGTTTTTGCATAAAACTTAAGCATAACTCATGACCCGTCCGATTTGATTTTTTTTGAGATGGTTTTAAAAATAACTTTTTGTTACAGGAAAAACCAAACCCAGCTGAAATGGACGAGAACAAAAACTCTCGTTCGGGGAGTCTCACCGCGCTGGTGTAGAGTGCGCGGCGCACGGCGCACGGCTAAGCGCGCGTGCGGCAGCCGCGTACTGTGCTAACAACGTTTAACTAGTGAGTGCTAGTAAAGTGTGTGACACTGAGCGCCAGTACTGAGTTCCCGCAGCGCATTCGGACCTGCATCGGTGAAGCTGCGCTGCCAATATGTTCCAAGACTGTGAATAGATGTAGTCTAATTATAATTAAATACAATTATCACATAGCGTTACTTTAGATGTAAGACGACAAATCTGTATACAATTTCCTAAGATCTCGGTATCTTTCTATTCTTGACTATAACTTTTTTTTCCATTTCTCTTGTGCCAAACGAAGAGAAGCTCTGTCATGACAATTTCTTAGTTAGCATGTTACGGTTGTATCCACCTATTTATTTTATTTATCTTCACTTCATGTTTGTATTTTTCGTCGTAAATGCTTCGTTTGTGAAGCGTTTGCGTTTACGGTGCTAGGCTTATGTCGGGCATAAGTTTTGGGCATCTATTTTTATCGCACACGGACGTCTGTGTGTAAGATTTTTCTATGTTAGTGATGTAAAATTATTTATGTTCTCATTGTATTTTGTGTTTGAACAGCGGCGAGTGAAGAAGGAGAAGAATGAGGGTTCTGTGATAAAGCGATGCGTGGATTGTTACAAGGTACGGCAGTATATGAACGTTCAGTATATACACTTCAGGCTCGGGCGAATCTGATCAATCAAGTTCTTACATGTTTTTGGACCTTTGTATACTGCTAGATCTTCAAACTTATTTTTTTATTACCTTTTAATGTGTTATTGTTCTATAATGGTGTAAATATTAAATATTGAATTCATGAAAGTATTTCGCAACGTATTGTATTAGTTAGAACTTGAGGTAGGTAGGCAGTTATTATAAACATTTTGTAGTATTATTTCGTCGCGTTACATTCCATAGAAATGGTTAAATTAATACAGATAAGTTCTTTGTGAAAGATGCTAAATAAAATACCTATGTAACATAAATATGCTTTTATTATTCTTATTATCATCTTTAATCAGCCATATCTATCTAGCCAGCCTTACGATTCTGCGTCAGTTGAATCTTAGGCCTCTTAGAGACGAGTAGCACTTTACTGCCGACAGAGCCAACTGCAGCTGTCGACATTGGTCGGCCGCTGCAGTTGGGCGCCGCGCGCACGTTGTTCTGTTAGTCAACTTCAAATAAACCAAAAGAGCGCACGTAAAAATAATGTCTAGAAACAGTGGCGGTGGCAGCAAATGAAGCAATTTTGTTTTATCTTTTATAGATAAAAGGTTAATAAATGTTAAGTGTTTCTTCCTCGAAATTCATATTATTACTGGCTTCTGTACTATTGCGATCGCGGCGCGCTACAACTGTGCCCGCCGGATTCGGTGGTGCCGACTTGTCGACAGCTGCAGTTGGCTCTGTCGACAGCAAAATGTTGCTCGTCTGTTTGAGGCCTTGCCGTTTTTACGATATCAGGATTAATGGGCTGGTGATGTTATAGATTAGGATTGTCATCATACTCAGCCTAAATCCATCTACAGCTGGACCTCCTCCAAGACATTAATTATTTTTCAACAAAAATGAACTATGTAGAAAAATTCAGTGCAGTTCAGTTCAACTAGTTAATTATATGGGATATTTATGTGTCAAACCCGATCATAATCTATATACTAAATTTCAAAGCAATAGGACCAGCCGTTCTTGAGCTATAAATGGTGTAACTAACCCGACTTTGTTTTATATATTTAGATACACAGGCTATATGGGATAGACCTCCAACTTATGCGAAATTTGGTAACTGGCCGGACCTGAATGGTTCCTCCACAGTAACAAATTCAAAAATAAACATTCGTTTTCGTAATATTATAAAATATTAATATTTATGAATAGCACATACTTGCTCATTCAGTCATTACGTATTTAAATCAATCTGGGATTTAGAAAACGCTTCAATATATTATAACGCCTAGCGCCATCTCTTGAATTACTCATCTATCGTATGAGGTGATTGATCTAGATAAATTGTAAGTTGACATACTATCATGACGCTAGATGACAGTAGCTGTTGGATGAAGTGACGTGGAGATTGTACAAAATGATTTATCAACTATGGGAAGAGTTCCGCTACTCGCCGATAGGGGGTCGATTGACTAGCAAATTGTCTATGGGAAGAGTTCCACTGCTCACCGGTAGGGGATCGACAGACTATCAAGTTGTCTATGGAATAGGTTTCACTACACGCCATTAAGGGTATGCAAGTAGAAGGCGAAGCTGGATAGAACGGAATCTTGTCTATGCTGCCATAAATTCGGGGGGATTCATATGAGACTTCGTGATATTACAAAATAATAATATTATTAATAGAAAATAATTGATCGTGCATTTTTTCTATGAATTACGTGAAGCTATTTGTTTACTTTTAATTAAACTTAGTGTTTGTATAAAATAATTTATTATCTATGGAGATAGTTTTCGCTACTCGCCACTGGAGGTCGCAGACGGGGATTCGATGTCTGAGGTACGGGAGGAAGGGACGGAACGCCTTAAATACGACGGAGCGGCTTGTCTCGAAAAGTAAAATGTCCCTTAGAAATAAGGTGACCCTTTACAAAGCGTGCATTCGTCCCATCATGACATACTCCTCTGTAGTATTTGCCCACTCTCCTTAAGTTGATGCCATTCAGATCATCCAAAATCGCTTCTTGCGAAAAGCCTCAGGCTCGCCCTGGTATTTTCGCAATAACGATCTACATCGCGATATGAAATTAGATTCAATAGCCAAGTTCATGAAGCTCGCTCCCAAGCGGTATTATGAACTTGCCTCCCATCATCCGAACCCTTTGGTACACACCATTCCGGTCTACCCGTTGGACCCGCCCGCCAACAAAATCCTCCGTCGTCCGAGACGCGTTCTCGGAGACCCGGATGACGAAATCACCTCCGCTAACGCGGAAGCGATATCTGAGTCATCTATATCAGACAGAGCAAACCCTTCACAGAAACACCGACCTCGCCGGCGAGGTCGACGAGTCCCTTCAGTCGCCGCCTATACGAGGTACCAGACATGTACCCGGGCGTTTCTCTCCTATCCCCACCCCGGCAACTGCCCAAGCCGAGGCTCGTACCTAAGTGGTGCCCTTGCGCTAGTTGCCTAAATAACTTACTGGGCTGAGCGCCATCTGCGCTCGCCAAAAGTTCGGTTAAGCTGTCACGGCCTCAGAGGCCAACAGCGAGTTTAATCAACTCGAAAAAAAAAAAAAATCTCGTGGTCAGTTTCTCGGGATCCTCTCGTCGGGGTCATTGCTCGTGGGCTCTTGGGTCGCGCATTTTGCTCGACGCTTTTCTCTCGCTAGCAGCCTGCGGAGACACCCAGAGAATACCAAGGTACGTACTTGTTAATTTTTACTCACTGCCATTTTTAATTATTGTTCTTGTGTTAATGTTTGGTAACCGGATTCGTGCAGGAATGTATTGAAGTGGATCCGAACAGAGTAAATTATTTGTGTTAATTTAAATGTAATTGTTGGATATCCTTGTTATTTACATTGAAGTTTAAATGGGGTGAATTTTGGATGAAAAATCTTAGAAGCCGAGATTTATTTTATTTTGATAGGATAAATTAGTGACTTAAAGTGATTGTTCCTGAAATACAGTAGGAATTTGGATTCCATATATTGGTTTGGGAATAATTGTCGACCTCCGTGGGGCAGTGGTCGAATAGCCGGCTGAGACGCAGGAGGTAGCGGGTTCGATCCCCGCTGCGGAACAAATGTTTGCATGATCTACAGATATTTGTTCCGGGTCTGGTTGTTTCTCTATATATTATAAGTATGTATTTACAAAAAAAATGTATATAAGTATTCTATCAGTTATCTGGTTCCCATAGTACAAGCTTTGCTTAATTTGGGGCTAGATAGCGCTGTGTGAAATGTCCAGCAATATTTATTTATTTATATTTATTGTTTTGAATTGCGGGGTGCTTATTTAATAAGATAGTTAACGTTTGGGATTGACGTTTTACCGTGGCATTTTCTTTTAGATTAACAAGGTTGTCGGTAGGAACCTTGTTAACCGGTAGGGTAGGAAACGCATCAGGGACGGTGGAGTCTAAAAATCAAATTAATTTGGATCAAATGATGGGATGGGAGGCGTTAGGAAATACTTTCCATTACGTTCTATTTATTCTAAAGATGTACGGACAGATTGGGATCAGTATTGCATTTTAAGAAATTATTGGCTCATGATTATATTAAACTACAGACAAAATAACCTTTCACGTTTGATGTTTGTATTTGTAGCGATTTGTTTAACTATTTCTATATTCTATTTCTATGGTCGTAAAAAGAACGGTGGCTTCATTGGTAAACATAACTTATGTTATAACAAATACACAGTAATGTGTAACCAATTGACGGTACTTATAATATTTCTTAGATTGAGTTATCTAGTAAAGAAAAAAAATGTGGGTAAGAAGATTGGGTTCCTAAGTTTGATACGAGTATCTGTTGTTATTGTACATTGGAGGGGGGAATATTTTAATGTAACATACGGTATAAAAATATATCAGTATGTAGAACAAAATTCATGTAATAAACTAAACTTAATTGAAAGGGCAATTGTGCTTTTAAGGACGGTGGTTTCAAAAAATACACTTTGAAGATTAAATACAATGTTGAAATTATAAGATGGAACTTGTGAAGTTTGACAATGAAATGTGCTCGGATTCAAGGAAGTAAATAATCTAAGTAAGTTGATCTGATGTTGATAGGATCTTTGAAGGCTAAAGCGCTGGACTTAATTAGAAATAGATGAATGAAAAAGGTCTGCTTTCTATTTCTACGGAGCCAAGGAAATGAAATTCCGTTTAAATCCATTAGCATTGTTAACTGAAAAGGTACTAGAAACATGAATTGAAGTAGGGGAAGGTTGCGATCGTTGGACCAGTGCTTTCATTGGACCACCAAGGTATTTCCAAAACTGTGCAAGCTAGCAACAACTAAACTTGTCCAAACGAGTCCGTGACGACTCAGTTGCACCCCCCTTTTATCTCAGTGACGCTGCGACACGTGGCGAGGAGTGACTTGTATAAGTGTGTTTGCGACGGTCAAAATCTAATAATTTGACTCAGGACAACTTCATGTAAGTATCATTGTATTAATATTTGTCTGCGTGCACTATTAGGAAATATTCGACAATTTAATTGTGAATCCATGTGTGTTATTCAATTTTGACCTATCATGTCCATGTACTGTTTGGATTTATTTTTCTTAATTAGCCCCTTGTTGCCATCAATGGACCGCAAGAGAGTTCCACCGTTGGACCGGTCCAGTCATATCAACTTTTTATTGTAACTTTTTGGTCTTAATTTTATTAAAACTACAATTATTTATTTATTTTATTTAAAATTTCAGAATGTCGCCAAAAAAGCTAAAATACCTATTTTGCATGAAATGAAACAAGTATGAACCTTGCTATAAAATCAGTAAGAAAACAAAGCGTTGGTTTAAATGAGACAAGCAGAATATACGAAGTCCAGAAAGCAACACTAAAACGAAGATGGATGGAAGAAGATGGAGTCAACCAAAAAGCCAAGGAACACGTCCAAATACCAGGATCTTAAATTGACCTTCCTCCAGAACTAGAAAATGAGATGTGTAAGCACATTCTTGAGATGTAACTTTAATATTGTTAATCTCACTACGATTACCATTTATATAAGATTTAATTTTTAATGCAATTTTTTAACTTTGCAGTTACTGCAAGTGACCTAAGTTTCTATTATGTTGATTTTTATGTATATGTTTATTTCATGTTAAGTAGAAAATGTGATTTAATTACTCTTAATATGACCTTGACTGTTTCTTAATTTTGATTACTAGTCTTATTTATCTTATTTATTATTGTATCATTTACTAAATAAAGATTTTTTTTATTGTATGTGCCCAATGTAAAATTTAATTATAACTGTAATATGTTTTCTTGTCGTATGTGTATGAATATAGTTTGTCTGTCCTCATATGTCATAACTTGGTAATGTTGATGATTATAATTAGTTGCCACGATTGGACCTCTAGAACAAATTTCTTGAAGTCCATTGATGACAACCTAGTGGTTCAATGAAGGTGCCCATGGTCCAAAGAAGGCAACAGCCAAAGATTTAGGTTTCTTCGTATATATCAGAAAGTGTTAGCCCGAATTGTTTGTGCGTTTGATTATAATAAATTAGGGTCCTAAGAAATAAAAATAATAAACCAGTTTCATCTAATCACTTCTACATTTTGAGATATGAGGGTGTAAAGTTAAGTGGTCCATTCATAGCAACCTTCCCCTAATATTCATGGTCAAACTACAGTAAACTAAATACTTTGATAGCTAATTAAAGCCGTCTTATCTATTTCATGCAAACTAGCCGTTCGGAAAAGTACTAAATCGGTACAACTAGCTTTTTTATGGGGTTTTACGAAGTTCTACATTTTAGTGCATTCTGATAGTGAAATTAGGACTGGGTTTTGTCTATGTATGTTTTAAGGCAGTGTTTTGGCAGATAGATAGTAGGGGGCGGTTACTCTTAGGATTGGAATCGAAAAGAGTAGGATTCTAGAATAGGCTACGAAGAACCAAAATCGAATGGGTTTAGTTCTAAAAATAAGAACTTTACTGATTCGCAAGATAACCAAAAAGAATCTACACTTTGCAAAAGATTGTGACCTCTAATTTCCTTAATAACGAGTAGGAACAACAGACTACCTACATACAATTTTTATGTTGTTTCAAATGTAAGGTTAAGTATACCTAATAATACTTTTAATTTGTGGAAGAGAGATGTCCAGTCTGGTAGTCGAGTCTCATTGTCTCCAGCGGTTGTGGGGCTGCAGACCTAAGATATTTTAACAAGTGTCTTAGACACAATTATAATCGTCGATAATCAGTTTGTAGATAGATCAATACGTTCCCAGTGGGTAGGCTATAACTTTGGCACCAAGCTTTCAATAGGTAGATCACAATTATCACTAACTAGAATTCTATGGGTATGTCGATGTGTTTAGATAGGTTTAATTCTCTCATAAAGTAGGTAGCATGATCTTTGGTACTAGACTCAAATTCCTTAAAAGAAACTGAGTTATTACGGATATTGCAATGCATGGGTTCCTACCATAACACTAGATAGATCACGAGGCCAAAATTATTAATCGCAATACACTCTTAAGGTAGATGTTAATAGGGTCGAATAATTTACGTTGTAGGTAGATCATGACTAAATTGTAGACAGGTAAATTAGATTGTTGTCGGGGTTAGAAATTGGGTAAACGCGTCATGGGGTGATAGGAGGGGTTGCGTTTATTTAGAGGGGGGTTGCTGGGGGTGTTGCTGGGGGGGGGGGTACAATTTCTCTACTCTGAGCGGATCTCATCCGGATTTTCCCTGTAATCTAAACTTGAGAGCAAAAAAATCGCACATTCATGATTTTTTGACATAACTAAAAAAAAAACAAAAAATATTATGTTTCTGTAATGCAGATTCATAGTCTATTTTAATACCTATCCAGTGGTATCTGATTTGTCTTTCAATCATTACATAAAAATGCTTTTGTGGATCAATAACAAAAATGCATGTTTAGTAAAAAATTCTTTATTCAAGTATTGGTGTCAAAGTTATGAAATTAAAAGATAAAATTAATTTAAAGTTTGTTATTAATACCGAGTGTTCCCTCCCCTAGCCTGAATCACTGACTCCATCCGTGTTTTCATTGATGTTACTAGACTTTTGATAAAGTCTTGAGGAATAGCCTCCCATTCCTCTGCGATCGCCTGTTGCAGCTCCTGTAGAGTCGATGGAGGAGCATCTCGGCCTCGAACTCTTCTTTTCAGCTCGTCCCATAGATGTTCGATGGGATTGAGGTCTGGGCTTCGAGCTGGCCACTCCATAACGGTCACATCCACCTCTTGAAGGTACTCGATCACTATGCCAGCAGTATGCGGTCTTGCATTATCTTGCATAAACAGAAAGTTTTCGCCGATAAACCCAGCAAAAGGTACGACGTGGCTCTCGAGTACTTCCTCAATGTATCGTATGGAAGTCAATCCTCTTGATTGGCGACCAGTATTCGGTCCGGTGATGAAGGCAAGCTCGGTTTTTGCTTCCATAGACATGCCTCCCCAAAACATGATTGATCCACCGCCATAGGCGACACGTTCTGTTATGCAGCATTGGGCAAATCGCTCTCCCGATCTTCTATACACCTTCCCCCGTCCGTCGTTGCCATGCAAGCACATCCTGCACTCATCAGAGAACAGGACTGCACTCCACTGCTCTTCGGTCCAATTCAAATGGTCTCGAGCGAACTGAAGGCGGGCTTCTCGGTGGGCTGGGGTCAATTTCGGCCCGTTTGCTGGCCTGTGTGCAGTCAGGCCACCTTCTCTCAATCGTCTTCTGACTGTCCACCGGCTAACTTCTACTTCACGAACTTCTTGAAGTCGTTGGCCCAGTTGAACTGCGTTCAAACGACGATTTCTTAAAGATGTCGTTATAAGAAAGCGGTTATCACGCTCTGTTGTAGCACGGGGACGGCCCGATCCTTGTCGCCGTTGGTAGCCACCAGTCTCTTGATACCTCTGGTATACACGCCGAACGGTAAATCGGCTCAAACTCAATTGTCGAGCCACTTGACTTTGCTTAAGCCCCGATTCAACAAGGGCAATCACTTGAGCGGCTACTTCTGGTGTAGTATCCATTTTCGTGTTCCGTTTGAAGCCAATATCAATAGAGAACCTTTCACACTGTACGTTGGTATGCAAATGATGACCATTGGACGTGTCTTCATCTCACACACCGGCGAAGCCGGTGTGGGGGGATGCAGTGCCGGGCTTTTTGGCCCTTTCCTGCGGAGTTCTTACCGCCCCCCGTTTCAACGGGGGGGTCATCGGGTCGGCTCGCGGAGCCTCAGGTTTGCCACTCACGCGTTACTGGCCGCCCGATGCTCACTCCGCAGGGAGGATCTTCGGACAGTCGCCGCGCAGGTACCTTCAAAGGAAGATGGGTAGGGGGAAGGGATGAGGGAGGGATACCCCTATCTGACGACGCCTGGTCGTCGTCAGTGTCTGTGGCCAGTTCCCGCGGGTACGGCTTACTCTTCTGTGGTCTTTCTGCGAGAGGGGCCAGTTCTCGCAGATGAGAGTAAGTGGAGTTATCTAGGCGCTCGAACATCCTGGTCGCTAAGCGGCCTATAAATTGGTCCAGACTTTCAATTTTCAGGTCCCGCTGTATGGTGGCGTTTCGAACGTACCGTGGCGCGTTTACGATCGTCCGGAGGCATAGGCTTTGCTGACTTCGCAGTATCTTTCTGTGGCCTTTGGCTAGCAAAGCATACCACGCGGGGGCCGCGTATGTGAGACGCGGGCGGACGTACGTCTTATACAATCCAACCTTCATTCGGAGCGGAATGTTGGACTGCAGGACGGGCTTGAGTAGCGCTCGGGTTACGCTCGCTAGACCGCGGACGTCCCTTGCGTGCTTTCTCATCGTGAGGTTGCGGTCTAGAGTTACTCCCAGGTATTTCGCCGTGTGCGACCAGGCCACGGGTTGATCCTCCAGAGTGAGCTTCGGCGGCAGGGTGAGCCTCTTCGAGAATGCCACCGCCTGTGTTTTACTCACGTTGACACTCAGTCTCCATTTAGTAAGCCAGGCGGGGAGCTCTGTTAGGACCCTTTGCATTTTGGTGGCGGCGTGGTTGAGGTTCATCGACTTGGTGATGTATGCTGCGTCGTCCGCGTAAAGGGCCAACAGAGCGTCTTCGGTGATGGGAATGTCATCAGTGTATCGTGAGTAACACACAGGGGAGAGGCAGCTGCCTTGCGGTACTCCCGCCTCGATGGGTCGTCTGGAGGAGAGCGCTTGCTCCACGCGCACTGAGAAGCTGCGGCCATGTAGGAACGACGCTATTACCTTCACCACCTTCTGCGGTATTGGTGAGGTAGCCATCTTGTAGAGGAGTCCCGCGTGCCAGACTCGGTCGAACGCTTTTTCCATATCCAGGAATACTGCGACTGAGTGTTCGCGCCTGTTGTAGGCGGTGGTGAGGTGATGCAGTACCCTAGTCAATTGGAGCGTCGTGCTGTGTTCAGACCGAAATCCGTATTGTTCTGGACGCGGGGGGATATAGGGATTAATGTGGGTGAGGAGGAGCTTTTCAAACAGTTTCGATAGGCTGGGAAGAAGGGTGATAGGACGGTAGCTCTCTGGGAGCAGGATGTTTTTGCCGGGTTTAGGTATCATGATCACCCGGCCGGATTTCCAGGGGGAGGGGAAGTGACCGCTTCGCATGATCCCGTTGAAGAGCCGGGTCACGGAGGCGATCGTTTTGGGGGGGAGGTGACGGATGGCAGCGTTCGTTATATTGTCTTCGCCGGGTGCCTTCCTTGGCTTTGTCCGACGTATGGCCCGTTGGACTTGCCCGGGAGAGAAGAAAATACCTTCTGCGGTGTCTGCCTTCTGGGTATCGGCCTTGAGGTAGTTTTCGACAAAGGCTTCCACTTCTATTGTGTGTGCCGGGTCTTTGTCTGGATTGTTTTTGAACTGTGCCTCAAGGCTATCTGCGAAGATTTCCGCTCTGTCTTCAGCTCGGTATCTGGGGTTACCATCTTGGTGTCTGAGAGGTCGAATCGGGGTTGGTGTGTTCCTCAGATGTCGACAGAGTTTGTGGAGTGATGCCCAGTCATCTGTGGCGTCATCTATCCTTCTCTCCCATTTCTTGGCTTTGTCCTCTTGCAGCTCTGCCTTCACCTCGTCGCAGAGGGCGTTCAGTTTGGTTTTCAGACGTGGGTCCCTTGTTCTCTGCCACTCTTTCCTCAGCCTACGTTTCTCTGAGAGAAGTCTGGTCAGGTGTGCCGGTGTTTTGGTGAGTCTGTTTTGACGTGGTGGTAGTGAGGCTTCGGAAAGTGCCCTTTGGATTGCGCTCGTGATCTCCCCGGCCAGTTTGTCCACATCTGCGGGGTTTTTCACTGGCCTTGTGGGGGTTGCGGTGTGTAGGGCTTCTGAGAACAAGGCCCAGTCGATTCCAGGTCTTGGTGGAGGAGGTTTTAGGGCGGCCGGGCTGGTTTCCACAACCATCAAATGATGACCATTCCCTCAATATGCACTCTTTTATACCTGCGATAAATCCCGCCGCCGGCCTTACCTGGATCGAGCGACATAAGGGGGTCTATTGTTTTGTTGCTAATGAATTGTTTTTAAAGGTAAATGTCAACCCTTTATCAGTTCTGCGAATGCCTAGATTATGCACTTTAATTTAATTTGATTTTAATTTGCTGTAAGCTCCAAATAAAAAAAAATTTAACTTTTAAGTAAAAATGTGCGGATGTGCGATTTTATTGCTCTCAAGTGTACGAGGCATGCCTTTTAAGTTCTGTCGTTTCCATATTTTCCGGCAATTTTGAATTTGGAACTGTTCTATATTCGAATGTGTTTACATTTTGAATCTCAAAACAGTTGAAAGTATTAGGATTAATGCTATTGTTTAGTCACAGTTTCGATTTGAATCTGTCAGGTCACGTACGAAAATGAATCTTTCTAAGGAAAATGTTCGTGCAATAATTTTCTACAACTTTAGAAGAGGCCTGACACGGCTTCAGTGTTTAGAAGAGCTAACATCTGTGTTCAGTGATGTAGCCCCATGTCTGCGGACTGTCGAACGCTGGTATTTAGAATTCCAGCGTGGACATACTAGTGTTAGTGACAGATTTCGCGAAGGATGCCCAAAATCCGCCTTCACTGAAGATAACATCATTGCTGTGAGACAACTAATTCTCGAAGATCGTCATGTGACGTATCGAGAGATAGAGGCTCTATTAGGCATCTCAGGGACAACCATTCAGAAGATCTTGCATGAAGCGCTTGGTGTGAGAAAGCTAGTTTGCCGTTGGATACCGCATCTGCTTTCCGACGATCACAAGGCGGCCCGCGTCAGATGGTGTAAGAAAACTCTGTAAAGGTTCAACCGAGGGGAGTCAAATCACGTCTACGGCATCATCAGTGGTGACGAATCTTGGATCTATGCCTACCATTCTGATTCCAAACAACAATCTACAATCTGGGTCTTTCAAGACGAGCCAAAGCCGACTAAAGTTGTTCGTTCTCGAAGCACTTCAAAGAAGATGGTGGCCACGTTCGTTGAAAAAGCCGGCCATGTTGCGACTATTGCACTTGAAGATCGTAGAACGGTTAACGCAGAGTGGTATACCGCAGTTTGTTTACCACAAGTCATCGCCGAACTTCGAAAATCTAACTCAAAGCGATGCATCATCCTGCACCACGACAACGCAAGCTCACACAACGCTCGTCAAACGATTGAGTATTTGAAGCAGGAAAAAGTAGAAATTCTTGACCATCCTCCATACAGTCCTGACCTAAGCCCCAAAGATTTCTTTACATTTCCTAAAATTAAGAAAAGTCTTCGTGGTCAAAGGTTCCAGTCCGGTGAAGAAGCAGTCGACGCTTTCAAGTCAGCCATTTTGAACACCCCCACTTTAAAGTGAAATAACTGTTATAATAACTGGTTTGAGCGAATGGAAAAGTGCATTAAGCTACGTGGTGAATACTTTGAAAAACAATAAAAAGTACTATAAGGTTCTAGTTGTGTTTTTTTCTTCAAACGACAAAACTTAAAAGGCATGCCTCGTATGTCACCGTCTTTAGGATAGTTGACTTAAAACACCCAAACAAATTGACAAACATTTATTATTGTTGCAACAACAACATACACTTAATGCTACATCCGTACAATGGCAGCCTAAAGACATTATTCACTTATCACATTTTTATTCACGATAAATAATAAGTACAAATAAACAAAATCAAATAAAAATATTCGAAAAATTAAGTATCAAAATTACGCACCTGCAGTGAATGCAAGATACTACCTAACAAGTTATGTCCACTATGAAATTTGAATCACAAATATTTAATAACAAAGTCTGTTTGAGATTACCTGTAGTTAGCTAACCTACTCATTAAGTACAAATCAGAGTACTAGGCATAGGCACATTATTATTACAAATAATTGGACGACCGAGCTTTGCTCGAGAACTGAGCGCATAAATAACCTTCTATTGTATATAGTTTTTCGTCCCAAAACCTCTTCTCATGTAAATTTAATAAAAACTTGCTAGTTGTAAGCGATTTAGTATAAAACTTTGTTCCTATTAAGATCAGTGGATGACACTGGGAAGGCTCGCATAAAAACATTAATTTTGTATGTATTCTATTCTAAATTAAATATAAAGTATTCGAATGATTTTTGGTATAAATTAATAATTTAGCAATATGACACATTTTTGAAAAACATTGTAAATCTCACTTGTTAAAAAAAACTGCTATATCTAAATTTCATTCATAAACTGTTCTTAAAAATAGTTAATAATTAAACTAATACATTTGTGACGTAACATGCACTGTGATATGATTAAATTATAAGAAACTTCACATATTGAACAAATAATGTGATGTTTGCGCATGCCACCGAATAATTCCATAATATTCCAGATCCTTTATACATATTTCAGTAGGAACGATACACTAGTAATTGATAGCCTAAAATTATCCTAATGTTGTTATCAGGCGGAGGCTTCCGCGGTAGGTTCAGCCGGCGGTTTATGTTTCTTCTCATAAGCCTGAAACAAAATAAACATTCTTAAAACCATGAAGAACTGTGACTGACCTGCCTTCTACTACTTGTTTTGTTATGTACGACATTAAATGAAAACACGGGTAGTGCTAATAGTTGTATTTTTTTTTTCAAATTCATTACCATTAAAATTAAGTCCTAAAATATCAATGAAACAGCCTGTATAACAAATCATATTAATTCATCATGTAAGTGGGTACCTATTAAACTGTCTAAGCGGCATCGTCGCAAAGGCGTCGCCGATTTATGTTAAAAATTGTTTATTGGAAATGTATCGATTACTCGATAAATATTCAAGGTTACCCACCTCTAATATCAGTTAATACGATTCTGGGCGTGTGCTTTAACTTAATGTCGTACATGACAAAACAGGTTGTATATGACTTTCACTCCCAAGCTCGGATGGACGCGTCTTACAACAAATGTGTGCTCGGTGCAAGTTTCACGTGCTACAGAAGGTATATGTTAACGTCAAATGATAGGTGACAGAAGATTAGGTAAACATCTACCAGCAAGAAATATTTTTTCCGAACCATGGTTTACCATGAATCTTTCCGTCCTCATGCCGTCCACAGGAATACATCAAAGCAAAGAGAGCAGAACCCAACACTCGATTTATTTTATTTGTTCCACAAAATTCCACTTAGCACTAACTAAACCAAACATACAATTTTAGATCTAGATCTAGCCTGTTCTTGTTGCTCCTCAATCCTGACCGTCACAACTTAACAAGCGCCTGGTTCACAATAGCATCCTTTAACCAGTGTGGATGGATGGACTAAAAATCTGGATTACGATCACCTAATCCAAGACTCTTCGTGCTATTACTAATGTCTCATGTTTCATAACCAAAAAGGAGACGTACCTAGAAGTCCATACAATTGATCAAGAAATAGGCTTCAAAGGGAAAAACCATTATAACATGCTGGCAAGGGCGTTAGTAAAAACCCCAATGGACACAAAGCGGTTGATAAGAGTTCATGTACTGGGCAACCTGCTAGAAAACTAGGGAAACACTAATGTGTCTAGCTATCGGTAAAATTCCGACAATCCATCCGCCTATAGTCCACCAACTGATTGCGGATCACAAAAAAAAATTAAAATATATTTCACATCCCTCATAGGATGCTTGGAATATCATGGGCCGAGTTTCATACTAATGTCTTTACTGCAGGAGCTCGGCATAAAACAGCATCTGTCGGCTTTAGAACAAACTCGCATTCTGAAGGTGCAAGTTCATTGCGAGACACTGGAGTCAGTGTCTTGACGTACAAGGACGAGTGGAGGGCATCGGACCGAGCGGAAGGTCCCATGCGGTGGACCGATCAAATAAAAGCTGCGGAGGGCGGCCAACTGCGTGAATGCACCAGAATGTATGTCAATAGAGACAAATGGCGAAATATCGTAAAGCGTCTAACATCTACCCCCAAAAATAATGATGCAACATGTTGACCACGACCACTCTGTCAAGAGCGTTACGATTGAGAAGATAGGATATTTAGTAACTTACTCCAGCAGGTTTTACCTGACCCATTTCATAACGAAAAGTAATATCAGTAAAGTGAATTGATCACCTTTTGTGCAATCGGATGAGATTTCAGTGAAAGAGTGGCTAGTCTATCTGCCCATGCCATTTGCAGAATGCAGAATGTTGGTTCATTCGATAATGAACCGTAACAGCAGCGAATAAAGTTGAACTTACCTGCTGTGCAACTCGGAGGAGGGTTTCAGTCATGGAGCGGCCGGTCTGGTCGACCATGCTGCGCAGGACACCATCAGGTTTCTGCAGCAGTATGTGAGGATGATCGTATTCTACCATCGTGCCGGCGTCCATTACCAAAACCTGTAAAAACCAATATATTTTAAACATCGTCCAGGTCGTAATTTATGAAAACTTTATTCCACCATTTCTCTTAATTATCACAATGAATATTTTTGTCAAGTTTTCTTCTATCTCGCAAGTTTTCAAACAAAAACCCACATTAAAATCGGTACATCGGTTTGCTAATCTACCAAAAGCCAGACAAAGGTACACTTACAATACCACTCCTTTTGAGTTATTAGTAGAAAAAATTTGAACAATCTTTATTCTATAAAATACGTGAAACTGGAGCCGAATACGTTATCTGAACAAAATAGCGTAAAACATTATAAACTGGTAGAAAATGCTGCAAAGTTCTCCTCCACTTTTACATGTTACTGTTTATGCAATAAACAATTTACAAAAATTAAAATTAAACACTTCGTCCAACATTCATTGGATAATAAAAACCATAAATATAGACGTCCAAAGTAATATTCACCTTATCAGAGTCCATGACAGTGTGTAGCCGATGAGCGATTGTAAGTACAGTGCAATCAGCAAATTTGTTTCTAATCGTCGTCTGAATCAACGCGTCAGTCCTTAAAAAATATAAATAAACTTTTAAAAAATCCGTTCGCCTAAAAACAGCCCTCTTGAATATTCATAATATTAAAAAAGTATGATTTTTGTTCCATTCCAAGAGATTCATTCTGTAAGTTAGAAATAAAATCAGTTAGGCTTAAATAAAGTTTTAAATTGTACGTTTACATTTTATACAGGGTTACAGGAAAAATCGTGCTAGATCCGTTAAGGGCGTGGAGTACCCATCATTTCTGACTTATTTCACTATGAAACACCCTACCCTAAACTTAACCCTTTTCGAGATATTCGACTTTTAATTTTTTTATTGAAAATTGCCGATTTTTAGGCTACTAAATTTATTTTTGTTTATTTTGTGTATCTTATTATTATTATTATAGCATTTTTACATGTGTAATAAGATGCTTTAGGACGTCAATCATTAAAATAGTGCATAAGTTAATTGAATAGACCGTAGTAGACAAGTGAAAGTTAAGAAATAAAAAAAAATATTAGAAAGTTTATTTTTCTCTAAGGGATATCTAAAAAAAATATTATGGCAATGGTTCGGCAGATGTTTTTTAAAATATCTACGTTTCATCAGCTATCTAACGAGGTATAACAATCTAGGGTTTGTATTACATTTTCTAAGAATTCTAAGATTTTCTAAGAAATATCTTGTGGACGGATGAGTCCAAATTTGATAAAGATGGCATAACTAACTATCACAACGCCCATTACTGGGCCCCAAAAGAGCTAAGGAATCCCAATAAGAAAAGAGTGAAGGGGTCCCAACGAAGATTCAGCGTGAATGTGTGGATGGGCATTATCTCCAATCATTTGATTGGACCTTACTTTCTCCCGGATAATCTAAATGGGGAAAGCTACGAAAATTTCCTGAGAGCAGACTTAAGTGATTTGCTGGATGATCTGCCACTCAACCTGATCAGGGACATGTGGTTCCAACACGATGGCTGCCCTGCCCATTTCAGGAGAAGTGTCAGAGACTGGCTGGACACAAATTATCCAAACAAATGGATAGGACGAGGTGGACCGTTGCCATGGCCAGCAAGAAGTCCGGACCTAACCCCCATGGATTTTCACGTGTGGGGGTGCATGAAAAGTCTTGTGTACAGCGAGCCGAATCCAGTTTCGTCTGTGGAAGACTTACGAGAAAGGATTGTGGATGCAGCCAATAAAATGAGGACCACGTTAACCACTGGAGTAGTAAAGACTGGTCTCCGTAGAAGTGCGACAATGTATCAGAAATAGAGGCGGCCATGTTGAACATGAACTGTAGAATAAGAAAAAGTTGTGTGAAAATCTTTAATAAATGACATTTCATGCTTACCTATTATTTTATTTTACTTTTTAGGGCTAAGTATAAATTTTCTTCTCCACTGTCGCCTATAAAACTAAATTTTTTTCAATGCATTTGAATAAAACCCTAGATTATTATACCTCGTTAGATAGCTGATGAAACGTAGATATTTTAAAAAACATCTGCCGAACAATTGCCATAATATTTTTTTTAGATATCCCTTAGAGAAAAATAAACTTTCTAATATTTTTTTTTTATTTCTTAACTTTCACTTGTCTACTACGGTCTATTCAATTAACTTATGCACTATTTTAATGATAGACGTCCTAAAGCATCTTATTACACATGTAAAAATGCAATAATAATAATAATAAGATACACAAAATAAACAAATATAAATTTAGTAGCCTAAAAATCGGCAATTTTCAATAAAAAAATTAAAAGTCGAATATCTCGAAAAGGGTTAAGTTTAGGGTAGGGTGTTTCATAGTGAAATAAGTCAGAAATGATGGGTACTCCACGCCCTTAACGGATCTAGCACGATTTTTCCTGTAACCCTGTATAACCTTACAATGTAACTTCCAGATATGAGATTAGAGCTTTTAATCTGTGTTTTCTTGTGCATACTCTTTCTTAAAGGATATACTACGTGTTTTGTTATATACGACATTAAATGAAAATACGGGTAGGACTAATAGTTAGTAATGTTGTAAAATAGATTTTTTTAAAATTCAATACTATAGAAAATTTATAATTTTCAAACAACCTTAATATCAAGTCCTAAATTATCAATGATACAGCCTGTACAAAATAGGTAAACAAATAATATTCATAAATCATGCAGGTACATGATTAAACTGACTAGGCGGCATCGTCACAAAGGCCCCGCCGCTTTATGTTAAAAATTGTTTATTGGAAATGTTCATTACTTTATAAATATTCAAGATACCGGTATGTAACCCACCTCTAAAATCGGTTAATACGATTCCGGATCTGTGTTTTAAATTATTGTTGTACATAACAAAACAGGAGGCTAGGGGGGATGACGGGCGTTGGACGAAGGCGATTACAGAGTAGTGGGCCAAGGGATACCCGTAGACCAAGAGGCAGACCACCCGCCCGATGTTCGAATGACATTGAAAGCATATCTGGGTGTCAATGGATGAGACTCGCAAGGGATCGGAAAGAAGAGCGTAATAAAGAGGAGGCCTATACCCAACAGTGGGTGCAGACGGGCTGAGATGATGATAACAGATTGAATTGATTGAAACAGGTTGTATACTCACTGCGGGTCCACATTAGCCGTGGCTTCATCTAACACCAGCAGCCGGCTGCGGCGCACGATGGCTCGCGCTAGACACACTAGCTGCCGCTGACCCACGGAGAAGTTACCACCGCCTTCCGACATGCGGGAGTTGAGACCCGCTGCCAGTTCCGTTACAGCATCTTTTAGCTCCACCTGTCAGTAAATACTACATTTAAGAAAACTTTTTTTGATTTTATAAATTATAGCTAGCGTTTGACCACGATATCGCCAGGTGGTAAGCGATGATGCAGTCTTCGATGGTACACGCTTGCTTAGAAGAAACCTATTCACTCGCGACATGAAGACCCCTAGGTTGTAGTTATCAGGAAACACAGGCTCGGGTAAGGCGTTCCACTCCTTGGCGGTGCGCATAATAAAGGTGCGCGAGTACCGCTTTGTGCGTATGGGAGGTATGTCTATTATATAGCGGTGGCGCACCGCAGAGCGTCTGGTTCTATAAAGCGAAAACTGATTCAGCCAGTTCCGTTGACGGTACTGTGTCATTTTTTTGCCTTTGTATCATTACGACGACCACAGTGAATAGCCGGCTGAGACGCAGGAGGAGGTCTTTCGTCTACAGATAAAAGACGGCTTATCAATTTCCGGTTCTGGTTGTTTCTCTATATATTATAGGTATTTATTTACAAAAAAGTACATAAGTATTCTCCAGTTATTTGGTTCCCATAGTACAAGATTTGCTTAGTTTGGGGCTATGTGAAATGTCCAGCATTATTATCATTATTGGTACCACGACATATTTATTTTGCGGTCGTTCCATCTAAGGTACTATGGCAAAAAAACCTTACGACCGACCGCCATCCAGAGCGGTAGTGGCACGTGGCAGTTAGTCCTTAGGTTTATTGCAGTTAAAAGTACTTTTATATTACGCCATTCATTTGTTTTTGCATGAACTTTAAGTGCCTTTTCACACGTCCCGGATTTTATATTCAGCAGCATGTAACCGTCAACGCGAGTACAGTCGCGTATGGACTGCATAAATCATTTAATTTTCACAAAGCGAGTCACGCTCTCCGTGGTTGTACTTGCACGACTGGCTGGCGGTACGTATGAAAAGCTTACAGCGGACTCACAGTGGTGTATGGAACACCATACACCACTGTGAGTCCGACCGCCGGCTAACCGGCGTGCACCCAGCGACTGCTTGCCGACCAAACTACGCCGGTACGTGTGAAAGCTAACGTACGCGGCCATACACTTCGCCGCCGGCTACCGGAACGTGTGAAAAGGCACTAAGTAAATAATGTTTTTGAACCACATTTTGTTTCTAGTCCCATCATTTATTTCCTGAATAACAAAAAAACTATTCCCCATCGTCAACGTGTTGGTACAAAAGCAAACAAATTGCCACAATACCATCAATGAAACTGACTAATGGTACAACGGCAAAGGAACGGATTCAACAAGTAAATAATAAAGTTCTATGATATTTAGTGGAGAGAAATAGAACACAGCTTTGTTCTATCTCTAGGATTCTGGGTAATCCAAAGCTCCACTGTCGGCATTTACCTATGCTTTTAAGAATGTGCACAATTTCTTTCTAGACACGAACGGGTGTGACAAATTCAACTCATGCCGTTTGACCAAACGAAACAAATGCTAATACGGCTTTATTTGTCTGCAAAAGAAACCACAAAAAGCTCGACATTTATGTGATTTTTTTTTGCAATAATTTGGCTTGTTGACAAAAGATGAATCATATAACAGTTTTGCGAATATATTAGTTAATTTTAAACTGACCTCTTCCAAAGCCCTCCACAGAACTAGATCGGGGTATTCATCAAAGGGGTCGAGGTTATGTCTCATCGTGCCGGAGAAGAGCACCGGCTCCTGCGGGATGATGGACACTTGGCTGCGGAGCTCGTGCAGGCCTAGGGTTGAGGTTTCACGACCGTCTATTATGATCTCTCCTTCAATAGTTGCCAGTCTGTGAAGTCAAATACACTAATTTATTAAAAGTAGCTAATATAAGGTTAGATGATTGGGTAGAGTTGGCCAAGGATCGAGAGGGGTGGAAATAATTGGGGGAGACCTTTGCAGCAGTGGGACAGTACAGGTTAGGGGAAAAAAAATATAAGGTTAGTTATAGTAAAGAAGTCTGCATTTCGTATACACTTTTTGCGCGTCATGTGTGTTACGGCATATAATCATGCGTTTTATTTATACAGATTAAAGTGTGCCAGGGATTGTATGTGGTCCGCGATAGGCCTAAAATCTACATTATTCACAAATCGTTTGTATTTGAAAGACAACTAGGTACTCACTCAGTTCAAAATACTTCAAAGCAATCAGTTTGCAATTCAGTTTTCAATGTTTAACCTGTAACTCTAGCGACTTTTAATATATTTTTCACACCAACTGCTCGACAATGTCAAATTATAAGTGATGTAAATTTCACCGAAAGCAGGAGATTAAATCTCGACGGCTGAGTCGGGAGTAAAATTTTACTGATTTTTTGTAGTTCGGTTTGTAGTTTCGGGCATAATGTTATTTGAATTTGGAACCTCATGTGTATTAAAATTTGAATCAAAGAGACCAACAATAAGAACTTATTCGTAAATCGAACTAACCTCTGCACAGAATGCACCAATCTAGATTTGGTTTTTATTGTCTCGCAGAATGTGTGGAAAGTAGAGTATTCTCCTCGTGGATAAAGCTGTCTGCATCTTGGGCGTGCTTATATCCCTCTCTGCACTCAGGATTCTAGTAACTCCCTCGCTCCGCTCGTGAGTTAACTCTAGAATCCTTCGTTACGTTCGGGATTCAATATAGCGCCCGTGATGCAGGACACTGCTTTTATAGATCTTTGTACTTATATTTACAAATATTTACGAAGTATTTTTGTACTTTTGTATCCGACAGCGCCATTTGCGGGTAGTTTTAACAACTAATTTTAAAACACAAAAGCCCTAACACTTTTAGGATAAGGCGAAAATAGCGTACAAAACTAAAACTTAGGCCTCGGTAAACACACTGGATACAGTAAACTCCTATTTAGATATTTTAATACTTTCGTTTTGCAAAGCTTCGCTACGGTATTTACCTGAACAAAGCATTGATAAGTGAAGATTTTCCAGCTCCAGTTCTTCCAACGATGCCGACTTTTTCCTTCGGTTCGATAACTAGAGTCAGATCTTTCAGTACTGCGGGCTCGTCCGAGGAGTAGTACAGGAACAGATGGCGGAACTCGATGCGGCCGGCCTCGGGCCACGACGGCGGGGGCTTCTTCGACGGCTCCGACTGGAGGGGCGGCTCCGATTCAATGCTAGTGTATTCTTGGATCCTGTGATAAAGAAGATAGGGTTAACGGGGTGCTGCTAAGGAGTTGTTTGAATGCGAATGACTAGTTAGTTAACTAGATTCCATAGAAAGATGCCGCAGCGTTGCCAAAGATTAATTTATAATTACTACTGCGTCGGGCTGCGATCAGACGCTACCGATGCTTATAATCATACCTAGATTAATTGATAACAATACGTAAATACCTGATTTTGTGCCCAATTTAATCCATTGTGTTAATCGAAAGATAGCCATACACTCACACACTGCTATAGTTTACCCCATGTTTTTATAATGCAAAAATCATACACTTAACTTACTAAACAAACATATTTCATTAAAATATATCGATGACTAGCTGTTGCCTGCGACTTCGTACGCGTTACACTACTAAATGTGTAGGTAACCTAGAAATAAAGCTAAAGTCGCTGTTGCAATTTGACACCCCATTTTTGTCCCACGTGACCTTTTTATGGAATAAAAAGTAGTGTGAAGTAAGAAAAAGTGTGTATTAATACAAGTTGTAATCTACGTCGTACATACAAAATTTCATTCAAATCGGTTCAGCCGTTACGACGTGATTGAGTAACAAACAAACAAATAAATAAATAAACAAACTACAAACTTTCGCAGCACACTTATATTATACATGCGAAAGTTTGCATGTGTGTTTGTTATTCAATCACGTCGTAACGGCTGAACCGATTTAGATGAAATTTGGTAGTATGTACGGTAATGCGGTAATCCAGGTTATAATCTATTATAACCTCGATTACCGCATTGGCTACATTTTGTTGACAAACAACGCGTGCGAAGCCGCGGGCGGAAGCTTGTTTATAATATAAGTGTGATATTCATTACCTTTCAACACTGGTCATCTGGTTTTCGAGTTCGGTGGACTGTCGCATGCCCCACTGGAACATGCCAGTGAGCCCCATCGCCTGAGTGATGGCCAGACCAACGTTACCGCCGTATTCCTCTGAAAATTTCACAATGTTTTGGTTAATACAATACTGCCATTGTATTATATTAGGAATAAAAGAACCATGACGCTACCAATCACCGGTTAAATGAGGATATAATAAGTTTTTGACCCAACAAGACTTACTTGTTCATAACTTTAAACTAGATGGCGTAACTAGCACGTCATACATTAAATAATCTTTTATTATTTTATGGTATTATTTTTAATATGTATAAGTATTATATTTATTAAGGTATATATTATGTATAACTATAGTTATTTATTAGTATTTTACTCAAATGTCCTTTTCTGTGCACGTACCCCCCACCACTATAATAAACTATCTCTATCTTCAAAGGTTTGCTGGAATAAAACTGTTATTAGGGTTAAGCTCGCCTTTGTGCATGCCCATTTTGTAAGATGTTTTTGTATGTAATCTATTTGTGTACAATAAAGAATAATCTTGCGTCTGAAAAAATATTGTCATATGTCGCGCAAAAGGGTTACACTGAGTTACACACCGCGGATTGTACTCAGCAATTAATTAATTAATTAATTTTATGATTATGGCACACAAAACTAGAATTGCTTTTTAAAATTTTAAAACCATCATAAAAATTTTCATGGCAAGACGGGACTTGAACCCACAACCTTCTTTTTTGAGATGGTTTTAAAATCTTGTAATTTTCCTTAAGTGTTCGGATAACACTATAAAAATAAAAATACTGATTGGTTTCTCTTATAGCGAAGTGGTGTGCAATAAAATGTATAAATCTATTTTATATCTATTCTAGTGTTAACGACTTACCATTTCCGAAAACGAGAAAGCTGAGAGTGACCACGGCGATGTAAACTACGCACACAAGGTCCAGCCAGAAGCCGAACGCACGCGAACTCGCGATGAATAAGTACCTGAAACGTTTAGTTTTATGTAAATCAAACCAATTTAATTTATTTTTTTATTTTATTTTAAAAGTTCTTTATTAGATTATAAAAGCTTAGCTAGTACAATTCCAGTGTGAATTAAGTCCTAGAATTAACAATCATAATTTACAACGTTAATTAAGCCAAATTTCATTTATTGCCTAATATGTAAACTATAAAATGTTCATGATGTGAAAGTTAGGACTTAGTATGGTTACTTGCAATTCTGAAAAAGTTAACGATTAAAATCTATTTTTAGCTACCTAAATACCAACCTACATAAAATCGTTATTAAAATTACCACCAAATGATCATAACCTCCTATATAATTCTATAACATATACACTTAAAAAAGCAAACCAAAAATTTTAATTAACGCCAAATATAATATATTAAAATCTTAACATATAAAACAAAGTCGGGTTTGTTCGAACACTTATAACTCGAGAACGGCTGGACCGATTTTAATGATTTTATCGTATTTGTCTCCGTCCCGAATAGCGGAATCACTACTAGAATATCGGAAAAAATCACGTAAAAAGATATTATCAAGAAAAATCATTTTCTGATACATTGATGCAGATAATGATGGCCGACGTATATTGACAGCCCCCGTCATATGCATGTCAAGGCGGTACGAAGTTCGCCGGGTCAACTATTATCGAATAAATTGTAAAGTGAAAACATCATGCCTATCAATTGAGATACTAAAACATGTTCTGCCATCCTGTTCCTATAGAAACTATCTACATACTACCTGTAACAACTTAGTCACCACGTGAAAGCAATAAATATATTGAGTATTGACCTCTGTCCATATTTTTTGATCAACAATTTGTTACTTTTTCAGAGATCAAGGTCTACGTGTAATTATGACGCGACGTGTAATAATAATGACGTGGACTTACCACGCAGAACTGTGCAAGTCCTGATGATTGTCGAACTCTCGAATGAGCGCTTCCTGAGCGCCGAACGCGCGGATAGTTGTGATCCCTTGAAGCGATGCGTTCAGGTGAGAGAACACCGGACTGCGAGCTGTGGAGACGCAACCACTGTACTACTGGTTCTTATAAACACATTTTTTTATTAGTGTGGGACAGTAATTAACTGATGCTAGTGTTGCAAGGAAATGTATTTACGAAAAAACTGACGCTGTAACGTTTAGACAATTGTTTTTTGTAGTATTAATGATTTTTTAGAATTTTAATACAGGGTGAAATGAAAAAATGAAAAAATGAAAATATTTATTTACTACAAATGCACGTAGGTACATAGCTTAACTTAGGTTACAGTTTTAGTAAGTACAATTCGTAGAGCAGGGTAAACATTTACAGGTACCTGTCGTCTCCTCACTAGGCTAAGCCTGTATCGAGGAAACATTATACGAGTAAACAACTTTTCATAAACGAATTCTCGCACAGTAGACAGTAATAATAGTTGTAAAAGCTAATGATGTACCGATTGACTTAGATATATAGATAGATAGGGGAGTTCAAGATAAATAAATATTCTATAATAATTATATATGTTTATAGTACTTATAACAAAAATATATATTCTAAAACTTAAAAATTCCAATGAAGTTAACTTTCGAATATTATAATGTCCTCGGTTTCTTGGTAAGTTATTGTAGCTAGCCAAATATTAATCATACGTTTTGCTTCACTAACTGATTTATTTTTTATGTCACAGTATTTTGCGACATTGTTGTAGACGTGTAACTTCATAAAACAACCTAAACGTTGTGCAAATTTTGTATTAACGGGAGGGGTTGGTTTTTTTTTTTTTTTTTTTTTTTTTTCTTTATTTTTAATGAGGGGTTTTGTCACACAGTGACTATGTCACCCCCGTACAAAAATGATACATTTATAGCAAAAAAAAACAAATCCGACACCAGAATGAACATGTATCGCTTTTTAGATGCTAGTCAAACTATATATGTAGGCAGTGCAGATACAGTTTGACCAGCATCTCTGCTTCCTCGGAAAGCGGGGACGCTAAAATGCTATTGCAGATACCTACACCATAACCAAACCTAAATATAACATCTTGTCTTTGTGACTCATTCCGAACACACTCCGTCAACACATGATGAACGTCTTCTACAATATCACACTCTGAGCAGTTAGGGGAATCTGAAATACCCATCAAAAATTTAAACTTGTTTGACGGAATGTGTCCGGAGCGAAGTCTTAACAGTGCCACAATATTTTTCCTACTGGCTTCTTGACCATCAAACCACGGGTACAGAGGAGGTTGGTACTGGATGGTTTTGTACCAAATGCGGGAGGGGTTGGTAATTTAAAGACTCTGCGGTTTAATAAGAAGTCGTACTCTGGGGATGTTATGACAGATTTATGCGTTATCAGAGATGTTTTTAGCACAAAGAGTTTGCGCACACTTAGAACACCAGCATCTATGTAAAGAGACGTCGTGGGATATCTATAGGGCTTGCGTAACATCACCTTAAGGACAGATCTCTGAGCTCTTTCCGCCTGTATGATAATGGATTTAGCGGCACTGCCCCAGCACGTAATGCAGTAAACTATCAGGGATTGGCATAAAGCATAGTAGACCGACGTAAGTGTGTCGACGCTTGCAACATACCGCAGATTTCTCATTATATTGATAATTTTTCTAATACGAGCCGAAAGAAACGCAATATGAGATTTAAAGGAGAGTTTTTCATCAAGTTGCACACCAAGATATTTTAAAGCCTGTGTTCGTTTAAGTGGTTCACAATTGCATGAGTTTGCAATGCAACAGTTGTTGTGGATTCTGAGACATGCGTTTTCTACAGGGGCTGAGGCCTTGGTTTTATGAAAGCACAAGTACACAGTTTTTTTTGTATTTAGTGTGAGGAGATTTTGTTCTAGCCACTGTGAGATTAGCACCATACCACGTTCTGCAGTGGCATATACCGCAGGCCAAGTCAGACCATGAAATATTATAGCGGTATCGTCTGCATAGCACAAAATGTCTGCGTTTTCTAGAGGCGTATCGTGTATATCATTGATATACAACAGAAATAATGTAGGCCCCAGAATACTTCCTTGGGGTACACCAAACTTGATTGATTGTGATCCGCTAGTATACTGACCAATTTTTACACACTGTCTCCGATCTGTTAAATAGCTCTTGAACCAGTTCAATGCTACTCCCCGGACCCCAAGGCCATCTAACTTTTGCAGGAGAATAGGAACGGAGACAGTGTCGAACGCTTTGGCCAGATCTAAAAATACGCCGACACAGCATTTTCCAACATCCAAATTTGAGGATACAACATTTGTAAGTAAAGTAATGGCGTCCTCAGTACTTTTTCCCTTGCGAAAACCAAACTGTTTGGATGCAATCAAATTATGAGACTCCATGAAGTTTACCAAACGTTTATTTGCAAGCTTTTCAAGGATTTTAGAGAAAGTTCCCAAGAGTGAGATCGGACGATAGTTATCTACAGAGCTTTTAGACCCATTTTTATGGATTGGGGAAACAGATGCAATTTTCCATACATGAGGAAAAATACCATGCGAAAGGCTTAGGTTAAATATAAAAGTGAGTGGTGTAATGATAGTATCTTTTATGAATTTTATCAGGGAATTACCAAAACCGTCTATTCCAGGGGCTTTATTATTTTTTAAATTCATAATAATTTTTTCAACTTCTTCATTGTCCGTTGGACTCATGAATATAGAGTCAACAGGGGAGTTTTTTATTTTAACTGATTTGGAGAGATTATCTTCGCTCGTTTTTAACTTGGAGAGTATTTGGTCAGCAAGCCGTTGACCAAGCGATGCAAAGTGACTATTTGTTAAGTCAATGGATTGCTGTGCATTCAAACAGCCCTGAATTGTTAATAGTTCTGATGGTTCCTTATTAAAATGTGTTAAGTTACAGATATTCTTGATAGTTTGCCAAAGTTTTTTTGGGTTTTCTTTGTTTGCTTTAAGTTCTTTATTTTCATAAACAGATTTTAATTTACGTAAGAGGTTTATGAAGAAGTTATGATATCGTGTATAGGTTAGTTTAATTATTGCATTGTCTGGATCCTTTCTAGCACGTAGGTGTAGCTGATCGCGAATTCTCATGCACTTCCTCAGTCCTGGTGTTATCCAGGGCTTTAGATTGAATTTAGATCTGCTTAGTTTTACTTCTTTTGAGTGCTTGCTAGTAACATCTGATAGAATATCCATGAAGACTTCGCTTGCTTTATTAACATCGTCAATGTCAGTAACAGTTGACCAGTCCAAGCTTGCCAGATCATTTTTTATTGCACTATAGTCCAGTTTAGTTACGCAGCGGTTTGGTCGAAGAGGTCTTGGCTTAGAAAGGGATATGCCGAGCATTATTGGGAAGTGATCTGTGATTACTGTTTGCCAAACAATGCCAACAGCTGTTTGCACAGGGCAGTTTATATCTTTGACGTAGATGTGGTCCAAACACGAAGGCCCCCTTGTGGGTTTCGTTATCACTGGTAGGAACCCGTGTTCTGCCATAAAACACTGGTATTCAATGCTGCGCGAACTCTCTAACGCTTCCGCAATATTAATGTTAATATCTCCAACAATTAGAAATGGAAGTCCATTTGCTTGGCTAATATAGGTTGCTAGTGAGGTAAGAAAATTATCAATGTTACTAACAGATGGCGAACGATACAGACAAAGAATATCAATGACTTTTGGAATAGAAATGATTAAGCTATCAGCATCGTTTATGTGGGGTTCCAAGACTGTTGCATTCCAGACATCTTTTAAGTATACAACAAGTCCACTATTTTGATTTACATGCATAATAGAATTATATGAGCGGTAACCAGGGATTTGTGGGATGATTTGACATTCATGGAGCCAACACTCAGTCAGAATTACAATATCCATAGATACGTCTAGACGTTTTAGGGCCACTAATAATGCATCAAAGTTTCTCTGTATACTCCTTATATTCCATGAAAGCAGCTTAAAGCTGTGTATTGGCGTAAACAGCCGTTTACAACATGCTGGATCGTTCACAATCTCACAGTTAATTTTAATAGAGTCCAAGTCTGAGCACAGGGTGTCAGTGAACATCATTGCGGCAAGAAACATATATCCATATACCCAATGAAACCAGTTTAAGCATGGTGGTACTCTGTTTGTTTCTTTGTCACTCACAAGCAATAAGATGAAGTCGTATTTAACAAGGTTGTATCCATAGTTAAAAAAGTAAATTATGATAGGTAGTGAGACATAAATATATGTCAAGTGTTCAGTAGATTTAATAATATATAGATAAATAACTGTTAATTTGATTGGTGGCATTGGGTTACATGGGCGGTTAGCATCCGACATAAATGTCTGGTACGTCTTCTGAAGGTTAGATTCTGATATTACTTTAAGAACTGATTTGAGGTATTGAAGGCGGCAAAAGACGATCCAGGTCCTTCTGCGTGTGAATTGGCATAGCAGCTTTTCCTTCTCGCTGCCTGATATATATGGCGCCATGGCTACACCAGCAGAATGCGTAGCCATGCAATTTTGCTCTGGATCTTGTGTCACGAAATAAGACCCTGTTTTCCTTTGTCAGTCTTTCGTTAAAGAAGACTTTTCGCGAAACGCCTGCAACCCCAAGGTCGGCACTATTTATATTATTTCGTGACTTGCTAATTTTGAGGAAGTCATCTCGCTTGGATCGACGTAGAAACCGGACCACTATCGGGCGTGGCATACTTGCTCCATCCTCAGGCAATGCCGCAGTTACCGGGGGCCGGCGTGGGCCCACACGGGCTACCCAGTCGAAATCTCGGTCCTCCAAGTCTATTCCCATTTTTTTGGCAGCCACTAGTACGGTGTGGTGTAGGTTTTCAGATGAGTTCTCCGGGACACCGATTATCTCCACCTCGTTCCTCAAGTTAGCTTGTGCCTGCGTTTTTAATTCATTTTGAAGCTGGAACACGGTATGCTGCAGAGTTTCAACTTCAGTGTCACGTTTCTCCAAGTACTTAATGCGTTCATCGGTGGCGGCTAACTTGAGCATCACTTCATTCATTTTATCATTGGTAAAGGTGAGGGACTCAGTGAGGTCCTCTAATTTTGTCTTTACTGATGAAAACTCAAAAGTTAGCAGGCGTAATTGTTCGGTAAGCTGGTTCGTTTCCGATTCGGTCGAATCTGACTTTTTACGAGTAGTGTTATCTTCACAGCCGCCGGCCCTAACAGGTGTAAGACTATTGTCACCGCCTTTTTTCTGATGGTGTTTATAATATACGCACAAACATAAAAGGGGTTATTTTGATGAGCATAATAAATAAATTTGTGAAAGGTTTACCATAGAAATGTGAAATTTATTAATGCATAATGCTTGCCATCTAACCACAGATACTGTATTGGTGACGTCTCGAGATATCTCTTGTTTTCCCTTTCTAACCCAAACCCATTTCCATTTCCGAAAGAGATATCAAATCGGCCTTTATTTTTGGATGTCGATTACAAGAGTAGGCAGTAAGTTTTATATCGAATTAATCACCTAAACTCAGTCAATTTTCTTTAAAATTTGATAATACTAGTTCTTTTTTTCGAGAAATCTTTTTTTATTTTTTGTGAAACCATCACTTGAATATCGTCAGTATATTACCAAACACCCTGTATACGATATTGACATGGTTAAATAAATACCAACTGACAAATATTTGCATGCCTGCATGCATGTTGAATACAAGCATAGATTTTAGACCTTTTATTGTAATATTTGTATATACGATTTTTGCAAATAAACGATTGAATTTGAATGACACAATCAGGAAATAGTACATTCTTATACACGGCGCAGTTTGTTGATAAAAGGAAAATCAGCTTTCTCGGTTCCATATGTTTTTTTTCACTACTATGACCTTTTTTATTTAATAGAAATAAAAATTTTGATGATTTCGATGTCTTCAAGACAGATTGCTGGGATTTGGCAGGCGAGCGAAAGTCCTGGAAGACAGTGGAGGAGACCTTTGCCCAGCAGTGGGATGACACATGTTGAACATAAAAAAAAATAACTTCTCATTAAGGTTGTGTTTCGGTAAAGCATATTATGAATGTGGCCTCTTTAATTTTCAATTAGATATAAGGATTTGTCATAGAGGTTGTTAATTTCAGCATTTATGAATGTATCCTCTTTTATTTTAAACAGAAATAAGGATTTGTCATCGAAGTTGTATTTTATTTTAGTATATTATGAATGCAATGACCCTCATTCTATATTCAAATTTACTTACGGCCCTAGGGGTGTAAATCGCATTACCGCATCAAGTATCGAGATAACAATGATTAACTTTCAGAGCATGAGTGATGTAAAGCAATTTTGATCTTACTGGTGTTCATAAACACTATAGTGATTTACTTTCACATCAATATTTTATACGAGAGAATATAGGTCGTAACGCAGATAAAGCACAACGTAATAAGTCTGTTTTTTAATTAATGATTGTGCGTTTGATCTTAAAAAATAGGAACAGTAATAATTTAGAAAAGTACAAATGAAATTAAATTTACAGTTGAAAACTGTTTCTCATACATTTTCTAGTAGCATTCATATCGGTATAATAAATGTAAGTACTATATATAAAATAGTATTAAAATTCAATTTGATTCCAGAATCTCTATATCTCTTATTTGTAACTCGCTCTCCAAACTAACTTGTAACCCATTAGAAATTGAACATTAACATCTTATATATTTTTTATTATGTCAATTAAGTTTATGTATTTATTCTTTGTGATTTTAGTTTATTGTTATGTGTTTCTTTTGTTATCTTAATTTAATACCAATAAGTTAATATTTTTATGTTAGCACGCCAACATTTTTAACTTCTGAAGTTACGTTAAGTAAGGTAGTTTTGTACATTTCATATGTATATTGTGCAATAAAGTATTAAATAAATAAAACATGCTTCGATTAGCCGTGCAATATAATAAGCGCAATGCGCGTATAGGATGACTCACTCACACCCTCGAGCCGCTTGATGCTGCGGGAAGAGGACAGGTAGAATATCCGCAATCCATAGAACACGACGCCGATGGCCAGAGTCGGGACGAGCAGCCAGTAGTTCACTATCGCCACCACTACCACTATACCGATTAGTGATAAGCCGATCTAGAAAATTAAAATTGTACAATTAGCAGTTTCATTTACATCAGACATAGGTATCTTTTGCCGTGCAGGAAAGTCTCCGAGACACACTGTTATTTAATACGTTGCATTGGAGCCTTTAAACTCTGAAACAGTCTGGGGTTATAATTAACTAGTTACAGATCATATACAGCTGAAAATAATTTGCAACGTTTGATTATTGGATGCACATACTTGCAAGTTGTGGAATGAGCTACCATCTGAGGTTTTCCCGTTAGGCTAGGACATGGTACGCTTCAAGAGAAATGTAAAGAGGTGTCTACAGGGTAGGGAACGCATCGACAATACCTCGGGTGTTGTCGGTGTCAATAGGCAATGGTGACCGCTTACCATCAGGTAGGCCGTAAGCCCACATGTAACATTATAAAAAACTGTTTCTAGCTAAGCCGCTGCAATCGATTGTGACTGCCCACTATGAGTCCAATTATACAGCTGACCGTATATGGAACAGACGAGGTATTTTATGCGAATGTGGAAACATGTAATAATAAATTTAAAGATCATTAAAATAAACTAATAAACTTAAGCAACAGTTTAAGTTTGAAACGTTCCAAAGCAAATGAACTGAACAGTCTGGTGAACTATGTAGATGGACCACGGGCAGGGAGCAACATTTTTTTATTGGGGAATTTGTCGCCCCCAGTCGGGGATGCCCCGACATTCACGCCCGGAGCAGGTGCCGGCTTGCCCCCCTCCCCCAGATCCGGGGCTGGTACTTCCCCGGGCGAGCCCTTTCGTAAGGTACTCACTACTCTTCTATAAATGTTCCTGGTGTATAAAGCGTTATTGTATTATAAAATAGATTCTACAGAATGTTCGTTACCTGTAAAACGTCAAGTAAAGCCGAGGGCAGCACCTCATCTACCGCGCCCATATCCTTAGAGAATCTGTTCAAGATCCGGCCGGAAGGGTTGAGGTGGAAGAAGCGCATGGGCGCCCGAGTGATCGCCGCGAACATCTTGTTGTGCAACTTGGTTGACGCACGCATCGCCATCGAGAAGAACATGAACGAACGGAGCAGGGAGATTACTACTAGTGCTATCACCATGCCTGTCAAAAAACATTAATTTTGTTTAGAAATTAATAAAAAACTGAAACTGAAGAATAACTTGATATCTGATTTCAGTTAAAATTCTGTTTTCAGCTCTTTTAGATCAAGACTTTCTTTGTTACCACAAATAACTTAAACAACAACATAACGCGTGTTTAAAAAAATTCTTACCAATTTTTGTATAGAATTTTTTTAAACACGTGCTAAGCTGTATATTTTTTTGTGGTAAGACCTTTGTCCATAGTAAGTTCTTGGGATGGCGCGAAGTCTAAAACAGGTGTATTAAAGTCAAACTAAAAAGTTCAAGAAATTTATCCTGAACGATAAAATGTTTAAATTATTCATAAAAAGCTGTTAATTTTCATGGCCGGAATCACTAAGATCAGGCTTAAATATTGGTTTCGGGATACCTTGTATGAATTATAAATGAATGAGTTGCATGAATTGGCCTCGAAGAAATCACTTTATACTTATTTATTCAAACCGTAGGGACACAATAGAACACTTGGTTACATCAATAATAATACTTAAATAATTACATAGGCTTTATTTATCTAGTAGCTTATTGCACCATAATTTTGAAGGTTCTTATTCAGGTCGCAAAATTTTACCAAAATCAACTAACTAACAAAGAAATATTGCAAGCTAAATAAAAGCTTGTAAAAATAACTCACCGCTGTAAATATAAATGCAGTTGTATCGGCCGGGCCCGTCGCCGAACGAGGCGTTATCGTGCAGCGCAGCCGTGTAGTTGACGGCGTAAGTGGACGGGTCTGATATGTTCCTGCCGTCCATTACTGACAGCATGCGGCTGGGATTCTGCTCTTCTAGGTTCACCCTGCGTAACGTACGATCGAACATTACTTTATTAGGTAGAACCAATTTTATAAATGTCCTGATTTTTTACTCTAATAAAATTAAAAATACTAACTATTAAATATAGAAGAGAATTCGCATTTTAAAAAACATTGGAACTTTATTCATTATTATGGAAAACTCACACTTGATCCTAAATAAAACTTACCAAAATTAATTATACAAAAATTACGAAATGTTTTCGGATTTCCCCATACAGACCCATTAAAAAAACACTATATAAAATCTTACTCCACCGGTTAAGCTGGACTTTAGGAGTGTTACCAGGGCAACCAATCGAGCGTGTCCGCTCACTTCCAAATACGCGCCGTAGATCTTAATTACTATACTGCGGCGTATCAATTATAAAACAGAACTCACCAGTAACTTGTCCACCAATCAGAGCCAGATCCTAACAGTTGTGCCAGTACCGCGACGAACACCATCAGAGCGACCAATAGGGGGTGTCCGCTCGCTCCCAAGTACGCGCCGTAGACCTTTGATGACACAGCGCCGGCTGAACGTAGTTCGGCCTCTTCGCGACCACCTTCAGGCGGCGCGGTCGCTGTGAGGTTGTCCACTGAACTCACCTGGAACATGATTTTACGTTACAATGCGATATCATACACGACGGATATCACCTTACCGTAACTCAGGTTACAACTAGCGCGGGAGGTAATGGTTTTATAACTGTACGTAATGCAAATCTACCATTAACAAAACGTATGTTTATTATTTAAAACTTAGCATTTAAGTACAACTGTTTTTTTTAAGTTCTGTTAACTAAATTATTCGTATTCTTATACAAATTCTATAAAAAACATTACGAAACCATGTTTATGACGGCATACGGTATGAGCCGGTTTCCACCAAATCGGAGAAGAGATGTGTTAGTTTGGTAGTGATTTTGTTTCTATGTGTAAATTTAGGCAATAGAATCACGTTAAAATCGTATTACGTCATCTACGTGGCGTTACTACTGGTTAATTTTACTCATTTCCTCTCCGCTCCGCTTTGGTGGAAACAGGCCTTAAGTGCTTAGTAGTTTGTGGAAATGTTAACTAGTGACTCCACTACTGGGGTCTACTACTAAGAACTATAAAGACAGTAAAGGTAGTTCCTTCTAAAAATAAATGTTAATAATGTTAACCGGTAAATATTGCTAATAAGTTTATAGAGAGTTACTTCTACAATAACAATTCGTAATTTGGTCGGATTTTCTGTCTACTGATTGAAACTAAGTTACACAATCCCATGTTTACAGTTCTTTCAAAATTGATCTTTTTTATTTTTTACAAAGAAATTTAATATTTTCAGTGGGTAGGTACGTAACTTTCGTTGAAATCAGTTACAACTTGAAACCGGTAAATATGGATGATAAGTTTATAGAGAGTTACTTCTGCAATAACACTTCGTAATTTGGTCAGATTTTCTGTTTACTGTTTGAAACTAAGTTACACAATCCCATGGCTGTTATAGTTCTATCAAAATTAATATTTTTTATAATCATAATATATTTTCAGAAGGAAATTGCCGAAAACTATATAAAATATATCTGATGCGTCAGTGGCGCCCTCTTTTCACGACATTTGATGGCTAAGAATTATATGACAACTTACCGAGTGTATACTCATCTGACGCTTACGGAAGCTACCATGCAACGATTCATCCGCGTCTTGCCCCGAAGTGTCTACCGACGGCTTCTTCTCCTCTTCCTGTTCTTCTCTCGAAAGCAACGAGGCGAAGTCGAGACCTGACGCGCTGAGCGTGTCGAAGTTACCCGCCGCGGCTATTGCCCCGTTCTTTAGGATTATTATCTAAAAAATGATAAAATTTAACTTAGGTGTGGTTTCCATTTTAAAATATAACAAACTTTGGCAGAGGTAGCAAGCGGTGCCGCCATCTATTATCAATCGTTCGAACTAATTTCAGGCGTTGTGCAAGAAAGCTTCCTCTTGATAATCTTGTAGATGCCCATCGACCCTTAATCGTTTTGATAGTATCCCCATCTTACACAAAGCCAGAGCGCCAGTAAAGATGAATACAAAAATTTGTATTATTATTTGAACGAGTGATCGATAAACTCTGTAATAGCTTATCAAATTTGCAGCTTTTTTATAATGATATGGTTGCATAACGACCAGGATGGAATTTGCATTAAAAAAAACAATAAGATCATGATGGATGTCGCATAAACATGAAAATTTACTAAGAAAGTTGACTTAATCCACAAAAAAAAATGCATTAAGTTGCGCACGAAGTGTGATTTTTACCCCATAAATTTTCATACCCCGGGCTTAGATATGAAAATCGATTCTTAAGGAGTAAACTCCAAAAAAATAATTTTGAGGACAAAATAGATAAAGAACATTCTTATATATTCTAGGTTGTTTCGGTATTAATCATCATGCGTATTGGTCATCCTGCGAATTGGTCATTTAACGTATATGTCATTATGCGTATTGGTCATTTTGCGAATTGGATGTTTTGCGTATGTGTGACTGGTCAATTAGTGACTTGGTCACTATGCGTCAGAACCCTGCAATGGACAATCCGTCGTTTCCCGTTGCAAATGGGTTCAGATAACATTGGAGCGAAGCCGGGTGCAGTGAGTATAAAAACACCTAAAAACTGTGACATTATCATGAAATACAAGCTTTTATCTCTAGTTCATAAAGTTGAATATCTAACGGCTGACGAAGTTTATAATGTAATCACCTGTTCGACGTCCCGCAAGAACTGCAGTTGATGAGTGACGAGTATTCTTGTTGTATTCCTTAGATATCCGACGACGCACGACTCGAATAAATGCCTACCGACGTGAGCGTCGACCGCTGATAGAGGATCATCGAGTAGGTAGATATCGGCGCGTTTGTACACTGATCGCGCTAGGGAGATGCGGGCACGTTGACCTGGATATAAAAGGCTTGATTAGTAAGAACTTACCATCTATATATATATATATATATATATATATAAAACAAAGTTGGGTTAGTTACACAATTTATAACTCAAGAACTGCTGGATCGATTTTGATTCGTCGGATTTGTGTCCGCCCCGAATATCAGTATAACTATTAAAATATCGGAAAAATTCACGCAAAAAGAAATGATGTATAAAATTCATTTTCTCATTCAGCTAATGATGGCCGACTGCCTCCGTGGCGCAGTGGGCGTATAGCCGGCTGAGACGCAGGAGGTAGCGGGTTCGATTCCCGCCGCGGAACAAATGTTTGCACGATCTACAGATATTTGTTCCATGTCTGGCTGTTTTTCTATATATTATAAGTATGTATTTACAAAAAAAATGTATATAAGTATTCTATAAGTTATCTGGTTCCCATAGTACAAGCTCTGCTTAGTTTGGGGCTAGATAGCGCTGTGTGAAATGTCCAGAAATATTTATTTATTTATTGACATTTCTATCGGCGTCATGTGTATGTCAAGGCGGTACGAAGTTCGGCGGGGCAGCTAGTAAAAAATAAACCTATGTGCCAGGCAATCGACAACAAGAGCCGGCGCTGACAGACGGCATGGCTTGACACAGGATTTTTGTACGCGGAAATGATTTTGAATCTTATTTTAACTCGCTATTGAGGCACTTGAAGAATATGAAAAACCCTACTAATATTATAAATTCGAAATTTGTCTGTCTGTTTTTTACGTTTTCACGAAAACGGCTGGACGGGTTTCGATGAAATTTGGTATTTATATAGATTATGACTGGGATTGGGACATAGGCTATTTTTTATCCGACTGCGCAGAGGGTTTTTATAGATAAACCACGCACGCGAAGCCGCTAGCAGCTATTTATATATATATTGAGTAACATACCTCCACTAAGACTGACCCCCCTCTCTCCCACAATAGTCTTGTCTCCGTGCGGGAACAGAGAGAAGTCCCGGTCGAGCGCGCAGCGTCGTACCACCGCGTTGTAGCGAGGCCGGTCCATCGCCTGCCCGAACAAAATGTTTTGACGGACGCTTCCTGCAAGCACCACTATTCTTTAAACAAGCTAAATACAGAATTACCAACACGTCTTATCTTTATATCTATATTAATTATCATATGATCTGCCATTATTATTGATTATGTTATGTAATTATTTTTTAATGAATTTAATGTATTTTTTACTCCCATGTTCCGACACAATAAAGATGTATTGTTTGCGAATAAATGAAACTGATACCATTATCATCTCGAAAGTAACCCTGTATCTCTATTTTTCTGTTACGTTTTCAGGAGTAAACAGCTGGACCGATTTCGATAAAATTTGATATACATATCGATTTTGACTTGGATTGAGACATAGGCTACTTTTTATTGATTGATTAGCTGCCGCGCGCGGCTTCTAGCTACTATTTTGATAACTGCATGAAAGTTTTTCGGGAGTAGAAATGTTAGCAACCTGTGACTGCACTCAGTTCCCAAACCAAATTTGAAACGTCAAACATGAAAAAGACTGTATTTTTCAAACTTTCGCAATCACTGTACATAATTACTGATTAAAGCGGGTATTTATTGTGTATGTACCTTTTTTATATGTTATCCCGACGTTTCAGCGACCACGGCTGTTGCAACAGTCGAAACGTCGGGATAACAAATAAAAAAGGCACATACGCGATAAATACCCGTTTTAATCAGTAATCATGAAAAATACATATTACTCAATTTCAATCCAATCCAGGGTAATTGAATATGTGGACGAATACTTATATTTGGGGCAGAATATTTCATTTGTAAAGCAAACATCGGTAGAACGTCGGATTAAGAAAGCCTGGAACAGATACTGGTCTCTCAAAGAAATTTTCAAGTCATCAGACTAAAAAAAGGGCCATGGACACTATAATACTCCCAACACTACTCTACGGATGCCAAAGCTGGGCATTGACCAAGGAAGCAGTCCATAAAATCAAAGTCTTCCAAAGAGCGGCAGAAAGAAGCATGCTGGGGTTAAAACTAAGTGATAGAATTAAAAATAGCGAGATCAGAAGGAAAACCCAAATAGTTGATGCTGCAGAACTTGCGTGCAAGCTCAAGTGGAGATGGGCTGGCCATTTAGCACGAACTGCCGATGGAAGATGGAGTGAAAAAATACTGCATTGGTGCCCTCGAGGTGCAACCCGCCCCCGAGGAAGACCGAGGCGAAGATGGCGCGACGACATCGTAGGAGTAGTGGGTGCGACATGGACCCGATTAGCCCAACATAGAATTGGGATTGGAAGCGGTTGGAGGAGGCCTTTGCCCACAAATGAGCAAACCCATAAACATAACTTAGTAAAAAAAAATCTCTATACATATAACATAAATATAAAAAACATATTAATATTTTTTGGGAAATAAAAAAGGCTTAATAATAATAACATATTATCGGTCTTCTTCGATCGTTTGGTTCGATCTTCCGAATTACATAGCTCCTGCGTCTCAGCCGGCTATTCGCCCACTGCACCACGGAGGTCGTGTGAATGCGTGGCACTCGAACGCATGCGCGTCGTATACCTGTTACAGGCCAGCGCGAGCGTTAGCAACGAGTAGCGTCCAATATTCCAACGCAAGAGGGAGAGAGAAAGAAAGATACACAAAGGTAGAAAGTAGGAGAGAGAAAGAGACTAAGTCGGTAGATCCCAAGCACATGCGCGTGGTATTTGAAGGTTTCACTTCTACCACGTGTGAATTGCACACATGCTTTTTTTCTCTTGGTTTGCAAATACAAGGGATTTATTATTCATTGTGCTGGCCGACCGACATTGTTTTTTATCCTTTGCAAACGTTGTTAATACATTTTAAATAATTTAATTGCAATTTAGCTGAAATTCTCACTATGGCAAAAAATTTCTTAATACTTGTTGTGGATACAATACAAAAATTTATCGATGTGATCGTAAACACATAACGTGGATTATTAAAATCTAAAATATTTTTATTATGTATAACAATGGCAGCAGCTTATTTTCAATACAATGTGTGATACTACTCACACTAATATTATAAATGCGAAAGTTTGGATGTTTGTGTCGATGTCGATGAAATTTGGTATGTATGTAAATTATAACCTGGATCAACACATAGGCTACTTTTTGTTGACACAACGCGTGCGAAACCGCTCGCGGAAGCTAGTCTTATCTATATTTCAAAACAAGTGCTTGCATACCTGCAAAAAGCCATGGTTCTTGGCTGGCGTATGAGACAGTACCACCTAAGTACACGCTTCCAGACTGTAGCGGCAGTTCCTTGAGTAATACGTGAAGCAGTGATGACTTGCCCGCACCCACCGGACCAATCACTGCAATCAACCTGTACAAATAAAAAAAATATTTGCTAAAAAACGGTAGAGTACATTGTAGTGTCATGTATAAGGGAGGAGCTTACTTCGCGAGCATGCAAATGTATTTAATAGGTAGCAATGGCTATAACACTGACAAAATTTTTAACTTTGTGTACAATACAATACAACATTAATTAATCTGTCAAATTAAAAAAAACATAATAAATTAACAATCAAACGCCAATTTAAAAATAATATAATAGAAAATTATATTAGTACTATCACATCATTTTAACAATTTAATTCATTTACCGAATAAAAACATTTGTCGATTAACCACTTGTGTAATTTTTATTTTAAATAGATTGCCAGACAATTCTTTGAGACCTTCAGGGAGGTTATTATGGATTTGAATAGCCATAAAATTGACATTTTTCTGAAGGTATTTCTTACACAATGTGAGATAGAGCCTTGTGCGTGTTCGAAGTTGGCGAAAAACATGGCCAACTACTAAGGACTCTGCATCTTTACATAGAAAATTCTCTATTGCACAAAATAAATCTCTCGAAGATCTGAATGCCGTTGAGGCAGAAAGGTTCTCGAGTGGAGACCACGCACTGGAAAGCGCAGCGTAGGACGGCCCCCCACTAGATGGAGGGACGACCTGTTAAAGGTTGCTGGGAGCCGTTGGGTGCAGGCCACATAAGATCGGTCGCCCTGGAAATCTAGGGGGGAGACATATGCTGAGCAGTGCACGTTTGGCTGATATGATGATGATCGCTTACGCCAAGCTATACATTTCCAGTATAAGCTGACCTCGCATTGTGTAGGTTCTCCGTACAATGAGAGCTCAGCATAGACTGGAAATGTATAGCTTGATGTGCAGCCGTGTGTACTATTAACACTTAAAGATATCTGTGAGATTTATTTGTTTGTCTTTTTGTAGTTCCTTTGGAGTACTTTTATTGAAGTAATCTGTACAATAACCTATAACCAAGGTTTGCCACTTATTTTATACAAACTTTACTACTTGCAAGGTTGTGAAGAGGCTTGTCTTGACTCAACTGTATAAATGCTGCTAAATCGACTGTAGTTTACTTTGTTCTCTACTCGTAGAGTTGAATTTACTCAGGTGTTTGTTACATGATTATTTACCTATTGAAACATTATTTTAAGTGAAGCCTGGTGATTATTCTATAATAAACAGTTCAAACAAATCACTAACAAATATTTAGGCATCTCTGCTTCCAAGGATTTCACCATGGAACTTAAACTTTAGTTTTATCATCATGTTTCTGACCTTTTTCCATATAGTTGTCCTTTAATCACGTGAGGTTAGAACAGGGGGCGAGGGGGTTAGAACAAATAAATAAATATTGCTGGACATTTCACTCAGCGCTATCTAGCCCCAAACTAAGCAGAGCTTGTACTATGGGAACCAGATAACTGATAGATTAGATTAGATAATTCCTTTATTGCCACACCATTAAATACAAACATATAAAAGAAAATACACTTTAAAATCACAGAATCTTTTAAAATGTTTATAGCATACTTATAATTTTTTTTTTGTATATACATACATAAAATATATAGAGACACAACCAGACCCGGAACAAATATCTGTAGATCATGCAAACATTTGTTCCGTGGCGGGAATCGAATAACATCACGGTTGATCACTATAGGTGGGAGGGATGTGTACGTGTCACATGTATGTTTTCCGTGCGACCACGTGAAATCCTAAGCAAGCGAATTAATGTCTAAAATGCAACATAACAACAATTGCGTGGAATCCACTCGAGAATCTTTATGTCCCAACGGTCGTCAGTTCTTCGAGGTATGTACCCTGCCCACTGTCACTTCAGCTTGCTAATCCTTTGTGCTATGTCGGTGACTTGTGTTAATAGTACATTGTTATAATCGGGTGTAAGCGATCAATAACACCTTCTATTAGCGTCGTCGCTTTCGCTCGCTCGTAAAATATCTCGGGAGTTTAATAGATCGCTTACACCTGATTATAACACATAACTTATCGAGCGAGGAAATTAATAAGTCTTGTTAAGACTGTTTGTGGCTAAAAATAAAAATTTGCGTTCCCGGTATCCGTTGTTTTTAAGGGTTCCGGATCGAAATAGTAAAAACGGAACTCTTGTGGTGTGACTTTGTCCGTCCGTCCGCGTCTGTCTGTCACAGCTGATTATCTCAGCAAACTCCGTCAACTCAACTCGGTACCTGTCTCGAAACGCGACCCCTCTCCCGTTCCCCTGCCTCATTCCCGCCAGTAGCGTTGGCATACTTGTTATCAATACGTGCGTGCGCGTCATTTCAATTGACTTCAGAGATTTTTTCTTTTGCTGTAGTTTGTTAAGTTTTTGGTTGTTGCAGTTTTTTGTTTTTGTTACGGTTGGACTTTGTTATTATTTATAACGAGTCGGGGAGCGAATTTGAGGATGACGATAGCAGTGATACCATGTCTGGGGTAGAACCTATGAACCAAAGTCGTGTTGATTCTTTTTAATTTAAAAATATAAAAAGCAGTGTCAATATTTTAAGATTATTTTATTCAATATTTTAATATTGTATTATTTCAATCTAAGTACTATTTCTTGCTGGCCGTACTTAACAGAACTGCAATTCGAGCCAAGTACCGCGTTAAGTTGACGGAGTTATACTGAACCTATCGGCTTGAAATTGGGAATAGTTATAAATAATACTGACTTTTCACTATTACTAGTAAAAAACTCAATAACATCTTCATTTTGATGATCAAAAGAGCCGTACGGTTACAAGGTCAAGTGGGGTATCATATCAAAGAGATTAACACATTCCAAAACCATATTTTATTTTGTAGAGTTTTGGAATTATGATGAAAAACGTTGGAAAAAAGTTCCCCTCATTATCTCCAAAGTTTGGGAAGCGAAAAATCTGAAATTAATACGATTGAGATATATATGCAAAAATTATAGGAAAGTTATTACGAAGTCTCTATCTAGAACAGTTTTTTAGATATCTGTCTGCAAGTTTTCTTGGTTACCGGTCATATAACTAGATGGCGCTGCTTAACTAACATAAATAAACCTATCTAGGTTCGGAAACCTCGATGCGCGAGGCTTGCTCGTACTTGACCGGTACTTACTTGCCAGGTTTTATGGTGAGCGACAGATCTGTAAGCGTGTTCTCAGAGTGTGATTCAATCCATTTAGCAGTAGCGTGCTTCAAGCGTACCCCTCTCGCGTCCTCCTCGACCCTGGCCGACAGCTCTTGGTCGTCTTCTTCGCCGGATTCCAGCGGTGCGATGTTGGTGTTTCCTGCGTTAGGATAAGGGTTAAAATTGCTTGAAGAATTTATAAATAAATAATACTGGACATATCACACAGCACCATCTAGCCCCAAACTACGCGAAGCTTGTACTATGGGAACCAAATATCTGATAGAATACTTATATACTTTTTTTTGTAAATACATACTTAAAATATATAGAGAAATAATCAGACTTTCAAGCAAAATTTCTGTAGATCATGCAAACATTTGATCCACGGCGGGACTCGAACCTGCAACTTTCTGGGTCTAAGCCTAAAAATATGGTTATTATTATAGATGAGAAAGTGAGTTAGTTTGTTATGCTTTCACGTCGTAATGAAACTTGGTATGGCCTAGGTTAGGACCTGGATTTAGACATAGGCTACTTTTATTGACAAACCAAGCGAGCGAAGCCGCGGGCGAAAGCTAGTTTTACCTATAATAGGCATGCTACTTTACCGCATCAAATTAAAATGTAAACGTTTAATATTGCATAATGTAGATTAAAATTGTGTAAAGTTCATTCATTAACATAGGTATGAACAAAACAAAAGATTTTTTGTTTGAACTGTATAACTAGTGGTTCGCCCCGAACTGAGATCTCGCGAGTCTACCATAAAAACAAAAAAAATATTATTTGTAATCTTTGACTATAAAAATAGTGCCACGAAATGAGAACCAAATATTTGACCTACGGTTTCATTCAAATTACAGGTAACGGGAGTTCATGTAAATTGGTTAGTCTTTTTTGGGGTACAAATTGCAGTTATTCTAGATTTCAGACTTTTGCCTATATTTGTGATACTTAAGCTACACGCATACCAAATTACAGCACTGTGGGGTCACTGGTTCACCCTGTGAATTTTGTCAAAGTTTAGTTTTTATTATGGCTAATCAAAACTACTCAAAAACTACAAAAACTTTACTAAAAATAAAAACGGGGTCAAAAAGTACTAATGAAGACCTTTCATTTGACGTCTCACTTGACCTAATAGTCTCATTTTTATTTTTTTTACCCCTCTTGAACCCCAATATCTCAACCACCCCCCCCAAATTTTTAGTTCATTGAGTCACACCAAAATTGTGCCATCGGATAAACGCTTCGAAAGTTATCCTCGGACAAACAAACATACATACATACATACATACAACGCCGATTTGCCCAAGTTGATTTGGAGATCTCGCTTCGCTCGATCTAATTATTGAGGGGGCCTTGCGCAACGATGCCAAATCGTATTTAGTGCCTAAATATGATTTAGAGAGTTGTGAAATCATACAAATACGTCAAATATAAACAAGTTTAGTAGCTAATTACGTTTAGGGATCGGTGCCGGGCTTAATATAAAGTTCTTGAAGTATGACACAAGTTGTGCAATAATAATCTAACATTAACAGGGTTTACGAAGGTCTTCATTGTATTGCCTAATTAATTTGGATAAACAATTGTCTTATCATACATTCAACCTTCTATTTGTTTAAGATACAGTGAAGGTTAAGGACAGCAACGTAACGGGTTCATAAAATCACGTTGTTAATCTTATTTTAAGTTTGTTTTTTAATATCCTAGATAGCTTACATCAGGGGACCAATTAACGATCTAGTCTTGTTATGTTAAACGTCTTAAAAGGTATTCACGTAACTGACAATACAATGGTATGAGTTGACTGACATGCGATCATAGACTTTATTTATATCAAGCTAATATTGTAATATTATTGGAGCAGAATACCAAAATATATTCAAATTCATAATCCTCCCATTTGGGTCAACTGTCGTTATGTTTTTAAAAATTTATTACGTGAATTGGCCTCCAGCTCTAAATTATAACAGAAAAAAGCTTATAACAAAAAAAATTAAGAAATTATTCATTTTGTTACACGGTCACATCACATCACACTAATATTATAAATGCGAAACTTTTGATTTTTATTTATTTATTTATTTGTTACTTAATCACGTCATAACGGCTAAACCGATTTCGATAAAATTTAGTATGTACGTAGATTATAACACAGGCTACTTTATATCCCATAAATCAAGTCCCATATGATAAAAATGGGGTGTCAAGTTGCAACAGCGAGTTTATCTTTATTTCTAGGTTAACTACACATTTAGTAGTGTAACGCATACGAAGTCGCAGGCAACAGCTAGTTTTTTATAAAAAACCTTGATATTTAAGAATTAGTTCACCAAAATCATCACTGTGACAAAATTGTATTTCGTTTATATTAAAATTAGCTGACCCGGCGAACTTCGTACTGCCTTGACTTGCATGTGACGCGGGCTGCCAATGTACGTCACCAGTAGAATTGTCAATCAGCCATCATTAGCTGCATCTATGTATGAGAAAATGAATTTTCTTCATAATTTATTTTTTTGCGTGAAATTTACCAATATTTAATTGTTATTCTGCTACTCGGGGCAAGCCAAAATCGGTCCAGCCGCTCTTGAGTTATAAATGGTGTAACTCACCCGATTTTTATTTTATATATTTAAGATGCTTACACAAAAATATGCTGTCATTTTGATCGTATCTACTACTCGTTCAATAGAGAAAAATGTTTAGGGGACGTAAATGTTCGTTGGGTACTATTATTACGTTATAATTAATAGTAGAGTTTCTTGTGAAAGGGCTCGCCCGTGGAAGTACTACCACCATACCTATTTCTGCCGCCAAGCAGCATTGCTGTGAAATAATAGGCACAGGCTTTACACCTGCATGCCTCAAGTTGATGGACGCAGAGCAGTGCATAGGGCATGTTTCTGAGGTGCGTGACCTACGATGCAATACTCTGCTATAGGCGATGGTTACCACTCAACATCAGGAGGGGCATGCTTGTTCCATCTCCAGGTCTATAAAAAACATATTACAAATCTTACCGTTTCCTTTAGCCTCCTCCTCAGAAGTTATTTTACTGGTTACAGCGGACAATCTAGAATCCTGAGATTCTTCTTTCGGGTGTCCCAAGTCTTCCTTGATAGATACAAGAGATTCTTTTGTCTCCTGCTTCTTAACTTTAGTTTTAGCAGACGTCTGTATTTCGGCTAGACCTGGCACTGGTTTGGTGGTATCTTCGTATAACATAAAGTTTTGGAGGCGCTTTATAGAGATCGTTGCTTCCGCCACCTGCGCAATACCTGTCAAAGGAAAACACGAAAGCTATTTATCATGTAAAATAATATAAAAACCGGTCAAGTGCGAGTCGGACTAGCGCACGAAGGGTACCGTACCATTATCTATAAAAACGTCAACAACATTATGTCTGTTGTATGGGAGCCCCACTTAAATATTTGTTTTATTTTTATTTAATTATTTATTTTTAAAGTGAACATATAACTAAATATTCTGTGAACATTTCAAGCGTCTACCTATTATCGTTATCAATATCGAGCAAAAACGAGCAAAAAAATCACGTTTGTTGTATGGGAGCCCCCTTAAATATTTATTTTATTCTGTTTTAGTATATGTTGTTAAAGCGGCAACAGAAATATATCACCTGTGAAAATTTCAACTGTCTAAATATCACGGTTCATGAGATACAGCCTGGTGACAGACGGACAGACAGACAGCGGTGTCTTAGTAATAGGGTCCCGTTTTAGGCTTTGAGAACGGAACCCTAATAAAATTAAGATAATGTGGTAGACCTTTAACATTATATGCAAACGAGTCGGAACGATTTAGTTATTTAAGAACGAGCTATGAATATGTATAATATTTAGATTTTTGTTTAAAGAAATTCTTTAATTAAGTATATCTTAATTAATTAATTAAGTATAATTAAATCTTTAATAAAATGCAAACCCGTTTATAAATATGACTAAGTAAAACCTAATAATCATAAGCAACATTATGAATCAATTTTTAAATGCAGCTAAAATATCTTAAAAATCATCCAATTCATATGACAATCTTTTATACCACCATAGTAAGTACCGCAAAATATGTACAGAAGGTCAGCTCGGGTCGATCTTGTTATAATTACTACGCTCGGCTGTAGCGCTAAGGCTAGCCTACAATATTCTATAACCAAATACACAACAATTTGATCTTGTACGTTCACTGTCGTAAATTATCAAAAATAAATTCACAACCAGCTAAAAAATACAGTCGCAAAACAATATTTACGTCTCGTCAAAGCGCGGCACTCGCGACAGGTGTCGACCCACCGGATCTGAGATCGTCTTACGCGCGGGTCTATTATTACGGGTGTGCGCCTGTTATCGCTTGTTGTACTAATCTGATCTTCTGTACTATACTTCCTTTCATAAGTTGATCGACGGGTGATTTCCAAGGCACAGAATAGGGGTGAGTCCCAGATCAAATATTTAAATCACATCACACTAATATTATACATGCGACAGTTTGGATGTTTCTTTGTTTACTCAATCACGTCATAACGACTGAACCGATTTCGATGAAATTTAACATATAGATAGTTTATGACCTGGATTAAAACGGGCCCTTTTTATTGAAAAACCACGCGGGCGGAAGCTAGTATAAATATGCTAGCTACCGTCTTATCGGTGTTTCGACCGACCATGTTTCGGTTCAATTCGTGAACCTTCATCAGGCTGAGTGCGATCTGCTCCGAATAACGTCTCGCCTCGCACTGATTGAAATCAATCACGAAAGTTTTCTAAGTAAAATAATATAAGCTGTTAAAAATACCTTCCTGTGAAGGGTCTAAAAACATACCTTGTGGAAAGAAGACGGTCATGGTCTGTCTCAGTATATTGTAGAAACTGGTCACAACGAACACCTGCTTAGCAGTGATAACATCGTTGACCAGCACGTAAGCGAGGATCGAGCAGAAAAGGCAGATGCGGGTCGTGAACATTATGAATGACGTCAGCACTCCTCGGATGTAGGACGTCGCGCGGATTTGTTTTATTTCATGCCTGTAAAACAGTTTATCAAAGATAAGAGTATGTAGATCGAAGGAATAATGGCCGATGGGGCAGAAAGGTTCTCGATGACCTGGGAGCCAATTCATGTAATACAATTTTAAAAACATAACGAAAGTTGCCCCAAATGCGATTGGATTATGAATTGAATATATTTTGGTATTCTGCTCCATTAATATCACAATATAAGCTTGATATAAATAAAGTTTATAATCGTATGCCAGTCAACTCATACCATTGTATTGTCAGTTACGTAAATACCGTTCAGTACATTTAACATAACGGGACTGGATCGATTTTATTATTTTAAGTTACGTGAATTGGCCCCCTGGTAAAGGTTGCTGGGTGCTGTTGATTCACGCTGGAAATCTATGGGAGAAGCCTATTTGCAGCAGATAACGTCCAATGGCTAATATGATTGGATTTGGTAAAAGTACAAAAGCCATTTCTTAGATGCCTTTATAAGCGATTTGCAGGATTTAGCAATTCATGTATCCCTTTCATGTATCCGACTCAATTCCTCTTAGGATACTTAGGTTATAATTCCCTCAAAACTAGGAGAGCGTGTGAGCAGATAACCGCTGTCTGCAAAATATTTCACAACAAAATTGATGCACCTGATCTGCTTAACGACCTACTTCGCTTTTATGTCCCAAATAAATATCTCCGGTGCAGAAGACATAGGCTTCTTGCTGTACACTCGAGCCGTACTGTACCTCGTGTTAACTACCCGCTACTTCGCACACTCACCTTTTTTTTACGATGGGAAAATGCTTCACGCATGGGTGAGTTTCCAGCTCGGGGAGAGCCTAAGGGGTCTGTCGGACTCTCCGGTGACAACCAACGGCATACCGACTAAAAACCCACCGATATTCCTTCATTCACCTCAGTACCAGTGCATCATCAAACCGCCCATCTTGAGATGAGTGAGTCAATGCCGCACTAGCACTTGACAGGGTCACGGGGTCCCGGTTGGATTCAGCCGCGGCCCTGTCGGTGAATGTCCGCCTTAAGCGGACCCCTCAGACTTCCCTCTGAGAGAGAGGAATGTCCTGGAATATTGAGGACATTCCCCGGCGTAGGAGGCCTGTGCAGTGCAGAGTCGGAGCTCCCCGCACCCGAACCCTGCTGGCTCCCATCGAGCGGAAGAAAGCGAAGAAACTGTCTTCGCCTTCTCCCGGTCCTTCGTCTGCGATGTGGCTCTGCGAGAGAGTCATCCTCTCGGATTCTTTTCGCAGCCTGCTTCTGGGACATCACCTCCTCACAGAAAGTGACTGCGGCATCCCAGGCTCTATCATTGCCAAGCATAGCTTCAACTATGCTTGTCAGCGAGAGATCCTGGCCTACCGTAGCTACTAGTAACTGGCGCTTGCGTTGCCCAGGCACTACCAACCTCCGTAGAGCAGTGGTTGCTCTCTGCCGTCGACTCGCACACTCACCGCCCTCAACAAACTACTAGCTTCCAACCCTGAATGTGATGTGTTTACTGACGATTTGAAGGAATTAATGAATATTGAAGGTATGTCTGAGGTATTGTGAGATTGATGTATGAAAGCTCTATAATTTAACAATTCAATTTATTATTTATGTGTGTGATTTAATACATTTATTTATATTAATGCCTTATTTTAATTCAATTTTATTGTTAATAAGTTGTATAATATTATGTATATTTATAATGTAATTCCGATTTTAATTTGACAATGTATAATTAATGTTTTGAATTATTTTAAATTAATTAGTGTTGTTGGTTAATCCGTACTAATTAAATAAATAAATGATTAAAATCGTAATAAACATAGTTTATGAAAAAGAAGTAAAGTGATTATTGTATTCCACTCGATTTACGCTACGCATACACGATTTACGATATGCTGACGAGTGGGCGAGTAACCTACTGAGACAGTTGCGACGGATTCCCGCCGCGGAACAAATTTTTGCATGTTCTACAGATATTTGTTTTGGGTCTGGGTGTTTCTATAAGCGTATTAAATTATCATAAAGTATTTAAAAAAAAATAAGAAAAATATTCTATCAGTTATCCGGTAAATTTCATAGTACAAGCTGTGCTTAGTTTGGGCCTAAATAGCGGTGTGTGAAATATCCAGAATTATTACACTAATATTATAAACGCGAAAGTTTGGAACGTTTGTTTGTTACTTAATCACATCGAAACGGCTGAACCGATTTCTGTGGCATTTGGTTGTACGTAGATAATAACCTGGATTAACACATAGGCACTTTTTATCCCATAAATCAGTTCCCCTGGAATAAAAATGGAATGTCAAAGTTTCTTTAAGTATTTCTGCACCCCAGAACAACGCGGGCAAAGCCGCTGGCAACAGCTAGTTTATTTATACTTTCCTTCTGGAATAAGGATTGTATGAAATGTACTAGGCAAATTTATGATATCACTAAACAACCATTAATGCAGACAGCTGCGCCGGTCGGCGGCCAACCAATAATTAAGTCAAAATAAATTACTACACGTCTGTATTTTTTTTTGTTTTGTTCATTGTCTGCGCCAACCCCGTAATCTTAGTTTACGACAAAAAGTCCGTAGAAAAACGAAAACAGGCATATCTGTGTATAGAGATGTTTTCGTCGCATTTTCCCTAATACTCGATTTTATGGCGCGAATACGGTATTATCTTTGATATGACAATGAATGCATTACAACAATGTTTTGACCCACTACGGTCGTTTTGGCATTTCCCAAAAAGCTGTACTTAATTGTCCAAGAGAAGTCTTCAAACTGAGTATAATTAATGAATCTAACCTCAATTATTGACTTGAATCTTTCACTTTATACGGGGTTTGGGTACCTACTTTAAAATAAACTATCGGGGAAACCTATATCTCATAATTATTCATATTAATAACTTAGACGTTATTCTAGCGACAAATGTTTTCAACCGTATATGTATTGGTGTAACGGTATCGATTCTGGGCAGCATACTTACAAAAACTTAATTTCAGTTTTTCATTATTATTATTTCAGTCGCGAGTTACATCGTATTAACGTCTAAGGTCATCATTTTAGCGTTGTTTATTGATCGAGCGAAGCTAGATCTCTAAATCAACTTGGGCAAATCGGCGTTGTATGTATGTATGTATGTTTGTTTTTTCTTTTGTAAGTTTGTTTGTCCAGAGATAACTTTCGAAGCGTTTATCCGATCATCGTGAAATTTGCTATATAGGTAGGTAGTGATGGCACAACTACAAATGTGTGTGTGTGGGGGGGGGGGGGGGGGGGGGGGGGGTTGAGAAGTTGGAGTTCAAAAGAGGTAATAAAAAAAATGAGACTATTCGATCAAGTGGCACGTCTAATAAAAGTTCTTTGTGAGTAAATTTCGATCCGTTTTTATTTTTAGTTTCCGCCTTGTAGTTTTTTAACCATAACAAAAACTGAACTTTGGCAAAATTCACAGGGTACACCAGTGACCCCATACTGCTGAAATTTGGTATGCATGTAGCTTTAGTGACACAAATATAGAGAAAAATCTGAAATCCAGACTAACATAACATGAACTCCCGTTATCTGTAATTTGAATGAAACTGTAGGTCAAGTTGTTTGGTTATGCATGTCGTGGCACTATTTTAATAGTCAAAGATTAGGAACAAATAATATTTTTTTGTTTTTATGTGAGACTTCTCCATCTTTATTATGCGCACCGCCAAGGAGTGGAACGCCTTGCCTGAGTCTGTGTTTCCTGATAACTACAACCTAGGGATCTTCCAGTCACGAGTGAATAGGTTTCTTCTAGGCAAGCGTGTACCATCGTAGACTGCATCATCGCTTACCATCGGGCGAGATAGTGGTCAAACGCTAGCCTATAATTTATAAAAAAAAAAGTCTTCCAAGATTTCAGTTCGGGGCGAACCACTAGTTTATAGTTTTAGAGCACGCAGCAATCGACTTATTTAAGACATAATAATATAATAAGGTTATCTAAAAACAAATTACAACGCCCAGATAGCAAACCACGATTAGTCACGTTTATTATGACGACTTTCTATCCACTAATTATCTTGACTACGGCGCTTAGTTAAACGATCTTTTATCTCGGGACAATTGAAAACATTCAATTTTGAATTATACTTTGACTGACCTCGATGTTTAACTCAAGTTCATATACGACCTCCGTGGCGCAGTGGGCGAATAGCCGGCTGAGACGCAGGAGGTAGCGGATTCGATTCCCGCTGCGGAACAAATGTTTGCATGATCTACAGATATTTGTTCCGGGTCTGGATGTTTTTCTATATTTTATAAGTATGCATTTACAAAAAAAAACGGTCAAGTGCGAGTCGAACTCGTGCGCCGAGAGTTAAGAGATAATAAAATTGGTATCATTTTTATTTTTTGGAATTTTTCCTTTATTTGTGCTGCTGATGACCTTGCTTTTTGCAAAATTTCGTGATTCTAGATCAACGGGAACTACCATATAGGTTTTCGTAAAATAATAAAAGTTGAAAATGAACGTAAATTTTGGTACTTACAAATTTGCGCGAAAATTTAAATTTGCCCATATCTTTTTATCGTGTTGACGCAGGACCTTTATTTTATACACCTAATAGGGACTATAGACCTCAGTATCTGATATAAATTTCAACTTGCTAGGTCCACCCGTTCCTTAGAAAATCGGTGATGTGATGACACACGGACAGACAGACGGACAGACGGACAAGAGAGTAATCTTATGAGGGTTCCTTTTTTTACCTTTTGAGGTACGGAACCCTAAAAAGTATGTAAGTATTATATCAGTTATCTCGTTCCCATAGCACAAGCTCTGCTTAATTTGGGGGTAGATAGCGCTGTCTGAAATGTCCAGTAATATTTATTTATTTATTTTTAATTAAATAACAAACGCGTATTATAAAATTACAGCTAATTTGCCTACATTTGAAACTAATAGCAGTTTGTGCCACATCAACTAATGATGTGCTGAAGATAGTGAATAGGTACTCTTATGGTGCTCTAAAATATACTTTTAAAAGTTAAATAAATAATTATTGCTGGACATTTCACACAGCGCTATCTAGCTCCAAACTAAGCAGAGCTTGTACTATGGGAACCAGATAACTGATAGAATATAATAATAATAATAAATCTTTATTCAGACAACTTGGTTACATATAACATTGATAACAATGATCTTCTTGTAGGTGGTAAAACAGTGTAAATGTAATTATCACTAAGTATTCTCTGGCTGCTTAAACTAGGTTGATCCTGTGCTATAAGCGCCAGTTGCATTCGCGGTTGGTCAATTTATTTTCAACTATTTGGGTTTTAATGTGGAATAAGTACATATCGATGGAAGAAAGCGATTTTGTCGTATCTCAAAATATCTAATTGTACACCAGAGCCGAAAAACTATTTAAAAAAATCATAACTCGTACATTAATAAAGATAGAACGTTGAAATTTGGAAAATATTTTTATCAATCTAAGTTTTATTTGATACAGTTAATTGGAATGTCCTAAAGTTACTGCTTCATTGATTTTTAACTAGTTACAGCAATTGATGTTTCAATATCGAACAGCGGAAATTTTTGAGATACGCCATTTCCGCTTTCTGCCGTCGATATGTATATGAGGGTTAACAAAATTGTGTTTCTTACATATAGACAAGGATGTTTATTTTTAACATAAGATGATAACATAAATATATATATATTTATATACATGTATATGAATATTAGATATTAAAAATAATTAAATATTATAATTAAGTTAAATATTAGATAAATGCGATATAATGAAAAGTTTGTACGAGTTACAACTTTGGTTTGAGAGTGTGTTTGTGTGCGTGCGTGTATGTAAGTGTATGTGTGAGTGGGTGTATGTGAGTGCGTGTGTGTGTACGTTTATATGTGTGTGTGTGTGTGTTGTATTCATAGGTTTACTTGGGATGGTGTAAAAGGTTTTCAGTTGCGTCATAATCTAGAGTGCGTAGATATAATATATTTTAACTTGTTTTTTACATTTATATCAGTGCGGCTAACTTTATTGTACAGGAATGGAGCAACAACGTATGGATGTCTTGCAGCAAATACCGTTCTATGTGCGATTTGTTTATAAACCCGATCCTTTCTTCTCCTTCTTTCAGTTTCATTATCCGATGGTAGATAGGTGTGTGCATAAATAATGTTACTAAGAATGAAGAGTTGCCGAATAGTGAGGACACAACATTCTCTATACAGGTAGGTTGTTGGGTGTAAGCGTGGTTTTGAAGTCATCACTTTGAGTACTGCTCTCTGTGCTCTTTCTAATTTAAGTAGATTAGTTTTATGAGTCCCTCCCCAGACCGAGACACAATACCCAAGAATGGATTGACACAGCGCATAATAAATAGTTCTGAGTAACGGAAGTTCACCTATATGCCGAATACGTCTAAAGATTGGCATGAGCTTTCTTATTCTATTAGTAAGGAGTTCTACGTGTCTATGCCAGTTCAATTTTTCGTCAACCCACACACCAAGATATTTTATGTTTGTGACTTTTTCTAGAATTATGCATTGGCACGAGTGGTTATTCGAATTTAAGCATGTATGGGCTTTAATTGAGACGGAGTTTGGTTGACCTTGCTGTGTGATGGAGAAAGTAAGGTATTTGGTTTTGTTTAAGTTTATAGTTAATTTGTTGCAGCATAACCAATTTATTATTTGTTTAAGACCAGATTCTGTTTCCCTAATTGCATCACTCCAACTTCGCCCCTGGAAAATTACCGCAGTGTCATCGGCAAACGTTACAACTCGCGCATTGTTTAGTTCCAGGTCACATAATTGGTTAATAAAAATAAGAAATAAGGTAGGCCCGAGTATACTACCTTGCGGCACGCCGTGGGTTATATCGGCGTTATCGCTGATATAGGATGCAATCTTAACCCGTTGGGTTCTACCTGTTAAATAACTTTTAAATAATTCTAGTGTGGTACCTCTAATTCCTATTCTTTTCAGTTTGTCAATAAGGATTGGTATAGAGACAGTATCAAACGCCTTTGCCAGATCTAAAAAATGCTTATATACAAAAAATACTTACATACATTTTTTTTGTAAATACGTACTTATAATATATAGAGAAACAACCAGACCCGGAACAAATATCTGTATGTCATCAGTTATGGTTACGATGATTTACAAATATGTAGGCATTGTTAAAACCTTTGTCAAAGTAGTTCATGGTTATCTTACGGATTTTAAACGCAAAAGCATCTACTATCCACTGTAATATAATATTTAGCGTAAACTAGTTCTTTAAGTACTCCGTACAATGAAGCTTTATTCTACTATATTGTATTCTAAGTATCAACAGTTTTAAACCATAACTATTAAAATTAAATGTAAATTGTACAATAAAGCGTTATTCTATTATATTCTAAGGATAAATATAATAGTTTAAAACCGTAACTAATAAATGTAAAGTGTACATTAAAGCGTTATTCTATTTATATTCTAAGAATAAATAGTTATAGGCAATCAAAAGAAAATGTCACAGTAGTACTGCATATTTATCGCCTTTGGTCTGTGGAGGAGTAAAGGAATTCTTCTGGTTCTACGACCCGCACTTATGAACTAAACTCAAAACGAAATTTTCGATTTTATTACATTCAACTAAACATTCTAAAAAAAAATCGTCTGTATACTAGCGGAGTCTCAGACTTGGGTAGTAAAAAAACCTCGTGTTTAATTATGAGGAACCATGAGAACCTTTCCTTGGTCGATGTCAAAGCCTTATAAAGTAAAAACTATTGCGGTGGTTACTTCCGCACGAGACGGAGCCTCGGCCTACCTACAAATATTATAAATCACTCTTAGCGAATTATTTATGTTCCTACGCTTGTAAACTTTGACCAAGAGAATGATTCGATATCTTGTCAGCGCAAAACAAAGTGGATAATTAACGCCACACCGAAATAAATCCACACACCGTCAGTCACGTTAGTTGATAAATAATTCAACACCGAAATAAGACCACGCACCGTCAGTCACGTTAGTGCTTCAATGACAGCGTTTAAATTGCCGAGCAATAACGCTCATATTACGATACTAAGACCGACTTTCGTACCAATTTCTAATCGTGTTTAGTGCCTAATTCATGTTCAAATATGTTTAAATTTGACAAATCATACGTATACGTCAAATTTAAACATGTTTAGGATAATATTTTACACAACAGTTTTACTCATCAGTTATACTAGTAAGAGAATTAACGATGAGCAAAACTTCCGTAACTGTCCCTTTTACAACTTTCAGAACTTTTAGACACTGTTTAGTCTGTTAAGCAAATCCAATTGTAATTTATTTCCATATTTTAGCCGTTATTGAGGGATCTAGTTGTATTTTTAGGGTGGAAGCATAACAATGATTATCTGATTTAGTAAACTTTTTGGTCGTATTGCTAGGAATATTAATACTGTCAGTCAAACTGCTGGCATTAATAAACAATTTGCACAATACAAATGAGCGCAGGTCACAGTGTCAATGACTAATTAAAGAAACGCTGCTTCGTCTTGTATTCAGTAATTTAAACTAATAGAAGGCTGACAAGCAGTTTCATTCTGTATCAATAGATACCGCAAAACCGCGTGCTAAATATGTAAAAAAATACCAAATTTTTACCTAAATGAAATTTCGTAAGATCTATGAACGTTTTTCTCGTGAGGACAATCAATGAACACTTTCATTTTGTATCTGGACATAATTGACTATGGATTATTTAACAAGTTAATATTCACAAGTTTCGAAACCCCGAAGAAGGATTTTCTACTTTGGTTTTGGCGATCTATTTACATCAAACATAGCTAAGAGCCATCTCGATAAACAGAATAACGTAATTGGAATAGGTTCATTCATAAAACACAGCAATTAAAAAATAGTATTCGAAAAAACAAGTGCTTATGATTGCTACTACACAAATTTGATTTAATATTCCGGCCATAATGTACTTAATTACCAAACTTCAATAAAATCAGTCCAGCCGTTTAGTCGTAAAAAGTAAATAGACAGAGCTACTTTCGAATTTATAATATTAGTATGGATTTAGAGAGAAAAAGTGTAGTGATCTTACTTCCTAGCCTTCGCAACGAGATCAGCGAACGGTTTCTCCCACGTGTACATCTTGATGACTTGAATCCCTGAGAGGATCTCGTTCATGAGACGCACTCGCTCGTCGGTTCGTATGGCGGTCTTCAATCGCAGCACTGATGTCCGTTTTCCGAGGTAGGCTGCAAAAAGACACGATTTAAGCCGGGTTAACACTACAAAATTTCCGGCCCGAGAAAAATCAGACGTTTCTTAGACGAATTCCGGGTAGTGTCAACAGCGTATCCGATTTTTCTCGGACGCTGTCCAATCCGTGTTTAATCGGACCGCGCTCAACTTTTCGAGCTGGCTCCTAAAATATAATAATTATTACTTAAAACCTAATTGCGACCTAAAATATAAATGAGGTCCAGCTCCAGACGTACTCCGCATTACAGGTCTGGTGCTGTGCTTTTCAGCCGCAAAAGTCGATAATAACAGGATGCCTGAAGCCAATCCCTCTAAACCTGGTATACCGTTTGGCAGGCATATCCCCCCCTGGAGTGCGACGAGATCGGGCTTGCTCCGTTGAAAAGCACAAACAAGAGCATGATTGTCGACATCCCTTATATGACCATCACATCCCACAAGGCCGCCTTAAAAGTTTCAAGAGCTTTCAACGTTTTACAAGAGCCTCGATTTATGACCCGTCTGCCACTAGACTCACACTGTGGATAGATAGAAATCCCCCACTACCTGATTTCACCACCCCACAAGAACAGTAACCACGCGGGCACGATCTTCCGTGGCCAGTCTGGAAGTGCTTAAAGATATGATTCCAATCTCGGCAGTAAGCAGCTGTGCTGCCGTAGCACTGCTGCTCTCCATACATTCTCTATAGGTTTATATGAGATTACATTCCGAGCTGGTCAGCAATGCAGCGACAGCACTGCTGCACGGCAGTGTCGCCCTGCCGCCGCGGCAGACCAGTAGTGACACGTCCGACGCCACAGCGATAACACCTACGTGAATGTTGACAAATAAATATGCAACAAACGATGAATTTAACTAATAATTAGTTAATAATTTGTTTAATTATCTTCTAACTAATAATTTAAATTATCGACATCTTGTCAACTCAAAGCAAATAAATGACTATACAACATCGCATCACCACGAACAGCGCAACACTGCCGCCTTGCTCGGAATCAGCGCGGCAGGCATCACTGCTGCGCAGCACCACAGTGGCAGCAGTGCTGCGGCAGCACTACTGCTTGCTGCCAAGATCAGAACCATAACTTAGAGGCTTCACACACAGGTTGGCCGCTGTAGACTTAATATGTGCAAATGGAGATTCAGGGACCCTAACTTAAAGCAGTGTGACTGCGGTAATCCTGCGCAGTCAATGCAGCACTTGCTACTGTGCCCTTTGTGCCCTACACGATGGAGGACCTAATAACCGCCTAACCTGATGGTATTAGTGTGGTTGTAGTCAAACACCTGTCCAAGATAATATAAAAAAAAACGTAGAACTGTGGAAACGCTAAGAAGAAGATGCGTAGATTTCTTTCATATACAGAGTTTTTTGTCAGAACTGAACAATGCCTTGTTCAGTTCTGACAAAAAACTCTGCATGTTATGAAACAAAAACTGTGCTAACAAAAAACTGTGCATAACACTATGTTCCTAAATGAGTTGGCTGTACCTCCCTATTGTACTATGTAAAGTAATATTTCCACTAAAAACGGGATATTGAAAATAACTTGTGAGTTTTGAGTGTCCCGACATGCGTCATGATCACAGGGTAAACATATTAGTTTATCGCGTTATCATGACGCATGTCGGGACACTTAAAAACTCACATATCTGTTAAATATCCGGGTTTAGTGAAATAATGTTCAGAAACCATGATAGTTTCAAAGTTATCCTCGTAAATTCACACCCGCTAGTAAAAAATATAATCATTATTAATTAATACCTAATTTATTTACAAGCAAGCGTTGGCAAGACGATCTTGTTGCATTCGAGCAGGAGTGGTGGAGTATTGCACAGGATAGAGACAGATGGAAGGACTTGGGGAGACCTTTGCCCAGCAGTGTGACAATATAGATAGGTTGATTAAAAAAAATACCTATTTTAAAATAAATTTTAGGTTCAATATTCATAAACATAATCTCAAAGAAACAGATTTATCTAAATAGGGCAATGGTCAGTAAGGTAATTCGTTTGGTAAACTGCACTATTATCTACTAGAAACAAAATAGTCATTATACTGCCTATTCACTAACCGCTTATTGATATATGCGTTACGCGTTCCCTGTATTTAGTTTTAATAATATGTACATAACTAGTGGTTCGCCCCGAACTGAGATCTCGCGAGTCTACCATAAAAAAAAATTATCCGTAATCTTTGACCATCAAAATAGTGCCTCAAAATAAAATACCATCTAACTTGACCTACACTTTCATTCTAATTACAGGTAACGGGAGTTCATGTTATTTGGTTATACTTTTTTGGGGTACAAATTGCAGTTATTCTAGATTTCCGACTTTTGCCTATATTTGTGATACATAAGCTACACGCATACAAATTACAGCACTGTGGGGTCACTGGTGTACCCTGTGAATTTTGTCAAAGTTTAGTTTTTCTCATGGCTAACTAAAAAACTACAAAAACTTCACTAAAAGTAAAAACGGGGTCGAAATGTACTAATGAAGACCTTTCATTTGACGTCTCACTTGACCTAATAGTCTCATTTTCATTTTTTTTACCCCTCTTGAACCCCAATATCTCAACAACCCCCCAAATTTTTAGCTCATTGAGTCGCACCAAAATTGTGCCATCATTACCTACCTATATACCAAATTTCACGATGATCGGATAAACGCTTCGAAAGTTATCCTCGGACAAACAATCATACATACATACATACAACGCCGATTTGCCCAAGTTGATTTGGAGATCTCGCTTCGCTCGATCAAAAATATTAGTTCTACACATATTTATATTCCGTCTTCTAACAATTGTATTTCAATGACTAAACAAAAACTCTAAATAACATATTTTACGTCAAAGTTGTTGCGTATATCTTATATATATATATATATATATATATATATATATAAAAGAGCGTAACTTCACTCTCTTATAAAATGGCGTAAAACTCATTTTAGGCGAGTATTAAGCATTTGTATCGAAAAGCAGATTTATACGCGTGCACAATATTGGTTTCATAGTAAAAGTAGTTCATTTTCACATGCACTTTCACCCCATAAGGTTCTTACATGATATGAAGAGAAAGTAAAACATAAAGAGGGCATACCATACCAGTATCCAAGCTTTTATTTGGCGTGGTAAAGTGGGCAAATAGCCGGCTGAGACGCAGGAGGTTGTGGGTTCGATTCCCACCACGGAACAAATGTTTGCACGATCTACAGATATTTGTCTGGTTGTTTCTCTATGTATTGTAAATATGTATTTACAAAAAAAACGTATATAAGTATATTTATCAGTTATCTGGTTCCCATAGTACAAGCTTTGCTTATTTTGGGGCTAGATGGCGCTGTGTGGAATGTCCAGCATTATTTATTTTTATTTATTTCGCTTCACAAAAAGAAACATCCTCAACGGCCCAGTGTTAGTTCTGAGGCTTTGATTCATTCAATATTGACTATACTAGACGCGAACGCGATGGCAGACGGGGTCATAAAAAGTGACATAAGCGACGATGATATTGCGATCTCGCTCGCTCTAGCAGCCCTTACGGGAGCTGTTAGTGATGCGCTGAGTACCCATCGATAACACTAATTACCCGTAATTGTATTGAAAAGGAGCAAACATTTTTATAGGTTGGTCCCGTCTGCCATGAGTCTTGGCCTATACCATAATTTCTTACCTTGCAAAGGTATAAAGGCCAGCATAAAGGCGACTCCGACGACAGCCGCCCAACTGATCTCGAGCCACATAAAGTACGTGATAATAACAGTCGCCAACGGTCCAATCCATAAGTAATGAAGGAAGATGATGGCCACATCGAAACGGTTGACGTCATTCGAGAGAAGGTTCACCACTTGCCCGACAGTCGTCTCGCCGAGAGACGTTTTTGATAGACGTAGAGACTGCAAAAAATACAATTCATTACAGCCAAGCAGCGGATTTTTATGAGACAATTTGTATCTAAGTATAAATGCTTTTTTGCGGACAGTGATAGAAATGAAATATTCACATACATAAATGTTACACTATAGTTTTTCAATAGCCGCTCTAATCGCAAACAGCGATCAGCTAACTCCAACGCAAATGAGTGTTGTAAGTTTGATGCATATATCTGTCTGTGTGCCTGCCTGAGGCATCGTAGCAGTCGTGTAAAAAGTAGATTATGTCTCAATACCGGTCATAATCTACCTATATACCAAATTTTATCGAGATTGGCCCAGCCGTTTAGTCGTGAAAACGTAACACACAGACAGAGAAACAGAGTTACTTTCGAATTTATACTATTAGTATTATAAGGATGGCCAGAGTTTATTTAAATTAAGTTAGCTCCACGTGTAAATTTTAGTCCAGGCAATGGAGGGCTCTGACTTATAAAAGATCAAGGGCCACGGGAAGAAAAAAATGCCCCTGGTACAGTCAGGTGAACTATGTAGGTGGACCACGGGCAGGGAGCGGTGTTTGCACTAGTTTTGCAACTTGTAGAAATTTGCTGAGATGGACTCCGCTGTAACTCATGAATTATTCATCTGATTGAAAAAATATTTTTTACAAAAGTTGTAGGAAATTGTATGCTCTATAATTTTGTAATAGCTCTTTTAAACCTAGGTGGCGCTGGTGAGAAGGTATTCTTGAAAAGCTGGTTTTCTGTACCATTGTTCTAATAAGACGCATGGCAACGCGAGCGTCGGTCTCTCAAGGTCGCAAACTCGGAATATTAATCAAGACACCCCACTGTACAAATTTACCAAATAAAAACGCTCCTTGACCTTTTGTAGTGAAAGCCCCTTTTTTGTCTTCATTGCCTGGGCTAAAAGTAAACCAAAACGTTAGATAATATTGGAACTAAGTAGGTATATTTATAAATTCATTAAAATCTAAATATGTGCATAATAATCAGCAAAAACACACATTTTTTTCTATTTTAAGATTAGTTCAGGAAACTATGCCATCGAAAGCAGAATCGTAAACTTAGTGATTAATATGGATATTGAAAATCCTTGTCCTTAATTCTTAGAACCAGTTGAGTATCAATAATGTGTGAATCGAAGATCAAAAGGAAAGACGATCTGATAAAACTTGCTGGGAGCCGTTGGGTGCAGGCTGCATAAGATCGATCGTTCTGGAAATATATTTTGGAGGCCTATGTTCAGCAGTGGGCGTCTTATGGCTGATATGATGATGAATCAAAAGAATGAAACTAAAATGTCATATTATCCTCTTCTTCCGTAGATAAACTTATCTAGGGTTTTCATGCTAAGCCAGTATTGTTGGTTGCCAAATTTATTTAAAGAATTTAAGGTATTTTATGTTACAGATGAGATTAATTAAAAGTACAATCTTGTAAAAAAAAAAATATATTATGAATATATCAATGAATTTTTAACATTTTTTTGTTAGCATTTGTTGCGTTTTTCAAACGCAATGATTGGTAATTTTATGTCACGAAACGTTTTTTAGTCAAAGAGAAATAAAGTACCCATATTATCGTACTTTATTGCTATTCAAAAATGTAAAGTACACAAACGTAAAATACGTAATAAGATCCTCTATTTTAAAGTACGGTTGGCAACCCTAATCTGGTTGATGTCAGTATATCAGTGTGGCCAAGAAACCAACAGTACAGAATCAATTAAAATACTCATAGATAACGATGCTTCCTGCAACACTGTAAAGCCTCGAGTCAGTACATAAAGATAAGCCACGTAACCGTTGATGAGATTTTAAACGTACGAGTAAAACCCGGAAGAAGCAATCTAATCTCGGAGCGTGACCAATCTTATCATAAACAGATTTGAGTAGATCAGCCATGAAAACCCATCAACAGACGAATGATAATGAATTGACATTTTTCTCGACAAGTTCAACGGTGTGTAACTGAGCGAAGGTCACTATTATGTTCTATAAATAATGTACCTAGGGTTGCCATGTAATTGTACGTTTCTAACTATTTCTAACAAGTTACGTTTGCGTGAGAAAGAGATATTCAATGTTGAGTTAATGTTTTTGATTAATAAAACAAATATGTACTTACTACATACTATTTTAGCTCAACTTTAGCTCATACATCGAGTCTAAGGCTAAAACAGCTGCCATGAAGCTGGGCATCCTCAACAAGGTCAGGAGATACTTCACACCAGGACAGCTTAAGTCTTACTGGTATTTGGCCGGACCATCCCAGAGATGGCAACAGTACTCCATACATGAGCGGACTTGTGCTTTGTAGAGACTGAGCAGCTGTCCCGGTGAGAAGTACCGCCGAAGCTTAGCTAGGATGCCCAGCTTCATAGCAGCAATTTTGCCCCTAGATTAGCTGTGCGAGCCGAAGTTTAGATTTGACACGAGCTGAACGACCAACTAATTGTAACGATGCGAATAAAAATATACTGAGCCATTGCTTATCTTTTAATGAGAACTGTTGTTACATAACAAAAAGAAGTATTTAAATTAATTGAACGTCATGTTGGTTAATAATTATAGTAAGAGTGCTAAATATTGTTAAATAATGTTGAAACCTGGGAGTAAATTGGAAGAATGGTCTACGGATGGAGATAACTCAAGAGCGTTCGTTTTAGCAATGTATAGAGAAGCTTACTAGGCGTCTAAGAAAAGTACATAACTCACCCACCAGTCAATTATAAAAATAGCATACACATAGCAACGGCTGCTAATAAATTACAAACTAAACTACAGAGACACATACGTGTTAAAAACTTTATAAGATGGAAACTAGGTATATTGATATAGCAATTAGCGTCTCACGAGGTCCAAAGTCTGAGAATTTAGTTAAAAATAATTGTATAAGAAACAACAACTCGATCTGGACTTTGGAACAGACAGGCTGCACATTTAATATTGAATATAGTCATAATTTAAACGGAAGATAATTTCCTGGTCAAATGATTGGAGCATCGTATTAAGAAGGTCTATTTGGTTGTATGATGATGATACGAATACATGAATAAATGATTAATTAACCAAACTATTATGCAAGCTTTTTTAAAACTACATAATATAACAATCCGCGAGACTGGCACCTATTAAGAAAAGTAGTGAATGGAGGCAGAAGAACGCAGAAATATAAACGAGGGCCTGGTTTTAAATCTGATAGTCCAAACGGGTCGCTTCAACTTTTGTAGTTATAGGTACAGTCAACGCCAAAAGTCGCTGACCATTTACAAACTTCCAAAAGTCCTATACACCTAAAATATTCAAAGTCGATGATACGGGATACGGAAAAAGTGGAACACGCGCTGGCGAGTTTTCGGATCCTTTTAATCTTAGAGACATCAAGTCAGGTTATTTCTAGGCAAGCGTGCTCCATCTTCGACCACACCATCACTTACCAACAGGTGAGGCAGTGGTAGAACGCCCAATCAATATAAAATGGTACTGGCAGTGCGTTTCAAACTAAAACATGTTTGTGCCTTTTATATGGATAAGCATACTCACTTTTCTATAAATGAGGGAGCAGCAAGCAACTCTAAACTTCATTCCCATGTGTAGGATAGCCATCATGTATGGATGCACCACGAAGACATTGAGCGCCGAGCACAGTATCACAGCGCCAGCATACATGTAAGCCTCATTCTGATTTATATCATGGTGTCCTGGACTGTAGTATTCTACTAGCCTTCCTAGGAAAACCGGTTGCGCTATCCTGCGAAAACAAATGAAATCAGTTGCTAGCTCAAATTAAAGCGAGGTTAGATCAAGATGATAACGTGACATTTACGGCCAATGTGCAATAGATTGCTCATTTTGAGTTCGATGGTGTATATCATTAGATTGTATACTCGTTAAGGAGGACAGCGAGGATATTCTAATAGAAATTAGTATAAAGGTTAGTCCAATTTGCCTATATTTATATTCTATATATATATTTGACAAGCCATTGTGAATTTAGTCATCTTATTTAAGGACGTTTAAGAACAATCAGACGGTATCGATATTAATTTCGACAATACTCAAAGTTATAAACATATTATTCTCAACCAAATAAAATGATGCTAGATGTAATCGTGTTATGAAAATACCTACCGATCTACATAATGTATTATCATTGCACTAAAACTTGGGAACTGTTTTCACGCAATGTTTTGTTTAGATTATGTGCATGCTTATAACGTGTTTAAAACAATAATGATAAGACTAATGTAAATATATTTAAATCTGCAGTAAGTTACTGTTTACCTTGCTAGATACTATGATACTAAACCTAAATAACCACATGCATAATTTAATGTGGATGAAAACTCACATGGTTGTGTTTTAGGGGCATTTTTTATCAGCCACTAATAGAATTAACTATATAGCAAATACAATAAATACGATACGAAATGTACGTAAAAAATTACAGCCTCCGAACTTCCTCAAGTTATAACGCATATTTACAATACCATGTATATATAGGGTGTTTGATAATATACTCACAAAAATAAAAGTGGTTATTTTGATGAGCATAATAAATAAATTTGTGAAACGTTTACCATAAAAATGTGAAATTTATTATGGCATGTAAAAACAAACACTTTAATAAACTTATGTTGTGCTATCGCATAATGCTTGCCATCTAACCACAGATACTGTATTGGTGACGTCTCGAGATATCTCTTGTTGTCCCTTTCTAACCCAAATCCTGCAGCCATGTCCGAAAGAGATATCAAATCGGCCTTTATTTTTGAATGCCTATTGCAAGAGGTAGGCAGTAAGTTTTATATCAAATTAATCATAGTCGATTTTCTTTAAAATTTGATAATATAATTAGTAGTTTTTTTTTCGAGAAGTCATTTTTATGTTTTGAGAAACCGTCACTTGAATATCGTAAGTATATTACCAAACACCATGTACTGTACACTGAGTTTAGAATATAACTTGAAATTGCGTAAACGGTAAACAGTTAAATACACAAGACGCGACAGGAAAATTGCAACATAATTCGAGGTAGTTTAAGGCTTTCCTACTACATGCGTTATCTACCGGACGGTAAGCATTTGCTCACTTAATAGTCGCATTCGATTCAGTGGAGAGTCGTGATGCGAAGTCCTGAGCCACTAAGACTTGGTCGCGTAAGTCAACCAGCCGGCGGTGCATATAAATGTGACCCTGTCGACCGAAGTAATCGATGAAGGATCCCAACATTCTTGGTTGTTGAATCCTATGCGGGGTTATAAAAAGAATAAACAAAGCTATAGGACAAGATTGACGACCTCCGTGGGCATTGGGCGAATAGCCGGCTGAGACGCAGGCGGTAGCGGGTTCGATTCCCGCCGCGGAACAAATGTTTGCATGATCTACAAATATTTGTTCCGGGTCTGGATGTTTTAATATTCTATCAGTTCCTATTCTTCCATCTATCTGGTTCCCATAGCACAAGCTCTGCTTAGTTTGGGGCTAGGTAGCGCTGTATGAAATATCCACCAATATTTATTTATTTATTGATATTAAATTTCATAGATTGCGCGAAGGGATCGTCTCATGTTAAGTCATTATTGTAAAAAAATTATCAGTGGTGTAAACTAATCCATACTATTATTATAAATGAGAAAGAAACTCTGTTTGTTTGTTTGGTACCTTTTCACGACTTAGCGGCTGAACGGATCGTAATAAAATTTGGCCAGGAGATTATATCCTGGGGAAGAACATAGCTATTTTTTACCCAACTGCGCAGAATGAGGGTAATGTTTTTATTGAAAAACCACGCGTGCGAAGCCGCGGGCGGGTCAGTTAGTATAGAATAAAATTAAATAGAGGCAGTATAAGTCAAAATAATGGTAACAGCAATATTTAGTGATTTTACTGACTATTCTGTCCTTCAAATTGGTTGACCTACAGAACATATATAATCACTATTACGTTGATTGACCGATAACATATCACTGACGAGACCATAATATTATTATGATAAGTCTATATCTGTCTACCTGTTACGTCGTAACAACATAAAGATACGACTGCCGTGATTTTATCTCATTTTGTTTATCTTTACTTTTTTAGGATTCCGTACCTCCGAAAAAAAGAACCCTTTTGGGATAACTCCGTCTGTCTGTCTGTCCGTCTTCGGTCCCTTGAAGCTGTATAAAAATCAAGCTTCTAAGTCAACGCAACAAATAAAAAATACGGCCAATTATGCCGCATAATTTGCTCGCAAATAAATCAAAACCTATAGGGTATTTCTGTTTGACCTAGAATCATGAAATTTGGCAAACACAAGTTAAGGAAAAAAACCGAAAAAAGTTAAGTTGTTTATATCACGTAAAAAATATACGTTTTCTTTTTGCTCACGCACCCTATCTTGTGGGGTATCGTTGAATAGGTCTTTTAAAACACAAGGTTTGCTCAACACTTTTTTATACAAGTGCCCGTTTACAAAATATATAGAGCCTTAAAATTGTAATTTTCGTCGTGTCATCCCTCCCTTCCAACCAACATTCTTGTTTGCCTGAAAAGTATTCATAATACATACATAATTATACTGTTGTTGTAAGAAGATTAACTTCGTATTTTAATATTACTAAGATACTGCCTACTGGCTACGGAACCCTTCACTGTGCGTGGTTCGACACGCCCTTGACCAAAATACAGCAGAAGTCATTATTATACAATTTTAATGGGTAATAAAGTCCGATTAATAGTTTTATTTCGCTATAAAACCATCGTCAAATAAATTTCACTTATACGGTCTACGAATCTACCAAATGTTGACAGGTCGTCATATTTTAAGTATAATGAATTTTAATATAATAAAAAGTTGGTGTATTATTGTACCTTAGTATTTTGTACAGTCCCGCCTAATGTAGTTTTGTGTAGTACCACATCATTGACGACCAACGAAGTCAAAGTAAAATATTTTTATTCATTAAAATCACAAGGATCACTTTGAAACGTCAATTTTACTGCCTGTTCCTTCGCGACCAAGCCAGGAAAGAAAGGCAAGAAACAAGGCTGGTTGTTTTTTTAATGATCCTTTTAGAATACATAACAATACAGAAAATAAATTACGTCTAAATTGTAACATTTTAAACGAGTTGGAGCAATTTCAATCCAAAGCTTCTCTATCATCTAAATAACCCGATATTTTATAGTAGGCTTTTTTTATAAAGATTTGGTTTGATTATATTTTTAAATTTGTTAACTGTCAATTTTTGTACATCCCTTGGGAGTTTGTTATAAAAGCGTACACCTTGACCTTTAAACGATTTACTAACTTTATGGAGTCTACAAGTGGCAACAGCGAGTTTATCTTTATTTCTAGTATTAAAATTATGATTATCGCTACTTTTCCTGAACAAATTAATATTTTTGTGAACATTTAGTATAAGTGAACATCAGATTTTCATAGATGTATTGACAAGGGAATGTCATAATATTTATTTCTTTTAACTTATTGCGTAATGATTATCTAGGGCCCATATTATAAATTGCACGAATAGCCCTCTTCTGCAGCACTCCACCACAGCAGTATACCGTATGACATAATGCTGTGGAAGTAGCTGAAGTAAACTAGTCTAGCTGTTTCTACGTCTGTAAAAAGACGGATCTTTTTGACTGCGTATGCCGCAGCACTAAGTCTCTTCGACAATCTATCAATGTGAGGGCCCCATTGAAGCTTATTATCTAGGGTTATACCTAAGAATACGGTGGTGTTCACAAGAGCCAACTCCTTGAGAGGTTAGGTTATTAGACCTAGATTTAAAAATGAGAACGTTAGACACAGCGCTTTAGCCGGGCTAGAATAACCGTCCTAGAGAAGTCTAATGTCATTTTAGCGTATAGTAACATCTGTATACTCGTGTTTCTACACTACGCTTAAATGTCATTTTACTTTATTCTTTTGTAGAGATATACTTTTCTACGGCAGTCATTCTACTAAATCTAATAATGATTTTTTTCTCTCAAAAACATGCGTAGCGTGCGTCTACATACAGTTGTGGTGACTCAGAAGCCATAAATAATTTAGGAGGCTTCTACGTGCCACTGGCATGGTTTAGAATGTAGGCCTAATTATATTCTTGTGTTAAAAACACGTCCACAGCTGTTCATTCTTGACCTACAACGATTGCTCTTATCATGTTAGGTATAATTCTTGAAGACAAGAGCAAAACCGGTCATTCCTCTTTCGACCGTTTTGTGCTCAGAGTCACGAAGTGCTACGAACTTTAATCAGCGTGTTTTGTTGCAGAAGCTTGCGCAATTAGATGCAGTAACGCAACAACAAATTTGTTTAAATAAGTACAGAGGATGACATTATTGGTTCAATTACCTCAAAATATTTGTCGCAGAATACATAGCTTTGTTATCTGCTAGCTGACCCGCCCGCGGCTTTGTACGCGTGGCTTGTCAATAAAACATTTCCCTCCTTCTGTGCAGTCGCGTAAAGTGTCCTATGTCTCAAGTCCATTCATAATCTATCTAGATATATAGGTACTCAATTCTATCGAAATCGGTCGAACCGTTAAATCGATAAAAAGGTAACAAACAGACATAGAGACAGAGTTACTTTCAAATCTGTATGTACGTTGATTATAACCTGGATTATCACATAGGCTACTTTTTGTTGACAAACAACGCGTGCGAAGCCGCTGGCGGAAGCTACTTATACATATTAACCATCCTCTTGAAGCACTCTTATCTATTGCTGAAAACTACATTAAAATCCGTTGAGTAGTTTAAAAGATCTAAGGTAACTGGCAGGAAGCGACTTCATTTTATACTATGTAAAGATATTGCTGCTCGCTGCTCTGCCGACCTAGATCCGCTAACATGTTAAAGCTTGCGATAAAATGATTCGAGTGAATCAGAGTGGATGTAAACTTTGTACCAGCCATCACAATTAATCGACCTTCCTGTTGCATTCTATTCGCAATTCTCATAATGTTATTTATTGCAGAGCATTGTAATGAAATGTCCCATACACTTGTCATACGGTATACTGCTGTGGGGGAGTGCTGGAGTCAATCAAGGATGTCTTGAGTGACTCCAAATTGGGATGAGGCTTTGAGCACGCCTTTTCCTCCAAGTGTTGCCATATCTTGTAATCTAACGGATTTAAATCTGGACTGGAGGAGGGCCAGTCTTCGTGCCGGATGAAGTCTATTTCACACGCCGCCAGCCAGTCTTGTGTGCTCTTCGCTCTATGAGCTGGCGCCGAATCTTGTTGGAATACCCAGTGCCTGTTATTGAACATGGTATGAGAAACAGGTTCCACAAGGTTCGTCAGGACTGTATTTTGATACACAACTGCATTCGTTTTTACACCTTTCTCACAAAAATGTACCTCTGTTAAGCCCCAATAAGAAACTCCCAACCATACCATGAGCGAGGATGGAAAATGACCTCGTTGGACACGCGGAATACGGTTGCTCGCTTCTTCACTACTGTGTGCGTACGTACACCTTATCATTTTGTTTGTTGTAGCTCTCTTCTACGGTAAAAATTTTTTCATCCGAAAAAATAATTTCCCGATATTTTTTTCCCGCGTACCGCTTCAACAAAGCGCGGCATCTCTTCAGTCTCAGATCCATTAGACGAGCATTCAAACGATGTCCTGTTTTAATTCGATATGCCCGAAGCCCTAAGTCTTCATTTAACACCCTTTTCATCGTGGTTCTGCTTAACCCTATCTGAAGGGCCAACAGTTTCTGCTTACGTTTGGGATTTCTTTGAATTCGCGCCTTCACAGCTTTTATCACTGCTGGAGTCCTAACAGACCGAGGGCGACCACTTCTTGACCTGTCATCTACACTAGTCTTCATTGTATCGTTTGATGATGCGATAAACGAATCTTTTGGTTATATTCAAATTTTTCAGTACGTCAAAAATTTGAATTGGCGCGTAACCGCAACGATGCAACGCAATAACTGCAACACGGTCTTCTTTAAGCGTCCACTCCATATTTAAAAATGAGTAAAATTCTAAAAAGTATACATTTTTATTTTCATGAACAATTCGAAATTCGAATTCTATAAACTTTTTTGTGGCCAGCATTCTCAATACTTATGACCTGACTAGGTAAACACCGTTTTTGTGCTACAGAAGAGAGCTGTTCGTGCAATTTATAATATGGGCCCTAGAGAATCATTACGAAGTAAAAAATCATCATTAAGTTTAAAGAAATAAATATTATGACATTCCCTTGTCAATACATCTATGAAAATCTGATGTTCACTTATACTAAATGTTCACAAAAATATTAATTTGTTCAGGAAAAATAGCGATAATCATAATTTTAATACTAGAAATAAAGATAAACTCGCTGTTGCCACTTGTAGACTCCATAAAGTTAGTAAATCGTTTAAAGGTCAAGGTGTACGCTTTTATAACAAACTCCCAAGGGATGTACAAAAATTGTTAATTAACAAATTTACAAACGTAATTAAACGAAATCTTTATAAAAAACCTACTATAAAATATCGGATTATTTAGATGATAGAGAAGCTTGGGATTGAAATTGCTCCAACTCGTTCAAAATGTTACAATTTAGACTTAATTTATTTTCTGTATTGTTATGTATTCTAAAAGGATCATTAAAAAACAACCAGCCGTGTTTTTTGCCTTTCTTTCTTGGCTTGATCGCGAAGGAACAGGCAGTAAAATTGACGTTTCAAAGTGATCCTTGTGATTTTAATGATTAAAAATATTTGACTTTAGACTTTGACTTTGTCAACTGAGGATAAATAACAATAGATTTACAATTGTTTTGGCTCGATATCGAGTCAACTTGGACTGTAGTAAAATCATTATGACTAAAAGTGGCTATAAATACGTTATAACTTATAAGTGTTACAACAGTCGCAGTGTTACAGCGGTCGTGACGCAAGGTTCGATGAAAATTTCAACGGACCTGCCACAAGACCTAGGTCGTAGTCTGGTTTACTACCAAATCATACACGATCAAACATGTCGCAATGCGACCAAAGTCCGTGGGACGGTCCGTGCGACTGTTGTTACGTGTATAGTTTAACATAAGTATATGCCAACCTCTGTGTAGAACCAAAGAGAGAACTAAACGAAAAGTTTAAAATTCAAAGTATTGGCCTATTAGGAATTTATCCAATTTATAATTGTTAGATTAAAACTGCATAGTTTTTTCATTAGGGGGTTTTTAATTATCTTTTCCTTTTTGGAAAAAGCAGTGATAGGCATTCCATGTCTACATTAACGATAGATTATATTGAAACGCAACCCAGCTAGATTAAGATGATATACAAATTTAATTTCGGTGACGATTGGGCGGAGCATATAGATATGTGCCTGGCGCGCAAAAAAGTGACATTGCTATTTACTTGCTTAGGTGAAGAAAGAGACAAACATACATTATAACCGCGCCGCATTGTCATAGGAGTAAATGATGTAAGCGACAAAAGATAAAATCTCGATTTTCATGAACCAAGAAATGAAAAAAAAATGCTTCTCCATTAATTTGGGTACCACAATTACCTACATAACTGTGTAAAAAAATACTTTAAATCTTTTATAGAGTCGGAGAATTAACGATATTAGTGTTTTAGAAGAGCCGATTTTAACAAATAATTGTATCGAGAAAAGTTTCACCAATTGGGTTTCTGACTTTCATTTACGTAGTTTAAATCCTCAAGTAAATATTGCTTAAATACGAAATCAGTACCATTTCTCGTCATTGAATACGACAGTTACTTAGCGGCTCAATTTTTTTTATATATCGTCTTAATGTAAATCTGTCTATACTAATATTATAAATGCGAAAGTGAGTTGTGTGTTTGTCTCATACGCTTTCACGCCTACATAACCGACAGTCATAAAATTGAATTTTGCATTCATGATGTCATGCGTCAGAATAGAACATAGGATATTGGAATTTCTAATAACCCTCTCTGGGGATGAAATGGAGGTTAACGAAACCGCGGGAAACAGCTAATCGAGATTAATATTAAAGAGGTTAAGTTTCTATGTTTGTAGGGGGTAATCTCACGGAAACTACTGAACCGGTTCTGAAAATTATTTTCCTGATAGAAAGCTACACTGTCCCTGAGTGCAAAATGCTCATTTGATTTTGATAAATGACCTTGAAAATCCGGACCGGGTCGGCCAGTAAATCATAAAATTAGTATTAAATTGTTGTTAAATTATAATAATTTTACATGCATAAATATAGTTTAGCGTAAGATACTGTTCTTTGGTTTGAGCAGGAAGTATGAAACTTAGTTTGCGCAATTAATTTCAAAAGATTTGTCAGTATTGATTTTGACGCGAGGTATTTTCCTAGCACACTTTAGAGGAAAACCGCAAACAGAATCGGTTACAAAAACAATGACACTACATTGGTTCAAACTTTGGACACTTAGATCATTAAGTAATACCTATATCGAGATAAATACAAAACAAAATTCTCGCTAAGGTCAGATTGATACTCAAGTGAGTAAGGAATCATCTAATCAACATTTTATATTATTAGACCGGCTAGCTCAACGATCCCTAAACGTATGTTTCAATTTTACGTATTTGTATGATTTGACGTCTCCTAAAATGATATTTAGCCACAAATACGTTTAAGCATTGTTGCGCAAGTCGCCCTTAGTGTTAAAAAAGATTGCTAAGATTTTTTTTTTATTTACTCAGCTTTAACCTACATCTATTAGCTATTTAAAAAAAGAACTCGCATTTAAATGTTGTTATTTTTATTTTTATGAAGCGGTCTCCGTTATTAGTTTAGTCATTGACTAAACTAATGACTCATTGGGTTTTCAGAACAAACATTACACTTTGGACCATCGTCTAAAAACCATAGATATAGGAGTTTTATTATTTTCCGAGCTCTGCTAAAACCTTAAATTTGCCGGCATCTCGAGGTCTCGAGCGTAAAGATAAAAATATTATTAAATCATCTAATTTTAATCTTATCTATGCATGGCATTTATACATATAAAAAATCAACTTTTTCATTAAACTAACCGATCCTATATCTCTCGGAATGATAACGCTTACATTCCCGTATCGATCGCAAATTATCTTATCAATCAAAGCTTACGGCGCGTCGCTTCAATTGTCCTAAAAGCTTTGGATTTTCTGATAATTTTCACGGGATGCCATTTTGCCAAAACCGTTTAGTGCAGCCTGTGGGCGAAGAATACGCTGGCACGTAAAGCGCTTTTCGCATCCAGCATAATAAAGCACTTATGGCAGTGATGGGGCTACCCCGCTACTACAGCGCACCATGGGCAAGAGCGCGCCGAGTATTTGGAGCGCAGCTTGTGGTCCAGCTCCAATACCGGCATGGCTATAATAGCCGCCAGGGTAGACTGCCCACCAACCCTATTTTCATTTTTAAGTATGTTATTTATCTATCCTAATAATATAAGTCTTAGTTGCATAGAATTTGGTACCAAGCTCTTAAAATTATTGGGAGGCGTATCACACGTGTCAATATCAGTGCCAAAGTTTGCGCAGCTATAACGTACTCTTATGTATTCATGTGTTTGACAGACACGTTACAAATTGTGTCTCCCTATATTTGGTATTTTTATTGTATTTTGTACCCAGTAGCTTTAGATTTGTTTGTAGATCGTGAAGATACGCGCGTGGATTTACGCCAGTTCAAATTATGTAAGCATTGCTATCAATTGGCACGTGCTACATCACTCCCTTCTTGATTGTAATATACCTAAGTATTTACAGCATTTGTGACATTTCAAGTAGAAAGATACTTTTAGAATCTAAAGTGATTAAATAGAAGGTTTTTTGGTCATTTTTATTCACCAATTTCTGCGAAATTTGTTTTTTTTCCCTCCAGCCACCGAAGAGGCTTATAATCACCGAGGAAGCTTATTTTATGATTGTTTTTCTAAGCCTTACTAATAACACAACTATCTATCAGTCTGGGTTTTTCATGTTGCATTTCAGGTCTGATTCATCTGTAACTTTTTGTATCAGAATTTAAAATTCTTAAAATGATTTAGACATAAAATGTTTTGCTTCCAATTCAACTAAAACACATATCCACTTAACGAATAGTACAAGAACACGATCTGCTTACAAAGCTGGTCATCAGCTGCTCAACGACCTGAAGTGCCCATTCATCACTCCCTGGTCTCTTTTTCCTTCTCAATATAAAATACTAAAATAATGAGTTTGCTTACCGAATCCCACACTCCATGACGAGTAGAACGAATCCATACAACATACATCTTGCAGCATACGCCCTCATTATAACGCGGAGTAGGCTCGGTTTCCGCTTCCCGTTCCCCGCTTGGGCCACCTCCTCTTCCCATAGCCGCGCGAACTTGTCACCAAGGGGGCCTGTCAAAATAAAACATTTATAAACCTAACAGGTTAAGCTATAAACTCCAACAGACATCAGGATTTGCGAGGACACAAGAGCATACCTTATTTTCTCTTACTGGCATAATACTGAGTCGAACTACTGCAAATGGGTGCAGGCATTAAGCAGTGCTACAGCAGTAAATGGGCATATGCTTCAGTCGCCCACAGTATCTATTTACTCAGAGAAGAAATGTTTATGTTTTTCGTCTCTACTATCTCATTGTATTTTTTTCTGTCTATTCTCTGTTTTAAAGTGTAATTGTATTGTATGCTAATGTAATGAATAAATGATTGCCTATGTCTATCATGATAGGTTTCGGGACAGTATTACGATTGGGATTATACTCTTTAGAAACCTTTTAAGATCACTGAGGTTGTTTTGCATTAGGGCAAAGTCGTATTCAAACGTTAGTTTTAATAAAATAAATCTGTCCGTAATACTGTCGAACTTGTAGGCTAGATTAACACAAATCAAATGAGACTGTAAAAGATTGACATTACTTCTATGTACTAACTTATTTCACCATAAGATAACTAAAGTGAAATGATGCATAGTTTGCACTCTCCGTTTCTCTCGGGCCACGCCGGCGCCGTCTTTACCACGCAAATAAACCTAAAAGCTTTTGCAATATGTGTTAAAAATGTTGGACAAAATATTCATATAGAATTACAATACAACTTTACTGCAAGAAGCTTACACAAAAAATAACAATTTATGACATCTATCTTAAAATAATTGCAGCCTGAATAAATTTATATACTCCTAACTACCTATGACCTTGTCATAAATTGTGTGAATTAGATAACATTGGCAGAAGCTTCACCTTGTAAATTGTTTATGCCTTTGGAGTATGCTTTGATGCTTTTTTTTTTACACAACGAACGCGGCGCGGGGCGGCGCGGGGCGGCGCGCCGTGTCGTGTCGGAGTGTAAAAACGGCGTGGTGTGGTAAACCTGTAACCACCTCGGCCCGCGCCTCGCTTTGGCGGCTTGCCCAAAGAAATTATAATCTCAGGAATCACTGTCCCTAACAAACTCACCGCCGAAAAGCGGCGAGCGATACCTTGCATTTGTGTGAGTGCCGAAAATGCCTAACATTATTAATACCAAAAGTTAAATAGTCTAAACTCGACTTTATTCCGCAGATTAAAAGTTTCATTTCAAGCATTCGCATTTTGGAGATATGACGTTATGAAATGAAGCAGCTGTTAAGTCGTAAAAATTTATTGCCTTCTTTTGTCCTTTAAAAAACTGTTGACTTTAACAGTATGGCAATAAGGTCGGATTCAAAATGTGCTGTTCGAAGATCGTAAAATTACTCCGTTCGGAACAGAAGTGTGGAGGAGTAGAAACGTACACAATATTTTTTTGTTGAGAAATGAAGTTTCGAATCTATTACGTAGGGATAAATCATTTGTTAACCAAATTCAAAAGTCGGATTTTTTAATAATCGGATAGTTTGATAAAATCTTTTATTTTTACAGGCTCCTATTCAGTTTAATATGCCTCGTTGTCTTGTCTATCGTTTATAGGTAATAAAATATTGCGATATTAGACCTGCCCGGTTTCTGATTTGAGTTGAAATTTTGCATGCATATGCGACATGAAGCTGATCTCATGATGCAGTAAGATGGTGCATCATCAGATGCTTAAACTAAACTACACAACAACATCGACTTTAGGTTCATTTGATCTGTCTTAACTAGTATTCGGATCCTAAATGATATCCAGGTCAGAGTTTAATGACGGAGCCAGGCTTTGGGAACTCTGTAATAAAATGACATAGTTACATCGAGTGTGGGCTCGTTCGATTAGTGTTAAAGAGTATTCTTTACCTAGATCATATCCAGGGTCTGATGATGGAGCCAGAAGATGGCTATGGGAACTGTGATTAAACGATGCCACCTCAACGAGTTTTTGGGCTCGATTAATTTGTCTTGCCGACTACTCGGGTCCTAGATGAATTCTCTTCTCTACAATAATAAAATCGTAAATCTCCCTTCAATGTATGAGACCGAGGTCAATGGTGCAAAAAGGAGGGTCATAACATTTTCATCCTCGCGTACGAAGTTCCCGGGCAACCTCTAGTTTTGAATAAAATCGAATTTTGTATTGTATACAATATTGCAGAACCATGTTTAGTACTAGAACTTTAACAGTATAGGCAGAAATCAGCAAAAAGTAAATATTGCAAGAAGTAGGACAAAGATATAGAGTGCTGTAAGCCTAGCTAAGAGTTTCAATTTCTCTTTTGCTGTTAATTGTGTATTTTGTAACAGATAATGAGCAGTTGACATTAGGCTATTGTACTTCAGATAAAGGGGCTTGGTGGCGCTGGTGGTAAAAATGCCTGTATTTTTAGTACCGAAAATTTATCTCGTTGCCCACAATTTAACGGTAGGGTAGGCTACCGCGTGTTTTTTTAATGAATTTGATAAAAATAAAACACGAGAGTTGTTTGTTTCATGAAGGTAGTTTTAGAATTGGCCGCATCTGATTAGTATATAATGCTTACTAAAAAAATTGTTTTTTAAACTTGTTAAAATGTTTTTAGTATGCGACTCCATTCATTCGAAATTTAATGTAGTCCGGTTCATTGGTCTTCGGTCACGTACAGATAAATGAACGATGCAACGCGAGGGAAAGGGACAGTAGCGTAGCGTAGTCGTGTGTCTGTAGTTACAAATATTTCCGTAAAATATTGTTTTAAAGCATATTATAGACTAATTCAAAATCAAATTCATCAAATTATCAAACTTTAAGGTAATACTCACCGGAAATACGAAATTCCATCTTTTTTTAATGTAGTTAAAGTGTTGTTTTTGCAACTTTTGACGGAGCACTTGGGCATGTTGTCACTTCGACGGCAAGCGCGCGACTAAGAGCCGAGAGTGCTTAAGCGGCGTTTAAGCACTCTCCAGCGTGGACATCCTTGACGGGCCGATCGTATATCTAGTATTTTATTGATCGTTGGGCTTGCCTTTGATATGTTCTCCTATGTTAGAAATGCATACACAATTCGGCAACCACGTTTAGCAAGTGGAACTCCTTAGAGAAACAGAGGTTAGGTACTGGTTGATAAAAACCAGTATGTGAATTTACATACAAATTTGGTACTTTCTTCTTAATACCCACAGCAAGAGTCGCAAATATAGAAGACTGCATTGAATTGATACTTGAAATATGTACAAAGAACTCTTTTTTTATCAGGAGTAGGAAGAGCTACAGACTGTGGTTTTTACCTGTTATATAATCCATAATTATTTTTTGAGTCAGTATTTCCAGAACCATTATAGGTAATCTCGGTGTCTTTAAGTCTAGAACAGGTTATTTCTAGCCAAGCATGCTCAATCATGGACCACACCATCACTAACCATCAGGTGAGGTAGTAGTCAAGTGCTTGTCTATCAACACTAAAAAAAGACTTGTTTATCTACTGTCCTGGTTTTTTTTAATTGTTCTCAGTGCTACACAAAATTACAGGGGCAGTGTGGTCAGTCTGTGTTTTTATCATGAATGTAGGCACAAATTATAAAGTATTGTTTTTAAATGTTTCATATTTTGTCTGTCTACTGTGTGTATGCAGTTGGTATTGCCTGATAAATTAATTTACACTTCACTTCAGCACTTCAGAAATGCACATATTTATTAATTAAACTAACTTACCAGACGAGTGTTCATCTAGGGTTTCATACAGATCCTGCGCTTCCATTTCTTTTTTTAATCCACCCCAAAAAATAGGCAAGGTCCATCTATAAAAAATTAAGACAATATGTGAACATAATCAGCATAGTATTCAATGTTATATCAATTTCTAGTAAGTATGTATGTAGTAAGGTCTGACTTTGCAAAGTTTATCTAAATTACCTAATGTAACTGAGAAACATGCCTAGCTTTTTTAATAAAGAAAGTACTTAATACTTACGCAAAAGTCAACGCCGACAGAGGATTTGCCCTGGCCCTTGGGTTGGAAGGGCGAGTTTTCTTCTTGAGTGATTCCATGTTGATTTTCTAAGAAAGAAACATTTTGAAGCAATAGGTAAGTAAAAACTTTTAATTACACAGTGCAATGCAACTAGTGAACTTACACTACAATACAATCACACTTTCAGGTATTATTACTTACAGTTGTAGTCTGTGATGGACGCAACGGTGTTCGCTTACAGCTCTAGGAACGTGTCATGACAACCAGCTGTGCCAGCTCGCCTCACAAATTCACAACAAAAAAAAATATCGCACAAAAATTTTACTACCTGCTTTCATGCAAAAAAAATACCCCTTTTCACAAAACTTGCACTGAACTTTGCGTCCACTTTTTACTCGGGTTGCGTTGTAAATAACTTTATTTTTAACGATATTATTTCCAGCACGTAAGGTAGTTTACACGATATTTATCGTGACTTTCAACTAAACGTACTAAATCTATCACGTAGAAATATTAGCACGAATTTTACGTAAACTACTCAGAAATGCTTGAATTAGCTAGAGACAGACACAAGCGGCATGGTCCACAGTATGATAGGAAATTGAAAATAAAAAATAGGTATTTCGTTTTCGCTCGTCTCCTCCTTCACTCGCTAGCTCATTCATTCGTTTCGATTGAGTTTGAGTTGAGGTGAGGAAGGAGGAGGGCGAGCAGTGCTGCCAACTGCTTCACCTCAAAAAGTAGCTAGATTCCCATAATGAGCGTTACCTATAAGGTTGCTAGATTTAGAGTTCCGTATTTTTTCATAATTTTGATGTAGAAAATGTACATAAGTGGGTTTGACGGGCCCCAAGTCGAACAATTGAAACGATTGTATTAATGTTAACAACACTCTAATAAGGATGTTCTAAGCTAGATACATAAGTGAATTAGCGCTAGATAACCTAAATCTTGGATGAGCAAACTCTGGTGCATGAAAATAAAATCTTTGTCTCAAGGCGCGTAAACTGACATTGGCAGATCTACCATATCACCTAGAGATGCCTCTGCGTTTAGTGATGTAGATCGCCACACATACCCAGGTTGTAATTAAATCACATTTTGCATCATCATCATTATATAAGCCACAGGACGTCCACTGCTGAACATAGGCCTCCCTCAATGTCCCTCATAGATTTCCAGAGTAACCGAACATGTGTGGCCTGTACCAATCTTCCACCAAGTAAATCGGGTGCAAGTTACTTATCTACCAAACCTTACAAATAAGTATGAAATTTTCGGTCAATTTGGCATTTAAAAGCAAACAAAAAGTATCTAGCTAAAAGGTGTAGCTAGAATATTTAGTCTATAAACTTAAAAATAAATTTTGCAGCTATACTACATCGAAAAGATAGTTTTAGCTATGAAGTAGATAGGTTGGCATTACTGCTTCAAGGGACGGAGGAAAAAGGAAGAAGGAAAGAAGAAAAGAAGGATCTTTTACAAAGATCTTGTATCCCTCCCTTCTTGTATCTGTTCCGCTTCCTTCAAATATTAAAATCCTTCTCTCCTCCTTATATCCATCCGTGTATCAATGTCTAGAATCGTTTATTTGTACAAATATTATTAATGTGTAAAATCACATTGTAACTATTAATTTTGCAAATATCTTGTCTCTTTCATGTATTCCGTTACTCTCCTGATCCTTTCCTATATAATTTAGTGCGGGTATCTTCCGGTATAAATGTATAATCCGTTACCCTATTTTTTTATATGCCAGTGGCAAATGCACAAACCGTGCGATGCAAAAAAAAAGTAGACGAGTAGGCACACAATGACAGCTAATTGTTACTCAATGTTACAGTGTCAGCTACAGTAATTGACATTGACATTGACTGAGTGTATTCATTTCATTATAGTTTGGAATACTCCGATTATAATTGATCTGAAGCTATATCAAAAATAGTTTGATCAATTTATTTAAAGTTCTCAATCGCTCTCAATAGTTCTCATCCACCTCTCTCTCTCTCTCAGTATTTCTCTATAGGTTTGATTGATGTAGTAAAAAGAAAGAAAGTAGAAAGAATTAGCCCTTGGCGAATAATCTCAGCCCGACGAACAATTCCGAGAGTTTCCGTATGTTTTATACTCTGTGGCTGTGGGTGGGCGAGGGGGGATCGGTTGGTAGGTGGCGTAGGTGCCGTGCTGAATGGGAATATTTTCTGCCAGCCCAAGTTAAAATAAACAAACGCCGTTCCTCCTAAAACAATAATGTTCAATGTTCTGTACCCACGATTTAGAAAATCAACAAAGGACAGCAGGGACGGAAGCGGTCTTCTAAACTAAATTAAGTCGAATAAAAGTTAGTAAGTACATACCTACCTAATCAATCAAATCCGTACTTTGCGATCTTCTGCGATTACGACCAGCGCATTAGCGTTGCAACTCAGTCAGGTACTGTAGCTAGTGCTAACTGCTAAGGAGCTTAGTTAGAGAAAAGTAATTTAGCGAGAGTTATGTTAGGGAGACATTTTCGTTTGTATTGTAAATTCATATCGGCTATAGTTTGCTAAATTTTTTCAGGGAACCTGCGAGGCCGCTTGTCTGACTAAACTGAGAATGATTGTGGATAAAGGGTAGGGATTCGATTTAAATAAATATGCGGGACTCATGGCTAGTCTTCGTCGTAAGACGCGACAAAAAACTCCTGATCATAGGCATGTTGCTCTTATATATCTTCTATCAAATCATATCAAGCCAAGATTGTTACGAAGCCTGGACATCCACTGATCACATTTTCAATGAAGAAGTTTCTTCTGAATATGATAAATATGAGTATGCAGTGCTGATAGCTAGTAAACCGAGCAATCTTGCTAGACGGGCCTCAATAAGACGAAGTTGGATGAAGCTGGCCACTGCAGACATAACAATAAATGTAGAACAAAATCATAAGATGGTTAAATTCTTCTTTGTTATTGGCACTAGTCATTTAGGAGAGGCTGACAAGCTGCTACTCATGAAAGAAAACAGCAACAACCAAGACTTGTTGATATTTGATGAATTAGTTGACAGCTATAGTGCTTTGACTACCAAGATGTTGTGGTCTTTAAAATGGATAAGTAAGAATATGAAAGGATTGAGATACCTTATAAAATGTGATGATGACTCATTTTTAAGAATTGACCGTATAGTGCATAATCTTGAGAATTATGCTCCTTCTATGGATGCTGGGGCATTAAGGAAATATGTCAGTCATCAGGTAATTTCTTGAGAAATGTTTTTGATTCACTCAAACTGATAAAATTGTAAACATATATTTTTTTTGATGATTATTTGATGATTCATGAAGTTTAAACAAATACTTTGCCATCCATTGTTGGTTTCCAAAGGGAGTTTGAATTTTGTTTACTTTGAAAACTAAAATTGATGACAAAGTGCAATGTTAAAACTTTGCATGTGTGGCGCTGCGTGCAGCATTATGTATGTATATTTATAAATAATTATAATATTATACTAAACTTACTTCTTATATAATTTTCAGGACCACCCTTACTATAAAGGGCTATATTGGGGTTATTTTAATGGCAGAGCAAGGGTATTTAAAAGTGGAAAGTGGGAAGAAAACAACTGGTTCTTGTGTGACCGATACTTGCCGTATGCTTTAGGAGGGGCATATGTCATATCCCGCAATATTGTGGACTTTATTGCTAAAAATGCAAATGATTTGAGGTAAAAACTTATTGTAATTTAGCATATGTTGTCTAAATATTAACAGAAAGAATATTACAAAGTATATGAATGCTGCTGCTTGTCTGTAAACAAAATAAATAAATATGTGACTTGGATGAGATTGGCAGGATTTAGCACAGGATCGAGACAAGTGGAAAGATGAAGGGGAGGCCTTTGCCCAGTTGTGAGACAGTATAGGCTAGTTAAAAAGTTATGTGTCATAGGTATTTACTCTACTAAAGCGCGTCATACATGATGATGCTATGATATTTTATTTTAATATAAAATATCGCTTGCCATATGATCAAATAGACCATCACACACGGCGAAGATGATATATATATTTTCATCTTACAGTGTGTTAAGATGAAATCAGTCGAGATGATTTATTTAAAATCTGTCCAGCAGTTTAGTCGTGATAACGTACCAAACAGACAGACAGAGCTACTTTTGAATTTATTATATTTAATATAGATACATTTTATTCGCTTAACAGCGATAACCAGACAATGTTTCAGATCCAGTTATAGACAAATATCTGACCTTTCGAACCTTAAGAAATAAATTCGATTTCAGTCTATACAATTCTGAAGACGTCTCAATGGGAGTTTGGACATCAGCGCTCGACAAAATCAACAGAGTACATGACCTTAGGTTCGATACATCGGCAACATCGAGAGGCTGCTCTGATGACATGCTAGTCAGACACAAAGTATCCACAAGCAGCATGACAGAAATATATGACACTCTAATAAACTCTAATGGCGAGAAACTTTGTGAGGATGAAGTAGTGAAGAACTACTATGTTTATAATTGGAAAGTTATCCCCAGTATGTGCTGTCAAGTAGTAAAATGAAGACTGGGCACTGGTTGTGCCAAGCAGTTGTGTCACAGGGAATAAACGGTTCTGACTATGATTCTAATTCTAGGGTGGGTGGAGTAACGGGACTATCGTCCCGTATATAGGCGTGTATTGTGCATTATCTTCTAGCCTGACCCCAGCCATCCTAACTCCTTAAAAGTAGTGGAGTAGGACTTTGAGTTGATGGCAGCAGTTTTCCAGTATCCCTGAGGTTGATGCTCATGCAGTCCTGTCTGGCTTTGTTTGTGGCCATACAGTGCAGTACAAGCTCCACTGTCTCTTCATCCTGTAGGGATCTCTGACAAAGCCCACTATCCGTAACCCCATGTTAAGGAGATTTAGTGTCCTGTGATGATTTCTACCATCATCCGCAAGTCCTCGCGTTTCATTTTTAGCAGTGTTGGTATTTTCCAATCTTAATATTTTCAAAATCATCTCAATAAATACCCACATCTTTCTTCTTGATAGGAGGATGAGATACCAATTTCTCTACAGGCCCACTAAGGCAGGCGTGAAATTAGCGAGGTGATTAATTTTACGGTATAAAAGCACCGTAAAATGTTAAAAGATTTTCCGTGTCAGATAACACTTAAATAAAAATACTATCGTCCGGTCTTACCGAAAGCATCATCTCAGTCTGCTTGCAGTTAGTTCTGCGTTCCCAGATTTTCTGATGCTCCTTGGAGTTTTGTTTCAGCCTGATTCTGATTTCCGCGGTGGGTGGGCTGGCCGATATTTTTTTTAAACTGGATTGATTAAGACTTTGTTTAACCACAATCTCACCTGATGTTAAACGATGATGTGGTCTAAGATGAAGCACGAAGATCTAGGGAAACTTTTTCATTCTTACCTTAAAGAGGCCCAGATTGTATTATTTAGGAAAAACATATAGTATGGATATGAGTTTGGCTCCTCCCCGTCTTAAGGAATCCTGTCATAAGCCTATTTTCCAGACATGCATCGTGAGAATTTTTGTCCATAATATCGTGACCCTGACTATGATACTGCATGTTAGAAACATAAAGCGGCTAGACAGATCATAACAACCATATCATTAATCCTTGATAAGATTATAAGGATACCAAAATAGAGCTACTTAGCCTCTTCTAAACTAGTGTGCTTACCGAGTAAGCTCCCAGATATACAGAGTTATGAAGTGTTAGCCTAATACTTATGTACATATGATACAGGATAACTGTAGTATGTAAGCTAACAGTTAATCCCAGTTTCTGTTTATTTTAAGATACAGTTTCTAGTCAACTTTTGAAGTGAAAACTTCTTTAGTCGCTTTGGGCATTTTTTGAGATATGACTGTTACCGTTACCAAGACCTCTGTATATAAGTATCTAATTGTTAAACTTTTCACTTCTGATGGTACTCCCGGAGTGCCACTTTTTTTTATACTCCCTTAATCCTCACAGGGCTTGGGGCTTGATCCCTCAAGCTAATTTATACTTTATTTGTAATTATTACAGTTTATTTTTGATTTGTGGCCTATTTAGGCACTCGTGAATGTCTCTAATAAATAAAACATGATAAACAGTGCATTATTAATTATTTTAATAAACTTCCAAAAACAAATTAGTCATTTAAATGTTCTTTTATGGTACAAATTATCCACAACAATATAATTCATAATGGCATTGGAATAATGAAATATATTACTCTCCAGCATCCTTGGACAAGTAGCAATTGAAGCACTTTGCTAGTGCGATATAAGTAATTAAAAGCTGCCTGAGAATGAATACAGCGCCACAAACCAGTGTTTCATGATTAACCATTTTGACTAATAGGTTGTCACCATAACGACGGAGCAGATCACTAATTCTCGTCCAGGTGTCAGGGCATGCAAATATAATTATGTACCCTTATTTGGAGCTGGGCTCCGCATTTGCGTCGCCGATTCCTCCATCATACCCCATTTACTAAGGCAGCCCCGGATCTTTTCCTAACCGGTGCAGAAATGCACGATGTGGCGCCCCTTCTCCAGCATTTGAGGGCGGGGGGAGGCTGTTATAATTTGAAGCATTCCAAATCAAATGAATAGCCATGTACAGCCAGGTGAACTATGTAAGTGGACCACGGGCAGAAAGTGGGCACGGATATTTTAATTGAATTATTTGGCGCCCCCTGAAATTGTCGTCCGGGGCGGGTGCCCCGGTTTGCCCCCCTCCCCCCTCGATCCGGGGCTGTACTAAGATTAATCCTGTATCGGCCGACTTACATATGTAGTCTATTGTGACCCTGTATGACGACGTTGATCTCTAATATATTGAATAACAACATTTAATTTCCAGCTTTTATCTGTCGCTTGGTTCAAATTTCGTCCACTGATCAGATAAATGGCCCTGTATGCGCTTATGTCTTTGATAACCGCTAACGCTTCGAATGTTACTTGTCTAAAAGGCTTATTCACTAGCACACTAGTATCACATCAAAGTCTTTAATATAAACTAATTGTGATTTGTATTTTTCATGTCCATGTATGTTTGATTGTTGTAAAATGTTGTCCTAGATAGTTCCTCTTTGAAATAGTCAATAGTTCTCTGAAGTCCTTCTTGTAAGGAAATCTGAAACACGTAATTCCATTAGAAATAAACTCGATCATATGACAATGGTAGGTAAGGGAGGCGTTCATTAATTACGTGAGCCGTTCATTAATTACGTGAGCCGTTCTTGACAATTTTTGAACCCTCTCCCCTCTGGTGAGATGTCGTGAGATTTGGTTCGACCCCTCTCCTTATCTCACGTGAGATTTTTCAAAATTTGTATTCATAGGGTAAATGAGTTGGGACTTATTTTTTATTTTCTTGTTATTCGTGACATTTTAATTCAATTTTCTCGCAAATACACACTGATTGGCTGGAGAAAAAAAATTACGTGAGATTGGGCGAGATGCGGCTCGACCCCCTCCCCCCCCTCTGAACACCTCACGTAATTAATGGACGGCCCCTAATGAGTAGTTCATTAGGGGGCGTCCACCACTTTTAAAAGAGGAAAGTACGGCAACCTAACTTGTTTTGATGTTTGAATTTGATCAAAACGTACTTTTGGCTCCCAGTTCAATTGCGCCTTGGCTAAGGCGATGTCTGGCCGCCTGCGTTGCGGGTCGTCTTCTACCGCCGCGCCGGTAGCCACCGTGCTGCGACACCCGGGGACTAGATTCTTTATTATCACAGCGAATTCTGAAAATATAAAGGCAGAATTAATAAATAATGCTGGTCATTTAACACAGCGCTATCTAGCCTCAATCTAAGTTTGTGCTATTGGAACCAGATAACTGATAAAATACGGTAAAATCGGTTTGAAGGGTATGGTTGACGGTGAAATTACAGGCACATGAGGCTTTACACCTATATGCCTTCAGTTGATGGACGCAGCGCAGTGCATTGCAGGGCACATTTCTTAGGTGCGTGACCTATGAGGCAATTCTCTGTTATAGGCGATGGTTACCACTTAACATCAGGTGGGCCATAAGATTGTTCTATTAAAATTTTGTAACTACCAAAAAAAACCACCTTTGAAGTGTATGTTACTGATGACATCAACGCAAGATATTCATTAAAACGTACGCGCGGCCATTTCTTTATTTTCATTCATAAATCCCTAACAAGTTTGCTTCATACTAACTAATTATTATTCTTGGTTTTTTTGTGGTTTTTGTCCCTAAAAAGAAAATTTGCGTTCCCGTTATACTTTGATTTTTTTCACTACTAGTCTATGGCCTCTTTCATTTAATATAAATAAGGATTAGTCACGGAGGTTGTATTTTATTTCAGCATTTATGAATGTAACCTGTTATTTTAAATAGAAATAAGGATTTGACATGGAGTTTATTTCATTTTAGTATTTTACGTATGCAATGAGCTTCATTCTGCTTTCAAATTTACTTACGCCCTAGGGGCGTAAATCGTATTTATGGGGCCGATATCGAGCTAACAATGACCAACTTTCAGAGCGTGAGTGACGAAAAGGTATGATGTAATTACCTTCTATAGTGTGTTCTACAGGATTACCAATATTTACAGGAAGTATATAACTAGAAGACATAAGAGCTAGTAGTCCGTCCACGAGATCAGAAACATAGCAGAACGAGCGTGTCTGCTTTCCGTTTCCGTACACCTAAAAACAAATACAACAATTAGGGAAGGTTGGCAAAACAGAACCTATAAATAAAAAAAAAATTGCTGGTCATTTCACACATCACTATCTAGCCCCAAACTAAGCAGAGCTTTTACTATGGAAACCAAATAACTGAAAGAATACTTATGTACTTTTTTTTGTAAATACATACTTATAATATGTATAGAAAAACATTCAGAGCCGGAACAAAATCTGTAGATCATGCAAACATTTTTCGTGGAGACATTTTTGGTGGGAATCGAACCCGCTACCTCCTGCATCTCAGTCGGCTATTCGCCTACTGCGCCACGGAGGTCATCAGGTTTGTAAAATGCGCAAAATGTTTATAATTATCCAACATTGGCTAGGTTATAGACAAAAGAAAGTATAGGTTGCTCACTAGCTTCAAACATATCTAAAGATGGCGTTACTTGGTTCGCAAGAGATACAACTTTGTTAAAAAAGACGGTTCATTAAAATTTATTTTAGCATCATAAATATTTAAATTTTTTTAATATTTAACTTGGTCATTGACAGAATCTCAATAGTCTAAACTCAAGGTTTGCCAAAGAGCCATGGAGCGCAGCGTGTTAGTGGTAAAGGGAATCAAAAGAATCCGCAATACCACTGCGCGCGAAGACCGGCATCGCAGATGTTGGTGACCAGACTGCCAGGTAAGGTGCGTGACCTACGAGGCAATACTGTGCTATAGGCCATAGTTACTACATAACATCAGGTGGGCCATAGGCTTGTTCCATTTACTAGCATAAAAAAAGTAATACGAAAATTGTAATTTGTTTAGCCGTCTTATGTTAAAAAATTCATTTTTACAATAAATTAATATAATTAACATTTAGATTTGTGGTTTTATGCCCCTCATCTCTATAGCATGTATAGGTATGTATGTGTAGGAGACAAGAATTCTAAATCAATTTATGAAAAATTTTTAATCTTGAAAAAAATTGTAGTTTTTGCTATTACTTTATATTCCATGCCTTCAGACGTTATCATAGAAAAAGATTTATCTAAAAGTGTAATAACTAATTGTGTTGCTTCATTGATAAGGGCTTCCGCTACGCGCATGATATGATTAGCCTGTCCTCAATTGCACAATTAATTACCAATAGTTTTGGTACTTTTAAGTAATTCTATACAGTCACGAGTAATTATAAATTCGAAAGTAACTGTACATCTGTATGTTTTTTACGTTTTTTCGACTAAATTGCTGTACATAATTTTGCAGGCAAAACTCACTACTATATCTAAAACCCGTATTTTTTATACTGGTAACCCTTTAATCAACTAGCGGCAGGTGGCAACCCTACGTGCAACTGTTGTATGGCCTCTTTGAACCATTATCAAACAAACTGACCGTTATAGTCAAATTCTGCAGCGCCTGCATCACAAAATTGGACACCACTCTTCCATCAGAGACGTGCATCCGCGGTCCATACGTGTTGAATATCCTGGCTACCCTCACTGCCACTTTCTCTTGTTTCGCGTAAGAGTAGGCTAGCGTCTCTGCGACTCGTTTGCCTTCGTCGTAGCACGCTCTTGGACCTGGAACAGACATTACTTCAGAATAAAGCACCCCTTCACTTCCTACATTACATCGACTACTGATCTAAAGCTTGTAGCGTAATAAGCTATGTTATTTAAGACCTGCCTACTTAATGGTTTGAAAGGAAAAAGGTGTTTTACAATGATCTATGAACTACCGTTACTTATCAAACATTTAGTGTCCTTCTGTGTAGTGCATTGTTGATAAGTCACGAAGTCTGCCTTTTGAAATAGCCGGACGGAGAAGCATCTCGGAACAGTATCAGTCAAATTAATCTCAATGGTAGTCAGTGTAGCCCGGTAACAGCGAAGTTATAATGGGTATTTGAAGGTTTTGAGAATCAATTTAGAGTTTTCAGACCAAAATATAATGATAAAAATGTAAACCCATGGTAGAAGAAATCACAGAATCTCACACCCGCACCGACTAGGGGCCCACGGGGGCCTAGTCGGAGCGGGCCACACACCAAGAAAAAAAAAGTTTCATTCGTGACATTCTCTAGTAAGATCATTTCAATGAAAGCTAAAAGCAGGAGTCGATCTGATCGACTCGACTTTTGTTATAGAAAAAAAATATATTAAAAAATAAGAAAAGGGTAAAGGAAGGGGTCCCGAGAATTGCATTGCCTAGGGACCCCGATAGGGTTAATCCGGCCCTGCAAGTAGGTAAGTATGTATTTACATTAGAGAACGTGAATATCACGATCAAAACCTAAATAAAAAGTTGAGTGATATTACAAGCTGCGTCTACGTACTAGGCGAGCCAAGCACAAGCGAATTTGCGTAGCGTATACGGACTTGGGAGCTTCGAGCGTTTTGCTCGCGTTCGACTGCGCTCCGCCAACTGTCAGTTTTTTGACGAAACTGAGGTATTCGTGTCGCGAAAAGCGACACAGTGTTTGTCGTAGGCTTAGGTTCTCTGTATGACACTTGCTGTCGCAAAGGGCACGGCTCGTACTTGGCTCGCCTGGCGAGCGTAGACCCAGCTCAAAGATACATAGGATCCCACATTAGAATAGAATTAACAGTGTCGTGGGTCTCAGGAACTACGTGTACCATTACACCCAGATCCGGAACAACTCTTTGCAGCTCATGTAAACATTTGTCCCGCAATGATAATTGTATTCTGCAACCTCGTTTCTTTGGATTTTGTCTCAGTCGGCTACTCGCCGACCTCGCCACAAAGGATCGTATAAATGTGTTTTCTATCTTTCTTTCACGTACATCATTCATAAGTGTGAGAGAAGCGAAGGGCAGAATTGACGTAGGTACTTAGTACAACGAGCGATAACAGGCGCACGCACTTTGAGGATCTCGGATCAAGTCAGTCGAACGCCAGCCGCGAGTGCCGCGCTTTGGCGCGACGTAAATCATGTATTCAGTATTTATTTATTCACTATTTCTACATTGCATAATATTGGTATATCAAAAATATATTACAAACTAGCTTCCGACCGCGGCTTCGCACACGTGGCTTTAATAAAAAAATAGACTGTTTTAATCCAGGTCATAATCTATCTACATAAATAATAAATAAATATTGCTCGACATTTCACACAGCGCTATCTAGCCCCAAACGAAGCAGAGTTTGTACTATGGGAACCAGATAACTGATAGAATACATAAATACTGTTTTTTTTTGTAAAAACATACTAATAATATAAGAAAAACATCCAGACCCGGAACAAATATCTGTAAATCATGCAAATATTTATTCCGCGGCTATAATAGAACCCGCTACCTCCTGCGTCTCAGCCGGCTATTCGCCTACTGCACCACGGAGGACGTCATACATGCTAAATTTCATCAGAATCGGTTCAGCCGTTATGACGCCATCGAGTAACAAACAAACATCCAAACTTTCGTATTTATAATATTAGTGTGATGTCAGTTACGTATTAATAAAAATAAATAAAAAAAACAAATTGTAATTAAGCAGAACATTGGAATAAACAACATGTTTTGTGTGACATAATAATTAGTTGCTTACCTATTGGATTAACATGTCCCCAGTATGATTCTGGTTGTGGGTGGACCATGGGATCGCCGTACACTTCTGAAGTACTCGCTATTAAAATTTTTGCACCGACTCTGCGTGCTAAACCTGAATGAAAATGTAAGGAATTTAGTATGTTAACTACACATGCGCCAGCAAGATTTGGAGTGAGCTTTCTCTGGAGGCTTTTCCGCTGAGCTCAAAATGGACGCCTTAGAAATGTAATAAGTTGATTAAGCAGGCACAGTAAAGGGTTCCGCAGTCAAAGCAATTGTATCATATTCATTTTAAAATACAAAGTTAATTTTGCTATGTATTTTGGTAATTTTGTATGAATTATATGAACCCAGCTACAGGTATAAGTTGGTCGACTATTGCTCGTAAACTAGCCTTAGCTTTGACAATTCTTCTTACAATTGTAGTAAAATGTGCTTCTATTTTAGATACAGACAAGACGGACATGGCGTAATTATAAGGTTTTTTGAGTACGGAACCATAAAAACATCTTAAGTTGTAGTAGTCGCGTCTAAGTACTACTACAGAAGTGATTAGGCGACGGTGATCACGTTACATCAAAGATAAGATAACGTTTATTTGCTAGAACATAAAAATACATCAATAATTAATAACACACTTAATAAATTTAAAAACGTAATTAAACAAAATCTTTATAAAAAAGCTTACTATAAAATATCGGATTATTTAGATGATAGAGAAGCTTGGGATTGAAATTACTCCAACTCGTTCAAAATGTTACAATTTAGGCGTAATTTATTTTCTGTATTTATATATTATTGTTATTTATTGTAAAAGGATCATAAAAAAAACAACCAGCCTTGTTTCTTGCCTTTCTTTCCTGGCTTGGTCGCGAAGGAACAGGCAGTAAAATTGACGTTTCAAAGTGATCCTTGTGATTTTAATGAATAAAAATATTTGACTTTGAGTAGGTCTTTCTCTGAAGGATAGAATCAGAAACGAGGTTATCCGACAGAGAACCAAGGTGATCGACATAGCTCAGAGGGTCAGCAAGCTGAAGTGGCAGTGGGCCGGTCATATTTGCCGCAGAACCGATAACCGTTGGGGTAAACGTGTTCTGGAGTGGAGACCACGTCTAGGCAAGCGAAGTGTAGGACGCCCTCCGGCTAGATGGAGTGACGATTTGCGCGCTGTGGCTGGCAAGGATTGGATGAGAAGAGCTGAGGATCGGGCTCAATGGCGCACCCTGGGAGAGACCTACGTCCAGCAGTGGACTGCTATAGGTTGATGATGAATGAATGAGGTCTTACAAAAGGCCCATAAACAATGTTTTACTTACCTAACATATTAATAGTTCCTAATGTGTTTGTTTTAATAGTTTTTACTGGGTTTTGCATGTAATGCGGCGGGCTTGCTGGACTAGCTAAGTGATAAATTTCATCTGCCTGAAATGGAAAACAATTTCTTATTAAGTCACCATCATCATATCAGCCATAGGACTTTCACTGCCCATAGGCCTGCCCCGTAGATTTACGAGCGACCGATCTTGTGCGGTCTGCACTCAACAGATCCCAGCTACCTTTATCAGTCTTTCATCTAGTGGGAGGCCGTCCTACGCTGCGCTTTCAGCCGTCAGTTCTTAGAGAAGAAAGAAAGAGAATATACTTATTTGACATACACACAGGACAGACCATTCAGAACAGAACAACATACCTTACTTACATAAAGATTATAAATTATTAAAAAGAAAAGAAAAATGATATAAATAAACGCAGGAAAAAACACATGATAAAAATTAAGATAAATTACATATGGTAGGTACAAATAATATGGTCTTGTGTCATATAGTATGGATGTCCCCGTCTCAGCATATTGCTGCCAATCATCCGAGGAAGGTAAGCGGCGCTGGTTTTCAGATAGGACCCATAGAGCTATGGGATACAGCTATGTGCTCCGCCCATGCCATTTCAGTTTGCTAATACTTTTGGCTATCTCTGTGTACTTGGTCATAATCATAGATATTGACGGTTTCATGTTTGTTTTACAATAGATGTTTTACAAAAAAAAATACTAAAACATGAGCCCCGCTTGGGGCACTAATACAATAATATTATTATGAACATAATTTGTTTCGATGTAGGTACCTTTGCCAATTTTTTTTTATCTAGCCTTTACTGTCCCACTGCTGAAGCTGAAGCGGAATTGAAACGTCGATTTTCAGTGGATATATCGGCAATATATAATCGCAAGGCGGTGACCGATTTTAATCGATTGTCTGCGCTCGCCTTTAATCTTTTTATCGTTCATAAAGTGACTGGCAAGCTAAGCATATCAACAAACAATACATTAACTATAGGTACCTCTACATAAAGTGGATTCACAATATCGTGATGAATCATTTCAAAGTTGCGATGGCCAAACCAGTGTTCCACATTGCGTTTGCGGCCGGTGAAGAAGTTGTCTACTACGATGACCTCATGGCCTTGAGTCATGAGAATGTCCACGAGGTGGGAACCAACAAAACCTGCCCCACCAGTCACCTGAAACACAAAACCAATTATAACTTAAGTATACATATTTAAAGGGTCATATTATGAGACTACTCCTAAAAACGTGTGTGAAAGACCTGTAGCGACATCTATCGCTATATGGAAAAACAACTTTGGCATCAAGCTAACCTACAGAGCGAGACTCTACCCAGAACTCTTCGGTCTTGACTGACCGCAGACCACAGGCTCAACCACGTTTCGTCTCGACTCACTGAGACTAGAACGAATGCTCTTCTCTTCAGTCTCGACTCACTGCAGACTACAAGCAACCTGGCACTTGCACCTTCCTTAATGCTGCACATGCATATCTACCTCCGTTCTAAGAAGTGGAGTGATGTAGCGACATCTATCACTACAGACCTACTCAAGGATAAAAATATATTTAGTTCAAGATGATTATACTAACCTCTTCTAAATATATCCTCTTCTAACTATGGAACTAAAAACAGATCTGAAAACTTCAACACCCCCTAACTAGGTCACTACCTCATACAAATTAATGATGGAACCACCAATGTAAGTGTGTAAAAATATAAGCTGTCCCATAGATTTTAAGTAGATAGACCGTTGAGATGATACTTTTCCCCCTCATATTTTTGGGTGCTGTCTTCTTACTCCCCCATATCTAGCACCTTTCAGGAAAAATACATAATGTAAGCACTATCCTAATTAAAAAGAATGCAACTTCCACCATAATATTTAAAACTAGATTAAACAAATGGCTCTTAGGCTTTTTAGACAAGTTCTACACATTGCCTATTATTTAATTTTGTTATAAATTAATTTATTATAAGTATGTACAATTAATTAATTATATTTACATTAGATATTTTAAATAAAGGTCAATATTGAATTTATTGCTTACCTATATCTTTTTTGAATTAGACTTGTAACTTGGCGTTATAAATAAAGAATTGTATTGTATCACTTCAGCAGCATTAATTTGGTGGATAGCAAGTTTGTGTGCACTTTCCTACCACTAGTATCTTTGAAGTAGCAAAATAATAAAGTAAAACTTTTATTTAGACTAAATAAATTATGTTATTAGGTACTTAATATGTGTTACTTAATGTAGGTAGGCAAAACCTCATACTAATTTATGCTTGGCTTAGTTTGGAGCGCTGTGTCGAATGTCCATTATTATTTATGTATTAACTACTGGATGTAAGATGGCACAGCTCTGTATTATGTCTTTTATTGTAATAAGACGAAGTGTACAATTGTATATATTGTGAATATATAGTCACTGTAGTGCAATTATTCTCTAAGTATTTGTTCTGTGGTCTGGGTATTGTGTTTCGGTAGTTGTAAGTACTGATGAATACAGCACATGGAATTCTAGTGTGGAAACTCTATATGTGACTAAAAAGTTAGTTTTTAATGAGGTGACAGCACAATCACTTGACCCAACTGATGATAAGTGGTTTATTAATTTATTTACTAAAGTATAAGTTCTTATACCCTAAAAAACTTTTGGCAAGATTCGACTGGGTACTCAAGATTAATTGATAGTGTATATAAATGTTAATTTTTCACATTAAACACATTACAACGAGGCAGTAGTACAAACTACTGCCTATAACATTTTTCCCGCAGGTTATGTTTAAATAAGACTTAGCATGGCATTGCATTGCTCCCGTCACTCTGAGACATATAGGTGAAAGGCTCATGTTCTTGTAACTTAGTATTTCAAATCAACAAGTTGTAGGTACTTACCAATATCCTCTTTCTCTCTTTAACACCCAAAAACTTAACATCTGGGTATTTTTCTGGCACCCGCCCTTCTAATATAGCTATCTTTTTCTCCAACTCAGCTAACTTTAGCTTTGTTTCCTGTAGCTCCTTTTTAGTATCACGACTATCCATCTTGATTAAATGTGCATAATTTCCTTCTTGTAGATTGTTTCTATACGTCGGTTCTCTGTAGTGATTAGATACTTTTTGAGGAGACTGCTTTGTTTCACCGTTGTTTCTTGAGAGAACCAAAAATGCAATAAGTACTGGAAAAAAGGTCATTGTCTTAATAATATATATTTATGTTACAGGGCACCCATGGAATTTCTACGATATGGAAAAGAGCAATGCATCGAAACGTTTGATGAAAAATTCGGCTGCCGATGACAAAAACAGGTTTAAATTTCTACCAATACGTCTGGCATGTCACAATTTTGGTCCTATTTTGGTGGGGTAATAGGACCAAAATTGTAAAATCTTGAAACGGCGTACAATTATTCAAGAATTGAAATAAATTTCAGCAAAAAGTAAGTTCCAAACAGACACATCGCACTTACCTAATGACAAGCCGCCAACGACCGTTATTGTCTTCCGAAACTTTAGAGATTGTCTTATCATTGCGGGGGGGTATAAGTAATAGTATTGTTTACATTGCGAAATTATATTTCGAAATCAATTCAAACGAAACATGGAAAAAAGCTTCTACCTTTTGCTTGCTTGCTTGCCTGCCTGCCAGCCAGCCAACTACAACAGGCAACCAGCTGATTTAAATTTTTGATTGACTTAAGAATGTCAATTTGACATTGACTGTCTCCAATAATCGGTTGACTTTCAGTGTCAGTTCTCAATGAGTTCAGTGAAAAGCTGTCATGGCTTTTCATTTTCGATTAATTTATAGTAAAAAGGAAACGAGCGTACTAAATAGCGCTGCCTGGGGAGATGCCGCTAAAAAATATGGTTTAGAAGCTCAAATCCACTCCAAATTTAAAAGACTACTTAAATATTACGTAACAAACAAATAACTTACACTTGCTATACTTGTCCACAAACAAAAAAAAAACATATATTAATAAATAAAATATATTATATATTTTGTGTTTTAAACTCTTATATGCTTTTATTAGCAGCAAACATTTAAAAGTTTTTCTAAAAATTGTTACACTTTTTTTGCTACAAGCTTGGATTTGTCGAGGAGCACTTTTATGTGTCGAAAGGTATGCATCATCTTTTGGGAAAAGATAACGCATTAGAAGTAAAATGATGTCATACCATCATCTATCGTAGAGTATAATAGAGTATATAATATAATAGAATATAATATAATATAATAATAATATATATATAATAATATAATATAATATAATATACATATATAATATAATAGTATATAATAGAGTATATAGAGAGATAGTGGTATAATAAAATCTAAAGATGGCGTTGGTTGATAAAGTCCTAATTGCCTTATTGGGATTGGGTTTGTTGTTGGGTAAAATTGTAATACCACAGAGAAAGTAATAAATAATTTACTACTTCCGTAGAAATACCTACTGGTACGTTGATAAATTACTCTCTCTGAAATGTATATCTACTGCTGATGCTGGCTGGAACCAAGCAGCGGTTGCTGCAGGAATTATTGTTGTTGAAGAAATGCAAGTAAGTTATGTTGTATGTTTTATGCAAATGTAAGACCATAGAATAATATGGTATTATTCCGAGTGTAAGACGGTAAATTGCTTTTATGTAAGTTATATATATATATTAATGATTATGTTAGGTATTTATTAATATTATATTTAGTCATTTAGAGTCTGTTTTATTAATAGTGTTAAAATAACTTTTTTCCTGAGTCACGTTACCTTCTTTTAGTATGACCAGGATGACTGGTAGATAATGCTATTAGCATTAAGCCCTCCTAACACTAAATAAATAACTAACTAACCTTCAATAAATAGGTAGGCAAGTACATACTTACGTCTTTTGATTGTTGTTTATCCTGTCCATCTAAAGGTTGTCTGGAAGAGATCGCTTTTAGCGATAAGACCGCCCGTTGTCGTTGTTTATTTCCTTTGTTACTGTATTTTTGTTTGGTGTGCAATAAAGAGTATTTCATTCATTCATTCTTAAGTACACTTTATTATCAATATTGTGCTAAGTCTCAACATCATATCGCACGCTTAATAATAAAACGAAATAACTAAAAAATCGAGTTGTTTGAGTTTTTCTACTAAAACGCAATAACTATATGCGAAGAAGTAGGTACATTCGACAGCGACTTCAAAACGAGCCGATGAAGCGAAATGGAAGACTACCTATCTCTTTTTTATAAAGGCGGTGGACAGGTTGATTGATACTTATAAAGTGACACCAATCAGTGATGCGTCGGAGGTGACGAGAGAAGTACGAGTGTACGTACGTGCGGATTATAAACAAATGCTTTGCTTTATTAGTAAACGTATGAGAGTTTTATGTCTGTTTTTCATTAGTAAAAAGATCTATTTTCGACTTATTTTACTTTAAATTTAAAAGTGACACTAGAACATAATCACTATTAGGTTTCATTTCATTTTATTGTAAAAAGTTGTAAATACTCCCGAGTAGTTGTTTGATTTGTTACGATGTATTTTTAAATAATACTAAGCATTTCCAGCACATTAAAATATAAATCTGTTTATGATTGAATGCAATAAATTGACACGGTTTGAATTGTTTGTTATTACTTTTTAGGATTAAAATGACAGTTGATCTTGTATTAGCTTTTAAAGTTATTTGTTTTTAAAATTTATTATTTACTGTTTTAGACCCGTTTTGAACCATTTTAAAAATGTCAAAGTTTTGGAGGAGCCAAAGAATTTTGGGTCTGCTCAGTGAATCTTCGACGTCACAAAACCAGGACATGGAAGTGGAACCAAATAAAGATGATTATTGCCAAATAAGTACTAATTTGGAGGTAAATATTACTTAGTTAATTGTTGCAAATTTACTAGTCTTTATAATGCTTTTTATTTTTCTGATAATTACTATACATTGGTATTTATATTAATGAGTGACAAATTATTATTTTTGGTTTTGTTATTTTCAGTCTCCAAAGATCTCCTATGATCATGTAAAAGATGTTGAAAACATATCTCCATGTGAGACTACCCCACACAAAAATGATACTAATTTAAGAGATTCAGAAGTAAGTATCAATCGTTTCTTTTATGTTTTCTATACCTCCAAAGTAAAAAGTACTTACAGACTATAACATTTTTTTTTCAGAAACTAGAAGAAAACAACTTGAATCAACTGACAACAACTAAATCCAGTAAATGCAAACGACGTGTATGTTGAATGTGAAATAAACAGATGTAGCACGGTGAGCTAATAGATAAGAGTGTAAATAAACATCATCGTGATATAATTTAGAATGTAATAAAATAATTGTTTTTTTTAAGATAGGACCTGCAATCACCTGACTTTAATGAAAGTAGATCAGAAAATACAATAATTGATAAACAGAAGAATCAGTTCACAGCAAGTCTTGTGCCTGATTATGGTAGTGATAATACATCGAGCGACGACGATCAGGGTACCAAAAAAATCACACCGTCATTACTCATCACACCAATATTAACTACATCCAGATCTTCCTCAAGCTCATCTTCTTCGAATTCATCCTCTTCAAGCTCATCTTGAGATTCCGACAGCTCGTCATCCTCGACGCCCACTGAACGGCCAAACAACGAACAGATCCAGAAAGAAAACAGTGGTTCAATAAATCTAAATAATGCAGATTCTTCGATTGCCAAATCAGAACATGAAGATGTTATCGAGAATACCCCAGAGTTAGATAATCAAAGTATTGTTAAATCCCGAAGACGTGTTGCTGTAAGTTCTTCAATAGTTACTTCTCCTATAAACACCGATGAAAGCGACATTGATGACGATGTTGAAGACCCGACATTTAACTTCGAAAACAAGTTTGCTAACGCTGCTGGTCATAAAAGAATTAACTTTATAGTGCCGTCCAGTACAGACACTTCAAGCTTGGACTCCGATACTGAATACAACAAAGAGGCCGCAACAGGGTTCGAGATCCCAAAAACTGGAAACAAAACAAGGTAAGACGATTGAGAAATTTAGGAAAATCTTATGTATCCATGTCCAAGACACGCAAAAATATGGCAGCTCACTGTCTAAAAATGCCTTGTACCGAAAAATGTCAACTAAAATGCACAGGGAAGATCAATATCGATGATAGATACGAATTGTTTCATCAGTTCTGGCAATTAGGAGACTTAGATAAACAAAGAGCTTATATAAATTCGTATATGGTCGACGTGCAACCAAAATACAAATACTCTAATGCTGAAAAACCTCGGCTTCCCAACAAAGCTTACAGCTTCACTGTAGACAATAAGAAAATAAGAGTGTGCAAAGTGTTTTTCAAGAGCACTCTGGATATTTCTGATAGAATGATTCATACAATACAGACTAAGAAAAATGATAATGGTTTTTTGCTTGATGACTTGCGAGGAAAACATGGGAAACATAAAAAACTTTGTCCCCAGTTACTTGACGATATAAAAAAACATATAGATTCGATTCCTCGGATACAATCTCATTATGTGAGAGCCACTACAATTAGGCAATATATTGACGGTCGAAAAATAATCAAGGATCTATATGACGACTTCGCAAAAGAGCAAGTAGAGAAGAATAAAGAAACAGGCAATTACATTGCATATTATAAAGTGTTTACTAAAGAGTTCAATTTGAGTTTTTTTCAACCGAAGAAGGATCAGTGTGATGTATGTGTTGCCCATACTAACTCTAACGAAGAACAGAGAAAAGAAATAGAAGAGAAGTATCAGATTCATTTGAAAGAGAAGGAACTAAGCAGAAAGGAAAAACTGGAAGACCGGAAAAAAGTAAACGGATGTAATGTAGTCGTAATTTATGACTTAGAAGCGGAGTTACAATGCCCTCGAGGTGATACGTCAGCTTTCTACTACAGATCTAAATTAAATAGCTATAACCTGACGCTGACTGAACCAACTAATAAAGATGACAGAAAGAAGGCTTACGACAAAGTTCACTGCTATTTTTGGAATGAAGCAGATGCAAAACGAGGTGCTATTGAGATCGGAACTTGTGTTTGGAATTATCTCGAAGAACTATCAAATCCTTGCGAGGATAATAGCACTGAAGCTAAGAATGTCATTTTCTATTCTGACAATTGCTGTGGACAAAATAAAAATAAATACATAGCTACGATATATATGTACGCCGTGAATTATTTGAATATAAACAGCATAGTCCATAAATTTCTCATTAGGGGGCATACTCAAAACGAAGCAGATAGCGTACACAGCTTAATAGAGAGAGAGGTAAAGAAGAACTTGAAGTCAGGCCCTATTTACAGTCCAGATCAATACATAGCTCTGATAAAGAATGCAAAAAAAAGTAAACCACCGATCAATGTCCACGAGTTAACTTTTGATTCCTTTAAGGATCTTAAAGTCTTACAAGAAGATTGGGGATACAATTTCAACACTAACACAAACGGACAAAACGTTAATTGGAACGGAATAAGACAACTAAAAATGACTAAAAGGAACCCGTTTACCTTTTGGTACAAAACATCATACGAAGAAAATGATTACAAGGAGGTAGATGTTAGAAATAAAAGAAAGAAAATGAAACCCATAACTGAAATTACACTTAAAAATGCTTACATACGAAAACAAGAGCTGAGTGTTAATAAGAAGAAAGACCTAAAAGACCTTATTACGAAAGCATTAATTCCTTCGTATTTTGCCAATTTCTACAATTCCATCATTTAATTAGAAGTGATTGCTTTTTTACTGTTGATGATTGTTCTGATGTTCCTTGTTTGATATGAAACTAAATTTATATTTAACTTCATAATTAGCTGTAATGTTGATCTCACTTTACGTACTCAAGTTATGAATAATTTGTATTTTTATTTAAGAGCAAGAGAGAAAACCAAAAACTACTTTATTATTAGCACTAAGTTTTGATGTTTTGTATTGATTGTAACCTAGTTGAATTAAGTTTATTGTGTTCTCATTAATTTCTATGTTAGAAAAACACAATTAGCTTAGGAAAAGCATTTAGTAAACGAATAGTTCCAACTTTATTTAGACTTTTTGAAATGTATCTGTTCAAAAAGCAGTTAATTTTAGAGTTAACTTTAATGTGGTCCACATCTTTTTATTAAACATCTTGCAGATTAATAATTACATGTTTCATTTATTTTATAAAGAAATCCATCAATATATTAAGACATTCATAAAAAAACGTAACATTAAAATATACTGGGGTAGAGTAACATTTTCATTTAATAAAATAAAAGTATAATTAATATTATAGAAAAATAGTTTAGTTTTGATTAAAAGAAAAGCATATTATTTCATTTTGTGTCATGTATAAATTTGCAGCAGAAAATTAGTTTTAGTAATAAAACGAAATAGGTCAGTAATATATTTTTTAGCGCCCTGTATTTAAATAACTGTACATAATATCCAAATTTTTACTAAATAACATTAAAGGGTGATCTATTGGCTATGCTATACATTCAATACACTAAATAAAACAGTTATAAAAAATTATAATTTCCTTAAATTAAAGTTGGTATCGAGACCGGAAAACTTTAAATGCGATTTACCAAAATTCGTGTTTTTAGAGTTATATCTTTTTATTTTTAAGCGTGCGATATTGTCCTATTATTCTCGATCTATTTGATTGATAATTTGTATGTAGCATGATCTTGAGCGCCGAGTGCGACTGTACACCTTTCGCACACTCAGGAACGGTGCCGGTCACATAAACAGCTGCGGTATAATTTTCCTATGTTATGTCTACCTACCTACACCTAATTAAAATATATTAATAGGTACGAATATGTACTAAGGTAAATAGGTAGATAGGAACTATATCCTAATAATTTTTCTAGGCGTTAATTTTCACACTTTCCTCGAGAGCGCACAGCTCTATCTGGTTGATCAGAGAATAATCCATCGATTCCAGCGGCGAAATATGCTTTCAATTCTCCGTCGAAGTTCCCAATTGCGTTCGGAGAAGGATCCTTACTCTGGAACTCAGCTGGCAGGTATGTATTCTCAGCACGGAAGGTGTAGGGGTGAACCTTCAGGTCTACTGAGTGGGCATCTTCCACGAAACTCGTCACCTCACCGAGTCTATTATTCTCGTCTCGAGGAATGATGTAGGTCTTATACGGACCTACTGCTGACGCGTACTTCGCTACCTCTTTGAGACCTTCTGCCGTAGCCATATCGCCATAAGTCAGATTCGTACCGAGGACTTGTTGGTCATACGGTTGCAAAAATTTCTCGTCAAATAGCTGAAGAAGTTTCAACTTGGTAAACTTACTAAGTTCCTTCAGATTACTTACTTCGAACGATTGGATGTAAACAGGGTCACTGGATCTTCGGTAGCCATTTTTCAAGAACGTTTGAACCACAGGCCATTCCATGGACAACCCAAGTTGCTGGAAGTGTGTGCTGTGTTTGATTTCGGGGTAGATACCGATGACTCGGTTCTGGCTACGCTGCAAGCTTCTGACGAGGTTTATGATTTCTTGGAGGGTAGGTATTTCAAACGCGCCGTCCATCCGTGCGTTGCCGGGCCTGACTTTGGGAATGCGTTCCACAGCTCGAAGTGTCTTCAGCTCTTTGAGTGTGAAATCTTCTGTGAACCATCCGGTCAATTCGAAGCCATCAACTGTTTGAGTGCGGTTCCGCGATGCAAACTCAGGATGTTCCGCAACGTCTGTGGTCCCACTGATCTCGTTTTCGTGTCTTGCTACTAGGTATCCGTCCTTGGTCATCACGAGGTCAGGCTCTACATAGTCGGCGCCCATCGTGATAGCAAGCGCGTAGGAGCCTAGGGTATGCTCAGGGACGTAGCCGCTGGCGCCACGATGTCCGATCACCACTTGTTTGCATATGTCCTGATTCGCTGCTGTAGGTTCGGAACTTTTCGATTTCGGGATTGAACCCACATCGGCAAATTTAAGTAGAGCAATGAACAGCGTACCCCGGAGAAGTGAAGAGTTCATTTTTGCTTATACCTAATATTTATCCTGAAATTGATAAGGTTGGTTATTTTCAAAACACCATTATTGTTTAAATACTACGAGTTACTGTAGTGTCCTAAAAACCAAATATTTACATAATTTAAATTAGTTTATCTATGACTAAAACCTTTTTCAATTAATAATACTACTCTAGCACTTAATTACTCCATAATAAAATATTTCTAATTAATTAAGTATCTAAATGGTTACTTTTATATACTCGTAGAGACGCCGCAATTTTTGTATCTTGATCTCTCTTGCGATTAAGGACACTGATGAATGTTTTGCAATGCGTAAATCGTGAGACTTTTGTAATAGATAAATAGAGTTACCCTAATTTATTACTAACAGAAGAACTTTTGTTTAACTTTATCACTTTAATCTTTTAATCCCTCCTAAAATTATAAAGTTTTAATTAATTTCTTAAATAGATTATTAGTTTTTTAATATTTATTATTAACTCACTATTCAAAAGGAACATCCAAAGCAGTTCAATTGAAATAAAATAAAATATTCTAATCACACAACTTTATACAACAAATATCAGTTGAGAGTGTTAGATCTTAAGTACAGACAATGAGCAAAGTGTTAAGGAAAGACCAGCAAGGTTTTTGTCATGGACTGAATGAGGAAATAGACAAATACTTATGCAAATACTGATCTATATTTATGTAGATTAGCATTTCCTTAAGTATTTTTCTACTCAAGTCATGTTTGTACGTAACGTAACGTAACATAGCAAAAACAATTTCACCGTAGCTGAAATCGGCCTGACTGACATCATCATCATATTTATGTCCATGGTCCAAATAACCTTCCGACAAGTATATAGGTCGTCATCATCATCGACATCCCATATTACCCACTGATGGGTATACGACACCCTTTCCAATCCTATGTTGCATCCAGGAGTTACTTTCTCTATGTCGTCGACCACCACGCCGCGCCGGCGCCTTTGGATATATCTGACTTCTTTGCTAGGTATGTTCATGGCCACACGTATCAGTATGTAGGTCAGGGGTGCTAATGTACCCACGTTGATTTGCATTTGAGTTTCGATAGAGCATACCTCTGTTTTTGTTTAATTAAGTTCCTATTTTATCAGTTACCTGGTATCCCATGGTACAACCTTTGCATAGTTTGGGGCCAGATAGCGCTGTGTGAAATGCATTATTTTTTATTATTATTTCTCCTATTACCGGTTCTCAAAATGATTAAAATATGAAATGTTTTGTTTCCAATTCATCTAAAATAATGTCTGCTGTTGCTCATGAAACATTATGATTATTTTCACTTAAACTGGCCAGTTCGTAGGTTGAATCAAAGTAAAAATCCTGTTGTTTCATTGATATAGTGTTATTACATATTGTTACGAGCTGAGGGTTCGGGATAAAATAATGAGAATCGATCTAACCAAAATAACACTTTTATTCAACACTAAAACGATGAATACACGAACTTGGTCACACGTAATCACAACACACTAATTCACACCACTGTTGCACCACTTATAGTCACCGAAATATTCGCACGTATAGCCAAATCCAGACTAACTGTCCGGTTTTTTTTTATTTATTTTTTCGAATGGACTAATCTCGCTGTTGGCCTCTGAGGCCGTGACAGCTTAACCGAACTTTTGGCGAGCGCAGATGGCGCTCAGCCCAGTAAGTTTTTTAGGCAACTAGCGCAAGGGCACCACTTAGGTACGAGCCTCGGCTTGGGCTGTTGCCGGGGTGGGGATAGGAGAGAAACGCCCGGGTACATGTCTGTACCTCGTATAGGCGGCGACTGAAGGGACTCGTCGACCTCGCCGGCGAGGTCGGTGTGTCTGTGAAGTGTTTGGTTTGCTCTGTCTGAAATAGATGACTCACCTTCCGCATTAGCGGAGGTGATTTCGTCATCCGGGTCTCCGAGAACGTGTCTCGGACGGTGGATTTTGTTGGCGGGCGGATCCAACGGGTAGACCGGAATGGTATGTACCAAAGGGTTCGGATGCTGGGACGCAAGTTCATAATACCGCTTGGAAGCGAGTTTTATGAACTTGGCTATTGAATCTAATTTCATGTCGCGATGTAGATCGTTATTGCGAAAGTACCAGGGCGAGCCTGAAGCTTTTCGCAAGAAGCGATTTTGAATAACCTGAATGGCACCAACTTTAGGAGAGTGGGCAAATACTACAGATGAGTATGTCATAATGGGACGAATGCACGCTTTGTAAAGGGTCACCTTATTTTTAAGGGACATTTTACTTTTCGCGCCTAGAAGTGAGGACAATCGTCCTAGGGTGAACTTTGCTTGGTTGCACCTCTTAGTGATGTGCAACCTAAAGGAAAGACGCCTATCGAGGATAACACCCAGATATTTGGCTGATGGGGCCCAGCGAATGGGCTGGCCAAATAGAGAGATCGGTTTGGGAGTGAGGTTTCTCCGTGAGAAGTACACTGCTGTACTTTTCGACGGGTTTACCTCGATCCGCCACTTGCGGAACCAAATTGCTAGTGAATGAAGGGCAGCCTGCAGCCTTATACCCACCCGATCAGGATTCCGATTGGATGTGTACAAGGCTGTGTCGTCTGCGTATAGGGCTATTTCCACTTGAGGAGTGCGGGGGATATCGCTGGTGTACAGCGTGAACAGGAGGGGGCCGAGAACGGAGCCTTGAGGGACTCCTGCTCTGACTGGTCTAGGACTAGAGAGAGTGCCTTCCACGGTGTAGCAAAAGCTGCGACCTTGTAGGTAGTCTCGTATGATGAGCACGAGTCTGTCTGGGACTCCGAGTTTGAAAAGCTTGTAGATCAAGCCGTTGTGCCAGACTTTGTCGAAAGCTTTCGCTACGTCGAGGAAGACGGCACCAGTATCTGAAGGCCAGGTACTTTGCCAATTGGAGAGGACATGCTCCGTTATGCGGAGCACCTGTTGTGGGCATGAGTGTTGGGCACGGAAGCCAAACTGCTCGTCGGGAAGGAGTTTGAACTCATACTAACTGTCCGGCCATCTCTCCGGCCTATTTATATTGCGCACAATTCACTACACTAGAAAGATATCGATCGTTCCAGGAAAGGGTCGGTGTTTCGACAGAATGACCACTCCCCATTCTGCGCAACTGCAGGTAAAAACACAGCATGCAGGTATATTCCATACCAAGTATTACGTATTCCGTGACACAGTAGGTAAGTCGAGAGCCATCGAGAAATTTCGACTATTTCTTATTGTGTAACAGCGTAACAATATCAAATCTTTTTTGAATTACATTATCTTCTTTTTAAAGCTAGTCAAATTAGGATCTTTAAATAAAACCTTTATGTCGCACGAAAATTAGTTAATGTTTGGGTGCTATGGTGTCATTAAAATCCCACATAGATTATATAAAATATACAACACTGCATTTTTTAGAAGATCAGGTTGAATTGAAATTGATTCCCACCGCGGAACAAATGTTTGCATGATCTACAGATATTCTCTATTATAAGTAGGTATGTATTAACCAATAAAAAATGTATATAAGTATTAGTATTAACTATCAGTTTGTCTGTTTCCCATAGTACAAGCTCCACTTAGTTTGGGGATAGATAGCGCTGTGTGAAATGTCCAGCAATATAAAAAAAAAATATGCTTGTAATTACTGCAATTATTCAGGTATATAGTTTACGTTATAAGTATCAGTGATAATGACCGACCTTGGTGTGTTCTTTGTTTACTTTACTATTAGCTAGGTAATGAGTTTATTAACTAGGTACCGACTTTAATTCTATCCTAGATAGGCTTTGTTAGGTAACTAACTAGTATACCTAAGCATTATACTCGTAGGTAGGCGCATTCACTGTCAGTGGACCTACGATGTTGGCCTAACTTTCACACATCAAGAGTACATCTCGTATACCACAACACAACACAAAACACACATGTTATTACCAGGTTTAAGGTTATGTATAAATACTAAATATGAGTAACAACAGGTGGTTTTGATGATAGTGTAATGTTAATAATCTTCTCTATTATTATATTTAACTAAGTATTTTATATTTATTTCTTTATATTATATTCATACCTGTACCTATCAATATCTAGATAAAGTTAAGAGGTAAAGAAGTAAGGTGAGATAATATTGACGTATTATCAATCCTTCGTTCCTTATCTGTTGTTGTATTCTATAAATTGTCAATGGTGATGATAATTTTACTTATACTGTGGTATTACTTATTCCTCGATATATTCATGGCCTTTTTCAAAAGCCAAAAGCTCTTGAAAGAGAGCACCAGAAACAAGAGCAAATTAACATGGTCCTCGAACACGAACCGAAATATCAGGTTGTTCAGAAAATAATCCATCGATGCCAGTAGCAAAGTACGTTTTCATTTCACTGCTGAAATCCCCGATGTCTGCCGACGAACCATTGCTTCGGAACTCAGCTGGAAGGAACGAGTTCTCAGCTCGGAACGTGTATGGATGCACCTTTAATCCAGCTGCATGAGCATCGTTTACGAAGTTTGTGACTTCTCCCAATCTATTATTTTCATTTCGAGGTATTATGTAACTTTTGTCCGGGCCTACTGCGGACGCATACTTCGCTACATTCCAAAGCCCTTCAGCCGTAGCCATGTCTCCATACGTGAGATTCGAACCGATCTGTCCCTGGTCAAATGGTTGTAGCAACTTGTTGCTTTTATATAGTTGAAGTAGCTTCAGATCAGTGATTTTCTTAAGCTCTACCAAATTGCTCACTTCAAAAGACTGAATGTAGATGGGATCCGTAGATTTGTAATAGCCGTTGATTTTGAAAGTGTCTACAACCAGTTGGTCTATAGGTAGGTTGAGGCGATGAAAGTGCGTGCTGTGTTTTATTTCAGGATATATTCCAATGACTCTCTTCTGACTCAGCTGAAGAGCTTTTACTAGTTCGATGACTTCTTGGAAAGTGGGTATCGTGAAGGTGCCATCCATGCGTGCGTTTCCAGGTCTTAAGTTTGGGATCCTTTCAATGGCTCGTAGAGTTTTAATTTCTCTTAATGTGAAGTCCTCTGAGAACCAGCCGCTGATTTCTTTTCCATCTACAGTTTGGTTTCGACGACGGCTTGTAAACTCAGTTCGTTTTGCAACATCGGTTGTCAAGCCAAGTTCGTTGTCGTGCCGTGTGATAAGTTGCCCGTCTTTGCTCATTACCAGGTCAGGTTCTATGTAGTCTGCACCCATGAAGACGGCGAGGGCGTAGGCGGCCAGGGTATGTTCTGGAACGTAGCCACTCGCACCGCGGTGGGCGATCACCACTTGCTTGCATAGATCAGGCTGTCTTTGAGTCGTAGCCTCGGGAATTTCACTTGTTACTGGTACACCAATCGCAGTTTTTAACATACATAATAATAACATTAATGTGATCCTGCTCAACATTTTGTTATAGGTAATATAACGATTAGTAGCAACACTTGTGTCACGAAAACTCATGTAGGTACATAAATAAGATAGTTAAATATAATACATATGAATGTTTCAGCTTACATGCTTGGCGATAAGTCCGCAATGAGAGCACGTTGATGAGTTTATGATTCGTAGGTACAGATGTTTAGAAAAGTTAGTAGACTTTTAAAAAAACAAAAATATAAAATCAGCAGTAGCATAATACCGATTGCAAGACCATTCATCGAATACTACTAGATAAAGTTACGTATTGGTTTTCACCATCATTTGTCAATTACCATTTCTATTAATTATTGGGAAAGTTCTTACACTTTTAAACAATATAATATTATTATGAATTAGCTGCGAGTATTGCTATAGGTTATAATCCTGTTAGAAGATACCTATGATAATATCCTTAAATCTAACTGTTGAAAATGTTCACGAGTTGTCTCTTTAACTGTACCTTGAGATAAACACACTTTAGGGTCAGCCATTTCAAAAAGGTTATTGGAGTTTGATTATTATATCCATGTAAGTTCTTAATTACTTGCATGCTTAATTCATATCTACACACAATGAACCATAATATTTATTTATTGTTATCATCATTTTCATCATTAAAATATAGCAGTCCACTGCTGGACGTAGATTTATTCTAAGGAGCACCAATGAACCCGATCTTCCATTTTTCTCATCCAGTCTCTAAAATCTACCACCTAATTACAGCGCACAGATTATTGCTCCATCCAGGCGGCACCGGGAGTCTCCTACGCTTGGCTAAGGCTCGAACTATATGATATCCGGGCTTGTCAGGAACCGTTTTTAACGGCCCCTGACCAATCCGTCGCACAACCAAACATTTGAATTTTTCGTGCATCGACTACACACGGTCCGAGGCCATCCGACTGCGATTTTTACCTAGAAGCAACCGGGACATGCTCCGGATTCGCAGAATCGGGGAGACCCGGATGCCATATAGTAAGAGTGATCTCAACTTTAAGCACATACGTCAATGATTTCTTTGCGCAAGCCTTACGCTTCTTTGGTAGATATGGCCGGCCTACTGCCACTTCAGCTTGCTAGCTTTGAGATATGTCGACCACTTTGGTTCTCTTTTGAATTACTTTGCCCTTTCCATTGCAATACCCATAATTTGAATATGATCAGTAGTTCCGGATATCCCAATTATTAACCCATTACAAATAAACTTATTTCCTTTACACCCCATCAACAGAGATAAAAAAATCACTGTGGCCTGTATCATTATTTGTTTAGTAGATTATTTTATTCAAATTGATAAAAGCATTTCTATCTTTTTGTCTTACGAACTTCAACTCACTTTAATCTCAGGAACTGGTTTTCGGGATACAAACGAATAATTTTTTTTGATGAGTTTCATGAAAATCCATCCAGTACTTACGCGTACAAAGGGACTGACAGACAGACAAAAAGGGGAAAAAATCGTTTTTGCCTCTTTTTCGGTTATGAAGTTAATGTCAATATTATTATTTTTTATATTTATATAATGTATTAATTTGGCCCAGTTACGGTTTTATTATGAATAGATTATATGTAGGTGTATTATGAGTGAGTAGATAATGTCACTTTATGACGTTGTTTTAAAAATTATCAGATTAGTGACACGCGACATGTAGAGCAAAGGTTATCCAAAGTGCGTCAAAAGACTTTTATTTTATTTTAAAGTAATATGCACTCTCCTTCATCAACTATTAAATAATATGAGATCTATTTTAATAAAATGCCAGTTGGGTAAATAAATAATTCAGTCGTTTTATATAACCTATTTCTTACACATAATGTGCATGGTGAACTTAACGAAATAACGAAATAAGGTCGAATTTCAACCACTGTGCACTGAAAACTAGTAACAATCATCAATTATCACCCAACTCGACAAGTACCGCGCGCGCGCACTGACACATCCGGTTGATCAGAAAATGCTCCGTCTATCCCTGCATCAAAGAAAGCTCTCAGTTCTCCTACCATGTCTCCAAGAGCAGTTGGTAAAGCTTCTGCACCCTGAAACTCAGCTGGCAAATACGCATTCTCAGCTCTGAAAGTGTATGGATGAACTTTTAGACCGGCTGCATGTGCATCTTCTACAAAACTAGTAGGGGTTCCAAGTCTATTGTTCTCATCACGAGGTATGATATAGCTCTTATCAGGCCCTACTGCATAAGCGTAGGTTGCAATTTCCCGTAACCCTTCAGGCGTCGCCATATCACTGTAGGTGACCGTCGTACCAAGAAAGGCTTGATCCAATGGTTGTGCTTCTTGTCGTCCACTAAATAGCTGCAGTAAACGAAGATCGGTCAGATTCTTGAGCTCTCTTAAGTTACTTATCTCAAACGACTGGATATAAATTGGAGCTTCTGGACCCAGGTATCCATTACGATGAAGAATTTCTACTAAGGGCTGTTCCACCGCTAATCCGAGCTGTTGGAAATGGGTTGGATGTTTAATTTCAGGATAAATACCGATGCGTCGACCCTCACTGATTTCCATGCCTTTTGCTAAATCAATGATTTCTTGCATCGTGGGGACTTCGAAGGCCAGATCCATGCGAGCATTTCCAGGCCGTACTAGTGGAATACGTTCTATCGACCGTAAAGTTTTGATCTCTTCTAGAGTGAAATCTTCAGTGAACCATCCGGTCATTGTGGATCCGTCAACGGTTTGAGTACGGTAGCGGGAAGCAAATTCAGGATGCTGCGCGACGTCTGTTGTGAGTCCAAGCTCGTTGTCATGTCTGGCTATGACGTGTCCATCGCTGGTCATCACTACATCAGGCTCGATATAATCTGAGCCCATGGTGATAGCTAGAGCGTAAGCCCCAAGGGTATGCTCTGGAACATATCCACTGGCTCCTCTGTGTGCGATGACTACCGGTTGGCAGAACTGAGCATCGTAATCAATGGTTTCGGAGGCGGTTCTATTGTTTCGTATGACAATGAAAGCTATAACCCCACTGATGCCACCAGCGCAAGCAAGTGCCACAACCCATAGAATGGGACTGCGGAAGTTCATAATAATCACCTGTAACGATAAAGTTATTTGGTTAATTTAATACGTTTCCTACCCTTTCCAATAGGTGCAATATTGGTACGCTAGACCAGCCTTCAAGATCTGCCTTTGAAAAACTGTTAAATGTAGAGTGAACTAAAAATAATTACAAAATTTTTTCAACCCTTCACGGATGACTGACAGAAAATGCTGTTTCAAGTTCTCTCTTTGTACATATTTTTCTGTGAAATGAAGATGTGCTTAAAAAAATAAGAAATTATATACCTATGATGGCGACTACAGCGGACGAAGTGTAATGAAAGAAGAAAGAAAACACATTTATTCATACTACCATAAGTAACAAATTACAACTAACTGCTAAGTGTGGTTGCAAAATGTTATGCACATTCTCATGTATTTATTATTTAGTACAAAGAACGATAACATATTTATTGAAATGCTTACCTATTTAATATTCATCAACCTTGTATAATTCACGGAGGAATAAACAATACTAATTATTTTTTATTTCAGTATCAACGCTGTATGATTGTTGAACTTTAATATAATAATGTGGATTAAGTTTGATAAGATTCCGTTTATGTGCTGTGGAAACAAAGATTAATTCTGAAAACGGGTTCTTTTTACATTCCATAAGTATGAGTACCTGCACCTCAAAACCCTCAGATTTCGGTACTGACGGATGGTAGAGCAAAATCCTCAACAAGTTGAGTCACAGAGCTTGCTAATACTTTGTGCTATGTTGGTGACTTTGGTTCGTCTACGTATCTCCTCATTTCTAATTCGATCTCGTAGAGAAACTCCAAGCATAACCCTCTCCGTAGGACGCTGAGTGACCTTGAGCCTTCTTATGGGGCTCATAGTGAAAGATCACGTTGTATAATACGTCATCACTGGTACCGTACACTGAGGACGAGAAGACTTCACGGTGTTTCCCGAACGCTGTTCAACCGAGTTGAATTCGTCGACTGACCTCTTTCTCAAAGTTGGACCTACCTAACTGGACTTTTCTCCTAGTCCAACTCATACAACAAGATCGTCTCGTCGTTTCTAATTGATTACTTCACAGCATAACACGGCTACTTATTCTGACTCTTACACCATAACCGCTACTCGTCTCTGGAATAATATGCCACCATTTCGAGGCTACTTCAGTGGAAGCATTCAGATTGAGAATCTATAGGCACCTTCTCGGTCGAACCGACCAAAAATGAGCAACTTAATCTATCCTTACCACTTCTTCTATTGTTAAGTATGTATTTTTATTTGCTATGGGTATAATTTAGTCTATCATAGAAAGTATTTAAGTAGGTTTATTTATGTAGTACGTAACTATATTATGCTATTTTTATCAGTCCTGTGCAAATTTTCATTTTCATTTCCTGTGCACTACCTACACATCTTTATCTATAATACGCAAAAGTTATTTGGAAGAGAATGCTCTTTAGCATTAAGTTCGCTTTTGTACTAGTTTTATAAGTGCAATAAAGTATTTTCAATCAATCAATACAACTGATTTTTAGAGTAGATATAAAACTGATAAAAGAAAAACAAATATCAATAAATTCATGGTCCATTGGCTGAAGAAAACAAAACAATTATTGCATTGAATTTGAATAAAAAGATTTAATAAAAACAAACGCGCATCCCCTAGCATACGCTTCTTCCCCTTTGTTGACATAGAAGGCTAGGGTTATCAAACAAAAACAGCACTATTTTATTTATGTTGTTCAATAGTTTTTTTGGCTTGTTAGGTTGTTGATCAGTCCTAGACTGTTAAAAGATATTGTACGAAAACAGAACAAATATAGGAAAGTCCCTACTTATTAGAAGTGTGTTTATAAAATTGCCATAAAGTTCGTGCCTTAAAGGCGAAACAATTGCGTTAAAACTGTATGCATTAAAGTTATATGTTTTTTAATAATAGAAAATTTAGTAGTGGGAAATTATTCCCTTCATCAGTTATAAAGATCGAGATGATAACAGTTGATTATTAAACGAGGGGATAAAGCAGTGTCTTGCGTCACGTGCGCTATATTGAATTGCGAACGTAGCGAAGGATTCTAGAGTTAACTCACGAGTGGAGCGAGGGAGTCCGCTAGAATCCTGAGTGCAGAGAGGGATATAAGCACGCCCAATATACAGACAGCTTTATCCACGAAGAGAATACTCTACTTTTCACACTTTCTGCGAGACAATAAAAACCAAATCTAGGTTGGTGCATTCTGTGTTCTGTGTTAGTTCGATTTACGAAAAAGTTCTTATTGTATGGGTCTCTTTGATTCAAATTTTAATACAGGCGAGGTTCCAATTTTAAATCACATTATGCCCGCATAATGAAATTCTGTACAATTTACACCAGGCTCAGCCGCTGTAAAGAATTTAATCACCTGCTTTCGGTGAGGTTTACATAGGACATGTAATTTGACATTGTCGAGCAGGTGGTGCGAAAATAATATTTACATTACTTTGAGTTCAGTACGAACTCGTGACTTTAAATGAAATTAAAAAGTAAGTATGTAAGTATATATTTATTTATAGATAATATAGATATCGTGCCGTATACAATGGTCCATGACATCATAGTATAGCATTGACATTTTCATCACTCATGCTCTGAGAGTTGGTCATTGTAAGATCAATATCGGCTCCCTAAATGCAATTTATGGCACTAGGGCCGTAAGTAAATTTTTAAACAGGATTAGGCTCACTGAAATGAAAGAATGAAGGAATGAAAGAAGCCACATTTATAAATACTTTAATGAAATACAACTACCATGACACATCCTTATTTCTATTAAATTAAAGAGGTTTTGTAGTGAAAAAAACAATGGATCCCGGGAACGCAAATTTTCCTTTTTGCAACAAACTGTTATAACAAATAATATTAAATAAGTTGTTCACACATAGTGAATAGGTAGGCGTTACTACGAGTATAACCTAGGTATATTTAATTTATTTAACCCAAAAATCATATTATAATTATTATATTTGTCCTCACGTCATTTTGTTTATTTGTTACCTATTTAATTAGTAGGCGGATATTCGTGGCTCAAAGAGACCACGGAATACCGGAAGACCAGCGCTGGGTAGCCAGTGCAACTCAGCACATGCTGAGTTCGAGCCTTTTTGTGACACATGCAGAGAGCAGAATGAGACACACACACTACAATATTTTTTATTCATATTTCATGTTTATTCTTTCTATACTTAACCTATGCTATTGTTACTTTGTTCTTTTTTTATATCTCCTGTGTGTTTGTTCTATTCGTATTATTGTCACAAATAAATGTTATTTGAATTGATTAGACTTATTAAAACACTTTTTTAATATCCTCGCATTCGTGATGAAATAGTAGATTATTAAACGAGGCGATAAAGCACTGTCTTTCGTCATGGGCGCTATACTGAATCCCGAACGTAACGAAGTATTTTAGAATTTTCTCACTTTCTGCGAGACAATAAAAACCAAATCTAGGTTGGTGCATTCTGTTTAGAGTTCGATTTACGAATAAGTTCTTATTGTGTTGGTCTCTTTGGTTCAAGTTCAAGTTTTCAGTGAGGTTTACATGACATATAATTTGACATTTTCGAGCAGGTGGTGTGGAAAGTTATGTTTTATAATCGGGTGTCAGCGGTCAATAATACCCTCGATTAGCATACTCTCATGTGTTTCCATAAACATGCTCGCATAAATTAAGAATTATCCTTACATAGTATAAAATGAAGTCGCTTCCGCCGTCTGTTCGCTTAGATCTTTTAAACTACTCAACGGATTTTTGTGCAGTTTTCAGCAATAGAGTGGTTCAAGAGGAAGGTTTATATGTATAATACATAAATAATTCTGTTTATTTGTTAGTTTGTTTGTTACCTTTACAGGACTAAACGGCTGAAAGGATCGTAATGCAATTTTGCAAGTAGATAGATTATATCCTGGGAAAGGATTATATGCTATTTTTTGCGCAAAATGAGGGTAATGTTTTGTTGAAAAACCATACGTGCGAAGGCGCGGACGGGCAGCTAGAGTAATATAAATAAATAATTATTGCTGGATATTTCACTATTTTCACACAGCGCTATCTAGCCCCAAACTAAGCAGAGCTTGTACTATGCGAACCAGATAACTGATAATTACATACTTTTTATGTAAATACATACTTATAATATGTATATAAAATAAAATTCAGACCTGGAACAAATATCTGTAGATTAGGCAAACATTTGTACCGCGGTGGTAATCGAATCCGCTACCTCCTGCATCTCAGCCGGGCATTCGCCCACTGCGCCACGGTAGCCGTCAAAACTCGCGTATGGCGCCAGTTCGCGCGTGCGACCGAGACAGGAGACAGATAAGCGACACCGAAGACAACAAGCCTGTCTCCGCCCTGGACCAGTAGTGTCACGTGCCGCAGTAGAAAATCACGTGTTTATTGTAATAAACTGCTTTTTCTCACGAAGTCTGAAAAGCTGGATCAGACAGCATCCTCCGATATACAATGCACAACTAGACTCCTAAGACGAAAATTCGGTCGAAAATACGGTCTCGCTCTCGACCCGCAGTACATGCAGAAGAGACCGAGGCATTTGTCGCGGTCTCTGGTCTCGGTCTCCGGTCGCGGCAGACGGTCGTAAAGCAGACTGTACGACCTAGCTCTTGTCGTAAGTCCGTTTAAATTGTCATCGAACCTTGCGACTCGTGTCGTGCGACTGGGGTTGCCAGATGCCCCGTATTTTACGGGTGACCCCGTTTTTCAGGCTAAGATAATACAAAACCCATAATTTTGAAACTTATATTATTAATAATTAATTTTAGAAAATTATATATATATATTTATTTTACGGGGTAAATAAAGCTCCCGTATTTTTTATTTTAAAGAAATAGAAGCGATAGTTACTCGGCTATTCGCCCATTACGCCACGGAGGCCGTCTATAAGTTCTTATAAGGGGTATCTTTATGGAAATACCTTTTATAAGTATATTTTGTCTTCCTCAAATATTGAACTACAAAAAAAACTTATAGATGGTATAGATAACAAGTAACTTTTTACAAAACAAAAATACGAGTTACCGATTTTAGAAACCAGAATCGATAAAAAGTCAGGAAAGCATAATACGCAATGTCGACTAATCTGAAAGTATATCCTTTGAATAAAAAATATTTTTCTAAATCGGTTAATAAATAAATGACGGAGTTCTGAGGTAACAAACATTAAAAAAAAAACAACCGAATTCCAAAACCGAGATTCTCAATCTCCTTTTTTTGAAGTCGTTTAAAAACATGATAATAACTATGATTTGTTTTAATGCAATAACTTTAGCCTATGTACGAGTCAGTACATCATTAAGATTTTTTCTTAAATTATTAACTCAAGTTAATTAATTTGGCGTTATTACCAGCAAGCTAAAACTATCTCAGTCAGGAGACGCTTCTTGGTACATATGTACGTTTTTTTTTTTTTTTAAATTGGATAGAACTTCGTTTGACCACAATCTCACCTGATGGTAAGTGATGATGTGGTCTAAGATGTAGCACGAAGATCTAGAAGAAACCTATTTACTATCACCTTAAAGAGGCCCGGATTGTATTCTTTAGGAAAAACAGACGACGGCAAAGTGTTCCATACCTTAGCTGTACGCATCAAGAACGTAGAACCAAAACGGTGTGTGCGAAACGTAGGTACTAAATAGAGCCTTGTGACTTCAGAGATTAACAGTTTTTGACACGCCTCACATAAATATAAATAAATAAATATTAATATTGCTGGACATTTCACACAGCGCTATCTGGCCCCAAACTATGCATAGCTTGTACTAGGAACCAGATAACTGATAGAATACTTAAATGCTTTTTTATTTTTTTTGTAAATAAATATATACTTATAATATATAGAGAATCAACCAGACCCGGAACAAATATCTATAATATAATATATGATTAGGTATCAACAATAAATATCCAGTTTTATGAGTCTTGTATCATATTATACAATCGTGTGTCACGTTACAGATAATGCCATCAGAGCAGTTGTTGCATGATTATTATTTCTCTCGTTACACGTGAAGTGGGTGTGGCAGGTGATAAAATAGTTTTTAATAGATTGAGCCATTTCATTCATTTATTTTCAGGATTAAACGTCTAGAACGATTTGAATATAATTTGGTATACAGATAGATTACGACCTAGATTTAGAAATCGAGGCTACTTTTATCGGACAAGGATAAGGAAAGACAAAGATAAAATTTCCTTGAACATAAAGTTTAAAGGTCTTATATAAGTTGCACGGAATGCGCAGGACTCTAATGTTTTAAGTATGTATGTATGGTGTGTGTATCAATTTTTTTAGTGTAAGTAAGCATTTTGGAAAGTATTGATTTTTTCAAAACGTTCTCCGATTTCTTTTTATCCAAGAAAACTGTACGAGAATAAAGTTTTCCTTCAACGTGGCAGCCCTACGACTGAGCCCTTTTTCTCCCTAAGATATCCCTTTATGAATTCGTTTGTTTTTTCCACCTACCCCCGCATCTCTAATCCCGATCGAATTAATAAACTGCGTCGTTTATCATTATCGTAAGCTGGAATACTGAATTAGACATTGATTACAGGGTGATGTAAGCTGACTTTATTACGTACCGAACAGCTGTTGATGACTTGATTATGAGTATTACTGGCATTTAGGTTTATAAAATGTACTTATATATCAGCATCGAATACTTTGAATAACTTTATTAACTGTAATTTATTTATCAGAAAAGAAACAGTTGAATCGGGAAGTGGGGCGCAGATTCAGTCACTCAGAGAGGCCATGGTTGAACGCTTAAACGTATCCTTGAAGGCGATCTCCGACTGGGGCGATGCCAACTTGATTAAGTTTAATGCAAATAAAACACAGGCGTGTCTGTTTTCCGCGAAACGGAGCTCATTTCATCTGGCTCCTACTTTCCGTAATGTACCCGTGCCGACTTCTGACCACCTCGAGCTTTTTGGTATCTCATTAACACCCACTCTCAATTTCGGCTCCTACATTGAGTCGAAAGCCCAGCTGGCCGCTAAGAAGCTTGGAATACTTGCAAAGGTGAGGCAATACTTCACACCGGGACAGTTGCTCAACTTATACCAAGCACAAGTCCGGAGTATTGTTCTCACCTCTGGGACAGATCAGCGAAGTACCAGCTAGAGGCTCTAGATTTAATTGAGAGAAGAGCCAAGAAGCACAATTGCAATGACGAGTTAGCAAATGCAAGGCTCCACAGCCTCGAGCATCGTCGAAAGGTTGCAAGCCTCTCAGTTTTTTATCGGATACATTTCAGAGAGTGTGCTGCGGAGTTTTTCAACCTGATCCCACCATCCCCATTCTATGATCGGACAACCAGACGCTCCGCGATGCGCCACCGCTACATGGTAGACATACCTCCCATACGCACAAAGCGGTACTCTTCCACCATTATTATGCGCACCGCCAAGGAGTGGAACGCCTTGCCTGAGTCTGTGTTTCCTGATAACTACAACCTAGGGGTCTTCAAGTCGCGAGTGAATAGATTTCTTCTAGGCAAGCGTGTACCATCGTAGACTGTATCATCGCTTACTATCAGGCGAAATAGTGGTCAAACGCTAGCCTATAATTTATAAGAAAAAAAAAACAAATGTAGATGATACTTATATATACAGCAGTTGGTGACAATTTGCAGCACCTGGATGAAGAAGGCCACTGTACCTACCAACTAACTAGTATTTAAGATGTTGGAAGTAGGCTTACCCAGCACTTATCAGCACCATCTAATAAGCCACCAACATATGTACTAAATTCAAAGGACACTATGACCTGCAGAATGTATGGTGCGAGTTGACATTGGACTTCAAAAATGTTCTGAGTTAGTCCAAGTCCTTTAGATGCCATCTACCACTGGATTGTAAAAGGATTTTCCGTAGAATATTCGTAGAATTTTCATACATCGTTTATAGTAAACAAAACAATGATTTATACAAAGATACTATGTTTTCGCCTATTGTCATCCTAATGAGTTTATTCTGGTTAGATTCCCACAAGAACTCCCCAGGGAATATGTAGTGAACAGTGATTCAATTTATACGCACTCCCTGGACGATTTCTCCCTCAGGACTCTAATCATATCACTCACATTGGTAATTTTATTTCACATTTAGGGTTCTTGCATTTAACCCTTTCAGACAAATAATGAGGATATTCTACGAAAAACTGCTATAATAATTATTTGGATATATTTTGGTGAACAGTATTATCACGGTATGATCTTGGCGTCTAGTTGCATGCAAAAGTGTGCTATGCCATAAAAGCATTAGACATAGAATAAATCTACATTTAGTATGTATATAAAAAAATGCATTATCTTCGAACAAAAATGTTGCCATGCTATTTTAAATAGAACCTGTCTAATCTGTCTCACTGCCTGCAATTTCCAAAATAAAGTTGACCTGAATACTTGACGTAGGATAAAACAAAGGAATTCCAAACATAATCTGGCGTCAGGTACAAGATATTTTACACAGAAGTGATGTGGATAAGTGGATAATAAGCAGGTTGGCGGTCAAGGGCGGGGCGGCCACGCCTACGGTCCAAGACTCCTTTTTATTTCACAAAAATAAATAATGATCATTAATTTTTAATACAAACATTGAATAATGGCAGGTTGATGTATTTCAAATTAACTGGTAACTTTGGTTTCCAGTTTTCGTGTGAGAAACGCGGTATCTAATCAAGTTAGTTGTAGCAATATGCACTATGTTATTAATATCCTTCGGCTTGCGTTAACAGGTACCCCAGAATATTATTATGCAGGTTACTCTAAAAAGATGATTCATTAGAGAAAAACTTTGGAATTTTTGTTCAAAGTTTTCTCCAAAACCCCTATTACTTAAATGAAACTTATGGATCCTCACAGAATTTTACACGGAGTATTTTTTACAACTTTGTACGTAAATACTCTTAAAAATTGTGGCGAGATTTTTTCCTCTTTTTAAATAACCTGCAAATTCTGTACCCACACAGGGTATCATATCATTGATCGAGCGAAGCCAGAGGGCTTAGCCAAGTTACAGTCGATTAGCGATGACGCTAGTCGATACGTCCGAAAATGTATGGGATTTGACACATGCTAGAGAAATACCACGTGATTCAGCAACAACAAATGTATGTAGAAATCGAAAAGATTCGTGGCGAATGTAATTTGGCTACGGGCCCAGATCTCCAAATCAACTTGGGCAAATCGGCGTTGTATGTATGTATGTATGTATGTTTGTTTGTCCGAGTATAACTTTCGAAGCGTTATTCCGATCATAGTGAAAATTTCATATATATATATGTAGGTAACGATGGCACAATTTTGGGGTGACTAGGTAAATTAGCTAAAAATGTGGGGGGGGGGAGGGGGGGGGGTTGTTGAGATATTGGGGTTCAAAACGGGTAAAAAAAAACAAAATGAGACTATCTGGTCAAATGGCACTCCTACTAAAAGGTCTTTATGAGTACATTTCGACCCCGTTTTTATTTTTAGTTTATACCTTGTAGTTTATAAGTTATTAGCGATAACTTTGACAAAATTCACAGGGTACACCAGTGACCCCACAGTGTTGAAATTTGGTATGCGTGTAGCTTTAGTGTCACAAATATAGGGAAAAGTCTGAAATTCAGAATAACTGCAATTTCTACCCCAAAAAATGATAACCAATTAATATGAACTCTCGTTACCTGTAATTTTAATGAAACTGTAGGTCAAGTAGGTTGGTTATGTACTTCATGGCACTATTTTAGTTGTCAAAGTTTAAGACCGGCTTGCACAACGATCCCTAAACGTATTTAGAGACTAAACATGTTTAAATTTTACGGATTTAATGTATATATATTATAATTTTATTTGTATTATTTGACAACTCCTTAAATCATATTTATCCACTAAATACGTTTAGGTATCGTTGCGCGAGTCGCTCTAAGAATATTTTTTTTGTGTTTTGGAAGACTCGCGAGATCTCAGTTCGGGGCGAACTACCTATTAGTTATTATACATACGGGATTTATCACGTACCGTTTTATTGATGTTTGTACCGATAATCATATCATTTGGATGCTAAGGGATCATAACATCCAAATTACAAACGTATAACATAAAAACATCACACTGTGATCACACGTTGGTCTTACTTTTTTTGCACACCTAAATAAAGAAACAGTAACAAAGGAAATGAACAATAAATAAGGGTACTATGGGCGGTCTTATCGCTAAAAGCGTACAATATCTTCATTAATTAATCTATGTATGCGAACAGTCCTCATGGTCATAGTCATAGATATTTATTGTTTCATGTTTGTTTTACAATATAATTATATTTTACAAAAATGTTTGGTCCAAAACATGAGTCCCGTTGATGCACTACAATACAATAATATTAATAAGCACTCGTTATTACTATGTAGGTACCGATACCAATATCAAGTAAAAAAGTAATATTAACCTATTATAATATTAGTTAATACTTATAGTTAAGTTTACTTTTTAAATACTTAAATACTAGTGGTTCGTCCCGAACTGAAATCTCGCGAATCTCCCAAAATAAATATTATTCTTAGGGCGACTTGCACAACGATGCATTAACGTACTTAGTGGCTAAATATGATTTAAGAAGTTGTCAAATCATACAAATACTTCAAATTTAAACGTGTTTAGTCGCTAAATACGTTTATTGATCTTTGTGCATGCCGGCTTTAATCTTTGACTAATAAATTGGTGCCACGAAATGCATAACCAACCTACTTGACCTACAGTATCATTCAACTTTTCTTCTTTTCTACAATCATAATATTGTTATATTCTCCTTCTCTTCTTCTTTTTCTTCAAGTTATAAAAACTGTTCATCTAACTAAGCTATCGACAAACCCACGACCAGCGCCTACAAATGGCTATTGACGAAATAAACCGAAATACAATTGAACCAGACGAAAAACATAATTACTTAATCAAAGCATTGTCGTTGGTTATTCATTTGTAACCTATTGTAGAAGGGGATTGAAAATTGTTATTGAATATAGAATGATTCGTTAGGTCGTTAGTCGTCGTTAATATCGTTAGATCATTTAGCTAATTAGATTTGGTTTAAAAATTTCAGAATTCTTAACTATCTCAGAATATAGAGAGAGATATAATATGAACGGATTATAGGATTTAGTTGGAATACCCACATGCTAAGTATCTTTAAAATCTAGTGTTTTGTCTGATAGACCACGCTCGTTGCCTATCTGTGCCTTTCATTTAAGTTTAGGCTAGCGTTCTTTCATTGTTGGTGTCTAGGCGTTGTTAAATATTAAATATATATAATATCCGATATCAACAATTAATTTTGTCGGCCAACAATTTTACTCCGTTACCACCCAAAAAGAGCAACTCAATTACTATACAAATAAGGCATACAATCGCATACATCCGAGCACTTCATTATCTGTGACAATCGACTATCAATCATCAAAAGCTCGCAAAACAATAATCACATTATCATTCTCCCATAATAACAAATGTAGGCCCGAAATGCATAAAGAACCGCTTTGTAACTTTTTTGTTAAATAATTTTAAGAAATATCGTCGTAAGGTTGCGACCGACCAAATCGAACAATGTTAACTTATGAGCAACGTATTATTTATTGAAAATGAGAAAAAGAACGATCGGCTTGACATATTGCTAAGGGTCCATATAAAATTATTTGCTATCACGCCATCCGAGGTTTGTTACTTACTACGAAGATGTGAACAAGCGTATGATGCATAATAGCCGGCTGAGACGCAGGAGGTTGTAGGAGGACAAAGGTTTGCATGCTCTACAGATATTTGTTCTGGGTTTGGTTATTTATTGATTGAGCGAAGCGCGATCTCCAAATCAACTTGGGCAAATCAGCGTTGTTATGTTTGTTTGTCCGAGGATAAGTTTCGAAGCATTGATCCGATCATCGTGAAATTTAAGTGAAACAATTTTGAGTGACTAAATGAGCTAAAATGTTGGGAGGTTGTAGAGATATTGAGGTTCAAGAGGGGTAAAAAAAAATGAAAATGAGACTATTAGGTCAAGTATGACGTCAAATGAAAGGTCTTCATTAATACATTTCGATTCCGTTTTTGTTTTTAGTAGTCTTTCTAGTTTTAAGTTATTAGCCATAATAAAAAGTGAACTTTGACGAAATTCACAGGGTACACCAGTGACCCCACAGTGCTTTAATATGGTATGTAGCCTGAGTGACACAAATATTGGCAAAAGTCTGAAATCCAGAATAACTCCAATTTGTACCCGAAAACATGTAACCAGTTAACATGAACTCCCGTTACCTGTAATTTTAATGAAAGCGTAGGTCAATTAATTAATGTCGTATTTTGAGTGTCAAAGATTACAAATAATATTTATTTGTTTTTATGGGAGATTAGCGAGTTCGGGGCGAACCACTAGTATTATAAGTGGGTATGTATTTAAAAAAAAATCAGTTATCTGGTTCCCACGGTACAAGCTTTGCTTAGTTTGGGGCAGCGCTAGCTGTGTGAAATGTCCAGCATTATTTATTTATTTATATTTTATTTACATATCTTGTATGTTTCCTAAGTCTGTCCGGCAATAAAACAATAAGGTAAGTAGCCGACGAGTTAATTATCTGGATAAAATTCCATCATCATCATATCAGATATATGGACGTCTACTGCTGAACATGGCCTATGTCCCCCATACATTTCCAGAGAGACCGATTTTGTGCAGCCTGTACCTTACGGCTCCCAGCAACCTTTAAGATAAGATAAGATAACTTTTGATTGTACATCAAAGTAAAATACAGAATATAATTTTTACAAATAGATTTAGTACAATGGGCGGTCTTATCGCTAAAAGCTTTATTAGGTCTGCGCTATCCAGTGCGTGGTCACCACTCGAGAACCTTGCTGCCCCAACGGCCGTTAGTTCTTCGAGCTATGTGCCCTGCGTACTGCCACTTGCTACTTTGTCTTCGACTTTGGTTCTACGAATCTATTCATTTCTGACTCGATCTCGTAGAGAAAGGATTTTGTCTTAGGATGCTGTCTCCTCATTATAATAATCATTTGGAGAGGTTACAAGAACGCTATTAATAACGTTTAGAATGAATTTTTCGAATTCCTAAATGTCATCCAGCTTATTAACTGACTTCATTTTTTGTTTGAGTTTTATTTGTTTTGGACGGAGCATTTTGATTTTGGCGCGGTCACTCCGACCTTTCGTTTTTTGTCTCGCGTCATGCAATCTCAAAGATGAAATATTGTTTAGAGTTAATTAGTTACTCTTTGATAAAGTCTTTCTATTAAACTATTAAAATGTTTAAACACCATTAATATATATTGGCTTGAATAATAAATTAGATATAACACACGCAAGCATCAGAACATTCGACATTGTTTATTTGCTCTACATTTTATTAAGTAAGTATTTAACGACCTTGATTAGCTCCACTTGGTACAAATAAAACTCAATTTAGTTTACTAATGGCGTCAAATTAATTACTCAAATCGACATTTAAATTATTTTGTAGGAATTTTGTGTGCCAATAGCTTTACAAAAACTGGGCAAGTGCTAGTCTGACTCGCGCACCGAAGGTCCCGTAATTTTGTTTTTGTGTGATGCAAATACAAATTAACCATTTTTCCTTTACTCATGCTAAAAGACCTTACTTCTCGCCAAATTTCATGATTCTAGGTTAACGGAAAGTACAGTAACGATTTTTATTTATTTGCGAGTCGAAATATTTGGCATTAATGGCCTCTACGCTCTAAGACCGGAATCATCGATGTGGGGTAAAAGGCTGCAAGACTCAAATGGGACTGGGCGGGTCATGTCACGCGAATGCACTCTGAAAGGTAGACTAAGATCTCCACCGACTGGCAACCGATAGGACGACGGCAACGAAGCAGACCATGAAAACGTTGGCATGACGATCTGGATGGGTTCCACTCTGACTGGCAGGAGATTTCTGGAGAACGCAAGGAATAGAAGGAAATGGGGGAGATCTTTGCCCAGCAGTGGGACAATATAGGTTATTAAAAAAATATGGCTTTATTATTTGATTGCGGTGACTTAGAAATTTGATTTTATTACAGATCCAAAGAACTATAGACCTATGTATTCGTTATTAATTTTAACTTGATATCTCTACGCGTTCCTGAGAAAAAGAGTCTTGACAGACAAACAGACAGATGGAGAACAAAGTGATCCTATATAGGTTCCTTATTCCTTTAGAGGTACGAAACCCTAAAAATGTATGTCAGATAAGATGAGAAAGAGAGAGATAGGGAGAGAGATGAGATTAGATGAGTACATCTACTTAGGCCAGTTAGCTTCCTTCGACAACAGGCAAGACAAAGAAGCCGACCGTCGTCGTGTCGACAACGCCTGGAAAAGCTACTGGTCCATGAAGGAACTTATGAAGAGTGACCTTCCCTAATCGATAAAACGCCAACTCATTGACATGTGTATTCTGCCTGTCCTAACCTACGGTGCCCAGTCTTAGTCACTGACCGAGTCTCAGAAGTTCAAACTAGGAGTTTGCCAAAGAGCGATGGAGCGCAGCATTTTGGGTGCAAAGCAGATCGACCGGATTCCAAACTCCTCGCTGCACTCGAAGACTGGCATTTCTGACGTGGGCATCAAAGCTGCAAAGCTGAAATGGGAGTGGACGGGTCATGTCTCCCATATGCAACCCGATAGGTGAGCCAAGGTCACAAGCATATGGATTCCTAAAGACGGAAACCGACGCCGAGGAAGGCCTAAGAAACGCTGGAGCGACGACTTGGAGTCCAAATAGACTGGCGGGATCTGGCTCTAAACCGTGATAAGTAGAAAGAAGACGGGGAGGCCTTTGCCCACCAGTGTGACAGCACGGGCTAGTAAGAAAAATGGTATTATTTAATTCCAAAAAATGTGGCCATCTTTACATAACTTAGTTGATAGCACTCTAATGATACAGAGTATATAAGAGAAGAACACTGGCTGGTTAAGGATTTTTACCCCCCGTGTTAGTTAAAAACTGTGTTACGGCAGGGTACCTAACGCTTCTCACCCCATTGCAATTAGACTTAGGTCAAACAGTCAAATTCACCACTAATGTCAAACCCGACTCTTGTATATCATGGTCATGTCTACCTATTGTTTTGATGCCTGCTTTAATATAATTGGATACACTAATTAAAATTATAATTTGAGATTTAAGCACAAACAATCAATCATAAGGTCCATACGTCAAACATCATCTGCAAAAAAGATGCCACTAAATGAATAAATTTGGATTCCAATGCGCGTGATCGATAGACTCATAGATCGGATCTATAGATCATAATCGTATTCGAAAATGGAATGCGTGAGTAAGGCAAAGATATAATTAATGATGGGTCCTTCGAAATTCGAATCGGTGTGGTGCAGACATGTTGGCGTCGCCACATAAACAAAAGGCAAAAACTATTATTTCATTTATTTTTGTTTCGTGCATGTAAAACGTTGTAGATAGAGCATTAATCATTCCTATGTTGCATTGTTGCATCTGTTGTGTCGGTTTGTAGGTCTCGAGTGGCTATTGTTGGACTGCACCTCTACCTTTTGATATAAAAACTGAAAAAAACGCTGATCGCACCACCTGTCACAAACTAGCGGGTTTATTCTTTACGAGTGAAGTAAAAAAAGTTTATCAAATTATAATTCACAATTGGATTTACTACTTTTAATTTTTTCAGTTTTCTGTAGCTCTACTTGAAATTCTATTATAGGTAAGGCAAAATTATTTCATGCATGCGCCAGCCGTGGGGCAAAAATTAATTAAGTAAAGCCATCTATGCTATTATATTTATATTTATCATAATATATAAAATGCTGTTTAGCTTTAAGTCCTCCTTTTGCGCATGTTTTTTTGTACCATAAATACCGACAATAGTTTTATTTGAAAACCGATGGATGACAAAGTGTGTCATCCATTGGTTTTCAAACAAAGTTCAAGCTGCCTTTTAAAACTGACAATAGTTTTATTTATCTATTTATGGTACAAAAAACATGCACGAAAGGAGGACTTAATGCTAAAACAGCATTTTATATATATGATAAATATAAATATGCTAGCATAGATGGCAAAGGGCAAAATGATTGTCAAATTCGACGCACATGTGTAGCACTAGCTTTACATACTGAATATTGGCATCGGGCGCATGCGCGAAATAAACATTGCCAAACCTATTAGAATTTCGAGTCATGAGTTTCTAGTAGAGTTATAAGAAAAGTGCAAATAATATTACAATCACCAATTTAAGTATTTACCTGTTCACCTAAATTTTTATTGTTGTTCTAGTTATTATAAAAAAACCATAACGACGTTATTTTCAAATTTCAAAAAAATTCAATTTTTATTTTATTACGTATACACTTTGTTGGAGCCTCAACTACCACACTAAGCTGTTGCCAACTTGTATCATGGTAGATAGAGCCTTCCCTTTTATTCCCTTTTAATATTACAGTGTAATATCTCATTTTAATTCATTAATTTATTTTTAAAACAGGATAAAAAATTAAATTAACATAAAAATTTACATGCAAGCTATAAAAACATAAAATTAAGTGACAATTTATGAATTTTATACATTCTACATACTTATAATCAAAATTTGCGACATTGCTCATACAGGTATCACAGAATACGTAAATAATTAACTCACTCTAGGTAGTAAGTAGCTGTGATAAAAACGGTATAATCAATTTAATGTAAAATGTATTGGATCATAATAATATAAAGTAACTAGTGGTTAGCCAATTAATTTTATAGGAATAGATATAGCAATAAGCAGTACAGTTATTCGTAAGGTATTGAGTAGGCGTTTGCTGTACCTACTTACCCAATTTTGTATTATCTGTTTCAGATACCATCTTCGCTGAAGATAACATGTAAGTATGCTTCACATAAGACTAATATTTGCTAAAAGCTCTACAAACAAATGTCTAATCTGCAATGGCTTCCAAACAATTTACAACCCGGAGCTCACATAATCATGAATCTGAATCAACTTGGAACAATCATCAGAAATCAATCGTATCAGTGCAGAATCACCTTACCATGCCTTGCCACAATGCGTCATCAGGTACCTACTTATGTACCTGCTTCGATCAATCCTGGCTGACGGATAGCGCGTCTGTCGTGGACCGATCAGTCACGCCGAGGCGCCCAGCTTTGTGCTCGTGGGAAAACCGTATACATTTCATCCGTTTATGCTTTTTGATTTTTTTTGCGATGAGTGTTACTAATGAAAAATGTACTCAATTAAACCTGCGTATACCTTTTGACTACCATGTTTTTCGAAAAATAAGTTTGGGTGCTTCAGCGGAAGACTCTAGCGATCGTTGGGAATAAACCTTGTTTTAAATAGAGATGAAATTATAAATCGGTACTTAACTCGAAAATACAGAGTTTTGCATTTTAAACTACTTATAATAACGAAGTATATTTTTGAGACCATAAATAATAAATAAATAATGTTTTTTTTAATCCAAAACCCATTATTTTTGTGTATTTGTGCCTAACATGTAGGTACTTACCGCCCTGCCGTACGCGCTCTGTTGACTGGTTGGGTTATTGACTGGGATGGGTCATTGACTGGACGAAGTTATTGGACGAGTGGGGTCGTTGAACGGCTCGCAATTACTTTTTAGTAGTATGTGGCATCGTACAATATCTAACATTTCGTCGAGCAGCATATTATCAATTTTCTCGAGGTTTTGATAATAAAACAAGAACATTTTTAAATATTTTTTTTTGTAGACGGTCCCTTCTATAATAGTCCATGCTTAGGGATTGCAATGCTGGATCCAGCAATCCAGCAATCCAGCAAAATCCAGCACAGTTTTGGGCTTGCTGGATCCAGCGGTGCGGATCCGCAATCATGTAAAAATAAGTAACTAACTTTTTCCGCGCGAAAACGCATCAAAACTTTACGTTGCCGCTTTGTTGCGCGTCGCGCGAGCTTGAAAAGCTGAAAACTTAACTTTTATGATTATTTAATGACTCTCAAACCAACCAGCGTAGAGGCAGAGAGAGAGCCTTTTCTGCAGCCGAGTCTATATGCAGTTCTTTAAGAAGTAGGCTGGGAGAAAACACCATCAATAACATTTGTTTCTTGAGATCTTACTTTCAGAAAAGTAAAATAAAAACTCTTACCTTATTGGTTGGCTTCATTCTTTAAAAGGCGAGTCAAGTCTTAAATTAATGATCGAGCGAAGCGAAATCTCTAGATCAACTTGGGCAAATCGGCGTTGTATGTATGTATGTACGTTTGTTTGTCCTAGGATAACTTTCGAAGCGTTGATCCGATCATCGTGAAATTTAATACATATGGTAGGTAGTGAAGGCATAATTTTGGTGTGACTAAATGAGCTAAAAATGTTGGGGTTCAAGAGGGGGAAAAAAATGAAAATGAGACTATTAGGTCAAGTGGGACGTCAAATGAAAGTTCTTTATTAGTACATTTAGACTCCGTTTTTATTAGGGTTCCGTACCTAAAAAGATAAAAAAAGAACCCTTATAAGATCACTCTCTTGTCCGTCTGTCTGTCCGTGTGTCATCAAAGATTTTCGCAGGAACGGGTGGACCTAGCAAGTTGAAATTTATACCAGATACTGAGGTATAAAGTCCCTATTAGGTGGATACAAATCAAGGTCCTGAGTCAACACAATAAAAAAATATGGGCAAATTTAGATTTTCGCGAAAACTTGTGAGTACCAAAATTTACCTTAATATTCAACTTTTTAAATTTTTCGGAATTATTCCATTTTTTTTCGAATGGACTAAACTCGCTGTTGGCCTCTGAGGCCGTGACAGCTTAACCGAACTTTTGGCGAGCGCAGATGGCGCTCAGCCCAGTAAGTTTTTTTTTTAGGCAACTAGCGCAAGGGCACCACTTAGGTACGAACCTCGGCTTGGGCTGTTGCCGGGATGGGGATAGGAGAGAAACGCCCGGGTACATGTTTGTACTCGTACCTCGTATAGGCGGCGACTGAAGGGATTCGTCGACCTCGCCGGCGAGATCGGTGTTTCTGTGAAGTGTTTGCTCTGTCTGATGTAGATGACTCACCTTCCGCATTAGCGGAGGTGATTTCGTCATCCGGGTCTCCGAGAACGTGTCTCGGACGACGAAGGATTTTGTTGGCGGGCGGATCCAACGGGTAGACCGGAATGGTGTGTACCAAAGAGTTCGGATGATTAGAGGCAAGTTCATAAAACCGCTTGGAAGCGAGCTTCATGAACCTGGCTATTGATTCTAATTTCATATCGCGATGTAGATCGTTGTTGCGAAAATACCATGGCGAGCCTGAGGCTTTTCGCAAGAAGCGATTTTGGATGACCTGAATGGCACCAACTTTAGGAGAGTGGGCAAATACTACAGAGGAGTATGTCATGATGGGGCGAATGCACGCTTTGTAAAGGGTCACCTTATTTTTAAGGGACATTTTACTTTTCGCGCCTAGTAGTGAGGACAATCGTCCTAGGGTGAACTTTGCCTGATTGCACCTCTTAGTGATATGCAACCTAAAGGAAAGACGCCTATCGAGGATGACACCCAAGTATTTGGCTGATGGGGCCCAGGGAATGGGCTTGCCAAATAAGGAGATCGGTTTGGGAGTCGGAATTTTTCCATTACTAGACCTTGCTTTTTACCAAAATTGACAATTCTAGGTCAACCGGAAGTACCCTATAGGTTTTGGGTCGAAAACCTATATGGTATTTCCCGTTGACATAGAATCACGAAATTTGGCAAAAAGCAAGTAAAAACCTTGCTTTTTGCCAAATTTGTTATGTACCCTGTGAATTTTGTCAAAGTTTTGTTTTTATTATGGCTAATAACTCAAAAACTACAAAAACTTTACAAAAAGTAAAAACGGGGTCGAAATGTCCTAATGAAGACCTTTCATTTGACGTCCCACTTGACCATATTTTATATTTTTAGCTCATTGAGTCACACCAAAATTGTGCCATCACTACCTAACTACATATATACCAAATTTCACGGTGATCGGATAAACGCTTCGAAAGTTATCCTCGTACAAACAAACATACATACATACATACAAAATAACGCCGATTTGCCCAAGTTGATTTGGAGATCTCGCTTCGTTCGATCAATTAAAATTATATAATGTGAACTATGGAGCGCAGCATCCTCGGAGTCAGGCTTTTTTTTTTTTTTTTTATTGTTTGTTCCGCCAGATTTTCCTCCGAAGTATTTTGAATAGTATCGGATTAAATTTACTATATTTAAAGAATTTTTTCGCACACATCGCTTTGAAACACAGTTGACGCGACGGCGTATCGAACGGAACTTCGGAGTCAGGCTTACAGACCGTATACGAAAGTCGACACTGCGCTCCAAAACACAGATAGCTGACGTGGTTTTGACATCCACAAAATTGAAGTGGGACTGGGCAAGACACGTGTGTCGTATGCCTGAGGAACTATGGAAGAAAGCCACTACAGAATGGGTTCCAAACGGGCGGCGGCCTCGTGGTAGACCCAGGTGGAGATGGAGGGATGAACTGGATGCATACCAGAAAGAGTGGCCCCAATTAGCCAATAACCGGGATTCGTGGAAGGAGGGAAGGGAGGCCTTTGCCCTGCAGTGGGACTCTACGGGCTAATAATAATAATAATAACCCCGCAGGGCACGCTTGTGGTAAGTGTTCGATGCGTGGCGACACCGCGGAGCCCCATTACTCCCTGGGGTTGTCAGAAACCTCTGACCCTTGGTTTGCCTTAGTTGGCTTGTCAAGGGTGGAGGCGCAAGAGCGGAACCTATGCTCCAAGGATTGAAGTGTTAAAGGCATAAAGCCGGGAGTAGCGCTTAGTGAAACTGCAGCACACCTCTCAAAACCCTTTAACCGCCCACACCAACGTTGCCCCTTACGTTGCCTTCTATTGGTGGCACTTATGGGGGCCCGTTTAGTGGACGGCTAGTCCTGCCTCAATCATTCTTAATATTACAGGATTGGCAGGTGCCGTATCTCATTTATCTGATAACCCATACTCTATTTCATAAGCATTACTCTAACAATAGGCCAAACTCTAATCCATGTGTTGCAATAGTACTACCCTCTGTCTCACCTCCCACCTTATCATAGTGAATTTTATAAAAAGAAACAGGCCTCTTACTCGTTGGCTTCGGCCCCGGTAATGCCTTTGTAAAGATCCAGGTCTAAAGCTTGTGTAAAGTAATAAATGTGTGGAATAATAATAATATGAACTGATTTTAATTGAGTAAATTCTCATCTAAGTAACGACGGAACTTATTTAAATTTATGGAAAAAACATCAATATCCTCGCAGTTATTCAAGGCTTTTCAAAGCCTAGGGATGGTGGAGTTGCTACCAAGGACTGTAGTGCGGAGCGGAGGGACAAGTGGGATAGTTAATAATTATTATATTACTCGCAACTATTACTTACTATCAGAGTAGTTAACTAACACCAAAAATTAGTTATATTCTTTGAAAAATGGATCCGCGCTGGATCCAGATGGATTTGCTTTGATCCAGTATAAATCCAGCTGGATTGAACATGCATTGCAATCCCTATCCATATTTGTATTAAAAACGGGATATTTACCATCGAGTTATGATCGAGAATGAAACCGGTAGTAGTGATAGTATTAGTGAATTCATTCCTAACAAGAGACTAAGAAAGAGGGTAGATCGTTATATCTGCCAATAACTATCCACTCGTAAAGACTTCAGTTTACCCGTGATCATGGCGCATGCAACTGCGTCGCAATATCGGGACACTCAAGAACTCACAAATCATGGTAAATATCCCGTTTTTAATACAAATAGTGTTAATAACCATGATAGTTTCAAAATTTAAATCCCTATCCATGCTTCAATATAATTAGTTAAAATTGCAATACATTCTAATAGATAGAAAATTGATAGATAAACACTTAATTATACACCAGGATTAGTAAAACATCTACTTAAATTATATTGACTATTTATGTATCATTGTAACTATTGTATCTATTTACTGTTTACATATCATTTGTAAATATTGTACCACATATGTATTTGATTTTGTCATTTAACGTGGGAAGAAACTGACTCCTGACATGCAGCTCACGCTAGTTCAGGAGCCAGGGCTTCAAACAGAATTGTAAAATGGATATAAAACAAATAAAACATATTTTGATTTTGATTCTATATAAAAACTAACTTCCATCCGCGGCTTTGCACGCGTAGTTTGTCAGTAAATAGTAGCCCATGTTTTGATCCAACTTATTATCTATTATATTTATATACCAAATTGCATTGAGTTCGGTTAAGCCGTAAGGACGACTGATTGTGTAACAAACAAAGTCCAAACCTTTGCATTTATAATACTAGCTTCCGCAAGCGGCTTCGCACGCGTTGTTTGTCAGCAAAAAGTAGCCTATGTTTTAATCCAGGTCATAATCTATCAACACACTAAATTTCAATGAAATTGGTTCAGGCGTTATGACGTGATTGAGTAACAAATAAACAAACCTACCTATAGTATACCTATAGTAAACGTGAAGAAAATTTGCTAGGGTTATAAGAAAACAATTTAGTCTATTACTGCCTATTTCAGTCATTTCTCTAACCATCCGACAATTAATAGGTAGTCATTTCTTATGAGTTATGATCGTTTTCTACGAAAACACTAACCTTTCCATTCCAGGCCACTAAACTTCGGGTACAAAAAACAAATGTGCGATCACCTTTTTCACCTGACAACACCCAACATTAGTTTTTTTGGACGTTTATAAAATTAAATTATAGGTTTTAATTTTAATACGATATGTGTGTAATATATTTTACGGGATGAAAGATTTTTATCATCGTATTATAATATTTATTTTATTCCGGAGAATTTCTCTAGTTGTTAATTCATCCCTTTTGGTTTTTTGTTTATTTACATTATTCGATTAGTATTGTTTGATTTATTTGGTTATACAGGTGGTATGATGAAAAATACCTGTCTAAAACTATTTTTTTTAACTGGATAGTACTTCGTTAGACCACAATCTCACCTGATGGTAAGCGATGATGTTGTCTAAGATGAAGCACGAAGATCTAGAAGAAACCTATTTACTCTTACTATCTAGGCCGGTTTGTATTCTTTAGGAAAAACAGACGACGGTAAAGTGTTCCATACCTTAGCTGTACGCATCAAGAACGTAGAACCAAAACGGTGTGTGCGAATGGGTGGTATATCAACTAGGTATTTCTTATATAGGATCGTTTAAACTCCTATAAAAATTAGAGGACAATAGGAAACTGACATAGAAGCACTGTGATTAAATTTTTTAGGGATTATAGACATCTAGCTGCCACTTAAGCCTTCACACGCGTGGTTTGTCAAAAAAACCTGACCCTCCTTCTGCGCAGTCAGATAAAAAGTAGCCTCCTCATCCCAGAAATAACAATTTATCTTTATACCAAACTAGCTGTTGCCCGCGACTTCATACGCGTTACATTTCTAAATGTGTAGGTAACCTAGAAATAAAGCTAAACTCGCTGTTGCAACTTGACTTGGCACCCTATTTTTATCCCATCGGAACTGATTTATAGAACAAAAAGTAGCCTATGTGGTTATCTAGGTTATAATTTACGTATATACCAAATTTCATCGAAATCGGTTCCGCCGTTACGACGTGATTGAGTAACAAACAAACAAACATCCAAACTTTCACGTTTATAATATTAGTGTATTAGTGTAAAAAAATTGCGAAAAACAATACACACTAAATTAAACTTCTAAGGCAAACTAAAAGAAAACTATTTTCTTCTGATCAAAATGTTCTAATCCTTACGATTTTAAATTTCACTCTACGTTCCTTATGAGGTCGTGTCCTAAAAGTGCAGGTACTAATATAGTACGGTGACTTTCGAGACATTCCAATTTTAAAAAGTATTTGCTTATGTTTTTAAGTGAGTTCAACCGTTTTGAATAAAATCGGATTGAGTTTTTACACATGTGTCAAAATAAAATATAATTTAAATCAAAAGCACTAAGGTGTATTGATATAACTTTCTACTCCTTTTTAACCCCGTTAGGGGATGAATTTCAATAAAATACTTCCGTTAAAAACTGTCTTCCGTCAATTCTGTTAAAAAAGGTTTATGCAAAATTTGAAGTATATTGGACCAAGGAATCACGTTGTCCCATACAAGCTTTGCCCCCTTTTTCACCCCCTTAGGTGTAGAATTTCGGAAAATCCTTTCTTATCGGATGCCTACTTCATACAAAGAACAAACCCTCTAAGTTTCAGGTCTCTACGATCAGCGGTTTAGGCTGTGCGTTGATCCGTCAGTCAGTCATTCAGGACAAAGCATTATGTAAAGATTTCATCGACATCATCGAATTTAGTCGTGAAAACGTAACAAAAAGACATAGATTAGATAGATATTATTATAGATAATTCTTTATTGCACACCATAAAACAAGACAAGTAAAAAGAAAAACGTAAATCTATGGATACAATTAACGGTCTTATCGCTAAATAGCGATCTCTACCAGACAATATTTGGATGAAATGGACTGTGTGGACATTACCAGACATACAGAGAGATAAGAGCAGACAGAGTTACTTTGGAATTTATAATATTAGTAAGTATTGAAACGGCTACGATTGTAAAAGTTGTACGCCATTTACTTGCGGAAAATTAAACGCATGCAAGTGAGCGGCGAAAACAAAAGGAGACAAACCCATACGAATCTATAAAGATTACCATCTACAAGGAAATCGGCAGAGATTCAACTAAACTATCCCGATCGAATGGATGTTACGACTTGTTTTTTGACTGTAAAAAAGTGCCGACCGCGACAAAAGACAAAGATCATCTTTGCAGATAAAGAAACAATAAATAACACCACACTTTTTTGGTGCCAGGATTTTTTGAGTAAATATTTTTTTGTAATGTTTCATGTAAAATATGTAATTTATACTTGTAAAAGAAGGACTCTAAGCTAGTGTTACATAAATCATCTAAATAAATAAATAATGCTGTACATTTCACAAATCGCTATCTAGCCCCAAACTAAGCAAAGCTTGTACAATGGGAAATAAATAACTGATAGAATACTTATATAGGGTGTTTGATAATATACGCACAAAAATGAAAAGGGTTATTTTGATGAGCATAATAAATAAATTTGTGAAATGTTTAGCGTAGATATGTGAAATTTATTTTGGCATGTAAAATGAAACAATTTATTAAACTTACGTTGTGCTTATTGCATAATGCTTGTCATCTAACCACAGATACTGTATTGGTGACGTCTCGAGATATCTCTTGTTGTCCCTTTCTAACCCAAAACCTGTAGTCATTTCCGAAAAAGATATCAAATCGACCTTTATTTTTGCACGTCGATTGCAAGAGTAGGCAGTAAGTCTTATATCGAATTAATCACCTAAACTTAGTCGATTTTCTTTAAAATTTAATAATATATCTAACTAGTAGTTTTGTTTTTGAGAAGCCTTGTTTTATGTTTTGAGAAACCGTTAGTTGAATATCGTCCGTATCTTACCAAACACCCTGTATACATATTTTGATTTTTTTGTAAACACATACTTATAATAGGTAGATACCTTACCTATATAGAAAATACCCAAACCCGGAACTGTAGACCATGCAAACATTTGTCCCACAGCGGGAATCGAACCCAAAACCTCCTGCGTTTCAGCCGGCTATTCGCCCATTGCGCCACAGAGGTTGTCTAAAACTGTTACCTTGTTACCACCAAAAACTAAAGCAACTGATTGACGCGTGTTTAAAAAATCCTTGCCAAGTTTTGCATTGGATTTTTTTAAACATGCTCTAAACAGGGTTTAATTTTTTTTGTGGTAAAACCAGTTGATTTTAATATCATTGGTAGAATGATTACGCTGAGGAATGAGCAGCATTATCGCTAAAAATTATTTCTTTCACCTTTGAATTGAAAGTAATAAGCGAAGCAATACCGGACGGACGGTGATGCACAGTTTATAAATTGTGAAGAACTAGCTGACCCGCCAGCGGCTGCGTATGCGCAAATACCAAAATCAGTTTTCTATAGAAACTTTGACACCCCATTTTTATCCCATGGAACCTGATTTATGGGATAAAAAGTAGCCTATGTGGTAATCTAAGTTATTATCTACGTAAATACTAAATTTCATCGAAATCGGTTCAGCCGTTACGACGTGATTAAGTAACAAAAAATAAACAAACAAATAAATAAATAACCATCAAAATTTTCGCATTTTTATATTAAACTTGTAGACATACAAGAAGAAGAAGAAGAAGAAAAATATTTATTCAGACCACCACACACACAGAAACAAATGACACAAAAGAAAACACTATTAATAAATTTACTAAAATTATAAACCAACTAAAAATTACATCGGTGGTGGTGAAAGGGTCCTCAGCTCAGCATTAACTACAGCATTTTGCCATACTGCAGCGCTGGTCTTCTGCTGAGGCCAGTGTGGACCTCACGAACACACAAGCTGACTCACAAGCTGACGGGCCTCCTGATGTTAAGTGGTCACTGCAGCCTATAAACTCCTGCAGCACTCGAGGTACTGCAGTCGCGTTGCCTAGCACATAAAACCCTATTTACACCTCCCTTGAAGGCGTTCATTTTGAAGCCCACTGGAAAAGCCTCCGGAGGAAGTATTCCACATCTTGCAGGTGCGTGGAAGAAACGAGCGGGTTAAACGCACTGTGTGAGACTTCCACGCATCTACAATATGTGTACAATACGCATTTATAATATTAGTGATAGTGTGATTAAAATCATACGAAATATTAAGTAATTAAGTTACAAAGCCACAGTACAGTAGTACAAAGTTCAGTAGAGTGGACCTATCTAGAACTTCATACTTTACAAAGTTGAAAAACAAGAATGTGCTGATACCGGTATCAGCTTAAAAACGAGATAAGCGTAACAAGATAAGTCACAAATAAAAATACGAGTTTATCTGTCGTTATTAGATAGGGGTGAAAAAGTGTTGGACAAAATTAGTGTTGCCCAAATTCAGTCTTGGTCTTGCAGTCTTGGTCTTGTTCTTGCGTTTTTGCAAGACCAAGACCAAGAACAAGACCGCGTATTTTTAGCAAGACCAAGACCAAGACTGACCGTGCAAGACTTGAGCAAGAACAAGACATAGCCTGCAAGACTCTTGCGTCTTGCAGCTAGGACTTAGCGCTATTTCACTGAGTAGTTAGGTGTAACAGTTCGGTGTATAGGTAGGTACGCTTAGGAATTCTATGAGACGCAAAAAACTGTATCAAAGAATATGAAAAACTGGACCTATGCGCATTACGACTAATACCATAAACATAGCGAATAAAAAAATATCTATTAAAATCAAACTGAGTGCATGCATAGTTATGTTTTAACCATCGGCACTTTGATAATGCGGCGTCAAAGGTTTTGTACTTACTTCTCAAAGAAATTTGCCGCTTTTCGGAAGTACATGGTTATGATACACGCGCCGGCGGCTTCTTTTGAAATCTAAAACAATCGTTGCCGCCACGCCGAAATCATAACATTTGACACTATTTGATTGCCGCCATAGGGCGTAGGTATACTCATGCAAAATAATTTCCTAGTAGAGTACCTACAGGTGTTCCAAAGAATAAATAAGTTTCAGAGTGCTTAGAATGAAAATGAATACATTATACTGATCACGCAAGTAGTATTATGATTAGGATAAAATTGTAAGGATAGGTAGTAGATGTCATATTAATTCATTATAGTAAGTATATATTATAATATTGATTACTTATATGGTTTTAAACTAATTACTTAGGTACTATTGTTGTACATTTAGTCATTATATTTCTTAAGTTTTTACAAGAAAAAATAGCAAAAAAGTGTTCAAATATCACCCGTTTAATAAATATTGTAGCCACTTTTAAATATCCTTGAAACGTGTAAAAAAATTCTACGAAACTAATAAAATAATATAAAAAGCGTAGGTACTTACCTACTAATAAAATAAAAAGCCTGCGATAAGAGTTTTGTATTACTTACCAGCCCGAATATCTCTGAGAGAGATGATGAGAGTAAGTATTTACTAGCTGTGCCCGCGACTTCGTCCACGAGGAATAGTAACTTTGGAGGTATAGTGACGTTCAGGACTTATTTATTTATTTTAAAACTTCTGTCATCAAACATACAAACGAACTCTTCAGCTTTATAATATTAGTATAGATGTACGCCAAAACATTCACTTATATGTAAAGAATAGTGATTGGCACTAATTCTATTTTATTCACGCGTCGCGTCTGTACAAGTAGGTTATATTTAGTGTGTATTTGTACGCCGCACGCGGCATTGTTTGACTTGCGGCGGCATCCTTTTCATAGAGCCGGCACGTAGCGAGGCGGCGCGGTAGAAAGCAAGGAAACGTACTATAAATAAAGGAATTATTTTAATTCCAGTCATTTCCAATTGAGCTGTGCTTCGAGTCTAACTTAATAATTGTTTTTACTAATTCTCGTTGTTTTCTAAAAACGTATCACGTGTACAATTTAATATGAGTGACGAAGATTCAAATTATTCTAGTCCGAGTAACGAGAGTTTGAGTCACAGATCTAAAAGACCCAAAAGCAAATTTGAGGAGTTTTTCGAAATAATTCATGCATCCCAAACTGCCTTCTGTAAATTGTGCCAACATAAAAAGATTGAAATAAAAATGAAAAACAGAAACACTTCAGGCTTAAGGAAACATCTAATATCTTTCCACAAAAAGGAATCAGAAATATTTCTTCCTGTTAAACCAAAATTAAGTGGAGATATCACAAGCTTTTTAGTAACCGCTGGAAGAAGTGGACAGGTAAGAATATTTTTTTAACAGTTAAAAGAATTTTAACTCCGCGTAGCTATTCATGCGATACTTTCAAAAACGCCATTAACTTACGTAAGTATTTTTGAGTTAGTGGTGTTTTCACAGTTTTCATCTAGGGGTGCGACATATTAAGTATGTAATTATCGTCTTAAATATTTTTTATAAACACCCATATTTTCATTTAATCGGCCAGTAACAACTAAGTACTTTATTTTGGTAAATTACAGTACAGTGCAACCTTAATATAACAAATATCAATTTAACGATTTTCTCGATTTAACAACAACAAACCTCCTCCTCTTATACGCTCAAACAAACCTAGTATGTTTTAAATAATAACACAAGATTTATTGTTTTGTTTCAGTCGGAAAACAGCAGTGACAACATCACGACAGCTACAGTTGATTGGGTGGTGAAAAAATATCTTCCCTTCTCATTTTTCGATGACGAAGCTACACAAGTATATTTTCGACGTATTTGCCCTAATATGGTGTTTCCTAAAAGGTCTACACTTAGAAGGAAAGTCAAAGAGCGATTTGAAGAGCTCCAATTGAATCTCAAGGAACGACTTCAACAATTATCATCTAAAATGTCTTTTACCATTGATGGGTGGACGTCAATTGCTGGTAGGAGTTACTACGGGGTTACTATTCATTATATAGACAACGAATGGAAGTATCAATCTGTAGTTCTTGATTTTATACCATCACGCGGTCGACATACTGGGGAAGATATTGCAACGATTTTCCATGAATGTTTATTGGAATATGGCATAATTGATAAAATACAAGGTATCACGGTCGACAACGCAACTGCAAATACCAAATTTATGTATGAACTGGGCAAACAGCTGCCGCCACACTTTGATTCAGACAATCAACATTTCCGGTGCTTTGCTCACATTTTAAACCTTGGTGTACAAGATTTATTAAAGACCTTAGCATTACACTGTGAGTCTGACACTAACGCGCAAGATCAGCAGTACGAAGACTATGCAGACAAAACTGAGGATGAGGAAGATGAAGAATCTGCACCAAATATTGCTGACTCGCGTACATCTGTAACAAAGTTACGCAGTATTTCCAGTAAAATAAAAAGAAGTGAGATAGTGAAGAAGAAGTTTCAGTCTGCTTGTGAAGCAGCTGGCGTGCCATCAAATCTAAATGCCATTCTTGACTGTCCAACGAGATGGAATTCCACACATAATATGATTGAATTTGGTTTAAAAGTGAGAGCGGGCATTGACATATTGTGCAGTTCTGTCACCGAATTAAATGATTTTCAAATCACAGCTAATGAATGGCAGGTACTCGAAAAATTACATAAATTTCTAATAAACTTTAAACTTTTAAGTACAAAACTTGGTGGAGACAAATATGTTACATTACCGCTAGTCATTGTATCATTCAATCTCTTGCTAGATAAAATTGAATCCATGGTAAAACAGTTAGATGAGAAACCTAATCGATCTGAAGTGGATGAAAGGCTCATTCTAGCTTTCCAAGCAGCTCGAGACAAAATGCTTAAACATTACAAGAAGAGCAACTGGATTTATTGTACTTCTTTAATTTTAGACCCAAGGCATAAGGCTCAGACTTTTGACCTGACAATGTGGGGGAAGCAACTTAAAACAGAAAGTCTGCGCAAGTTCAATGAACTTTATGAAGAATATAAAAGTCTACACTCACTGAACAAATCTCTGGAATTACCAGAAAAAGAAAATAAAGTATGTGATGAAGATGAAGACGTAATAGACTTTGATAAACTCTATGAATGTCCCTCGACGTCATCTGGATCTTGTCTTCAAGGCTTGGTGATAGACGAGTTGGAGGAGTACCTAAGAAAACCAAGAACTGCCAGCTCGGAAGACATTTTAGATTGGTGGAGGACGCATGAGACAGAGTATCCGATTTTATCGAAAATGGCCCGTGATTTTCTCTCAATACCTGCAACTTCAGTACCTGCTGAGAGGTTATTTTCTAAAGCATCATTAGTAATTAGAAAACATAGAAATAGGTTAAGTGATGAGTCAGCCAGATGGTTACTTTGTATTAATTCTTGGTCAAAAAAAATTATATAAAGTATCATAACCTAATGATAAAGCTGTTGATTTGTGTTGTATTTTATTTTTTATTCAAATAAATGATAAATCGTAAAACTCTTTTATTAAATTTCTTATAAGTTGAGGGTTCAATCTCTTTCTAGACAGATAAGTGTTGTTCTTTAAAATACAGTCAAGTTATTGTAATTAATTTGTTTTTTTACATGTTTTAGCAAATGTAAGCTTATAAATCATAAATGTTTATTAAGAAACAGTTACTTCCATGGAAAACGACATATAGGTCAGTTGATTTTTCGAATTTCTTATCAAATCTTCAGTTATTTATTAATCTGCTTGATCTTTACTATGGCTATGTTAATTTAAGCTCACAATGTTCCAATTCTAATACGTTTTTCTAAGATTTAAAGTAAACTTTAATAAATAGTAATAGACTAATAGGTAATTGCAAGACTTGCAAGACTCTTGCTGCAAGACCAAGACCAAGACCAAGACTGGGAGCGCAAGACCAAGACCAAGACCAAGACCAGGTGTATTGGCGCAAGACCAAGACCAAGACTGGCTAAGTCTCGTCTTGTTCTTGCATTTGGGCAACACTAGACAAAATAAACGAAATTGTGGTAGCGGTACCCTATGAAGGACTCCTGCAGAGAAAGTTTATTAAATCTTCCTTAGAATTCATTATAGCCTGTTTCTAAATTAAGTTTCACACCCTAAACTTTTAACTTTACGCGTTGTTTTCGCAAATCCTGATGTTGATTTAATTTTAAAGATCTATAAGATTTATCGCTCGGGTGTAGATTATAATGAATAAAATGTGCTAGGGCATTGCTTTTATTAATTACTATTGTTTAAGAACCGTGATGATCTGGGGAATTTACTCTAGCTTCCGATTCTGAGAATAAATAATTGTTTATAATGATGACCTCCGTGGCGCAGTGGGCGAATAGCCGGCTGAGACGTAGGAGGTAGCGGGTTCGATTCCCGCAGTGGAACAAATGTTTGCATGATCTACAGATATTTGTTCCGGGTCTGGAGGGTTTTCTATATATTATTAGTCATTATTTACAAAAAAAGAAAAAGTACATAAGTATTCTATCAGTTATCTGGTTCCCATAGTACGGTGTTTAGATGATTCAACTGTTTCTTCTATATTTTATTGTAACCTAGCTGACCCACCCGCGGCTTCGCACGGGTGGTTTTTCAATAAAACATTACCCTCATTTAGCGCAGTTGGTAAAAAAGTAGCATATGTCCTTTCCCAGGATATAATCTATCTCCTTGCAAAATTTCATTACGATCCGTTTAGCCGTTTAGTCGTGTAAAGGTAACAAACCAACTAACAAACAAACAAAGTTATGTATGTGTTATACATATAAACCTTCCTTTTGAACCACTCTATCTATTGCTGAAAATTGCATTAAAATCGGTTGAGTAGTTCTAGATCTAAGCGAACAAACAGCGGAAGCGACTTCATTTTATACTACGTAAAGATATTCTTTCTGTTATTAAAGATTAAAAGTTATTAGAATTATAATATGAATAACTACATTGTTTTATATTTGAAATATACATATCTTAATAAGTACATAATAAAAGTATTAAAAAAAAACATTTTAAGTAGTCGATTATTTTAAACAGCCTTTAATTAGTAGTTTATTTATAAAAACGAAAATAATATAAAAAATGAAGGGCGACTTGCGGTACGAACAAATACGCGTATGTTATATGTATGTTTGTCGCGTATGTACCTTTTTTACTTGTTATCCCGACGTATCGACTATGTTGCAACAGCCGTGGTCGCTGGCAGACTAAAATAGATACCCGTTTAAATCAGTAACAATGTACAGCGAAAGTATGAAAAATCATACAAATACAAATTACGTTACAATTCATACAAGTTGAAACATGTTTAGTCGCTAAATACGTTTAGGGATCGTGCAAGCCGGGCTGGAAACACCAGAAAAGTAATTTCACTTGATGCTTTCCTCTTAAAAATTCAGCATACGTTAGAGCGCTTTAAATTCCGCAGTTTACAAGCAAGCTGACAAATTTATATCACTTTACCTGATAGCCCAGGCTCATGTAAGGACATTGTAGATGGGGGTGAGAGAGGCTGATCGATCCGGCCGCCCAGTCCGCCCACCGTCGCCGCGTCGCTTAGCAACCGCGTCACCCCGACGGAAAACATTCCTACTGCTCTCTTGTACTGACTGAAGACATTTTGGATTTCACTAGAAAAGGAGCGTAAGGAGCGAATTTGCCACAAAAAAGTTTATCTAACAAACATTTGTAGTCGTGTTTCTACTTTCTAAGCTAAAATTACATTTAAAGCGCCAACACACGATGAAGATGCTATAATATTTTATGTTATGATATCTGAAGTTTATCTTAAGGTATCGCATAAGGGTAAGATATAAAATTCTTTTATTAGGTATCTTGAAAGTCTGTAACAAACCTGCATACGTATCTTTCGTACTTACGATATTTCGTATCTTAAGATGAAATGCCCATATCGCTCGGTATTTTAAGATACTGTAACATGAAAATATATATTATCTTCGCCGTGAGTAATGGTCCATTAGATTGAAATATCCATATTGCTAGGTATTTTAAGATACTGTAACATGAAAATATATATTATCCTCGCCGTGTGTAATGGTCCATTAGATGGAAATATCCATATTGCTCGGTATTTTAAGATACTGTAACATGAAAATATATATCATCTTCGCCGTGTGTAATGGTCCATTAGATTGAAATATCCATATTGCTCGGTATTTTAAGATACTGTAACATGAAAATATATATTATCTTCGCCGTGTGTAATGGTCCATTAGATTGTATAGCGAGCCAGGTGGTTCGATTGCTATACAAACGTTCTGCGATTCACTAGATAACTGAACAGCAGAAATGTTTAAACCTATGCGTATCAAATTACTTATTTCTTATTATTGTATCAAAATCAATAAAATTGCACGCTTTCATTTAATAATTTTTATCAAATAATAATTTATTTAATTTATTTAATACTTACTTTAAAACAAAACAGAATAGTGCTAGCAGGACTTAATGCTAATAGCATTATCTACCAGTTATCCTGCTCGTTCTAAAAGAAAGTAAGGCGTGACACAGGAAAAAAGATATTTCATATCTATGTGACTGATAAATACAGACCCTAAATGACTAAATAAGAACATAATAAAAATGCCTAACATCATAATTCTAATATATACATGTATGTATAAATACAGTTATCTTACGTAAAAACCTATAAGTAAAAAAAATATTATATTATTAAATAAATTTATAAATATATATACTCCTTTGCTTTTTAGGGTTCTATAATCGAAGTAGAAACTCTTATTGATCGAGTGAAGCGAGATCTTCAAATCAACTTAGGCATTCGGCGGTGTATGTATGTATGTATGTTTGTTTGTCCAAGGATAACTTTCGAAGTGTTGATCCGACCATCGTGAAATTTGATATATAGATGGGTAGTAACAACACAATCCTGGTGTGACTAAATAAGTTAAAAATGTGCTGTTGTTGAGGTAGGTATTTGGGTTCCAGAGGGGTAAAAAAGACCAAATTGGTCTGTTCAAATGGTACTAATGAAAGGTATGAAAGGATTAGTACTTTTCGACCCTGTTTATTTTTAGCTTAATCCATATAACTTGTGTAAATGTGTTGGTGGTGATTTTTTTTTACTCAAGCACCTTGTACTTTGTATTTTAAAATAATTAAGATACAGCCGTACCTATTGACTACGGTACCGTTTAATTTGCGGTGTCCGACACGCGCTTGACTAATTATTTCTATTTAATTTGCTTTGAATTTTCTCAATTTATTGGCTTTAATGTCATTGCTACTCATGTCAAAAAGAAATTGCGTTTCTTCCTGCTATGTTTAGGACAGGTTCCATCACGCCATTTCGACAGGTATTCTATTTTCAACCTTATTTGTATCGAATTAAGGTTGAAGTGAGATACTGGTGCTGTTTACTTATTAGTACACAAAGGTCGGTTGTCGGTAACAGTCGTAAGGGATGGAGGGTGAATTATGCCCTGCCAAGTGCAGAAATGTTGCCCTATGATTATACCTGGGTCTAATTCTGTTGTTTTTCTTTGAATGTCCTTAAAAAATTCATATAAAATATGAAAGCATTTTTTTTTAATCAAGGGCGTATTTTAGTACTACATATTTACGATGCCTAATGTATTTAATATCATTCTGCACCCATCTGCTTGCCCAATGTAAAATATTTTTTTTAATCAATTATAACAGAAAGAGTATAACATTATTGATCGAGCGAAGCGAGATCTCCAAATCAACTTGGACAAATCGGCGTTGTATGTTAGATGTACATAAATATGTATGTTTGTTTGTTCGAGGATAACTTTCGTAGCGTTTATCCGATCTTCATGAAATTTGGTATATAGGTAGGTAGAGATGGCACAATTTTGGTGTGACTCAATGAGCTAAAAATATTGGGGGGTTGTTGAGTTACTGGGGTTCAAGAGGGGTAAAAAAATGAGACTATTAGATCAAGTGGGACGTCAAATGCAAGGTCTTCATTAGTAGGTACATTTATAATATAAACAATAATAAAAACAAAACTTTGTCAAAATTCACTGGGTACACCAGTGACCCCACAGTGCTGTAATTTGGTATGCTTGTAGCTTAAGTATCACAAATATAGGCAAAAGTCTGAAATCTAGAATAACTGCAATTTGTACCCCAAAAAAGAGTAACCAATTAACATTAACTCCCGTTACCTGTAATTTGAATGAAACTGTAGGTCAAGTTACATGGTTATATATTTCGTGGCACTATTTTGATAATCAAAGATTACGAATAATATTTTTTTGTTTTTATGGTAGACTCGCGAGATCTCAGTTCGGGGCGAACCACTAGTTTACAAGACAGGAGAAACAGTTGAATCATCTAAAGACCGTTGCAAACGATCAATAGATAATAATACCCAGATAAGCCCCAGCTCTCGGATCACACGTCGCTTCGACCAGACGCCCAGAAATAATTTTAAAACGCGATGGGCCCCGGTAGCCCATGTACCCAGGGTCTCGACCCCAAATGGCTCAAATATGTATATATGTAATGTATGTATTGCTCAGCGTTTGCTCGCTACTGTTCAGATGCACAAATTAGGCACCTACCCACTTTAACATTTTTTTTTGTTTTGTTGTGTGTGATTGTTATATGTTATTTTACGATACCTTTTTATATACACTGTACAATTATAAAAATTTACGCTGTAAGGCACACTAGTTTTACATTATTTTTAAGTTTTCTTTGTTAGTGAATTACTAATTCTTAAGAGAAATAAATATCTTGAACCGAATGCTTCTCACTCTATTCGCGCAAGTCCATTACTAAGTATTTTTACGCTTAGAGTCAAAGAGTATTTTTACCTATCCTTGTAAATTTTAGTTTCTTATATTTATGTAGGTGTATGTATTATGTGTATGTAATAATGGTGGACATTTCACAAAGTGCAATCTAGCCCCAAACTAAGCAAAGCTTGTACTTAAGGAACCAGTTAACTGATAGAATACTTATAATACCTACTTTTTTTTTTTTTAGTAAAAACATACTTATAATATACTAGCGGCCCGTCCCGGCTTCGCACGGGTGGACATTTATTTTTAAACATTTTCGTATGTAAATTTTTTTACACCTTGGGTTTACATTATTGAAGTTTAAGTAGGGATACCTAATTTTTTCTTATAATAAATATAACCTATGTTACCTACTCAGGAATAATGTAACATTATAATAGTGTAAGAATTTTTGAAATCGGATCAGTAGTTTTTGAGTTTATTCGTTACAAATATCCAAAAATGTTGAATCTTTCCTCGTTATCATATTAATATAATTATAATTATTATAGTATAAATAGAGAAACAACCAGACCCGGAACAAATATCTGTAGATCATGCAAACATTTATATACAAGACTCGAACCCGCTACCTCCTGTGTCTCAGCAGGATATTCGCCCACTGCACCTCTGAGCTCGTTTTAGTCAGTATAGTTTTTCCAATTAGGTCATCCTTTAATCAAATGAGGTTTTTTAGGCCCGTTTTTATCCCCCCATCCCCTTGGTACCTCGTGATGTTCAAAACTAACCCCCAAACATCACGTGTATTTTATTATTAAAAAATATCATAAAGAACCTGTTTTAATGAAAAATTATCATAAACTCAGATTCTGAAAACCGCACAAGGTCTCTCACGAGAGGACAATCTAGCTAAATCATCATCATCATCATCATCATCAACCCAGTCCACTGCTGGACGTAGGTCTCTCCCAGGGTGCGCCATTGAGCCCGATCCTCAGCTCTTCTCATCCAATCCTTGCTAGCCACAGCGCGCAAATCGTCACTCCATCTAGCCGGAGGGCGTCCTACACTTCGCTTGCCTAGACGTGGTCTTCACTCCAGAACACATTTACCCCAACGATTATCGGTTCTGCGGCAGATATGACCGGCCCACTGCCACTTCAGCTTGCTGACCCTCTGATCTATGTCGATCACCTTGGTTCTCTGTCGAATAACCTCCTTTCTGATTCTATCCTTCAGAGAAATTCCGAGCATAGCCCTTTCCATAGCTCGCTGAGCGACTTTCAGTTTGTGGACCAGTCCCACCGTAAGTGTCCACGTTTCGGCTGCGTAGGTCATCACAGGTAGGACGCACTGGTTAAATACTTTTGTTTTCAGGCATTGTGGGATGGGTGACGAGAAGACCTGACGAAGTTTCCCAAACGCTGCCCAGCCCAGCTGAATTCGCCGGTTTACTTCTTTCTCAAGGTTGTATTTACCCAATCGCAGAGTCGAAAGCTAGCTAAATAGTCAGCTAAATATTGATGTTATGTTAGGCATAATTCGCTAGCTTAGGTTTCTAACCCCCTCCCCTCCCGCTGTTCGAACCTCACGTGTAACTAAACAAACAAACCTGAGCTTCCCAAATTAAAATTTCGAAAATCCCGTCACAGTAATTAATACAAAATAGTTCTAGTGGTCCCATGATGGTTCGTCTTTTCAAATATATGGTCCATAAAACCTCGATTAGGTTTTATAAACACTACATTTATAACTACTTCATGATTGTATTATTTATTTTGAGTAATATATTATCCTCTGGTGGAGATTTCGATTTTTTCTAAACTAAGCCTTCAAATATTTAAAATTCTCTGGCACGGTATACACCATTAATTTATAGTATGCTGTTGGTTGCTTGGTGTTGAGTAGGCTTTCTTGATTTTACATTTTTTGGAAAACTGTTGCGATTCTATTGTTTATTCAACTATCTTTTCGTAAAATACGAACGTTCTTTTTTCGTTCACGTTAGAGACAGAATTGGCATGAAATTTCAAGTTAAATTTCTAAAATTATTTTATGCTAGCTGACTCGCCCCTGCTACGCACGGGTTTCAAAATAAAATGCGACCTTTCGATATAGTTTTAATAAATAACTGAGGGTTTTACTTAATCCCATATTCTTTATACATAAAAATTAAATGACGTTCATTGGTACGCGCATCACTTGAGAACGGCTGGACAGATTTGGCTATTTTTTTTAAATAGTCCTAATACGATTTTAAGGGAAAAATTATTGGAAAAGTGGCACGGATTATTTGATAATACTGGAAAAACTGATCAATAAATAGGCTATGTTTTAATTTGAAATCCGTGCGAAGGCGGGGTGGGCGGGTCAGCTAGTAAATAATAAAACAAATGCTGTGCGGTCAACAAGTATAAGAAACAAAATTTTAAAATTAGCTTTATTCATAACTAGCTTCCACCAGCGGCTTCGTATGAGTAGTGTGTCAATAAAAATTAGCCCATTGGTCAATCCAGTTCATTATCTTTCTATATACTAAATTCATCGAAATCGGGTGAGCCATTACGACGTGAATTTTCACATTTATAATATTAGGGTGATTCGTGTGATAGTGTGATGTGATATCTAGTCGTTCTCCATAGAATGTTAGCGCCCAGTTAATTATCTATCTATGTACCAAATTTCATTGAAATCGGTTCAGCCGTTACGAAATGATTGATTAACAAGCAAACATCCAAACATTTATAATATTATTTATTAATGTGATAGTGAGACGGTGATATCGAGTCGTTCTCCATATAATGTTAGCCTCGCTCGTGGTAGACTCACGCTCGCATCTCGGACAGGCGCGATCGGGACGCCCGCACTAAATTTAAATATTTTAATCCTTAATTTAAATTTTTGACATTTTTATTTCATGTTGGTATTCGTGTAGTTTCATTTTTAACGTTATTTGTCATATTCAGGAGACGGCGACTCGAGCTGGCGCCTTCGACAGCTATTATGATAGAAGTTATTGACAGTAACAGGGCTAATACTGAATGTTTAGGGACAAAGGATGTTTTCCTGGAGTGAAGATTACCTACTGTCGTGATCCACAATTGGATAGTGAGTAATCAAATTGCCGTAAAAATTAAACGTATGTGTTCTACACATTTATTTATTTTTAACTTATTATATATTTATTTACTTATTTTTATTTTATTTATTTGACAACCTCCGTGGCGCAGTGGGTGAATAGCCGGCTGAGACACAGGAGGTAACGGGTTCGATTCCCACCGTGGAACAAATGTTTGCATATTATACAGATGTTTGTTCCGGGTCTGGATGTTTTTCTATATATCATAAGTATGTATTGACAAAAAAAAGTATATAAGTATTCTATCAGCTATCTGGTTCCCATAGTACTAGCTCTGCTTAGTTTGGGGCTATATAGCGCTGTGTGAAATGTCCAGCAATATTTATTTATTATTATTATTTATAGTCTACGTACCACCTATCTGCGATGTATATTTCTTTTTACATTTACTTAAGGAGTACCTACATAAGTAGGTAGGCAGGTACATATAGGAATTTATGCAATTGTCGGTTTTAAAAAATTAAGTAACTGAAAATAAAGAGTAATAAATAAAGAGAAAGAAAGAAAGAAAGAAAATACATTTATTTGCAGACATAACAAAACAAAGACATACACAGTTACAAAAATAACACGACAATAAGTATAACATACAAAAAATTTAAATAAAAATATAGAATATAAATAGGTGGTAGGTACGTCCAAGTTATGAGCGTCCGCAAACTAGGATCCGGCTCAGCATTATGCGCCACGCACTAGTAAATACGAGTACGCAGCGCGCTGGTCTTCCGCCGGTTCCTAAATTCAGTACCGGATAATCTGACTTTATTAAAAAAAAACTAAATTATATAAACTAAAGAATTTGAAGTATAGGGACATTGAATTTGTAAGTATGTATGTTGGTAAGTCGTAGTCATTATAAATTGAGGCAATGTGGGCAATAGCAGAATTTAAATAATGAAAATACTGATATATAAAAAAACTAGCTGTCCCGCCCGCAGCTTCGCACGCGTGGTTTGTCAATAAAAACTTTACTCTCCTTCTGCGCAGTCGGGTCAAAAGTAGTATATGTCCCAATCCCGGCCATAATATTAAATATGCGAAATTGGTTCAGCTGTTTAGTTGTGAAAACGTAACAAACAGACAGAAAGACACAGATTAGATATAGGTAATTTTTCATTAAACTAGAGATAGCATTTAGCGAATGAGAATGTGGCCTTGTAAGTTCCGTAACCTCATTGAAGCTATCCGGCTGTGTTCGATAATAGTGCGTGACGTCACAATGTGTAGATATCACGTTATCAAAATATTCGTTTTTATTATATCATCTTCTACAATAAAAGGTTGCATAATTTCGATCGCGCTTGACAAGACGAGGTGGCCGAGTGGTTAAGGCGTTGGACTGCTAATCCAATGTGCTCTGCACGCGTGGGTTCGAATCCCATCCTCGTCGTATCTTTTTGCATGTTTTTATTTTTTTCTATTTATATAAATGTGTCATTTTATCTATTTCACCTATAATAATAAAAAAAAGTGTTTACAAGTTTTCTCGTCACAAACCTGTATTTTTTTAACGTAGTGTTCTTCGTTTGTCCATAATCTCACCTGCGGCCCAATTCTGCAAATATAAGAAAAACGATTATGGAGCCATACCTCATATGAACAATTATGATTGTTCCTGTCATGAGCTGCAAAATTTTCAATGGTGTTGACATAGCGACGGCGGTCATTGAAAAAATATTATGTAAGTAGAATACCAAAAGGTATCTTTAGAGGCTATTTTGCTACGATACCATGGTCATAATAGTGAAGCGATCGGTTTAGTAGAATTGGGGCCTATATGGTAAGCGAGCACGAAGATCTAGGAGCTACGAATTCACTCTTAAGTACATACATTATTAAAGATACCCAGATTACAGTTATTAGGGAAGGTAGATGACCTTAGAGTGTTTCATTACCACAGCTGTACGCATTATGAAAGTGGATCGGAAACGATGGGTGCGAATGGGAACAGCATAATAGATACGATTTGCATTGCCTTTGGTTATGTCACACGTGACTTCATCCATTTCTGGGGGAGTTGGAATCACATGCTTAAGTTAACTGTTGAGGGCTTAATAGCCCAGCAAAATAAATATTGTATGGTTGAGATGGGTTAGATGAGATGAATCTATTTGGCGCTGTTTTGATAAAGTTTACTTACTTTTGCATAAACTTTATCAAAACAGAATATTGTACTAAGAATTTAAAATATGTAGGTACTGTTTGTGACTCTTTTAGTGCGTCTAGGTGACTCATAATAAGTATCATGTAGATAGACCTGTACAGGTGGCTTCGGAATATAAATAACATCAACATAACGGGAAGGCATAATTATGAGATTAAGATCACTTATGAGAACAATGTTTGTAAAGGAATATTTGCACTTGGCTTTTTGAAGTGAAAACTTCTTTAGACATAGTTGGACATTTTTTGACATGGTAAAAAATTATTTAACTCGCGACACTGTTACCGTTACCGACACCTCTGTATATATGTATTTCATAATTGTTCATATTTTCACTTCTGTCGGCACTCCAGGAGTGCCACTTTTTTATTGAGAAAATAATGTGTTAAAAAATCAACTGTTTTCGGTAAAAAATTATTTCGGTACGTACCTAATCGGGCGCAACACAACCAATAACCATACATATTGGTGCGTGTGTATTGGTGTGATCCTCAGTAGTTTTAGGAACATAAACCAAAGCCAAATATAAAAACCTGATTTAAAAAGACGTGCTCAAAGTTAATATTTTTTCCTGTAAAAGAAAATGTTCAGGAAAATCCATTTTATCTGACTTACGCAACAGTTATTGTATCCATAGGATTCAATTTGATTTATATTAAGATTCCATTAGGGTCAATAACGAGGGTAGCATTTTAGTTTGTTTTTTTTCTGAATTGGTTTACAATAACAAAAAAAGATCGTCAGGTGACGATCAAAAATTAACAAGTCAAATTTAAAAGTATCTATTTTGACCCTGCACTCCTTCCATCAACAAACACAGAAAATCACGAGCCCCACTTAATCTACCGCAGCTTACTGGTGTTCATAAGTGCGTGTAACATCGAGAGACGCGTGCCATAGCCTGTGCAAACTGCGAGAAACAATATTCATAAATAACTCATATTACAATAGGATATGGGCCCAGTGGGACACGTGTCGAGCGTGTGCGTTTGACTTCGACGCCACAACGAATTATTTGCGCATATTGATATGACACCCACTGGAGGGCAATGGAAGATTAAAGCGACAGGATGGTACTTTTCATACCTGCAAATTTTTTAATGCCTTTAACTAGTTGTTCGTCCCGAACTGAGATCTCGCGAGTCTCCCATAATAACAAAAATACTCGTAATCTTTGACCATCAAAATAGTGACACGAAATAATAACCACCGTAATTGACCCACAGTTTCATTCAAATTACACGTAACGGGAGTTCATGAGACTGGTTAGTCTTTTTTGGGGTACAAAATGCAGTTATTATAAATTTCAGACTTTTGGCTATATTTGTGTCACTAAAGCTACACGAACACCAATTTTCAGTATTGTAGGGTCACTGTACCCTGTGAACTTTGTCAAAGTTTTGTTTTTATTAAGGCTAATAACTAAAAACTACTAGAATTAAACTAAAAATAAAAACAGCGTTGAAATGTACTAATGAAGACCTCTCATTTGACCTAATAGTTTTATTTTCATTTTTTTTATCCCTCTTGCACCTCAATATCTCAAATCTCAACAACCCCCCAACATTTTTAGCTCATTTAGTCACACCAAAGTTCTATGTATCATATTTCACGATGATCGAATCAAAACTTCGAAAGTTATCCTCGGACAAACAATCATACATACATACATACAAACTTATATACGACGCCGATTTCCCTTTGAGATCTCGCTTCACTCTATCAATAATAATAAATCTTTATTTCAGGCAACAATAGAAAAGTACAAGCTGTTAAACTTAATTCTACGGTCCATATAAATATATACCTTAGCGACTATCATGCATACTTAAATTTGCTGACATGTAAATTCTATGACGTGTGACGCACTTGCGCACTTTTCGGCCAAAACTCTGCCTTTGTAATGGTCCAGGAGCCAGTGACAGATTTTCATGACCAAGTCCCTCCCAACCGAAACCGAAACCTTTCAAGGTACCAGCTGACAAACTTTCCACTGAGATACAGCAAGCTGACATTAATTTTCATTCATAGTAGTATATAAACGATCACCAGGTAAATTTTTAGTTGAGAGGAAATCATTGAAAATATTTTTTTTTTCATGTTCAAGCAGTCAGCTGACGTATAATCCACCATGCTATGGCCAGCTGACTTTGTTTTTCCTTCAAAATACTAGGTTAACTATAATCTGACAAAATTTCAAATGGGAGGAAATGACTGAAAAAACTTTTTTTTTCTTCATGCGTGGGAGGCTGCCTCTGCCCTCCCCACCCACGGAGTCGCAGCTGACGGTCGCGAGTATTCATAGTATAAGTCCCTAATGCATTTTACGAAGTTTGGCTCGAGAGGAAATAATTGACCGAAATTGTACCTGGCTCCCGGACCATAAGGGTCGAAATGGATTGAGAAAGATTATAAAAGCAAGGCTCCTTCTAAAAGCTTGCCCCAGGGATAACAGCTAATAAGTTCTTTTCCCATTACTAGAACTTGCCACCGGTCGCTAGTGGTTGTCACTTTAAATGTAAAGGCCTTAGTTTATTTATCTAGTTAGATTACACAAGAACCTGTTTTTTAAGAATTACTATAAAAAGTATTTCTTTACTTACGTCATACTAGTTTGCCAAAAAAATCGTGGGTTAAAAATTAATACGTTGTTATGTTTATTTATTTATTTAATACTTTTACACAAAACAGAATAGTGCTAGGAGGACTAAATGCTAATAGCATTATCTACCAGTCATCTAAAAGAAGGTAAGGCGTGACACAGGAAAAAGGGTATTTTAACACTAATAATAAAAATAGACTCTAAATGATTAAATATAAACATATTAATAAATACCTAACATAATAATTATAATACATATATATATATATATATATAATATACATACCGGTAACTTACATAAAAAATAAAAAAGTTAAAACAAAGTATATAAAAAAATTGCAAAAATGTGGTTCAAAATTTAAAATTAGACTACACTACAGATATACAGAGGTATCGGTAATGGTAACAGAGTCGCAAGTTCAATGGTTTTTACCCATCTCAAAAAATGCCCAACGCGCCTAAAGAAGTGTTCATTTCAAAAAAATTCAGAATTGACATTGGAAAACATAGTTTAGGGGCGCTTAAAATAGTATAATATAATGACAGTACCTATCTTGTAAAAACATTTTAGGTTCACCTGTCACAATATTCTAAAAGTGCAATGGTGACATTTTTGAGGACAATAAAAAACAATTCTGCAATGTCGCGTAGGCGCTACGCAATCGTAGGCCGTAGACTAGCGAGTGCCAACACAATAAATTATGAAATACTAGCAATGAGCTCGCGAATCACGATTGGTATCGGAAGTGGGGGGCGCTCGGGAAAGGAGGGGCGACATCCTTCCGGCCTGTTCTCCGTAACTCATCATCAAGGCTCGACGGGGGCTCCCGTCCCCCGCACAAAGAAACACAAAGATTTGTGTGAATTAAACACAGTGCGTAGGCAAAGGGGAGAAAATATTGACACCGTTTTTGAAATTATGGGTCGGAATTGAATAAAGCATTTTTAGACCTGTGTTTTTGGTTAGTAGATCAGTAGCGAAGTCATACTACCTCATACTAGCAAAATGTCTTAATATATTAAGACATTTTGTAGTAGGTAGGTACTTGAAACAAGAAAGATAAACAATTAGATATTCAATTATTTTTAATTCCTATAAAGTTCTCGTGAAATCCAGTCCATCCAAAGGTTGTCTGGAAGAGATCGCTTGCAGCGATAAGACCGACACTTGTATTTCTGCGTGTATTGTTATTAGTTTTTTATATCTTTTTATAATTTAAGTGTGAACTTATCTATCTATCTATCTAGCTATTAGGGCATATTATTATGTGGCTTGGACTAAGTAGCCGTCTGCGTTGCACCAAGAGCAAGAGGTTGCGGATTCAACTCCATTTGCGGGACAAATGATCCGCAAAAACGGGTCAGAAACTACGATTTCTGATCGACGTTACAGAGAATCGTCTGGGGGCGTTAAGATTCAATTTTTCTAATATCTCCCTACACTAATCTCGAAAGTATTAAACAGGTAAGTTTTTGAAAAGGTTAAATCCTCAAATTTAAAATGTTTGGTTTCTAGCTCGATGTCTTGTAAATACAATTTTCCAGAAATCTTTAAATGCATTTAACAAAAATCGACGCCATGATCCTTTTTACGTTTTTTCGATCTCTTAAGCTGGGCATATATGTACGAGGACTCCTTTTCCATCACTCAGCGTCGCGTGGAGTCTGGCGGAGTGCGAGTTAAAATTCGAGCGCACACACACGAAGACTCCACTGACTCCACTCCAAAAACAGTGCCTTGTTTAAATATGAGTAGATACATGTATTTTACACAAAGCTGTGTGCCGCAAAAAATCGACAGAGATCTTCCTTTCAGTCATAAATTATCATTTCTGTCATTGCGCGCCCCCACTTCTTAATTGCGTCAAAGTCAAAGCCAAACAATCTCAAATCATTGCAATCATAAGGGCCATTTTGAAACTATATATTTTGAGTAAACTTCAACAAGACTGTGGAAGGGCGCCCAATTTTAAGTTGGAATATCACTAACCTATTTTGAGATATGCAAATCATCTGTCACCAAATGTTTTAGATTGAATTTTCGTGTAGTGAAATGGCGTAGAACGATTACCATCGCGATAGGCGGGCGTCGAACACTTGTCATACCTACCAGAACAATGGTATCCCACTGTTTGCCTGCATAGCGCTTCCGGAATGCCCAATTTAAATTCAGAACACGAATTGAGATGTTCGAGTTTTAAACTTTTGTTTCTTCTAGAGAACATAAAACTATTTGTATTACTGGCTAACAACATTGCACCAAAGAATTTGAATTAATTAGGTTTCTAATAATTGGGAAATAATTGATTAGTTCATTATTTGGCATTTTAAGATAAAAGAATTCAATCAATAATTATTACCTAGTTGATATTTACTGATCTACTTTAAACAAATGCCTCTTCAATAGAAAATCCGAGATAAACAAGATTAAGCTTCTAAAGGGAATGTCATTAGAGTTAGTTAGATGGAGTTAGAAAAAATCGATTTATTAGCTAAAGTAGTTTTTGTAGTTGATAATGCTAATCTTGTTCATTCATTCAATTATTAGTTCAATAAAAGCATGAGATAAATTTCTGTAAGTCCTATGACGTAACATTTGTAGACAACCGTGTTGGCAGTAATTATTTTCTCAATATCAAAATATGGAGGATAAATTACTGCCACCAGTTAGAAGCAATTTCATTGCCCCTAATGAGGATTTTTTACTAAAGAGAAAAATAATCGCTCCATCCTAGTTTAATACCATAAGCGTCAATCAAGCGCTCTTTAGGACCTATGGTTCAATATCGTATTTTTTGAGGAGTAAAGTTTTTATTTTTTACCAAAAAAAAACAATCCACATTTTGACAATGCAAAGACGCATACTATCCGATGGAAAGCGTTTTTGAAGTGAAAACTTCATTAGGTGCGTTGGGATTTTTTGAGATGGGAAAAACCATTGAACTCTCGACACTGTTACCGTTACCGTTACCGACACCTCTGTATATTAAGTGAAAGTTTGTTAGGCATTTTTTGAGATATAAATAATATATATTTTTTATTTATACTTATATAGTTTGCTTTGTATATAGGTTTAGTTGCATAAAATAAATTGTATTATTTATCTCTTTATACAGTCTTTTTTAAGATGGTAAAAACCCGTTGAACTGGCGACACTCTTACCGTTACCTTTACCGACACCTCGGTACATAAGTATCTCGTAATTGTTCAAATTTTCACTTCTCTCAGAGTGCCACTTTTTTTATAAGCGTCAGTACATCGCGACGTGGTATCTAGACAAGTTAATCAATATACCTATGTCCTTAATTATAACCGACCAACTAAGTAGTTATATGCTAATTGCATTGCCTAATAGGTAGTCCAGACAATGTTTTTATCGCTTGTCAATATATATACGATGGATTTAAAATACAAGAGTATAATAACTTACCGATACTAATAAATAAAGATTTCTGACCATACGGAAAGAAGGTAAAAAAGACCGCCTGGGTTGCATGCATTAGAATCCTAACTCTATTGAATTTTACCATAAATTCTTTTTTGCACCTTGTCGCAAACTACGTTTTAATGAAATTATTAGAATAATTTTATGTTCTTGCCTTTAGAAAGAAGTTATTAGACTGATATGTCCTACGGAGCCTTTAAATAGGCTCAACATGCCAGTTTTTATCAAATAGTTACCTGGAAATTATTCCCTTCCGAATTAACGAAGGATTCTAGAGTTAACTCACGAGCGAAGCGAGGAAGTTACTAGAATCCTGAGTGAAAAGAGAGATTTAAGCACGCCCAAGATGCAGACAGCTTTATCCAACAGGAGAATACTCTACCTTCCACACTTTCTGCGAGACAATAAAAACCAAATCTAGGTCGGTGCATTCTGCGCAGAGGTTAGTTCGATTTACGAATAAGTTCTTATTGTCTCTGTCTCTTTGGTTCAAATTTTATAACCGGCTAGCTGTTGCCCACGACTTCGTACGCGTTACACTTCTAAATGTGTAGGTAACCTAGAAATAAAGCTAAACTCGCTGTTGCAACTTGAATTGACACCTCATTTTTATCCCATGGGAACTGATTTATTGGATAAAAAGTAGCCTGTGGGGTAATCCAGGTATGTCTAAATATAATCTATAGTATAGGTGTATCTATGTATAATCTACGTATATAAAAAAAAATAACAATAAAACATAATAATAATATATACCAAATCTCATCGAAATCGGGTTCGCCGTTACGACGTGATTGAGTAACAAACAAATAAACAAACATCCAAACTTTCACATATTATAAATGTACATATTACAAATATTACACATATTTTATCCCATGGGATAAAAATGGGGTGTAAAGTCAAGTTGCAACAGCGAGTTTAGCTTTATTTATTGTTTATCTACAAATTTAGTAGACTTATAAAATTAAACTTCTAAGACAAACTAAAAGAAAACTATTTTCTTCTGATAAAAATGTTCTAGTCCTTACCATTTTAAATTTCGAACTCTACATCCCTATGAGGCCGTGTCCTAAAAGTGCTTAAGTGCTCTTTATGCTTAGACACCTTCAAATGAGGTACTAATATAGTACGGTGACTTTCGAGACATTCCAGTTTTAAAGAGCTTATTTAATTAATATTATAAGTGAGTTCAACCTTTTTTGAATAAAATCGGATTGAGTTTTCAAACATATGTAATTTAAATCAAAAGCAATAAGGAGTATTGATATCAACTTCGAACAAAATAACTTTCTACTCCTTTTTAACCCCGTTAGGGGATGAATTTCAATAAAATACGAAACACGTCTTACATCAATTCTGTTAAAAAAGGTTTATGTAAAATTTGAAGTAGATTGGACCAAGAAATCACGTTATCCCATACAAACTTTGCCACCCTTTTTCACCCCCTTAGGGGTAGAATTTTGGAAAATCCTTTCTTATCGGATGCCTACGTCATACAAAGAACACACCCTCCAAGTTTCAGGTCTTTACGATCAGCGGTTTAGGCTGTACGTTGATCCATCAGTCAGCCATTCAGGACAAAGCATTTTATATGTACCTATAGATGAGGTTCAAATCAGTAAAACTTTACTCCCGGCTCAGCCGTAGGGATTTAATCACCTACTTTCGGTGAGGTTTACATGACATTATAATTTGACATTGTCAAGCAGGTGGTGTGATAATACTTTTTCAATTGGTTTTTCGACGACATGTGTATGAGAAACTAACTGATCCGCCCCCGGCTTTGCACGCATTGTTTGTCAATAAAAACATTAACCTCCTACTGAGCAGTCAGGTAAAAAGTAGCCTGTGTCCCAAACCCAGTCATAATCTATTTACATAAATCGAAATCGGTCCAGCCGTTTAGTCGTGAAAACTTAGCAAACAGACAGAGAGACTGAGAGACAGAGTGACTTACGAATTTTTATTATTAGTATTGTTAATGTGATTGTGAATCTTGTTAATCGGTCAAGAACCACAACCTTTCAAAAATGTTTTGGCGTAATTCTTGACGGGTTTATTAATATGAGAGTTGATTCGCTTTTATTCCACCAAGGAACTTTGCATTAGAACTACTATGAGAGTATAAGAGTTCGTAAACCAAACACCATTTGATAAAATTCAAGTTTAATTAGAGAAAAGAAATATCTATCTATAGGTACCTATTATGTTCAATTTTTAAAGTGAAACTTTTATTACATCGTCTCAAACTTTTTCGTCTTTGTGTTGCATGTCGAGTGACGGTCGGCCGCGGAGTAGGGATAAAGTGAAAGGCGCTCGTCAGAGCAGCCGAGGCCAATATGGCGGCGCCTATAGTTCGCATCAGCTGACCGTGTAGTGTATAGACTATAACTCATTTGTGCCCGCGAAAATTTTCAGTTAAATGTCTATAATGTGAAACAAAGTTTCACTTTTACCGTGGTTTCATAAAACCACACAATCCTTTTTTTTTCTTTAGTTTCATGATTAAACTGTTTCTTTTGTATTTTTCTAGAGATATGTATATAATTGTATTCTTTCTGTTAATAATTTTTTTTTCTCTATATAACATAGTAATCGCTCAAGCGTCACACAAAAAAAATCAATACAAAAATTAAAAAGTCGTAATCTTTGACGGATTCAAGAACTCATCGAGACTAGGCAATTAGTTAGATCGCATAATATTTAGTGGTGGGTTAATTTAGCGTTATTTATTTTGGCGTTATTAAATGGCGTTTTAGTATATTATTTCTGTGTGTTAATACTTTCCTTTTCATTTCCTCATCATCATCAACCTATAGCAGTCCACTGTTGGAAGTAGATATCTCCTAAGATGCGCGGTTGAGCTCTTCTCATCCAATATTAGGCTGTCAGCTACAGCGCGCAAATCGTGTACATAAATACCTACTTACCTCTTTTTAGTTTTTCCCTGATTACATTGTATATTTATTATTTCATTCTATTGTTCCTATATTTGACGACCTCCGTGGTGTAGTGGGCGCATAGCCGGCTGAGACGCAGGAGGTAGCGTGTTTGATTTCCACCGCGGAACAAATATTTGCATGATCTACAGATATTTGTTCCGGGTCTGGTTATTTCTCTATATATTATAAGTATGTATGTATTTACAAAAAAAAAATGTATATAAGTATTCTATCAGTTATCGCTCATGCTCGTGAAAGTACTCGGTCTCTTTGTGTAATAATAATAAAATGTGAATTCATATGAGGAAAAATAAATTTACAACAAAAATACAAAACTGGTAACGTGTAGAGACACCAACAGGCTACTATAACCTACCCTGTGGGTAGCGACGTGCAACCCCGTTCCAGATAAGATCTGGAGTCTGCGAGTGACACCTGGCCCCGCCTACCCCATCCCCCATCATCCCTTTACAGCGTGAATAGACATGAATAAAGTACTATATAAATAGATGTATTGGAAAACTGAACAGTTGATGTTTTTCATAGAGAACTAGCACTGACTGTGTCTATATTAGGGATGGAACATTTCATTCACAAGTAGAATGTGAAAAATTATATAAACATAATACATGATCATAAACATAGACAGAAATTTATTTGCTACCATAGCACACACAAATTCACACATAACATTCAAAAGGTATCTATAACATCAAAGAGAAAGCACAAGGAGAAAACAGAAAATTACATGTATCAAATAAATAAATAAATATTGCTGGACATTTCACATAGCGCTATCTAGCCCCAAACTAAGCAGAACTTGTACTATGGGAACCAGATATTTGATAGAATACTTATATAGATTTTTTTGTATAAATACATAGGTACTGATAATATATTAGTTGTATGCCCGCGGCTTCGTCCGTAATTTTCTGGATCTCGACAACAGCGCCACCTACCGAGTCCAATTGTGAATCTAAACCATCCAGGGATCCACACAAACACATAAAAAAAATCATTCAAATCGGTCCAGCCGTTTAGAAGTTCAGTGACATATATACACACGTACAGTAGAATTATTTATATAAAGGTAGAGAAACCACCAGACTCGGAACAATTATCTGTAGATCATGCAAATATTTGTTCCCCGGCGGGAATCGAACCCGCTACCTCCTGCACCTCAGCCGGCTAATCGCCCATTGCACCACGAAGGTCATTATATATAAATAGAACTAGAAAAAAATCATACTTTCAGCAGGTTAAAGAAAAGTGGTTTAATAAAATCGTAAGTTGCTAGGTTTTTATGAATATAAAAGTTACTACGATACATACAAAAACGGACACGGGACAACCTTATCTATCAACTTGAAGATGGAAAGAAATATACGCATATATACCTACAAGTAGGTACAGTTTCGATTCACAACTGCTTCAATCAACGACCCTACTCGAGCAATCACGATCGCATCAAGAAGGTACTCGAAGTCGCTACTCGAAACTGTCCATGCATATCCTCACACGTGCCCTTAAATAAGGGCCTATAATAATTTAGAGCAATTATAATTCCCTACAACATATTACATATCCGTAAGTAATTTAATCAACTTTCATAAATGTACTTGAAGCTATCTGATATGAGAATACAAAAGCATGTTAACGCCATAATCAATTACGATACTGGTTACTGCAGTACCTATTGGATCCGTGCGTAAGCGCATTAACTTACTCTGCCAATTATAGGTACCTGCAGTGTTCTGCCAACCCTGGTCGTTCCTCTCCCACAGCAATATGTTAACACTGTACTTTTAATTTCTCCAGCAGACAGTTAAAGAGGCAATCGCGAAAGCATACGCAGGAGTGAGGATTTATAATAAGAAAACGCTCCTACCGCGCATGCTCCATAAGGATCTATAAATCTTTAAGTACTGCATCGGCCAATCCCTGTTGAGAAACGATAAATCATCCCCTTGGACAATTCGAATCGAATACGATAGTTGTCTACCATCCCTCTCGCACGCGCACTGTCTTAGGCCTCGGAGATCATTTATCATTTCTTTCTCTCTTTTCTTCTCAATGATAAATTCAATTCTCTGTTCGAATATGATTGTTCCTTGTTTTGTTATTCTGGTGTTTTATTATGGGTATCGTCACGGTTTTTTGAACGGAATTCGATCGAAATGATCGCGAGAATTGGATTTCTATTTTAGATTTTTTGACTTGAGCGATCAATCTTTTGATTTTGCGGCATTATTAATTGTTTCTGTATGAATTATTACTAACTTATATATTATTATCTGTGCCGGCATGTATATCAAAATTCTTACTCAACTACTAAAAAAAAAGATTGCAGTTTTAATGATACAAGCAGCATCGATGTTGACATATTTTTATTTTTGCTTTTTATGTACAGGCATGTAGAAAAGACAACGTTCTCTTAAAAAGTTACTTAAAATCGACGATGCTCTCATGCTGTCAGTCATTTAGAAGATAATTATTATAGGTACAATTGAATCCACTCCTATCTACAATATCAATCCGTGAAAAAATAACACTTTATTTTATATAAATATACATTTGCTCGTAGTAGTAAAGTTATAGGGCCTTGCAAATAAAGTAGGAGAAAACTTTTTAAATAGTCGCACAGTGTTTTGTCTTTTGCATTGACAGGCTGTTTCTAATTCTACCGAAAAAGACAAAACACGGTCTGCTCTATTCATAATCCGTATTTATTTGTAACGCAGATAGAAATCGATAGCACAAATTATATAGCGACACGTCTTTAAATCAAACTCTTATCTCTACTATCACTTGGCATTTTTCTTAAAACTATTTTATACAATACACATTTTGTTCTTTAAGACTCGTATTCAAATGACCCGCGACTCATGTCGCAAGACATATCGAGCGATATCACCGAACATTGTGCGACATCGCCAAACATCATGTGTCACGATTCTTTCAGTGATAACAAATGAGAGACAAAGTGTCTTGCGACGTCGCACGATGTCCGGCCACATCATACGACTTATCCTGTGGCACGTGTCCCGTAACATTTGTCCCCTAGTGAATACAAGGCTTTATAATTTACACACTTACAACCTATGTCGTTTTATGAGACTTCGGTGCTTTGGCCATGCTGATTTGACAATGCAAACTGTACTTATGAACTAGAAATTACTATCTATTTCATTCGATAGGTGCGTTTAAAACTGCCTTAGAATTCTGAAATCCTAAAAGAAATCAATCGTAACAATAGATTCGTTTGTAATTCTTATTCTATGAAGGCAGTGATAAATCACTATCAACAATGCAGTTGACAAAATCTTTGCTGAATAATGCGAGTGTCCCCAAGCAATACAACTGCTAACGGACAATACTTGTAAAGAATTTTCACCAAAAAATAATGGAACACGTTCCTTTATAAAATAGGATTGTTGACAGAAAATATACGACAAGCTGTAAATATACGATTCAGTTAGTGGTTTGTCATTGTTTACAACCATGTTGTTTTTAAATTATTAAAGTTACAGAAATAAGGTTCTATTGTTACACGGTCATATACAATCGACCTGCAGTAGGACACATTTGGACGGCTTGCAAATGGTGATGATTTTTAGAAATGGTCGGGATGGCTATAGGTACTAATTAGAACAAATAAGCGTAACACACTTAAAATAACCCGATAGCGCGTAGTGAACTTTTCATTCCACGGTACAATGCCCAGTTTATCCGCGCACAAAATTGGACGTCTTTGATATCACTATCACTCATCGTCTATTGTATAATGTTCGGTTGTATCAGTCGAATGAAGAGTTCCCTAAGCGCGATGCGGTCAGTAGGCGGCCGCGGCTCCGGAGTGGTGCATCAGATGATGGTGGTGGTAGGACTCCTGCGTCGGACACCACCACTCCGGAACCCCGTGAGGCATAGCCGGCGCAGGCTGGTGGAACTGCGTCCAATGCCCACTGAATCCAGTCTTATTGTCCATGACTCCGTTCCCGCTTAGATTGGTCAGGTGCGGTGGAGGAGGTTGATTGTGATGAGGCGGTATAGGTCTGTCGTAGGGTTTAGGGTCATGTGGGTTGAGGTATTTATCGTTGAGGCTTTCTAATTTATCCGTTATGGAGGGGTGATGGTGGTGATGAGGTGGGGGAGGTATGGGCGCGGCGGGACTGGCAGCTCCAGCGGTGACACTCACGCTGCCGGCTGAGGATGAGTCGTCTCCATCGCTGTCATACCTCGGCGACTCTCCAGCCGCTCCATGCACCTTCATATGCTTCCGTAGGGACGATGGATGGGTGTAGGACTTGTCACATCCATGGACGCGACAGTTGTAAGGCTTGTCGGAGGTGTGCACGTGGGAATGTTTCTTTCTGTCCGATGAGTTCGCGAATCGTCGATCGCAGCCAGCGTATTCGCATTTGAACGGTTTTTCGCCTGAGGACAAAATTACAATAGTTAAAAATGCAGTCTTTAGCGCACAGGGTGTTAAAGTACAGGGGTTAAAGGGAATAATTTATCAAAATCTAATTGTCTTGTGTTTGTAAGTAAAGTTTAAGAATTTACATACTTAATCCTTAAAGTTATTCTAAAGATACTTCCTCGAAAATAACCAATCTGATATGATATTTCATGTCAATGTAGAGAAACTCTACATTAAAATTTGTTACTGCCGAAGTTGTTTCAAAAGCTCAAAGTCCTGGTACGCGAAAGTCCAATCACGTAATAAATAACCAGATTTGCTTGTTGTTTATAGTTTACGAGTATAAATAAATATTCACAACAATTGCACGGATACTTAACACGACCATAAATCATATTTATAAGTCGACTTTGTCACATCGCCGTAACAAAGCTTGCTTACAATAGCCAAGCGATATTCAACTCTAACGACTTGACAAATGATATATTTTCGTTTTGATGTTTCAATAAGTTCTTAGGCTCTGTGACAAAAAGACCTGCTGCTTCTGATAACTTGATGATTTAAGTGAACAGTGGAGTTAAATCTTTAAAAGCTGTGTTTACATCCATGATATTTATTTCAATCGTCTCTATGGTCCCTTAAACTTGGACATACCGTGATGTTTATATAGACCATATTTGATTTCCTTTCTAATATATTTTCACCTACTTATTTTACCTATATATATAGCAAGAACATGGAATATTACAACGTTAGTATGTGAATTTTACAATGTCAGCTGTGTAATATTTCAATAATCTCGATATTTTTTTAGCGATTGTCATATTGAATAGCAGCGACCCCATTTTTTGCGATAATAGTTTTTGCATCGACACTACCCGCGAATGTATTGATAAATTCTCCTCGAGTTCACCGAAACGTATGAGATGAGAATAACATTCAATAAGATGTATCACAAGTAGGCACATCGGACGGTGTGACCACAGCTCCGTATTCATTGTAATGTTTACAAATAAACCACTTCGGTTGTAATCCCGCATTGTGTTTGAAACCTGAGGTTTGGAGGCACCGATGCTAATCTCAAGTGTCTGTTAACGTGCCAATAATAGGGATTTTGAGGCGTTCCTACCGCAATATTTGTATCGAAAGTACTCAATGAATCGCGACTCTCAATAGTGATACTTCCTTTCTCATTCAGCGTCATCTCAAAAACGCGCATTATCTTCTATCATTCATGTTTTTACAATAGAAATACACGTAAAAATTGGTTCAGTGATTTTCGAATTCCAAAATCGTAAACACCGAAGATAAATCGTTGGTATCGTGTTTTAATTCGGTGTGGTATAACGATAAAAACGTCTTACAAGCTTAGGAGATAAACAGGCCAATACATGTGTCGCCTGTCTAATTACTAATCGGGCGTCTCATCTCGGTGGATGTCACAAAAAAGGTCGACAACTTATTAGAGTTTGACGCGGTCTGTGCGCACGCGCCTATCTCCCTTTGGTAGAAACTGAAATGCTACAAAGTGACTTAAAGTTACCACTCTGATATGTTTTTTTAACGTGAGTGATACAAACAGATAGTAGATTTTACAAATGCTATAATACATATTATTACTGGTTTGCTTCATATCAATTCTCTTTATATTACAATAATTGCTAATTATTAGCCTAAAGATCCTAATAATGAGGATAATTTGTTACCGACTTTCTTTAGGTATCTGTTAGTTTTTGTTTAGACATAAATCTACCTATAGAAACATGTAGAGGTTTATACCCAACAGTGTTTCATAAAAAGCTCTGCCATATTTTGCAGAACCCAGCAACCAAGAAAATAAAATATGAGTGAAGAACGCATGGAATCCTTGCGTGCAGGATGCCAGGGTCAGATGGTTATCTTAAACGGCTGTATCACCCACGGGAGACACTTTTTTGTAACGTTATTATCGATGTGAAACATAATCTTGTGCTTTTTTCATGTATTGACGAATCGAATGGTATTTTTATCGAGATTAATTTGTAGTATTGGATGGTGTTTAGGATAATCGACTGCTTAAATCGTTTAACAACCAATATGACCGTTGTAAGCAAATAGAACCCCAATCTTTGTGTAATATTAGAAAGTGCGTTTATTGAAAATACTCATACTTATAGTATTATTAAAAATATATTTTAGTCTTATTTTTTCAATTTTTTTTTCTTGCTACAGCACTACCTACAAAAATATTTTTCCACACTACGCAAAGGTTAACTGGGAGACAATGCTTGCTATCATTAAGTTCGCCTATGTACAGATTAATGTTTTTTTTTGTGTAATAAAGAATTTTCAATCAATCAATCAAGCTTTGCAATCTCACTTATAATAATTACAGTTTTATTGTTTTACCTACAAGAACTTATAAAAATCATAGATTAGAATAGAAACAAATACATATATAAGAAACAACTACGTAAATCTATGGATACAATTGGCAGTTTTATCTACCAGACATCCTTTAGATGGAATGGTCTATGTGGACATTACATACATACTAATACTAATGATATAAAAATATAAAAATTACATAAATGAAAATTACATAAATAATAACTACTCATAACAATTTATACATACATACTTAGACTTATTTAAGAAACATATTAATTAATAATAAATACATATATATTTAGCGACAAATACTCAGATAGTGTTCTCTGAGCATACGTTTTAAAATGGCATCATAAACTACTTCACAATCTGCCTTAATGATCGTTTCATTTATTTTTACTCAATCTTGAATTGAAAGTCGCTCTGGAAATCTATGGGGGAGACCTACTTGTATGTTCTGTAGTGGACTTTCTATGATGATAATGAGTATCAATCATCTTGTTAATGTTAAATTATTCAACAGTTGGCACATCGTCACAGTCTGCCTAGAGGTTAACGGTATCATGTTACTATCTCTCCCTAAGTGCTTCTGTAAAAACAAGCTTTTTAGAAATAGCACAGTCCACGTGAAACTTGAGAAGTTCGGCCTTTGCGCTCAAACTGTGTTAAATGGCTTAAGGTATGTTTGGAAAGAAAACAAACGAAGCAGGAGGTCGTCTAAAAAATACCACGAAATACTTTGATTGCTCGAAACGTGTTGAGAAAAGTAATTCGAAATACTTCCAGTTAAAAGCTTCATCGCGGTGAAATTACAGCTCACAAGTACCTAACGCTATTCTTTCAAATTGTAAACAGATTTTTAAAATCAATTGCAGCTGTCTGGTTGCTACTGTGAGAAAACTTGAAAATAATGATATTAAGATGTGGCATGATAACAAGAAATTTAGGTGACAACTGCAGATTGTCAATGATTGCCTTGGAATAATCATTAGATGATATTTGATACAACTCCACCTAATTCAAGTGAGCATTTGGACGAAAAACCCACACATTTATGAATATTTATCTAATTTACATTCATAAAAATGATAAAATGATTTCATATTTATCAAAACATGTACCTATTTATTGGACGTTGTTTCAGAGAGATAACCGTTTAATTCTGGTTAGTATAAAGTTATTTAAAAATGCAAAGGTCACAACACAATAAGTTAATTCAATCTGTATCGGCGATGCTTTAATAAGCGCCGAATGACTTGTTGTTTGCTACAGCCGCTATTAGGGCAGACATGACCACAGACCATGTTCTGTCTGATTCACTACAGATAGTAAACAACGGAACAAATCTAATACGGCTATAAAATATGGACTTACAAAATGGACAACCTAAACGAAGAACACCTCTAAAAATATTTGTGAAAAGATATTTTACTCTATTTTTGTGTCATAAAATAAAACCTATTTAGCTGCGAAAAAGGTCTAAGAATATATGTAGAATAGGATATAACAAGCCTCTTAGAACTGTCAATACAAACATACAAAGGCTGATTGACGACAATGACGAAACTTCCCCGAAAATCGATTTTCTCTCGCATATTTAAAAGATATCCCGTACCTTCCACAATGATTTATGATCTTCCTTTTATCCGTAACGTATTTCGAATTAGAAAGATATATTAATATCTCAATTTTTTCCACTTCTCCGAGAATACGGGGCCGGGCACAAAAAGAATACTCGGGGTCGAGCGCGCATTCGGCGCCCAACGACCGTGTGACAAGGTGCTTTATGCAGGCGATATGAGCACCAAATAATGTTCCGATAACCGATAAATATCTGCCATCTCATACAAAAGCATCCCAATAAAAATATAATAGTAAATGTAGTAACACCGACCACAAAATGCGCAGTCATATCTTGCTGATAAATTAAAATGGAAACAGTGCGAGAGAAAAGACAGCAGAGATCGAAAACAAATTAAAACTGGTAAAACATTTAAATGCGCAAGCACAGGTTAGGTCTTGGAAAATCGAACATGTAGCAAGACTCGCGCAGTCGCATCTTGAAGACTTTTTTGTCGCAATGCGCAATACCCGAGCCAGCGGCCGTGATTCATGTAGAGCCTTCGCGGGTCCGCTGCTCTTCATGCCGTATTACAATAATTCACTAACTGACACTTGCTCGATTGTTTGTTATCTTGTAGCAATTAAAACATGCACTTGAAACATCACTAAATTATGCCTGCTATGCCATAAAATGAGAATTAACCTTCCCGTCACCAGCCAAGCATGTTCTATACGTTGCAAAATGTATTGTTTTAAACTTGACAAACGATGTTATTCCCGTGAAAGGCTGGTTGAATTAATAGCACATTTTCCTGTCTAGCCATAATAAGGGTATCTTGCGGTTCTCAAATCATACAAATACATCAAATTTAAACATGTAAAGTAGCTAAATACGTTTAGAGATCGTTGTGGAAGTTGCCCTTAGAATTGTAAAAGTGGTTGTCGCATCGTCGATTACTATCTCGTGCAAGTGAAAAAGATATATTTCCTACATTGGTATGAGGTGAAGTAGAAAAATTGCTGTGATTTTTCAAGCTACAACTATTTAATTACAGAACCCTGCGTTCTCTATTGTTTCTATGTTTCAAGATTGACTACCTTTTTCAGGATCAAGAAAAGGTAGTTTTGTTTAGGTTTTGTTAAAATAAGAATGGAAGTTTATTCCCACATTGGAGATAAACAATATTGTACAGGCAGGTGTATAGAAAAGGTACAAAAAGACTTGTAACCAGGCAGGCTCGCTCGTCAATCCTAACGTCAAGCGTTTTGACAGCCCTAACCGGCATCATCGCCCGCATCAACAAAAAATATAATTTACCAGAAATGTTTTTTTATTTCCACAAAATAATTTTAAAATGAAAAACTTAAAAGTAACTTAGTAAATGCATAGCAAAAAGTAAATGTATGTAATAATTTGTAATAAAACAAATTAATTATTTCTAAGTTGGTATCGTTTTTTTGATTAGTTTAGTACGTACACGCGCTTATTATTTTTATTATTTTATTACACTACTTACCCTTACTTACACTTACTTATTACACTAATACACTGAATTAAAAAGCATTCCGCGAAGAGCAACGATTTTTAGAGCACCAATTTTATTCCACGAAGAGCATCGATTTATATTTTGGCTTGGTGCTCTTCGTGGAATACTAACAATTATTTCAAATGCCTCCACGAAGGGAACCTACAATGTATCTTCTAGTGATGGGGTATTTAATATTTTTTTATCAATAATTATGATGGATTGTATCAATTAAAAGATAATTTTGATAAAAAAGCATGTGTACAATTCACACGTGTTAGAAGTGAAACCTTCAAAAATTTTGGTTTCAAGATAATGAGACGAATGTAAAATTTCGGAAAGATGATAATTGTAGGTTTTAGTAATGATCGTAGTGATGCAAAGTTAGATAATTATTTTATATTTTATTCGTATATATTACATAGTTTTATTGAGACTCAGAGCTTACATTTTCGATAAATGATACAAGAGGCTTATGGTAACTATTGTAACTAAACTGTCGCTTTTTCGTTTCATCGACTTTCAAATCACAACGATGCTAAAGAAGTTTACACTTCAAAAAATGTTATTATTGTTTGTATCACAATCAGTTTGGGTTATTCAAACTTAAATCAGCCGTATCGATAAAGCTGTTTTATACTCATAGACTTTATTATTTCCTTTCTTAAAAGTTATTTGTAATCCTTAAACTTCGTGATTTTATGTTCATGTTACTATTTATTATATCGTACATATTTCTTTTCTTTATCTAAATTGAATTGAGACTAAGCAATATCTATTCGTAACAATTTTATGAATTGTCTGGTATCATATTTCTCTTATTTGGGTTCACCGAAACGATATTGTGTCTGTGCTACGACATCTAACCATTGTGCCGTGGGCAGAAGTATGGATATTACTTATCCTACAGAAAAATAAAATAAATAAATAATGCTGGACACAGCGCCATCTAGCCCCAAACTAAGCAAATCTCGTACTATGGAAAGTGGGAACCAGATAACTGATATAATACTAAAATGAGTTAAAAATCTCTATACAAACTCAATTCCTGCCGCCTACTTACTACGTAAGTACATACTTTTGGTAAAAGGTTGCAGACGCTAATTTGGTGAGTAGGTCGGTTGTATTTTTTGAAAAATAATAATAAATAAATATTGCTGGACATTTCACACAGCGCTATCTAACCCCAAACTAAGCAGAGCTTGTACTATGGGAACCAAATAACTGATATAATACTTACATACTTTTTTTTTGTAAATACATACTTATAATTTATAGAAAAACATCCAGACCCGGAACAAATATCTGTAGATCATGCAAACATTTGTTCCGCGGTGGGAATCGAACCCGCTACCTCCAGCGTAATTGTGTTAGCATAACTATGAAATTATGTTTAGGTAAAGGTGACGGGGTTTTAAGTATTTAAATAATCTTGAGCGAGTCGGGTCCAGGTGTTGCCCGCAATCGTACCGTCGTACATGGTATTGCATGGAGGATGGCTACACCAAGTTCTGGGTGCCCAAAATAAATGAATTAAGTTAAATAAAATATAATTGAAAAATAATAATAATAACAGTAATGTACATAATTGAATGACATTAAATATAATTAATAAATTAAATGATTAAATGTTATGTAGTTATTTAGTGGGAATAAAGGCTTTATTTATCTAAATAATATGTAGCGGCTCGAGTGACTCTAAGCACCGAGACAAAAATCTAAGGTTTTACAGTGTTTTAGTATTACTGTTAGTAGGTATGTATCTTTTTGTGGAATAAATTAATACAAAACACAAACTGAATTATTATCCACATTATTTCTTACACAACCAAGTTCGATCCAAGTCTATATTCACAATAAAAATATTTTTTATATGTATAAAATGTTTTATTTTTTGTAGAACTATAAAGTATACACACAACTTTAATAGATTTCGATTGCCTATGAGTACGAATAATTAATGAAATTTAAAAACTGCATTATAACTGTCTTCCGACCATAAAATATTTTAAAGCTAGGCTTTTTAAAATAATTGTTCATATTCCCACTTACTCCAAAATATACCTTCCTTATTTGCAACAATAAAAAACCCCGACACATTTAATCTAAATAATTATTAAACGGATATTAATATTTGGCCATAAAATACGATATTTTGCGATATGTCGCACTAAAATGTAATAAATATAGCAGGTTATGTATTTGGATCGGTTCGTCGGCCGTGTCCACTCAACACCCACGCGCTGGATCGTGTTGCAGCCCCCGGGCACAATTTTGGGACAAACCAATATTTCTAACGAATATTAATAGCCCGTTTTGTTTTTATTTTACGTCTTTAATGTTTGTTGGCTCGCCCACATTTTAGGAATGCCGGACATTCTTTTCGATTAGTACAGGTTCTATCTATCTAGGATGCTTTGTTACAAACATGACAAAAATTAAAGAAACTTTATTTATACCGGACTGCCTAGGAGAGTAATGTTTTTATATGTATGATGATGTATGAGTATGATCTACAGATATTTGTTTCGGGTTTGGACGTTTTTCTATATACGAGTATTATAAGTATGTATTTACAAAAAAAAAGTATATTAATAAGTATAGTAAAAAAGTATTCTGTCAGTTATTTGGTTCCCGTAGTACAAGCTCTGCTTAGTTTGGGACTAGATAACGCAGTGTGAAATGTCCAGCCATAGAATAGAATAGAATACTCTTTATTGCACACCAACATAATTAAAAATACAATAAAAATACACAAAAATTAAGGTAAGTACAATGGGCGGTCTTATCGCTAAAAGCGATCTCTTCCAGACAACCTTTGGATGGACAGGATAAAACAAAAGCCATATTTATTTATTTCAGTATGTATCCTGACAAAATTTGTATGCTGTTCCGTTTTCTCGATTTAACTTTGGAATCCCAACAAGTTAACTTATGACGAACAAAAATTGTTACTTTGTCAAGCAAGTCGTTCGAATTCGTGTTAAAATTTCGATTGTTCTCCGATTCCAAGATGCTTTACATCGCAATTTTTTGGGCAACGGGTGTTAAAAGCGCGGAATGCTGATTCGAACGCTGTTAACACAATGGTGTATTAGGATGCAAGTTTTTATAAGTTTCTACATTAGGAAATTGAAGCCATTATCACTGGAGATCGAATAAGAAACCTTAAGGAACCGGCCCACTTTATTCACTTCATCAACGTAACTTCGCAAAGATCATTCACGATATGCATTTCACAATTAATTTGTGCAAAAATAATAAAATTATACCACTTAATTTGAATCATTTTTTACCAGCATACTTTTTCAGTTTGGTCTAAAAATAGGTATGAGACGACACCTTTGGTGATACGTAGCTTTGTAGCCTGATGTCGGCAATATCACACACTTTCATACATATTGATACCGACAAGGTGTCGACGAAAAAACGTATGAATGATGCAGTGAGACCCTCCACGATCGCCCTACAAGACGATGGAATTTCGCACAGTTAAGAACCTCAAAGCGCAAAGTTTTTCTTGACGCATTGAAAACGGCTGATAGCTCATTTATTTAATGAGCCACCTATTCATGAAGGTACTTGCTCTGTTACATTATACTAAAAATATGGTGTTCGCTGTGCCTTAATGGTACGGCAATATAACTACTCCTGTCCTTAGTAGAATACTTTTTATTACTAGTGGTTCGCCCCGAACTGAGATCTCGTGAGTCTCCCATAAAAAAAAATATGATTTGTACCTAATCTTTGACTATCAAAATAGTGCCATGAAATGCATAACCAACTAACTTGACCTACAGTTTCATTCAAATTACAGTTCATGTTAATTGGTTGCTCTTTTTTGCGGTAGAAACTGCAGTTGTTCTAGATTTCAGACTTTTTCCTATATTTGTGTCACTAAAGCTACACGAATACCAAATTTCAGAACTGTGGGATCACTAGTGTACCCTGTAGTTTTTATTATGGCTAATAACTCAAAAACTACAAAACCTTTATTAAAAATAAAAACGGTGTAGAATTATAAAGACCTTTCATTTGACGTCTCATTTGACCTAATAGTCTCATTTTCATTTTTTTACCCCTCTTAAACCCCAGTATCTCCACAACCACCCAACATTTTTAATTTGTTTAGTCACACCAAAATTGTGCGATCACTACCTACCTGTGTATACAATTTCACGATGATCGAATCAACGCTTCGAAAGTTATCTTTGGGCACACAAACATACATACATACTTACATACATACAGCGCCGATTTGTCCAAGTTGATTTAGAGATCTCGCTTCGCTCGATCAATAATACATACATATGTACATATTGCTGGACTTGTTACACAACGCTATCTAGCCCCAAACTAAGCAGAGCTTGTACTATGGGAATCGGATAACTGATAGAATACTTATATACTTTTTTTTTGTAAATACATACTTACTTATTTAGAAAAACATGCAGACTGTGAACAAATATCTGTAGATCATGCAAACATTTGTTCTGTGGCGGTAATCGAACCCGCTACCTCCTGCGTCTCAGCCGGCTATTCGCCCACTGGGTCACGGAGGTCGTCCAATAGCACGATCTTTGGGACATAGAATACTGATATAGCTAAAGTTCACAATTCTCAACTTTGATAAACGAACCTAAAACTTTTGGCAGTCTACTTTTCAGTTAAAATATTGCAAACGTTCGCCATTACGCAAAAATATGAAGCCTGTGGTACCATTTATACTCAGTGAAATTATAAAGCAACTTTTAAATGTTCAGTTTCTGTACTTTCAATAGCGCTAATAGTACGTAAGTTATATCGAATAGTATGCCTAGGTTTCAGACAAAAGCGACTGTCATTATAAATAGAAGTTATATAAAGTGCCGGGAGAAATGATGGTAATAAGATAGGAAAGCGAGGCGTAGGTAGAACGTACTGGCGTACGCTCATCCTTCGGGTTTTTATATGAGAACTATGGTCACATAATAAATACTACTTCTAGATGCTATTGTTACATTACAACTGTGCAATTTATGTGTTACGAACACATGCGTTGCGATGTGTTTATGTGTTGTACTTATTTACAATGAAGAGACTTATTTTCCCTACGGTCTTAATACAACTTTCCTTAAAAAACTATTTCTCAAAATTGCAAAACGAAAAAGGTGATATTTCATGATTGATCAATATAAATAAGCATGACGAATGGTTTATTAGTAGAAGTTGGGATGTTCTCGATTAGTCGGTCGATTGAACGAAACCAGGTGGGAAGGTACTGAGCTAATCTATTTGATTGATTGAACGTCCGCGATCTTTATCTCCGAACAAAACATCTCTTGATTGAATTCATAATTTTCTTTCATTGAAATAATTACAAATTCAAATCGATTCGATAAAAGAATAAGTTTTTTCCGTCATTTGCTTCTCTAATGAATTCCTAGTGCGTTCCGCGATGCGGGTGTCATCGACTCTCATCATTGCAAGGTTTTTATTGGAACGAGTTTGCAATTATCTAATTGTTCACTAATGATCTGTATCGGGTTGGTATTCGATTCTGCGAAATACGTGAAGCTATCGGAACCAGATAATCGAAATCCAACGCGTTTTTAACATTGATTCGGGCTTGTTTTTGTACGCACTCCTTTACCCTGTTCGCACTACTTTGACATTTAGCGAAATTCTGCAACAATGTCGCAAAAACCATTTTCGCGTTTCCTTTGGATTTGTCGCCTTTTGGAACGTGTCATTGTTTTTAGGTGAAATATTTTTAGAAAGACTTAAATCAACACCTCAGTCTGCAGACTTTGAAACAATATGTATGTTTAGCTTTGACTCTACGCAAAGGAGATTGGTGAGATTGGACCCACAAATAAAAAAAACGGTTCATGATTCGCATCATCATTAGAAATATTGATTTTTAAAAGTGGTGTGATAAATGATTTGCTGAGACTTACTACATGACTCTGCCTCAGAAAATGTTTTACATTTAAAATAAATATAATAAATAAATATTGGTGGACATTTCACATAGCGCTATCTAGCCCCAAACTAAGCAGACCTTGCACTATGGGAACCAGATAACTAATAGAATACTTATAGGTAATTTTTTTTTGTAAATACATACTTATAATATATAGAAAAACATCCAGACCCGGAACGAATATTTGTAGATCATGCAAACATTTGTTTGCGCGGCGGGAATCGAACCCGCTACCTCCTGCGTCTCAGCCGGCTATACACCCACTGCGCCACGGAGGTCGTCATTTTGTTAAGGGTGTATGATTTTTTCAGGGTCTCGCGTTCTTAGACGTTCGCTAATCGCTTGCCAACAAATGTTGAGTAACAAGCCGTTTTAGTAAACGATGTATGTGTTGTGTCACCATGATCACAGGAACTGAAATCTTTAGGGAGTTATGGGAGCTTACATTAAATAACTATCAGCAGTTTAAGCATATGTGAATAGTGTATAGGATATCAACGCCGTGCCCGTCCGAAGGGTGTACACAAAGACCGTAAAAATAAAGCACTTTACGTCATTGTCTCTGTTGTCATTCTAGGCGTATAGGGTGGCAAGTGTACATGTGTTGGTGCGATTATTCAGTGCATGTGTGGGATATACTTGCGAGGGTCGAAATGTTGGTGCTGACGGGTGACGACTCGACCACGCCCATCTAATAATCGTTTGTTTTTACACTTGCTCTTTCATTTATGGTGGTTTCTGACATTTTGCTTGTCGTAGGTTTTTAGGTATAATAACGACGTAATAAAAAGGAGCTTTATATCCAGCAGTAGATGCCAACAGGTTAGATAGAAGATTTCTTAATAATTGATTTTCAGGGAGTCTTAAGTATGTACCCGATTTAGGTGAATCATCATTATATTTTCAACAGCAGCTTTGTATTCATATCATATTGTGTTTCTCTATCATTTGTAAAGTAGGCATACATATTAAATTAATTGAAAGCTAAAAATAGAGGGTAATCGGAAATGCAATATGAAACGCTAAAATGGCTTCGAAAATGTCTTTTATTATTGTTCTACATGCATGCATGTTGGTATACAGTACCCCTGATATTCATCAACGCAAAGTAACCAGTGCGTTAAAATTGGTGGTCACGAATAGATACGTCTGTGAGCTTCAAGTTTTAATCCGATATTAATAATATTCAAATTTAGTAAACGCAGTACGTCATCCCCTCGCAGATAAAACGCACACATCCATGTTTTTGTGTCGTTGGATATATTTTTTATACAATTTATCAATCCAGGCAGATGGTCGCTTATAAACACCTTTTGAAATGCACCCGACTATTATAGGGTTACAGTATTATCATATGCGGAGAAAAATGGCCGAACAAGATATCAACATGGTATTTTTTCGATGCTATTTTAGGCAATTAGAGATTTATGGTTGGTTGGGATTGTCAAAAAGTGAGACAAATTAACTTTATTATTATTATTATCAGCCATTCGTGTCCCACTGCTGGGCAAAGGCCTCCCCCCATTCTTTCCAGACTTCGCGGTCCTGAGCTGATTGTGGCCAATCCGTTAGGAATTTATCCAGCTCGTCCCGCCATCTACGGTTCGGTCTGCCGCGTCACCTTCTCGCTGGGTCAGGACGCCACTCGGTGGCTACCCTTGCCCACAGCTCACTTCGCATGCGACAGACATGTCCAGCCCAGTTCCACTTCAACTGAGCGGCTTTGATGGCTACGTCAACAATTTTGGTCTTTGAGCGCAGTTCAGTGTTCCGGACTCTTGTCTGTTCCTTGACACCCAAGATGCTGCGTTCCATCGCACGCTGACAAACTGAGCTTGAACTTTGAAATGTTAGTCAGTGACCAGTTCTGCGCGCCATATGTCAAAATGGGGAGAATGCATACGTCCATTAGCTTTCTCTTGAGCGCTAAAGAAATATCTCCTTTCATCATATCACCCATGGCCCAATAGCTCCTCCAGGCATTTTCGACAGGTTAACTTTAATTTAGAATATTTATGACTATCTTTGTGCTAAAGAAATAATACTAACTATTACGATTACCACGTCTGTTGGATGGAGTGAATCGAAACAAGTTAAAAAAATCTTAACAAAAAAAAAACCCGAATCCAGCACCTCCTAGTAGGTATATAGTTGGCCTACTGTATCATCAAAGTCGCTTTAAAAAAGTTTTTTTTTATTCTTCATAATCATCATCATGCCAAATGACGTCCCCTGCTGAACATAAGCCTCCCCCATAGATTTAGAATAGAATAGAATAAAAAATTATTTGCAACATTACGGTACCCAAAAAAAAAAAAAGATAAGGTCCAAAATGTAACTCCAGACTTTCCAGAGGGACTGATCTCATGCGGCCTGCACTACGTTATCAGAAAGAAACTATTATTTACACTTCACTATAAAAATACAAAAGAAACAGTTGAATCGTCTAAAGACCGTAGCAACCGATTTATGCTGATGGAGATAGATCTACTGCTCCAGATCAGATCTCTACTAGGAGGAAGTGTCCCAAAGACACTGCCTGCATCAACTACTCTAACCATTAGTAAAAGTTTGGTTAATCTGCATTGGCCTCAGAGGCCAAAAGCGAGTTAGAGTACCTTCAAAAACAGAGACTCTTATATACAGAAGTGTCAGTGACGGTAACGGTAACAGTGTCGCGAGTTCAATGGTTTTTTCCCATCTCAAAAAATGCCTAAACATCATTTGGGTATGTATCTGTTTTGCCATCTCTGAAAGTAATTTAAGAGCTACGTTTGCTACGAGACCTGCTACGAAAATATAGCATAGAGATTTCACCGTCTAAAAATAAAAGAGTGCAGGTAATCTGATGTTGACATATTGCACATCACGCGTAAAACTAGTACCTAAGCAATAATGAACAAACCGTCGAAGTAGGGCTTGTGTCACTCTCCAATTTCAATGGTTTTAGTGCGTGGATTGCTTTCGATCCAAATCCATAAACTTTAGCTATGGAGCTTGAGGACAACTGGTTAAGAATTGTTGAACAAAAATTACCGGCTATACGCCCACTGCGCCATACAGTGGGCGTATAGCCGGCTGAGACGCAGGAGGTAGCGGGTTCGATTCCCGCCGCGGAACAAATGTTTGCATGATCTACTGATATTTGTCTGGGTGTTTTTCTATATATTATAAGTATGTATTTACAAAAAAAAGTATATAAGTGTTCTATCAGTTATCTGGTTCCCATAGTACAAGCTCTGCTTAGTTTGGGGCTAGATAGCGCTGTGTGAAATGTCCAGCAATATTTATTTATTTATTGCTGATGCTTACGTAAACATTGGTATATGCATTTTTCATTAAATGTAAAAGTATTTTTTTTTCTTGATTCATGACCAGCAGTTATAATTCTAGAAATAAGAAAATAAGCTTAGCTTAGAGGACTTCAACGCACATAATAATCGTTTAAACAAACTTTATTGACACGGTAATCAACATTGAGTAAGAAACAAATATTATAATCTTAAGTTATATTACGAACAAAACAAACTTCTTTTAAATTTTTGGTATAAATATTAATTCCCATTAACAGTCTTCAGTCCATGGACATCCCCACCCCCCATGTCATCAAAAATAAGCAAAGCATAGACCCCCCCCCCTCTCCGGCCCATATAGTGCTTACGTAATATTTGAACGATCCCTAACAACTAATGTGCTTTTATAATTGAGTGCTACCGAGGCGTCACAGAAAACTAGTGCTACCTTTAAAACACCGCTGTGTGACGACCTACTTAATTAATGTTTCATTATTAGAATTTGAGATCTTTGAATTTTTGTGTAAGTATTTATTTTTATGGTTGTAGGAAGTTACAGTCAATAAGATATCTTAAAATCTAGCAATTGGGAGTGATTGGGCTATATAGATACTGTTATTATCGCTTTCAATCAGCTCGTTCAAATAATTATTAGATTAGATTAACTCTTTATTCCAGGATTTCAAAAAGAACTAGCAAAAACAAAATGACTTATCAGAGTGAAACTTCTGAACTCTTAGTACTATTATTTGTTCCCTAGTTCAGTCTGCACTCGACGGCACAATACGGGGCCAGCCGAGAAGGGTTCCGCATTGTTTGCAAATATTATGAAAGCGTCATTTTATACGGCATATTAGCCAAGCAGTGCGTTTGATAGTCAGGGCTCGTCTTCACCGGTGAAATCGTATCATCGTTAAGGTATTGTGTTCACTGTTCACCCCTGGATAGTTCGCCGCCCCAACACTTCTAGCGTTGAAGTGTTTACAATGAGGCCACTGAATATTCTATGGTACTATTGTGACGGTTTTTAAGGCAGTTAGAGATGAAAAGCTGTTTGAGTTAGAATAAAACTTTAGAAACTTAAGAAATATCTATTTATTATTTATGCACTTTATTTATTTTTACATATCTACATATTTATGGGCTATTGAATGGTTATCATATTATGAATGTAAATTATGGTTTTTGTATTCTTAAATTAATCAGACATAAACAAAAACAGGTTTTTTTTCAAATCTTACTATGAGGATGTTGTCAGCAACGGTGAATGCTGTAAAAACTATACAGAGTTTGTAATTAAAAATTAGTTATATGAATTAGCTTGCCAAAAAATATAGCTAAATGTTATAAGCGTGTCATGTTTTTATAAGTCCATAAGTGGGAATAAAGTAATTGTTGTATTGTGGGCGGACTTGCCGGCGGGACTTGACGGGTCGCGCGTTAAACTCCCTCGGGGTATTTGGTTATTGTCTTGTTTATTTCGCAATCATCTTTAATAGCTAATAAAAGATTTGACCGCGACATAATTTATAATGTATTGGACAGGTCGGGCGATTTATTCAGTTTTATTGAAAACGCCTCGAGCGGCGCGGCAGCGTGGTGGTATCAAACGTGCGATACCAATGCATTTGACCTTTATAACTTCAACAGGTAGGTAGGTACTTAAACAATTCAAACAGTCATAACGTTGTGTAAAAAGAAAACTAAATGAGACATTATTTTACTTGAAATCAGCTATGTAAATTGCATTTAGACGCTTAAAATCAACCAATTAAAGAACTATCAATGTCGAACAATAATTATTATCTACCTGTATGTTTTTTTTACCCAGCTTTATTAACTTTAGCAATTTTTAAGTTTTGATTAAATATAAATGATAAGTTCTTTAAATTAAACTAAGGGCGACTTGCGCAACGATACCTAATCGCGTTTAGGGATTGTTGTGCAAGTTGCCCTTAGAAGTGTGATTTTGGCCTATAGCGCAAAAAAGATCTCTTATCTTAAAATCGATTTTAAATGAATAACAACATGCATATCATGGATATATGATACGCAAAGACATAAAAATGATAAGAATTTATTATAATTTATAATAATTTTATAATACTTATTCAAAAGGCTACCAGTAAAATATAATAAGGCACGCTACCAATGCGGAAAGTATCAGCTTACACTTGGGGTAATAAAAATCTCAAATGTGGCTTCAGATGTGACTTTAGAAAATTTCTATTTTATGATATTAAATATTAATACCACTCATGCCAAAACATGATAATCTAATAAGCTATTTCAAAATAGGATCGAAATACCTAACGGCAAATGACGTAACTTTAATTAACTTTTTTGCATTTTAGACTTTTGCATTTAACCAATTAATGTCATAATGACTGACAGTGGATACCCCAAGGGATACCCAGTTCACGACTTTACAAAGCTTCGAAACTAATTTATAGCCTCCAATAAAACAATTCTTCAAACTTGTCCGCAAAAAGGTCGACTCTATTCAAAACCCGAGAGAGATAATAGCAGACGGGGGCACAGGACAAAAGTCCCAACGCAACACACGAAACAGTGATGGTCAAAAAAATATAATAAAACCATCTGGCTGTACTTTCAGACCATAGAAATTCTGTGACCGTTTTCAAAAAAATCGATATTTAAAGTTAAGTACCAATACTTTACCAATAACAATAGTCTAGCGTGCGAGAGAGACGAGACTGGAACCGAGACGACGCGACGGAACTGGACGTTTTAATTTACGATCTATTTTTTCTAACGTTTAAGATGAATCTTCGTCTTTTGTAATGAATTGAAATATGGAGTTCTGACTGGAACCGTTTTTGTCTGTGCCTACTGAGAAAAGGACTTCACAAGTCGATGTGGACATTTATAGGAAGCCCGTTGGTTCTTGTTTATGCTCAGGATCGCGTTACAAGGATATTCTTTGATAACAGTTTGTTGCTTCAGGTCATTGTGTCGGATTAGATGGACCATTATCGATATATGTCGCAACAGTGGGCATCCTTGTGACCGCAGCGAGCTCGCCCACGGGGGGCGGTTCATTAGTGTATAAATGAGAATTGAAATGTTTCACCAGATCAATAGCAGTTTGAGCAGCGGTGACATCTTTTTAAACTTTGATTAAGCTATACGTTTTATAAGCAATTAGATATTGTCAACATATTATAAACAAGGATTGATGAAATTATATAACTTACCGGTATGCGTCCTTTTGTGAATCTTGAGGTTTTCTGATCTCGCAAACACTTTGCCGCATCCAGGGAAGGGGCACGGGAATGGTTTCTCTCCGGTATGCACGCGAATGTGATTCACTAATTTGTATTTCGCTTTGAAAGGTCTTCCATTTCTCGAGCAGCCCTGCCAGAAGCAAGCGTGCGTCGTGCACTCCGGCCCACCAACGTGCTCTACTGTGAGGTGCGTCACTATCTCGTGCATGCTGGAGAACAGTTTGTTGCAGAGCTTTCTAGGAGGCGGCTGCTCGGGGTCCTGCCACTGACAGCGCATGTCACGCCGTGGTGGCGCACGCACATAGCGCAGAAAGGCATGGGGTGCGTGCGCGTGGCTGTGGGGCACCAGTGGCGCCGCACCCTGGTAGTGCATGTCACCGCGCCAGTCCCAGCTCTGTTCTATCGGCTGCTGCGGGAATAGTTCGCCGCAGCCGCCGTACTCTCGCAGGTAGCCCGGCTGGTACGAGTGCAGCGGATAGGGCTGGTAGTGCGAGGGGTGGTGAGGCGGCGGTGGCGGCGGGTGCGGCGCGGCGGCCCCGTGTTGCGGCCTCACGCCGCACCCCGGCTGCGGTGACATCTTCAGCCCATACGAGGCGAGGTGAGCGTGGTTCGTCTCCAGAAACGCATTCATGGCGGGGGTGGCCGACGCCGGCGCATAGCCCCATTCGCCCGCCACCATCCACGCGGCGGGCGTGGCCCGCGAGATACGTCGTCGCCAATGGTGCCGTTACCGACGATGACCAAATCTTGGCGTTCGTACGCTTCACCTTATTTACCACATCTTGTGCATCTTTCTTTAATCTTCCTTGAAATCAGAGGTTTCGCACCCTGTAAAAAATAACATGGATCTTAAGTATTTATGTCAAAGTGATGAATCAAGACAACTTTATGAATGAGGAGAATATTATGATAAACCATGAAATTGCTATCAAACATCGGTCTACTCAGAAGGTCAATAGTTATCTTTGAATTTAAGACAAGACCGAATCGGATTACGTGGAGTTAGCTTTTGTAAGTATTGATTTTATTTTCAATAACCTTCTAGGCATAATACCTACCTAATAACTGCTGTAAGTAAATTGTATTCTGATAACTTCAGCAATCCATTACTTTGGCTGTCACATTTATACCTGCGCCTAATTCAAAACCTTAGCTGAATATTTTCGAGACAAATTAAAACCATTTCTCAAAATAATAACATACATTCGTGCAGCAATACCATAACCGAACGAACATTTATTTATACAAAAAAAATGTGAGCCAGGTACTTTTGGACATTAAATTAAAGTGTGGGTAAATTTATAGGACACTTTTATACGGCTGAGACAAAAATTTCGATTGTATTCGTGTATATTTAATTTTAGTTTATTTGTTAGGCTGGTTCCAATCTCTTTTATGGCCGAGGTTTAGCATCGATAATTTATTAAAATAGTTTTATGAATGATAAAACCTGTTTGAGCGAGCGTAGAGATCAAGCGACAGAAGGACGAGCGCTTTATTGGTACTTCGCGTCCCTTTATAATTATTGGGCTGTAGTCCCTACCTGGCGAAAATAAACTGAGAACCAGCATTATTTCTATAAATTATTTTACAAATTGGATCTCTGAAAAGGGACATATTTTTCACAAGCTTTTATATATAAGTTTTACGGCAGTATAATGCGGTTATGTTTTTGCTAAACATAGCATACATTATTCGAAAAGTTAATTTATAAAAATTGGATACCTTTGTATCCGGTTCCTTTATGCCGTGCCATATATATCCAAGATTTTCGTATATGTCAATTTAAGGTATCTAAAAAAGCACATGCACTTATTTTTTTAATCCAACAGACTGAACAATTTTAGTAAGCCCCGCATTGCACCCCGCATCCAGTGAAAATCTCAAACAACTGTCAAACAAGACAACTGCATATTTTTTGTGGGCCTACATAATCGCATTATTGACGAATAATGTTGTTTATATATTGTTTAAAACACTTCATCGTGCCTTGAGCGAAGGATCTACCTGGGTGAAACAATGTCCCTTTCAGATTTCCATCTAATCTGTACATTATCTGCCGGCTCCCCGCGGCGCGGCCGCAGCATCACAAAGCAACGGGTTGACAGATCTATACGGACAGTCATCGCCCAAACTATTACAAAAATCATCTTTTTAATTAAAAGTCAAGGCATTTTAAGCTCTATTTATTTTTGAAAATGCACATAATTGTGTTAAACATCTGCACGATTTTTGTTAAAGTTGCAGCTGTCATATAAACATTTTCCACAGTTTTATGGAATTAGCTATAATCTCATTAATTTAAATGATTCTATTCAAAAAGATTTTACAGCTATATTAAACAACTTTGTACAGGACTTACTTTTTTTGATACCGTTAATCTGCTAAATTCAAATTGAGTTTGGTTTGGGTCAATACTGTTAAATAATTTACTGAAATGCTGACTAGGTATTTTAATCTAGATCGGACTACTTAATAAATGAAAATTCTTTACGAGCTAGATACAACATAATAAGAAACAAGTAAATGTATAATGGGCGGTCTTATCGCAAAAAAAAGATATCTCTTCTAGACAACCTTTGGACGAGGAGTAATATTTATTTGAAGATCGGCCGAGGTGTAATAAGGTGTAAGTAAATAATAGTAATAAAGTAAAGCAATAAAACCAACCAATATTGGACAACCTCCGTGGCGCAGTAGGCGAATAGCCGACTGAGACGCAGGAGGTAGAGAGTTCGATTCCCGCCGCGAAACAAATGTTTGCATGATCTACAGATATTTGTTCCGGGTCTGGATGTTTCTCTATATATTATAAGTATGTATGTATTTACAAAAAGTATATAACTATTCTATCAGTTATCTGGTTCCCATAATACAAGCTCTGCTTAGCTTGGGGCTAGATAGCGCTGTGTGAAATGTCCAGCAATAATATATATAATATTAAAACAAATGTGGTGAGGGTTGAGGGTTTTCGTATAGACGTACCATTTGAGTAATGGAGTATACCCATTTTGGAAAAGTTTTATTAGTATTTTGGAAGACCCATATTAAAATGACGCATAGATTTTATTAGAGTTGTAATGAAATAACTATTCTTGAATTTGCATGCAATTTTGAGTTTAGTTCTAGAATACTAGCCTTAGGCCGACTTGCGTAACGATGCCTCAACGTATTTAGTGGTTAAATATATTTTTTGATCGAGCGTTGTATATATGTTTGTTTGTCCGAGGATAACTTTCGAAGTGATGATCCGATCATCGTGATATTTGATACATAGGTAAGTAGTGATGGCACAAATTTGGTGTGACTAAATGAGCTAAAACTGTGCGGGGGTTGTTGAGATATTGGGGTACAAGAGGGGTAAAAAAAAATGAAAATGAGGCTATTAGGTCAAGTGGGACATGAAATGAAAGGTATTTATTAGTTAATTCAGACTCCGTTTTTATTTTTAGTAAAATTTTTATAGTTTTTGGGTTATTAGCCATGACAAAAACTGAAATTTGACAAAATTTACAGGGTGCACCAGTGACCCCATAGTGCTGTAATTTGGTATACGTGTAGCTTTAGTGACACAAATATAGACAAACGTCTGAAATCCAGAATAACTGCAATTTTTACCCCATAAAAGTGGTTACAATTAACATGAACTCCCGTTACCTGTAATTTGAATGAAACTGTAGGTCAAGTTGTTTGGTTATTTATTTCGTAGCACTATTTTGATAGTCAAAGATTACAAATAATATTTTTTTGGTTAATCGGAGACTCACGAGATCTCAGTTCGAGGGGAACCACTAGTTTATTTATTTTAAAATACACCAACAGTAAACATTTTATCAGTTTGTAGCTAATTACCAAATTTATGACGATAGTCATAAACACATTTCTAATACGTGCACCAATTACAGGTGTATACAACATCAGTCACTTAAATATGATTTAAGGAGCTGTCAATCATACAAATACGTCTAAATTAAATATGTTTAGTCGGTAAATACGTTTAGAGATCGTTGTGCAAGCCGGCCTTAATAAATATTAATATTTTTTTTATGATGGAACGAACCCTGATGTTACGTGGTTAACGCTGCCCATAAGACTTGCATTGCCTCACAGGTCACATCCTAAATTTGGCCTATATGGTATTGAAATTGCGCTCGTCACCCTAAAACATATAAGTGATTTCACCGGCACCCATATCCTTAAAACCAGAACAAAGCTATATGCATCAGAGAGACTAATCATCATAAAGCTATGCTGCGCTATGCTGTTCTGATAGAACCATGAATATAGATGAATAGAACCGTTTGAAAAGTCATAAGAGTTTTTAGCGTTCTACGCAGGCCACCAGCGATGACCCGTCTGTTGCTAGACGCGCACTGTGAGATAGTAACCCCTACCGACTTCATTCTCCCTCAAGAACAGCTTCCAGCAGGGCACGACCTGCCGTGGCCAGTGTAGAAGTCCTTAAATAGGCTTCGCACACAGGTTGGTCGCCGCAGAGTCAATATGTACAAATGGGGGTTCAGGTCGACAGTCGGTGCACAGTCGATGAAACATCTGCTAATGTGCCCTTTGTGCCCGAACACCTGCACAATGGACAGACTTAAAAATTCTCCTGACGCCATCAATCTAGCCAAGTACCTATCTAACACAATATAAGTAGAGCTATTGACACGCTAATAAGAAGAAGCTGTTCTGATTTAAACACAGCGCAGTGCAGCACGTTTTATTTGTTTCCACATTATAATCTATGATGAGTGAATTGGCTAAACAGCATAGCACAGCATAGCTTAATGTTGATTAGTCACCCTTACTGCTTGGCGGTAGAAATAGGTACGGTGGTTGGAACTCTTTCACTCTAACTACTTCTGTAACCCGTTTTAGGCCTACATTAAATGACAGTTATAACCCAGAGTTAATGAACACATCAAAGGGTTAAACGGTTGTATGTTTAGCTAAAACAGATACTCATTACATTATCTGTCATCGTAACCAATGTTGCGGTTGACAGCTCGTTGATGAGTAGTATACTTTAGCCTCGGAACATAAACAAAGTTAACGTATACGTTTCTTCTATTCATTTCTTATTATAAACTATGTTTTGTTAGTAATTTCGTATTATTTATAAATAATTGTAGACATACTCTTTCTGTTATGAAATGATAATGAAATGAAATGAAAAGAAAACTATATGTACGAGGCATGCCTTTTAAGTTTTGTCGTTTGAAGAAAAAAACACATCTAGAACCTTATAGTACTTTCTATTGTTTATCAAAGTATTCACAACGTAGCTTAAAACACTTTTCCATTCGCTCAAACCAGTTATTATAACATTTATTCCACTCTAAAGTGGGGTGTTCAAAATGGCTGTCTTGAAAGCGTCGACTGCTTCTTCACCGGACTGGAACCTTTGACCACGAAGACTTTTCTTAATTTTAGGAAATGTAAAGAAATCGTTAGGGCTTAGGTCAGGACTGTATGGAGGATGGTCAAGAATTTCTACTTTTTCCTGCTTCAAATACTCAATCGTTTGACGAGCGCTGTGTGAGCTTGCGTGGTCGTGGTGCAGGATGATGCGTCGCTTTGAGTTAGATTTTCGAAGTTCGGCGATGACTTGTGGTAAACAAACTGTAGTATACCACTCTGCGTTAACCGTTCTACGATCTTCAAGTGCAATAGTCGCAACATGGCCGGTTTTTCCAACGAACGTGGCCACCATCTTCTTTGAAGTGCTTCGAGAACGAACAACTTTAGTCGGCTTTGGCTCGTCTTGAAAGACCCAGCTTGTAGATTGTTGTTTGGTATCAGGATCGTAGGCATAGATCCAAGATTCGTCACCACTTATGATGTCGTAGACGTGATTTGACTCCCCTCGGTTGAACCTTTGCAGAGTTTTCTTACACCATCTGACGCGGGCCGCCTTGTGATCGTCGGAAAGCAGATGCGGTATCCAACGGCAAACTAGCTTTCTCACACCAAGCGCTTCATGCAAGATCTTCTGAATGGTTGTCCCTGAGATGCCTAATAGAGCCTCTATCTCTCGATACGTCACATGACGATCTTCGAGAATTAGTTGTCTCACAGCAATGATGTTATCTTCAGTGAAGGCGGATTTTGGGCGTCCTTCGCGAAATCTGTCACTAACACTAGTATGTCCACGCTGGAATTCTAAATACCAGCGTTCGACAGTCCGCAGACATGGGGCTACATCACTGAACACAGATGTTAGCTCTTCTAAACACTGAAGCCGTGTCAGGCCTCTTCTAAAGTTGTAGAAAATTATTGCACGAACATTTTCCTTAGAAAGATTCATTTTCGTACGTGACCTGACAGATTCAAATCGAAACTGTGACTAAACAATAGCATTAATCCTAATACTTTCAACTGTTTTGAGATTCAAAATGTAAACACATTCGAATATAGAACAGTTCCAAATTCAAAATTGCCGGAAAATATGGAAACGACAGAACTTAAAAGGCATGCCTCGTATTAGATTTATACTACCTAATGTTACACAAGTTAAAGCAGATATAAAAATCAAAGATAAGGAGTTGGCTCTTGTGGACACCACCGTATTCTTAGGTATAACCCTAGATAATAAGCTTCAATGGGGCCCTCACATTGATGGGTTGTCGAAGAAACTTAGTTCTGCGGCATACGCAGTCAAAAAGATCCGTCTCTTTACAGACGTAGACACAGCTAGACTAGTTTACTTCAGCTACTTCCACAGCGTTATGTCATACGGTATACTGCTGTGGGGGAGTGCTGCAGATACAAACACCGTTTTTGTGCTGCAGAAGAGGGCTGTTCGTGCAATTTATAATATGGGCCCCAGAGAATCATTAGGCAATAAGTTTAAAGAAATAAATGCTATGATATTTCCTTGTCTATGAAAATCTGATGTATGTTCACAAGAATATAAATTTGTATAAGAAAAATAGCGATAATCATAATTTTAATACTAGAAATAAAGATAAACTCGCTGTTGAGCCACTTGTAGACTCCATAAAGTTAGTAAATCGTTTAAAGGGCAAGGTGTACGCTTTTATAACAAACTCCCAAGGAATGTACAAAAATTGACAATTAAAAAATTTAAAAACGTAATTAAACTAAATATTTATAAAAAAGCCTACTGTAAAATATCGGATTATTTAGATGATAGAGAAGCTTGGGATTGAAATTGCTCCAATTCGTTCAAAATGTGACAATTTAGACGTACATAATTTATTTTCTGTATTATGTATTGTAAAAGGATCATTAAAAAAACAACCAGCCTTGTTTCTTGCATTTCTTTCCTGGCTTGGTCGCGAAGGAACAGGCAGTAAAATTGACGATTTAATGAATAAAAATATTTGACTTTCACTCTGTTACTTATACTTTATATTCAAAATAATGTAAAAACTTAGCTTTACACAACGTTATATTTATTCGTTTTTAGTTTATTATATTAAATATATATTATTTATTCTATAATATCTTGTTATAACGGATCTTAGGGTGTAGATAGACAGACTGCATCATAACTGCACGCTGCCAACAATCTGAGCAGTCTGTTTGCAGTTGGCGTGTTGTTGGTAGTTTCGATACAGTGCAGTTATGATGCAGTCGGTCTGTCCAGACCCTTAGTCTTATAATTTCCTTAAGATTACTATCAATTTGCAATATTTAAATGTTTTAGGATTAATTGGACAAGCTAATCAATATCTACAGAAAACATGAATACTGATTTGATATATTTTACAGAGTTAACAGATTTGTAAATTATAATTTATCTTTAGTGTACATAAATGTATTACAATCTATAGAATCCAATATTAATTTAGCAGACACGTAATTAATATATTAATTTATTGGATGTTCTTGCTTTCTTTCAACATTCCAGTTTAGCATAACCACAGAATACTTAATAGTACAGCCATAACTAGTTTCTAACGATGCCTGCTACAGTTGGTATGCTTCACAGAAAATTAATGCGAACATGATTTAACTATCTCATTAAAGTTTATTTGGCCAGATTAATGACACGGCACGAGATTTCGTATTTTCAAGCAAACACTCTCACGCGAAGAAGTTGCTATAATATTTTATGTTAAGATAAAAAGAAAATGCTATACATATGGAGATAGAACAAACTACGAGGAAATTCTCTTTTACAGGCGATAGTTACCACTTAATTTCAGGTGGTTAGGTCACGCACCTTAGAAATGAGCCGTGCGATGCACTGCCCTGCGTCCATCAACTTAATCACCGGCAACCATAAAATAAATATCGCTCGCTATACAATCCAATGGACCATCACACATGACGAAGATACTATACATTTTCATCTTACAGTATCTTAAGATATCGAGCAATATGATGCATAATATATCGTAAGATATATCGTCGTAATATTATAAAGAGGAAAGATTTGATTGTTTGTTTGTTTGCATTGAATAGGCTCCGAAACTAATGGACCGATTTAAAAAACTCTTTCACTATTAGGAAGCTATTCCTGGGTGACATAGGCTACTTTTTACCCAACTGCGCACAAGGAGGGTAATGTTTTTATTGAAAAACTACGCGTGCGAAGCTGCGGATTGGTCAGCTAGTCAAGAGAATAAAAGGATTTCATATATTAACATATCTTACCCGTGTGTGATATAAAATAATATAATTTATTAACATATTATAGTTACATAATTTACGTTTAAATAAGCTAATCTAATTTTAAATTTCAGAGTGTGCTTAAATGATGTTACTAGTGTTTAAACTTTTTCTGTTTTATGTTATTAGATACACAATATGAAAACAACTTTGGACGCTAAGCTGCTTCGAAGACCTAGTGCCCAATTTTTTTATGTATGTATTTGTATAATATTATGATTACTATTATTAATTAAATTGACAAGAAGCTCTTAAAACAATTGATTGTGACGCACTTGTCCAATTATTACTAGTAGGTACTCAATAGCAAAATACCGGTTTTACTCATACATAGGTGCTATTATTATCTAAGTTGGAATTTAGCTTTATGGTAGAGAATATTTAGTTATATATGACCTACAGTATTATTCAGAATACATCCCACTAATATTATAAACGCGAATGTTTGTATGTATGGATGTTTGTTACGAGTACTCTTTCATGTCGGAACGGTTGAACCGATTTCAATGAAATTTGGTATGTACGTAAATCATAACCTGGATTAACACTTAGGCTACTTTTTATTGAGAAACCACTCGTGTGAAGCCGCGTGCGAAAGCTTGTTATTAGGTACCTAAAACCTAAATAGCTTCCTCCCGCGGATTCGCACGGGTTGTTTGTCAATAAAAGAATGTACCGCCTATTATCTCAAACCAGGTCAATCTATTTATACATTTTATCGAAATTGGTTTTGCCGTTTAGTCTTGAAAACGGTTTGGCAATTAAAACATAGCCCTCCTTCTGGGCAGTCAGGTAAAAAGTAGTCTATTGCGTATTCCGGTCATAATCAATCTGTATAACAAATTCAATCGAAATCGCTCCAGCCGTTTAGCCGTGAAAACGTAACGGACCGACATAGAGACTGATTTACTTTTGAATTTATAGTATTAGTAACACTCAATTTAATTATTCTCTACAAAATGCCTTTAATAAAAGAAATAATATACAATTATTTACCATAAAATTCACAAGAAACAGTTGGATCATCTAAAGACCGTTGCAAACGATCTATAGATAGCTCAACTGCTCCATATTTGCCCCGTTGAATTGCAATGCTTATGCGTTGACCCAGATAAGCGCCAGCTCTCGGATCTCACGTTGCTTCGAACAGACGCCCAGAAATAATTTTGAAATCGCAGGGCCTCGGTACCCACGGATCCAGGTTCTCGATCCCGAATGGCTCAAATACGTAAGCTCTGTCAAGACTTCCACATTTGCGCCGCTTGAGATCTTCGGCTGAATTTGCCGCCGTACCGGCCACAACTGCTGTACCAAACAGATGAGATGGCGCAAGGGTATCGACGCACGTGGCGTCCCACACCAAAGGCCTATTCTTCTCCCAAGGTCCCGGGACCGTCAGGCCCCTACTATCGTTACGTATCAGACCGTTCGGTTCGAGAACGGTGTTGACGCTGCAAAAAGCACGGCATATGATATCATTAGGCTAGCGTGACGGGAAATCCTACCGGCGGCCCTGGAACACGATAATCCATGGTGACCAAGCTGTTCGACTAATATTAGGTAGAATTTATATATTATTTTGGATGGATCTGTGTGGATTATAAAAAAGTGATATTATAGGTAGTGTTTAGAAGGCGCCAGGACCGGCATTTTATTCGTAGGTAAGAATTTTATTTTTCCTTTAGTTTTCGTAAATGTTATGACATTTCCTTGTCAATACATCTATGAAAATCTGATGTATGTTCAAAAGAATATTAATTTGTTTAAGAAAAATAGCGATAATCATAATTTGAATACTAGAAATAAAGATAAACTCGCTGTTGCCACTTGTAGACGCCATAAAGTTAGTAAATCGTTTAAAGGGCAAGGTGTACTCTTTTATAACAAACTCCTAAGGGATGTACAAAAATTGACAATTAATAAATTTAAAAACGTAATTAATCTAAATCTTTATAAAAAAGCCTACTATAAAATATCGGATTATTTAGATGATAGAGAAGCTTGGGATTGAAATTGCTTTAACTGGTTCAAAATGTTACAATTTAGACGTAATTTATTTTCTGTATTATGTATTGTAAAAGGATCATTAAAAAAACAACCAGCCTTGTTTCTTGCCTTTCTTTCCTGGCTTGATCGCGAAGGAACAGGCAGTAAAATTGACGTTTCAAAGTGATCCTTGTAATTTTAATGAATAAAAATATTTAACTTTGACTTTGAGCATTTATCTGTTATCCATTAACAAAAAATAAAAATTAGATATTTAATCGATATATTACTAAACCAGATATCACAGCAAGAACCTGAGGTTTGACAAGTAACTTTTTAACAAAAATATAACCTTAATCAATCTACTGAACTGATTTTGATAAAATTTCTATGTATATTTTATTATATAATATTAGATTGATTATCAAAAATTATATTCTTTGAAATAAAAAATAATCCAGATCGGCAAATAAATGACGTTGTTCTGAGGTAACAAATATAAAAAATACAACTAAATTGAGAACCTCCTCCGTTTTAGAAGTAGGTTAAAAATCGTTTTTGCAGGCGTTTCGGCTCCTGGGGCGTCGTAATATATATGTATATGCCTGGACATTTCACACAGCGCTATCTAGCCCCAAATTAAGCAGAGCTTGTACTATGGGAACCAGATAACTGATAGAATACTTATATACATATTTTTTGTAAATATTTACATACTTATAATATATAGAGAAACAACCAGACCCGGAACAAATATCTGTAAATCATACAAACATTTTGTTCCGCGGTGGGAATCGAACCCGCTACCTCCTGCGTCTCAGCCGGCTATTCGCCCACTGCGCCACGGAGGTCGTCAGAATATAACTAACCCGCAGCCAATTACACCCATTTCACAGATTTATTTACAACAATAATTGTAAAAAAACGGAGTACACACTGACTAGTCTAATACTTTTAAGCCTGTAATGGTTAAATAAAATGTTAAAAGTTTTTTCAGATGCAAAGGGATGTTACGAAGTGCAAAGCGCGGCGGAAAGCTTTAGCACCGACTCCATTTTTGCGATTTTTATAGTCTGTGAATTTTCAAGGTTTTCTTAATCCGTGTAGTAAGAAAACTAACTGAAACCTAGCACTGTAGCAGCTGTGCTTCTGCAGAACATTTTCGTATTTGTGTTATGAAAACATAAATATTTTCTATTTCAATACAGTTTTCTAAAAAATATCTGTTCTCTCACACACATCTGTTCATCTGCATAAACTTATAGACTCCTAATATACCTATTATATTTTGTAACGGTTAGTTTAACCACAGACTAATGATTTGTGTAGCGGTAAAATCTGTTTTTCATGGTAAATGATGATTTGTATATTTCTAGCTTGTTACAAAATCTCTCTTGCTTTTTGCATTTAACGATTGATTCTCATGATCGAATTTGGAAGTTCAACAAAAACTAAGCAAGTAAAGTTATTTTAAAAGCTTCTTCTGTTATCGCATAAGAATTTGGTTACCTAGTTCCTAGAGTAATCGCTCAGGCATCACAATCATACAAAATGTATTGCCGTGCTCCTTGACGAGATAAAGATTCCTGAATCTTTTGTTAATGCAATAAATACATTGATTGTTATGATAAATCAATAAATAAGGGTTTTGGTAGGTACTTAACTTACCTGGAAGTATTGTTTAACCAAGTCTTCACGGTAGAAACTTGATGAAATTGTTTAAGCACATTTAATTCACAGTTCTAACAGCACAGAAAAATATACACTTCACTATATAATTTCAGTATCCTCATGAAAATAGAGCAATGATTAATTATCACAGATAGGCGCGTTGTTATAATGTTCTCGTTTCAGTTCCACAGTTTAGAAGATGCATCGTCATATGTTTTCTGGGATAAATGTCACGGATTTTTTCCCGAAATGTTGAAAAGCTTCGCAACGTGTGTCCTCCGTCTCCGCTGAGACTCTCAGCATGACTGCGGGCTCCCGCGTCGCCGCCCCTTGCCACAGCCGACATACTGCTTCTTACAATATTTTGTGCGGACCCGGCGAAGGCGCGAACGCAGCACTGCAAACGAGACAAGGGCGGGACGGACCGAACTTAATCGCCCAATCGTGTCGCTTCGCCCGGTACCAACAACATCCTACCATCTCACTCTAACGCTAGCTTTAGCAGAACATATGAAAGAGCAAGCTGATTTTGTTTGAGCTTTTGCTGAGGATATCGAAGAAAATATCTTAGTATTGGTGTCGTAATGTGTTCACTTTATCAGATTTACGTTGAAAGCTCGCTGTTAGCTTTGGAGGGCGCCATATCACGGCTTCTTTTCTGGTGAATTGCACTTTGCGTAGGTGTGAAAGGGATAGTAGATCGCCGGGAAATGTTTCTGTTAATGTATTTTCCTGTGGGAAGGAAAACACATGTTGTCGCTTTTAATTTAATACGCGTCACGCTGCGAGCCGTGTCGCGCTTACATGCTACACGAGAAATATTTACCGATAACTTTTATTAGAAATTATACGTAAGTAGGTGTAATGTGCTTTGATAATGAAGAAACCTACTGAGACTAATTAATAATTAAGTTTATTTTATCTAATTAATTAAGTTTATTTTAGAGTTGGTACGCACTAAGCGTGCTAGATGAGTCGCGAAGATTTTCAATGTATTCATACGTAGAGGAATTTTACATATGTATTTACAGAAAGAGATAGGTAAATCTTTTTGGTAGTTATTATTTCCCCTTTTTATGGATTTTTCTACTGTCTTTCTAGTCGAAACTCTTGACTTAGGGACTTTAAGGTAATAGTTAAAATCCTTGCTATTAGTTTAGGCTCCAGTGGTGTACTTTGAAATAAACCTTCTCTTTCTGTTTAATTCGGAAGTAATTAAAATAAACCATATTGTTTTATTTTCAGCGAAAAAGTAATGAAATATATTATTTTATGCTCTAAAATGCTAGGTGCCATTTTCCTGCGCTCTATTATTTTATACCAAGTAAAAAAATGAATTTCTGTTACTGGAATGTTTTATACTCTAGCGAACCTTATAAGTGGAAACTAGGTTTTTTCCTCAAATTACCACAAACTATTTATTCCAGAAGTTACCTAATTAAGATTCTAGAACCGTAAAGTGAATCGCTATAATTAACTTAATAAATATAAAAATTCCAAGTTGACTTTGTAATTATTTTAGTAAAAAATGCATAATCTCACGCACATTCCAAAGCTCTTAAACTGTGTCATTCCACATTTGCTTGCAATGTAAAATGAACTTTATTGTTGTGACCCAAGGCTCTCATGTGACCAATTCAACCTACAACAAATTTGAGTGATTTCTGGAGCTGAAAGCCTGTTTTTTTCAGATGGAATATGAACTGTCACGCGCTGTTTTAAGCACTAATATCGCTACCATTCTTTCTAAGCTTCATACGTAGTGACTGTTTTTACTATTACTTATCCTGTCTCCAAAGCTGGCACGCCCCGCGTTCGTGTGGCAACCCATTGGCCCATTAGCGGGGGCGGGGAGACACACGCTTTTGTTTTTTTTATTTTATAAACATTATTATCAGTTACACGAAGGCTCGTGATTAATTTAATATATTTTTATCGATACTACCCTCACGCAATGCAGTTTTTGCGAATACCGGTTTGTTCTTAGAAAGTTGATTACAGTACTGTTAGTTGGACTTTCACAAATGATTTTTAAGCAATTTTTTTATTCAAAATAAGAATAGGAAGCTTAGATATGACTTAAAGAAGGCAGTGGGAGAAATTGTATGAGAATACCGAATACCGGGCTCATTGAGAGATGCTTAGGTGGATTAATGGTGGCTGATGACGATGATTTAGCTGAAAGGATGGTACAGGTGCTGGGGAAGCCTATCCCATCTAACAACGAGCTCCAGGCAACCGCGTTACCCAGCGATTGCTGCCACTTGGTACCAGACACTGTAATAAACGAAAGTATTATAATCTGGGTCAACGCATAAGCATTGCAATTCAGCGGGGCATTGTTACCGATTTCTGGGGGGCACTTCCTCCTGGTATTGATATGGAGGAGTTGAGCTATCTACAGATCGTTTGCAACGGTCTTTAGATATTTCAATTATTTTTTATATATCTATGTCTTGTAAAATATTTGTAACTGTATTTTTTTTAATAAATGTAATTACTTCAGTATTATAATTGAAATATATAAATAATTAGCTTCCGCCGGCGGCTTCCTACTCGTTGTTTGTCAATAAAAAGTAACCTATGTTTGAGTCTAGGTCATCATCTATCAACACACCATATTTCATTGAAATCGGTTCAGCCGTTGAGACGTGATTGAGTAACAAACAAACATCCAAACTTTCATATTTTTAATATTAGTGTGATAAATAATGCTAGATATTTCACACAGCGCTATTTAGCCCCAAATTAAGCAAATATTCTTCTATGACAACTAGATAACTGATAGAATATTTAAATTTGTTTTGTAAATACATACTTAGGTATAATAAATAGAAAATTGTTGAATATAAAGACTTATATCTTTCTTTGGTTACATTGTTTACTTACTATGATTATCATTTAAATGAGGCATACTGTACTTAAAAATAAGTTAAAAAGATTGCATTTCACAAAGGCTTTTTTAATCATCATATCAGTCATAAGACGTCCACTGAACCTAGACCTCCCCCAGATTTCCAGGATGGCCGATCTTGTCTTTCAAGCATGCTTTATAGAAATATTGAACCATATCTGAACTAAACTCAAACATAGAAGTTTCAAGTAGGTACAGGTTTTCGTTGAAACTGTCTATGATGATAAGAAAACCTTAAATTTAATCTAATAAATTACGTTCAATTGACCATGCAAATTAAAGCAGCGCAGATTGCAAATGTGAAACCGTACTATGAATAAATATACATTTGCACTAAATAATCAAATACCAGTAACAATAATAGAAACACAGTAGGAATCCAGGTTAAACAGCACCACAATAGCACCCCTGACAGCATGTTGCAGGGTTGCTAGGTATTTTAATAAAGTATTCACCGAACAAGATCATTAGAAAGCCCTGTCAGTACCCAATTTTAATCAGTTTTGGCTTGTCTTTTTGCAATTTGGTTTGTAAGAGGTTCTTGAAATAATAATATTACATATTATCGAAAAGATAGCACAATTTGAACCATAAGGATATTGCCCGTGAATAAACCTAGTCAAATTCAGGTTTAGATCTAATTTTTGTGCACGTCAATGTATCTCAGGGCACGCATAAGTAAACGCAGCACTTTGTGCGTCGGGTGGTGCGTCGCGTCGCACGGTCCCTGCCGCAATCGCCGCACCTTTCCTTGCGTAGACGCGTGCGCTACCGCAACTAACGCTGCGTGCGATGCCCACCGCATCCTTCGCTGCGAGCATCGCTTCATGTGAAGCAAATGCCTCATTAACTATCTAACACATGACCATATGATCGAGTTGACCGCGCAACGTGATCCATGGATCCATAGATCAAGATCGTTGCATAGATCGAAAGTTGACTGAAGTTGAAACTACATTAATAAATAAAAAATATTGGTGGGCATTTCACACAGCGCTATCTAGCTCCAAACTAAGCAGAGCTTGTACTATGGAACCAGATAAGTGGTAGAACGCTTTCTTTTTTTTTTGTAATTTTTGACTTATAATAATATATAGAAAAACCTCCAGACCCTGAACAAATATTTGTAGATCATGCAAACATTTGTCCCGTAGCGGGTATCGAACAGGCTACGTCGTCATACATGCTAAATTTCATTAGAATCGGGGTAGTAGTAGAATCGGCGGTAATTGTGGTAGGTTCCTGAATATTCAGAACTACGTGAGTCACAGCACAATACAGAGGTGAATGGTGGCAACAAAGAGAGTCATATGACTAGCAGTGGGGAAAAAAGGACTAACTTTGATCTTAGTTTATAATAAGAGCATTGAAATTTAGATTAATTAGATTATGTCTCGCGATTTTGCGTTATTCAGTTTAGGTGTTTAAACAATGCCTAATATTTCAGAATAACGTCGTTTCTAACGATCTCGTTCTTTGTAAAATAGCGTTATTATTTATACGCGTGTTTTTCGGGAGTGATGCTAGCTACAAATTACCTTGGACAATGTCTCCGCGGGACACCGCCATTATTGAGTGCAGCGCAGATGGCGGAGCGAGGGCCCTGTTCGACATAAACAAAATATATTTAAAAAATGCTTGTAATTACGACTTAATTAACTAAATTATTTACTGGGGGTTTGATTTGTCTTAGAAACATTATAAACAGGCTAGGTTTTGTAGTCTATTTTGGCTGTAATTGTGTTGAGCGTCAGTTCAACTCTTACCGTAATATAGGCGTAATATTGCATATAATTTAAGGTTTGATGTAACTGCATGCGATAATAGAATTGAATTGCTAGGCGATACGGTTGTGGCAATTTTGTGAGACGTTTCTCAAATACATTGCAGTAACACTATTGCTTTTCTCACCCTCCGTCGACCGAGACACGTTCTCGGAGATCCGGATGACACAATTATCACCGCCAACGCGGAGGAGATTTCTGAGTCATCTACATTAGATAGAGCAAATACTTCACAAATACACCGACCTCGCCAGCGAGGTCAACGAGTCTGTTCAGTCACCGTCTATACAAGGTACAAATATGTACCTGGGCGTTTCTCTTCTATCCCCTTCCTGGCAACAGCCCAAGCCAAGGTTCGTTCCTAAGTGGTGCCCTTGCGCTAGTTGCCTACAAAACTTACAGGGCTGAGCACCATCTGCGCTCGCCAAAAGTTTGGTTAAGCTGCAACGGCCTCAAAGGCCAACAGCGAGAAAGCCCATTCGAAAAAGAAAAAAAAAATCTTTTCTCATAAAGACGCAATCCTTTTAACCCTTTTAAAAAACAAACAACACTTAGGTATTTTCAAAACATGACTTGTTTATCTGTTTTTTTATTCAATTTTATTTTATTGACTCTAGATTCTATCAGAATTAGATAAAATAAGAAATAAATAAATATGTATAAATATTGCTGGACATTTCACACAGCGCTATCTAGCCACAAACTAGGCAGAAATTGTACTATGGGAACCAGGTAACTGATAGAATACTTATATACTTTTTTTTTGTAAATTTTACATATTTATAATATATAGACAAACACCCAAACACGGAACAAATATCTGTAGATCATGCAAACATTTGTTCCGCGGCGGGAATTGAACCCGCTTCCTCCTGCGTCCTCCTAGATAGTTATGAGTTTAAAATAAAAGAAAAGATTGTTCTTAAAAATAAGCTTTGCGGATAATTGTGTTCATGGGAGTTTGTCTACGCTCTATTGCGCGTAAAATCTCTGATTTCACCGGAAACATAATTTTATATTTACTTTTTTGACCAAAATTTATAGATTAATAACCGAAATAATTATACAATTATTTACTTATTTACTGATTTAATTATTATTCACACATATTTATTTTAAAACTCGTTTATAAAAAATACATTTTTCACTACAAAGTATCTTACAAAAAACAAACATTATAGTAAAAAATATATTTATAAAAACGGTAAACCACCGACCGCGAAGCAAGGCCCAAGCGATCGGTGGCTAGGCCTGCAGAGAGAGGAACCTCGTGACTATGCGTGCCGAGTCCAGGAGTACCGCCTTCTGTATCTGTAATATTATAAATAATATTATATATATATTATATATATTATTATTATTATATATTATTAATATTAATTATTATTATTATTACACATAAGCAACACTTACTAAAATACTTTTATGTACACATATTATTTTGTATGGATTTTAGATCTATGTTTTTGTATATAGAAAACTTTATTATCGAATGAATTATCTTCGAGAAACAGCAATCTAGAAATTAGATTGAGATAATTCTCAATCTAATTACTTTTTGTACCTAGCGGTATTTTCGATGCAATTGTTAATAAAACAGAGTTAAGTATTTTTACTGAATAATAAACGCCTATGAGGCAGCTGGTTACTGTCTAATACTAGGACAAATGCGTGCTACGACGTAGCACCACGCAAACTAAAATATTAAATTCCAGTATTAGTGTATGAACATGTTGTTGCTTTGTTTAATATGTATTTAAGGTTTATTTAACTGATTCTGTGGCTGTAGCACGTACTAACCATAAATACAACCAGATAAAACGGACGTATAAGATATATTTTTCCAATCCACATATGGGAAATTAGTTCGCATGCCATTTTTCTAGCAAAATTATATCAAGTCATTGAAAAAATATATCTTTTTAGATACGTAAAAAGCAATAGATAAAAAAGAAACCAAAAAATATATTAAAAATCAAAATAAGAAATTTGTTTGCGGATTTAAGCGAATCATCAAAGAAATCATTGCACCTAGAAATCGATCAGGGTACCACAACCATAAAACAATGTTTTGGCGTAATACATGGGTTAAATGATAAAAGTATGTTAAATAAAATTTCTTAACTTTTACATGTGTTAAAAACCTCACTCGTACTCAAGGTGTCGAAGCAAATCACGTAGACAACAGACAATCAACTTCATTAGTCAAAACATTCAAAAAACCACCTGTTCACCTCTTGCCCCTAACTGTACAGTAATTAATTCGAATCGCAGCAGAAATCCGTCGGCCGATGACTATTGATATCTCGCCTTTACTTCGCCGACACAATCGAATACGATCGACTTTTTGTCACGATCATTCGAGTCAAATTTGATTCGGACTTAATGGTTTTAAACTTTTCTTTCGGAGATACGAACAAGTTTGAGTATGTTCTCGTACTTCAAGGCAGGCTTATTTATATTTTATTAATTTCGGAGCAACATTTAACCTATAAACATTAGGTAAGATAGATAGATAGATCTTATCTAACCTATAAACATTAGGTATGAACATTAGGTTGAACGTAGTGGTGTGATTTTGTTAGAGTAATACAAATAATGTTCCTACTTTATTTTATTGTTAATTTAATGCGCTCGCATACTGTCATAGTTTTAAGCACCTATTTAGTTTTTTCAAGTTCTGATATTAAGTGATTGCATAATTCTTTTTTGAGAATAAAGTTTCTTTAACCGTAAGATACAAGTACAGTATTCATGCGAGAGAGGTATCAAAACCCACTATGTTATCCACATATTAGCAAGACAGAGTCAACAAGTAGATGCAACTGGAGGGCTATATGTTTCTTCTGAGAATTGTTGAGAAAATTCAACCTCATTGCTATGTCAATGAAACTAACAATGGGTCTCAAAATCAGAGGAAGTGGGAGAAACAACAGAAGACCTATCCTCAGCAGTATCTGAGCATCTACAGGCTGACGCTGCTGGGTGACGACCTAATAAAGGTTCCTAGGAGCTGGATGCAAGCCACACAAGACCTAGCCGGATACCCAGACTTTCAGTTTTTTACACGATATATCTTGGTGAGTGCAGGAACTTCATGACCGTATCCTTCCTTCCTTCTTCCACCACCGGACAAGCAGACGTACCATAAAGTATCACCCATACCTGGTCGACATACCACGTTGCCGTACCAAACGATTCGCTTCAACTTTAATTGTTAGAACGAGTAAGCAATGGAACTCACTTCCGGCGTCTCTTTTACGTGACCATTATAATCTTGGAGTCTTTAGGTCCAGAGTGAACAGGTTCTTTCCAGGCAAGCGTGCTCTCTCTTTAACCACACCATCACTTAACATCAGGTGAGATAGCGGTCTAGGGATTGACGAACACCATAAAAAACTGTTACTCTGGAAATGTATAAAAAAGGTCTTTGTTCGGCAGTGGATGTCCTAGTGTAGTGTTTCACAATATGAGCGTGGATTTTTTAACTCCGAAGACCAAGTAAGGGTAGTTCCTGTAGCTGCCATTACTTCCTGACGGTAGCCTCAAGTTGAGATAATAAATACAAAGGTAAATACGTGATAAATACTCGTTTAATATTAGTAATTATTGAACGTCCTATGGCTGTTATTAGGATGATAAGATTTTATAATCGGTAGTTTATAAAAGTAAAGCGTACAGTAAAATGGATACTTATTGGCGACGGTACTACGTATTCACAGGTCAAAAGTAAAATCAGTTTACAGCTGCCCCCCTTCTCCGACCTTGATGAAAAATAATCTTCTTAAATAAATTAATTCGCATGCAGACGAAATCTATTCAACCCCTGCGGAGTTATCATGAAAGCGTACCGAGGAAGCTAAATGGCTACACACTCGTAAATATACCACCAAGCTAGCTTTAGCTCGCTGCTTCACTTCATAAAATAAACTGGTGGCATTTTGTGATTGTTATTATTATTAACTCATTTATTTCAGATTTTAAAATCCATAATTTCTTAATACTAACACAAAATAACTTACACGAACACAAATTTTTATATACACAATCAAATTACAATTATAAAAAATAATAATAATAATAAATAAATAATAATAATCTAACGGTATATCTAAAAACTACAACTAATCTAGGTATTTTTGTTTGGCAGTTTATGTACCATGCAGCAATGATTCATACTGACAATCAAACCTACTTGCAAACACGCATAGGATGCCGCTGGAGCTAGCCCGAACCCTGCGCAACAGAGATGTACACCGCTTTCGCATGACTGTGTAGAAACAGTCAACTCGCGCAGCGGCAAACATCCCCGAAGCGCTGCAGAATCTAGGCAGCCCCATCAGCACCCTAAACGCATTATTGTATTGAATACGTAGCGCGTTGTACTGTTTGAGCGTGTGATTCACCCACAGGCGGCTGTTATGATGAAATGGTGTTATGGTACCTTTGAAATATAACGCGGAATACATCTATAAAAATATTGTGTAGTTGACCATGTCTTTCTTGTATATTAAGATGATTAAGTTAAGAAGGTTATATAGGTGTTTCGTAAATACCCACTTCCTTGATACTCGTAGTGCTATGTTCAATGGATCAAGGGATCATCATCTCTCATGGATCATCTTTAATAGATTTTTTTTCAACTATAGAGTTATATAGCGTATTATACTTGTTTCTTTCATATCTTGGTACCATATAGTCCAATGATTTTGTTAATGACATAGCTGCAAGAAGAAACAAACAAGACCTGCACCGAGGGTTCTGTACATATTTATATTTATGTTAATTTAGCAGCGCTATCTAGTTGTGACTCAGAAACCAAGTAAACTTTTAAGGCAGCTTTCTAAAAAACTATTCTAGATCTGAGTTAGTTTTGATTTTCCTGCAATCTTTGTATATATTTCTATCAACCATATTCAATTTCTGATTATTCGCTGGACAAACTTCGAAGATAAGGGGTTCATCATAACTTTAAAACTTTACGACAAAAAAAACTACCAAAAAAAATAATATGTTCCGTTTTAACATTTTGGTCCGGAACCCTAAAAATCACAAGGCCACATGCTACTAAAATACAGCGGACAGACAGACAAATCCTTTTACGATACATGAAGAAGAAATAATAATTTAATATGCCAGTTGCTCCGACCCAAATTGAGCAATTTATACGCGTCCCGGGCGTGCGTGACTCGCGAGTTCGCCCGTGCGTGTGCGCACCGCAATGCATTATCAGAATATACCAGTGCATACCTACTAGCTCCATAATACATACAGCAGCTAAAGTAGCTCTGTCTGTCTGTTATTTTGGCAATGTTGGTTCTCAATTTGGTTATCTATAATTTTTTTTAATGTTTGTCACCTCAGAACTCCGTTATTTATCAACAGATTTGAAAAATTCTTACTTTATTGGAAAGGATATACTTTCAGATTGGTCCCATATAAATTTTGTCAAAAACTTATTTTTGTCAAAATTTGGTTTTAAATAAAAACAACTGGTTTTGATTTTTCTGAAGTCAGTTATATATTTTTTTTTATGTTACTTCTTGTTTTTCTTGTAACGACTCCGGAATAAGATAATATAATCTTTTTCTTTTCATGAAAAAATATACGATTGTATGTTCAATTGATTTGCTTCTAAATATATTTTTAACCACTGACACAAAAAGGAGTGTTATAAGTCTGACGCCTTTGTCTGTCTGTTTGTTTATCCGTCTGTGGCATCTTAGATAGTATTTTTATTTTTGTATCCGAACACATACGGAAAATTCCAAGATTTTTAAAATCATCTTTAAAATTTCAAGCATAGACGGGACTTGAACCAACTGTGTTGCCAGGTCATGTCATGTCAGGGTCGAAATCTGTTATGAATTTGTGGTTCTTAGTTCTCAAACCGATTCGGATGCAGTTTTATTATAAGTTTTTATATGGGGTGCTCCTTAGCATTATCAGTTTTTAACCAACGCATAAAGTTGGTCGACGGTTTTTTTTAATTGGTAAAAAATAGCTTATTATAAGTCCCATCATATGTATCTACACTAGTCGGGGTCTTATAGTCTATATTAGACAAATATGACTAGAGTTTGCAGATTAGCTAACACCTAAAATCCACCAAAGGGAGAAGCCGTGAGCGATCGCTAGTATACTAAGTATTCAGGGTAGTGCCAAGGTAGTGCCTTACTCTGTGGTAGTGCTCGAGTTATTAGCCTTGCTTAAACTTACTCATCGTTTTATTACTACCAAGTTTTATTCGAGACTCGTGTTTATATAAACAAGTAGCCGAATATTGCCTTCATATTTTGATGGTGATGATAATCAATGAATTTATTTGTATTATTATCTTCAATTAAATACAGTTATTTTATTGCCAGGAAAGTTTTAAGATGTGGTTTACTTATTCTCATTATTTAAATACATACCTAATATACATAGATAATTTAAATATGTCATCATCATCATTCACAGCCTGACTTGACACACTGCTGGGTATCAGCCTTTCAAAGTGTTGAAAAAATCTTGAGACGACTTTGAATAAATGACAACCGAAGTCTAAAATGAGCAGCTTTTATAATTATTAATATTAAACGGGTAAGAGTATTTATCGCGTATGTACCTTTGTATTTATTATGCTGACGTTAATAAATAAAATAAATAAATATTGCTGGACATTTCACACAGCGCTATCTAGCCCCAAACTAAGCAGAACTTGTATTCTGGGAACCAGATAACTGATAGAATACTTATATACTTTTTTTTGTAAATACATACTTATAATATATAGAAAAATAACCAGACCCGGAAACAATATCTGTAGATCATGCAAACATTTGTTCCGTGGCGGGAATCAAACCCACTACCTCCTGCGTCTCAGCCGGCTATTCACCCACTGCACCACGGAGGTCATCAAATATGTTAGTGTCGTTAATGTTAGTATTAATGTGTTAGTGATCGCGAAAGTTCATTAAATATTAAGTATTTTAGTATTTATTTATTAAAATACTAGTGGTTCACCCCGAACTGAGATCACGCGAGTATCCAAAAAAATATTGTTCGTAATCTTCGACTATCAATATAGTGCCACGAAATATTAACCAACTTACAAGACCTACAGTTTCATTCAAATTACATGTAACAGGAGTTCATGTATATTGGTTATAATTTTTTGGGGTAGCAATTGCAGTTATTCTGGATTTTAGACTTTTGCCTATATTTGTGTCACTAAAGCTACACGGATACCGAATTTCAGCATTGTAGTACTGGTGTACCCCTACCAGTCTTGGTGTAGCCTGTGAATTTTGTCAAAGTTCAGTTTTTATTATAGCTAATAACTTAAAAACTACAAGATTTAAACTAAAAATAAAAACGGAATCGAAATGTACTCACAAAGACCTTTTATTAAATGTGTCACTTGACCGGATAGTCCCATTTTCTTTTGTTGATTACCCCTCTTGAACCCCAATATCTCAACAACCCCTCACATTTTTAGCTGATTTAGTCACACCAAAATTGTGTGATCACTCAATACCTACATATATACCAAATTTCACGATGATCGGATAAACGCTTCGAAAGTTATTCTCGGACAAACAAACATACATACATAGAACGCCGATTTGCTCAAGTTGATTTGGAGATCTCGCTTCGCTCGATTAATTACATCTATCATAACAGGTTGTTTCCTAATACAATAGAGTAGCTAAATCAATCCACAAAAAACAGCAAAAAAAAATTGCAGCTTTTATACCTTGCAACTTTTACCTACTTTTGTAATATTTTGATACCTACACATAAAGTACCTACCGACAGACAGACAACCTTACCCCCCCCCCCCCCCCCCCCCCCCCCCTAGACAGATCATCGCGCTTTACTACAAATCGATACCGACTAAGGATTTGTTACATGTTTCCAACCATTATATTCGTCTATTATTTAGATATTTTAATCAAGGCGATCGATTGTTACATATTGTTACACGTCAGTATAAAAGAAGGTAATTAATAATAAGAGATCGACAGAGCGCGCCCGCGCCGGTGTTGCCACATGCCGCAAAAAAAACTCAAATGGAAATGAAATGGGACGATTTGAAACGGACTCAATGTAAAACGATGAGTTTTGTCCGTAAGCCCTTTTTGCTTTTGAAACCGTATTTTGATTATTTGCGGTATCAAACGCCGAAAACAGCAAAAAATATGAGATCAAATAAACAAGTCGAGATATCTTCAAATCGAGTTTTTATTTCTTGATTCATCAATAAGCAATGATTGGCATAAATATTGATACGGAATGTCCTTAATTTATTGAAGTGTTTTTCTCATATCGATCTCGTTAAGTTTATTAACCACACACGCAGTTAAAGAAACGTAACGAAACTCTGCTTTTGGAGTCTCGGAAAGTTCTCGAGTGGAGACCACATACTGAAAAGCGAAGCGAGGATGGCCTCCCGCTAGATCAAAAGACGCTTTACTTAAACTTTTCATATTAGCATAAGTAAGGAGTGAAACTCACTTCCGGCGAATGTTTTTCCGGAGCAGTATAATCTCGGAGTCTTCAAGTCTAAAGTCAAAAAGTTCTTTCTAGGCAAGCGTGCTCCATCTTCGATCACACCATCACTTACCATTATCGTCATCTTACCACGAGTGAGGTAATGGTCAAGTGCTTGACTATCATTAATAAAAAAATCAATAAAGACGACCTGATAAAGGTTGCTGGAAGCCGTTGGGTACAGACCACACAAGATCTGTCACTTTGGAAATCTAAGGGAAGGCCTATGATAATGATTACATTCAAATACAAAAGAATCAGTTGAGCCACCTTGACCAGTTGAGTTGAGAGTTCCTTGTGAAAGGGAACGCAAGTTAGTGCATCGTAGGACACGTTTCTACCTAAGAAACGTATTAACTCTACTACTCTTGTTTGCAACAGTGCGGTGATGTAGGAGGCAATACTTGATTATAGACGATGGTTAATATCAGGTAGGCCATATGCTTGAGACATCTCCAGGTGGTAAAAAAACAATCTTTATCAGGTGGAAGTGTCCTCGTGACACCAGCTGCATTTCCCCATAATACTGCAATATCTATATATGCGTTCATGCAGATAAGCACCAAAGTAAAGATACAGTGTGATTACATGGCTTAAATCAGATGTTAGTTATTGATATAGAAATAAATAAATAAAACGTTTGTTTTCCCATCACAAATAGGTTTTACAAAAAAAATATAAAAGTAGGCAAGTTAAGTTACAGTAGGTAGGAAGGAAGTTAACTTATTAATTACATTGGATAAGCCTAATTAGAAAACCTGTTTCGTGAAGGACTGGTGCTTGAAATAGGTTTAGAAAACCTCCGCGGATGAATCCACAAGCGCTCCCGTTGTCGTGACAGAACAGGCGTAATGGTGAAACACAAGTGGTGGTTTTAGCCGGTAAGAGTCCGGCATAACCTGACGGTCGCCCCCGCGGCAGTCATGTATCCATGAGGATTTCCCCACTATAAAAAAAAGGGTTTATAAAACCTGTATTACAGGTCACCAGTAAATAGATAGTCACCAGATATATTAGTTCATTAGGTAAATATAACACAAAATAACCATTTCATATATTCTACACGTATAAGTAATATCATGTGGAAGAACCAATGGGTCACACCTAAATTAAAATTACATCAGAATTCAATAGACCATTTAGCTTCATAGGTGCCGATCAATGATTGGTTGCGAGACTATGTTATGTATTGTTAGGTGGGTTTACTAGTTTAAAAAAGGATAAAACAAAGATAAATTCTAGCTAGTTCACTCCTTATAACTCCTAACCTAACTATTATTCTTGCGATGGGTAAATATTCTGAATAGAGCAAAGGTCACTCAGAAGGCAAAGTTTCATACAGCTCCGGACTTGAAGACACAAGATAATATGTCAACATTTATTTACAGAAATAATATTTAAGATATGAAATATATTAGACACTAATTTCCACCAGCGGCTTCGCACGCGTTGTTTGTCAACAAAAACTAGCCTGTGTTTGAATCCAGGTCATACACAACAAATTTCATCGATAACGATTCAGCCGACGTGATTGAGTAAAAAACATCCAAACTTTCACATTTATAATATCAGTGTGATAGTGTGATTTTACAAAAGAAACAGATGAATTATAAGTTAAATGATAATCCCTCTGTTAGCTAGCATGACATCACACTGATATTAGAAATGCGAAAGTTTGGATGTTTGTTTATTTATTTGTTCGTTTGTTATTCAATCATGTTGTAACAGCTGAACCGATTTCGATGAAATTTAGTATGTACGTACATTACCTGGATTAACACATAGGCTACTTTTTATCCGATAAATCAGGTCCCATGGGATAAAAATGGGAGTCAAGTCAAGTTACAACAGCGAGTTTAGCTTTATTTCTAGGTTACCTACACATTTAGTAGTGTAACGCGTACGAAGTCGCGGTCAACAGCTAGTAGTATTATAATGCCACATTTTCACCTGCTACACTGCTTTTAGGAGAGGTTGGTTAAACTTCAAGATTTGCGTAACATTTTAAAATAGCCCAGTCTCAGTTTTAAATAATGTAAATAATTCCTTGAGTATCATGCTTCTGTTTGAGTAAGAATTGCTTTGTACGCAGTGGACTAGCTTCCCCTAAAATTGAAAAAGCTACTAGTAGATATAAAAGCAAGTAACTCAACTAGCTATGTTTACAGCAACCATTGCACTGCGTCCAATCACCTTCCCAGCACTGTGGCTTATTCTACGGCAGAACAAAAAGCGATCAAAGTGACCGCTTGGCAACGAATGGGAACGATTCATCGCGTCAAATTGCCTCACCAAAATAGTCTAATCGTTCCAAAAAATACTGATCACGAGAAAGCAATCCACGACTAATGGGTCGTTTTATGTTCTGACTGGCTAAACGCCCAGTCAACAACGTTCCTAAAACGTTAGAACAAACTAGGCAAAATAAAATATTGTCGGGGGTAATTTACTTTTTACGACACTAATATTATAAACGTGAAAGATTGGATGTTTGTTTGTTACTCAATCACGTCGTAATGGCGGAACCGATTTCGATGAAATTTGGTGTGTTGAGAGATTATGATCTGGATTCAAACAGGTTACTTTTTTTACATATGCATTACAACGCATGCGAAGCCGCTGGCGGAAGCTAGTTTATAATAATAGAAAAAGCGCTTTTACGCGTATACCTACGGCAGTATCTTACTCATTTTAAAATACAAAGTTAATTTTGCAGTTGTTTTTGATCATTTTGTATGAATATTTAAAGAACTGTTTACGAGCCCAATACAGATGTAAGTTGGTTGCCTGCTGCTCATAAACTAGGTTGAGTCTACTCAACTTTGACAGTTATTCATACAACTACAGTATTATAGTATCTTAAGATATTCTATACACGGTTAAGATATTATTCTCTTGAATATCTGTATACGAATCTTTCGTAACTTCAGATGAAATATCTATATCACTCGGTATCATAAGATACTGCAAGATGAAGATATATACCTATTATCTTTGCTGTGTGTGATGTGATGATCCATTGGATTTTATGACAAGCGATATTTTATCTCAACATTAAATATTATAGCATATTTATCGTGTGTGATGCGTTTAAACATAATCACAGCACATCGCGGCGTTCAATTTATTGACTAATTGATTATGCATTGGAAATAACTGTACTAAGAAAATGACATTATCTAGCTTTTTATGCGCTTTTATAAACTTCATTTTGTTGAATAGAAATGATTCTATTTACATCAATAATATATTAATTAAAATTGAAAAGTTAAAATGCACTAAAATTAATGATTCCAAGAGATTATTGGTAAATATAAGGGTGTTCTAAATGGCCTAAAGTGTTATTAAAAAATGTTACAATTTAGACGTAATTTATTTTCTTTATTGTTATGGCTCATTAAAAAACAACAAACCTTGCTTCTTTCCTTTCTTTCCTGGCTTGATCGTGAAGGAACAGACAGTAAAATTGACGTTTCAGATTGACGATCCTTGTGATTTTAACGAATAAAAATAAATAAATAAATATTGCTGGACATTTCACACAGCGCTATCTAGCCACAAACTAAGCAGAGCTTGTACTATGGGAACCAGATAACTGATAGAATACTTATATACTTTTTTTTGTAAATACATACTTATAGAAAAACACCCAGACATGGAAAAAATATCTGTAGATCATGCAAACATTTGTTCCGCGGTGGGAATCGAACCCGCTACCTCCTGCATCTCAGCCGGCTATACGCCCACTGCGACACGGAGGCAGTCAAAAAACAAAGATAAAAAAAGATTTTGATGTTGATTTGATTTTTTTCATATTAATTTTACAGTAACATTAAAAATATGATTAGTTATTTGGAACGTAACCGACACGTAAAAGAAATCTTAATATATAAAATCACCCTAAAAATTACTAGCTACTAACTAACTATAATCTACTAATACGATACGAAATGAAAAAAAAAATGAATGTAAATGAATGATCCTAAGTTGGTTGACACAAATAATTGATTTGTTTTGAAATCCCGTCCATAATTTATAAACTCTAAACTTGTTTATCTTGAACAATTTTTTTTATGATCGTTATTTTGTGAACAATAGTATCGTTGCAAATCGGTAGGTTAACATTTACCTTACTATATTTTCTTATGTGATTAATCAAGATAAGAAAACGAAATTGGCAGATAAAGTATCAAGAGTTTTTATGTCAGGGCAAGGCAACCACGGCAATCGAAAGAAAACAGACGAAATCAACGAAAAAATCTCATAATTGAGCAAATTGTGAGTAACATTTTTGTTCAGAACAAGTGAACCAATCATATACAAAGGTGAGTAATAAGTTGGCAATCTTCGCGATCTCGGCCAAAGTTTGTTGGGGCGAGGGTGCTTATCTAGATTTGGCCAATCAGTGCCATTGAGTGGCTTTGCAGAATTATGAATGAATATATTACCATATCTACTAATCAGTATTTGACATAAAATAATCTATTGTGTGTATTCTTATAGTGGTAAAGTTGCATGTCATTATTAATGCCGGATTCCTAGGTCGGTAACCAGCTACGCCTCGTTTCTCCTTGAAAACGTGTCAAAAGTTTGACATTAGTTTGACATTTTTTCAAGGGGATACGAGTCGTAGTCGGTTACTGACGGATATAGGAACCCGCCATTAAAGGATGTACTATGTATATATAAACTTTTCGACAGAGTACCAACCACCGAATTTTAGTTGCCAACTGTCAGAAAAATGCAATGGGATCTATTTTTAACCGTCTTAAAAAAAGGAGGAGGGTTTCAATTCGAATGCATTTTTGTTTATCTTTGTAATATAAGAGACTTCAGAACTTTCAACTGGTTGAACAGATATTGATGATTTTATTTGAAAGCTGGTACCGTGTAGTCCCATTTCAATTTGGTCTAGTTCTGACAATGGCATCTATGAGAAAACCATATAAGTCTTAAATTTGTTTCATTTTATGTTATGTTTGTTAGCTTTGAACTCCGTTTTATATCAAACGATTTAGAAAATTAGTAAAATTTGAAAGGATCTTTTAGATTAATCCCATGGAAATTTCATCAAAATTGGTAGAGTAGTTTGGTTTTTTGGTTTATCTGAAGTCGGTAATATTTTTGTTAAAAAGTTACTTCTGTTTCTATATTATGTTTACAGAGATAACCCCGTTGTGGTATCTAAATATCTAGTCTTTTTCATTCCATTTTATGTGTAGTCTCTAATTCATTGATGTTTATCTCCCCTGTTTCCCACAATAAACAACTAATTTAAATTAATTAATGTTTCCCGGTTTTATTAAGAAAAATACGTTTTTGATAAGCGTGGAGCGATAATAGGAGCCAACCACGCCTGCGCACGCCCCTCTCCGCCTACACGCAAGATCCATAGTCACTTTGTTTATTCAATATTCTTCTAAGACCATATTTAAGAAGGATTCGAAGCAAACAGGTTAGTTCACTTACCCTTCAAACCACATACTTGAAATTAATAAAATAAGTATGTTTTAAGGAAAAAAAGATAAGAACTATCTTAAGAATTAAGTTGAATGGTCCTCGTTTCCTGAATAAAGTGTGGTAAGAAATAAGTCTCTTAATATTACAACCTAATTTTCCAGATCAATCTGATACGATGGGCAGCAGCAGGACCTCGATTCATTGCGCTGTTATCCGCATATATAGTCACGGCAATTATCCGCGAAGATTGCTAAAGTGATAAGAATTTTAGGGCGCATTTAGACGCGGACGTCTTTCGGGTCTTACCGTCTTACGAGGGTAATATAGCTTTGGTGTTGTAGAAAGGCACTTATGGCTGAGGCGCGTTTTTCTCGGCGTTATGGGAGTCCCCGCAGAGCCCTGCGGGGCTCCGGCCGCCCCCACTTAACGCAATTTATTGCGCGACCCTTTAATAAATAAATGAATAACCGAAGAAAATTCAATGATATACAACCGCGACGCGTGCTGCTCCGAGTTTTCCCATCGTGTAGTGAAAAATTGCCTTAATTTTGGAAAATACGGGGAAAATTATAAGAGCTATTGTTGTTTATAATGTAAGGCACAGATAAATAATATGCTACGGTAATAGGATTATATATTGCGTCATAAATAAAGTTTGTTGTTACCTGTGTAGGTACCTACTATTGAATAGCGTAGTAAATATGTGCTATGTTTATGTATTTTTTAAAGAAATAACCATAAGTTTCTACATGATCCACTCCATCCAAAAGATGTTTGGATCGTTTTTTAGTGATAAGACTGCTCACTGTGCATTTAGTGTTCTCAATTGTTAATTTTATATCATTATTTGAAATATAGAATTTTAATTAATTCGTTAAATCTACTACTAATCACTGATAATAATTTATACGAGGTAGAAAAAGTGGGAATGTAATCAAATATTTCAGAGTAAAAGATAATTATATTCTCTATTACCTAATTCATAATTGTCCTACCTACATAATTGTCACATAAAATTGGGCCACCTACTAGCGGCGTTCAGCGAATTTTTTTTTGCAACAATGTTCAATAAGGACAAAATATATAGGTATTATGGATATGGTAAACTTTGAACCACTGGTTACATGTTTTTGTAAGACAATAAATAGGTTATGTTTGTCTACAAGTTTATTTCAGTTCTCTTTTAGGTTATATTTTGTAATTTCTTTATAGACAATAAATTCTCGAAACCTAACCTATTGTCTGTGACTTGTGATCAAGAGAGCACAGATCAGACGATCGTTTGTCTCGGATCCCTATACAGGGAGTACAAAAAGTACAAACTCATTAGTAAGCCCGACCGGGAGCGCAAGAATTAATGAAGGTGAACAATAATTTAGGGTTTAATTAAAAGTAAGCCCCCTGTAGAGCCGCCTCCGCGCCCGCCCGAAATAATTCTATATAATTTCTGAAGGTAATTTAATAAAAATTCATCTATAAAACCTATGGATATTAAAAGATGATGTTTACTGAACAATTAAAACAAGCTCGGTTATTTCTATTTATTTTTAAATTATAACGTGGTAATCAAATTTAAAATCTATAAAACATTGAGAATTGTAAAGTGGTGTTGTGAATTTGCCAATAAAATTTATGAGTTTTTTTTACGGCAGTAATTATAAGTAACGGCGCTACTGGCATGAAATAGCCGTGATAAGTGGCTAATAAATATATAATCAGAATAAACATCAATTTAAGTTTGTCATGTGCCTCAATAAAATGACATCATTATAACCATCCCACTGAAAAGCGCCATGTTTTTTTTCAAACCTGAGTGCTTTGACACAATTGTTCTTATTTTTTGTCATTTTTTTGGCTACAGCGTTTTACTTTTGTGATTTATTTCTTTCATTATTGATCGAGCAAAACGAGATCTCTAAATCAACTTGGGCAAATCGGCGTTGTATGTATGTATGTTTGTTTGTCAGATGATAACTTTCGAAGCGTTGAGCCGATCATCGTGAAATTTTATACATAGGTGATGACACTTTTTTGGTGTGACTAAATAAGTAAAAAATGTTGGGGGGTTGTTGAGATTTTGGGGTGTAAGAGGGGTAATAAAAAATGAGACTATTAGGTCAAGTTAGACGTCAAATGAAAGTTCTTCATTAGTACATTTCGACCCCGTTGTTATTGTTAGTAATTTTCAATTCCAACACTCAACAAAATTCACAGGGTACACCAGTGACCTCTCAGTGCTGTAATTTGGTATGCGTGTAGCTTAAATATCACAAATATAGGCAAAATTCTGAAATCCAGAATAACTGCACGTTGTACCCCAAAAAAGTACCAATTAACATGAACTCCCGATACCTGTAATTTGAATGAAACCGTAGGTCAACTTAGTTGGTTATTTATTTCGTGGCACTATTTTGATAGTCAAAGATTACGAATAATATTTTTGTGTTTTTATGGTACACTCGCGAGATCTCAGTTCGGGGCGAACCACTAGTTATAAATACGGGATTTATCACGTACCGTTTTAACGCTATTTCGACCGACAATGTTTAGGTTCAATTCGTGAACCTTCATCAGGGTCAAAGTCAAAGTCAAATATTTTTAATTAAAATATCAAGGATCACTTTGAAACGTCAATGAGTCAGGTGAGTGCGATCATTGTCGGTGGAAACACCGATAAAACGGTATGTGATAAATCCCGTATTTATAATAATGATTATACAAAGTTGTTTACACTAATAACGGTAAGTACCAAACACTTGTAGTTATAACGTCTTTTCTCACAGGTATCAAGTTTAAACAGTGTGCTTTTGACGGCGTGACCCTTGTACAAGCGCTAAGAGAATGACGAAAATTCCTAAATCACTGTTATTATAGTACAATGGTACTGATGAGGGGACCGCATAATGCGAGATCGATTGATAAAAGAAATTGCTCTGAATGTCCTTGGTAGTTTGGCGATTCTCTTTTAGATTCCTTAAACAGTTATTATTGATACTATAGAATAAATAAATAAATCAATATTGCTGGACATTTCACACAACGCTATCTAGCCCCAAACTAAGCAGAGCTTGTACTATGGGAACCAGATAACTGATAGAATACTTAATTGGGTGTGGCTCGCCAGAAATGTAACTTTGTTATAATTTACGTGGTCCAATTGTTAGGTAAAGAAAAATAATTCTATGAGGGTTTTTATTAAAACGAAATATTTAATCTTTCGTTTGTCTAATATTAAAAATTTGAAATAATTTGGTTAATCATGTAAAATTCAACTCTAAATTAAAAAAAAACGGTTTTATAAGTTTCCCGCATTTTAATTTCATACAAAAGGGAAATGTTCCCCATTTTTTGAGACATTTTTATGTTTTTTAGTATGTATTCCAGTATATATTGTAATCATTTTAGTAATATATTAAATATTATGAAATAAACTTACTATTTCAACCGAAAACAAAACGAATTATATTAAAATTAAGTAATTACAGTAGTTTAAAAAATCGGTATCGTTTGGTGTCACGTGTGTTACGGAAAAGTAAAATTAATGTAGTTTTTTCATTTGAAATAGTAGCAACACCTGATATGATTTATTTCAAATGAAAACCTATTATTTAAAAATAAAAAACGTCATTGTTGTGACAGCCATCTTAGGTTTGTTGATAAACGCGAAACTGTGTGTGCTTTTGCTTGGTAATTTGGTTTTCTACAAGTTCCGCAAGTGATTTTTCAAGATAAGTTACTAAATTGTTGGTTTTAAAATATGGTCAATTGAAACAGACCTACATACTGTTAAATAGTGTTACTTTTCGCTGATTTGCATTGCATTTGAACATACTACACAAGTTTTAGGTTAAGTTCTTCACTTGTATTTGTTCACGTGTGTTGCGTATGTTACGAAGTTGTGTGACGTAACACACGTGTAAGATGTAAAGACACGTTCATATTGTAGTTTATCATGTTCTAATATAATGATTCATTACCTATTGAATTAATTTATATACAGGTCGTAAGAAAAATAATCACTTTTGTACTTTTTAGGTAGTTAAATAAGATGATTCACTACAAAAAAGTACTTACTAGTTACCTTTTGTAAAAAAAACCCAATGACTTCGAGAATAAGGTCACATAGTTTACTAGTGCAAAGTTTCATCCCTACTAATATCCCTATTGTTATAATAATACCTAAAGAATTTACCCCTACGTAACCGTAATGAACTCTCAAGACTATTATTTTCTGTAAACTAGTCCTTTATTCTTTATTCTTTATTGCACACAAGAAAATACATTTGTAAATACAGAAAAAGAGGTCATGTACAAAGGCGAGCTTAACCCTAAGAAGAGTTTTCTTCCAGCAAACCTTTGAGGCTAGAGAGAGAAATGATTTTAAAGGTAGGTGAGTGTACAAAAACATATATATATATATATAAACATATATATATTTATAAATATATATATATACCCAAAACGAATATGAACTATACACAAAGTATGTTATAATATTATAATAATAATAAATAAATTAAATGGAATAATAATATATACCTACGTAATATAAATATATACCTATATATAATAATATAAAATTACAGAGAAAGGTAGTGCTCTTTAACTTTCCGTTTAAAAATGTTGAGTGATGGGCTAGCGCGAACTTCATGAGGAAGGGCATTCCAAATTTTTACCGCATATACGGTGAAGGAGCCTCCATAGCGGCTAGAAGTGTGTTGAGGTGTTTTGAGGAGAAGAGACTTAGAGGACCGGCATGGCACACTGCGAGGGACAAGAAATTCAAAACGCTCACGGAGGTAAGAGGGAGAGAGTGGACAATATAATACTTTGAAGAGGAGTGATAAGACGTGAAGATCACGGCGAAGACGAATAGGGAGCCATTTAAGTTGGGATCTAAAATTGGATACGTGATCAAACTTGCGCAGACCGAATATAAAACGAATGCACAAGTTCTGTAGACGTTCCAGTTTATTGAGAAGTTCCTCCGTAGCATCAAGAAAGCAGACATCTGAATAGTCGAGAAGGGGCAACATTAAGGCTTGGGCGAGAGTAATTTTAGTTTCAAAGGGAAGAAATTTCTGAACGCGTTTTAGTGATTGGAACGAGAAATGCACCCTTTTACTGATTTCGTTTATGTGGCTGGCCCAGGATAGCTGGTTATCAATAGTCTTTATATTGTTTCCAGTGTGTTACATGTTTCCAGTGTGTTATATTGTGTTACGGATTCACGTGTGTTATGGTACATTTCTGGTGAGCCCCTACCAATTACAATTAATTACAGAAAAATGTTCATTCAGTTTTATATCCAGCACATTGACAAGAAGTGTCTGCAAGAAGTGGTAAAATTAAGAGTAAAGTCATGCCGTAAGGTGTGCTCGTTCCAATGCTACCACCCTTGACGCGCAAAACAATGACGCTGTTCGAAATACGAAACCAAACGGAAGTCCGCGGACCCCCGGGATGCGACGATTTTCTTGCGCTCGCGCAGCTCCACACTTATTTAAAAAGTAAAAACTCAAATGTGAATGCACGCAAAGAGGGCTAATGCGAACAGCAAAGGAATTTTTGTTATCGGCGTCGCATTGAAGTCAAGTCGCGACTCATTGTTCAAGCGTATAATTATCCACGAATTTTATTGTTGCGCAAAATCAAAGAATATGTTATTCATTTTCCCCTGACTTTTGACTTGGAACGTATTGAGCGAATTCAATAGAAGACGGTTAATTCTTCTCACGACCTACTGCGTTTATAAGTTGGTATTCAGAACTAGTAGATATACTTTAGTATAGGGTTTGAGTACCTAGTACTAAGCATAGATAATACATCATGCTTCTCTGCGTCTTTCGTAGGGTTATATAGGATTTGTCACAGTAATGAGTAGATCGTCGAAAAGATTTACTTTAAACCGATGTTCAACTTAAGTGATCCTATTGGAGAAACTTTCCATCTGCAGATTAAACGTCAACTAAATTTCAGATGAATGAATTTCATTAATTTTTAGGACAAATTTTTGCAATCAATAAGCCAGTCACCTGTAATGAACAATCAATCCCACTTATAAAGTCAAAAGGCGAGTTCCATATGCCTTTTCAAGCATAACTAAGTACTCACCTCCCTCTTCAGATCGACCCCTACTTCTGACGTCACGTGCGCACAAGAGCAGCCGATAATACCTCCTTGCGTGATCAATTGATCAGTCTGATTCTCTGAAATCACTAATCGGTAGTGAAGTACTTAACATTTACTTGCCTATTTAAGGGTCCTTAAAAAGCCATTTGTATTGTCGCGTGCGCTGTTTTCGATGCTGGCGTAGCTGGAATGGAAAAAAGGAGTTAATATTGTGATTTTACTATTATAACAGTTATATATAACTTATGCTTGCCAGTGGCGAATAATAGAGCTATAAACTCTAAGGAGTTGAATTTTACTTCAGGCAAAATACACTTTTAATACCTATGAAAATCTCAATACATATATAGTTATCATTTTAATAAAAAGTCTACGAATGATACTTAAAACCCTCTTATACCGTCGGGTTAGTTACACCATTGAAGAACGGCTGCACCGATTTTGATGATCAAAATACGTATCAAAATACGTTGGATTTTTCTTCCCCCCGAATAGCAAAACAATTATTAAAATATCGGAAAAATCTACACAAAAAAAATTACGAAGAAAATTCATTTTCTCATACATAGACGCAGCTAATGATGGCTGATTGACAAATCTACCGGCGATGTACATTGGCAGCCCGCGTCTTATGCATGTCAAGGCGGTACGAATTTCGGCGGGTCAGCTAGTTCTAATTCTAATTCTAGGGTGGGGGGAATAAAAGATTTGCACTGACGTCCCGCATTGGGGTGTATTGTGCATTACCCCCCTTCTAAGCTGACCCGAGCCATCCTAACTCCTTGAAGTAACAGAGTAGGACTTAGGGTTGGTGGCAGCAGCTTTCCAGAGTCCCCGTGGATGTTGATGTAGTAGCGGTGTTGATGGAGGATGAGGATTCGATGACCCCTTGCAGACCCGTTCTCAATCTGACGTCGTTTGTGGCAGTACAGTGAAGTATCACGTGCTCCACAGTCTCTTCCTCCCGAAGGCATCCGCGACAAAGTCCACTATCCTTGGCTCTGGTCTTCAGGAAGTTATGGTTAAATTCGCAGTGCCCCGCGATGATTCCCACCATCATCCTTAGATCTTCGCGTTTCATATTTAATAAGGTATTTGTTGTTTTTCTGTTTTTTGCCAGAAGCATTGTCTTTGTCTGCTTGCAGTCGGCTCTATGTTCCCAGTCTTTCTGGTGCTCCTTTTCGGAAAGTGGGCTGTAAGCCTGTTTCCCCACAAATATCATAAATTTGTAGTTCAAATAGTGCCTAAATCATCAAAGATTCAAAATATATTATATATATATGAATTATTTATGGAAGAAAAAACAGTTGTCTTGTTTTTCAATGTGCTACGAAGATGCTACGGGAAATTTCAACATGATATATTTTTTGCATTAATATGGCAGCTGTAAACAACATTGTATAACACTACACCCGCCCAAGTAGCCAAACCGAATTTAGCAGTCAACTTTTTTCAACAAATATAATTTGTTTGATTTGTAAAGAGTGAATGGCAATGCGTCGTGCATTCGGTCGTCACTCGGCACAGTGAGCCATTGTTTGCAGCTCGCGGGTGTCCACGGTACCCCGCCATTTTCCCTACAGGACTCCGCTAAAGACCCACCATGTTAATTCTCATTCTGGAGTCACCAAATGGTCCGTTTAACTGTCAACGAAGAATAGACTCTAGCCCTTTAAACGTCATTATTCGATGTTGACTCAGAAATGCAAACTGGGTAGATTTAATGGGCGTATAATTTCCGGTTTAAAATTTTTTTTAATGCTTTTATTACTTCGTAGAAGAGATACTTATTTGGATCCTTTTAGAAAGTTAAAATCAGGCAAATCGAGAATTAGGTCCTAATTTTGTTTGCCCAACAGCTGCACCAGTTTGAATCAAAAATAGCAAAGTACTTACGTTTTTTTTATACCAGTGCTGTTGGAACAAGCTTAAGGCCCATCCATCCGTCCAAAGGTTGTCTAGTAGGGATCTTAACGATAAGACTGATATTTGTATACATTTATTTGCATTAAATTCATTGCAATAAAATCTAATCCAATCTAAGGCCCTATGTATCACCTGATGTTGAGTGGTAACCATCACCACTTCTTAGAAACGTGCCCTACGACGCACTGCTCTGCGTCCATGAACTTGAGGCATATACGAGTAAAACCTTATGTGCCTGTAATTTCACCGACAACCATACCCTTCAAACCGAAACAGCAATGCTGCTTGGCGGTAGAAATAGGTATGGTAGAAGTACTTCCCCGGACGAGCCCCTTCACAAGAAACTCTACTACTCTTACTTACATTAAAGTTTTAATTTCTATGATAATATCTAGTTTGGAAAGTTTAATGGAGCCCATACACGTTTACGATTTCTTTGTGCAAGCCATGCGTTAGCCTTGCTCGAGCCTAGAAATTTGAACAGTCTTCCCACATACGCTTGCGCAAGCTTTTACAAGCCAGCTTGCACAAACTTGTTCAAATAAATCGTAGATGTATGTGGGGCCTGATAAAAACCTGACTTTTGTTTTAGATCAAGCGCGTAGGCATTTCGTACCAATGATCTCTTCAGGAGTTGAAAAATAAAATACGCAGGTTAATGTTGTTGAGTCATCAACTAATAAATAAATAATTCATCCCTTACCAAAATAATCTGTTCATTTGCGTCATCACATCACTTACTTCTACGTAGTTGGTAAACATCGCTGTCGCGTCGCAACGGTCGCGCATAGGCGCGGCGACTTCACTGTGCGTTACTAGTTCCAAAAGAGCGTGCCTGTTGAAGAAAACAGTACAAAACGTAAGTATTATTTTCATATTTCAATAGACAATGTAATTGTGACTTCAGTGATAGTGTTCCTCAACTTGCTTTATCGTTTATTACTCATTTTTCCAGGAGTGGTTTTTTCTTGAGCTTTTTTAGTTCAGGAATAATGTGGGATAAGGTCTCAAGTTAGTCTAAAAGTAGGTACTGTAAACCCACGAGCTTGTTCTTAAATTTCAATATAAATGTAGGTTTCTGGTTTCTATGTTATGAATGTGGTAGAGCTGTCCTCAAAGCCAACGCAAACGAATATCGATTTTTAGACATGACTTCAAGGACAAGGCAAATCAAACTGACCGAATACTAGTTACGATTTAAGCCCCACGACATCTATCATCGCCTTGTTTAGCGTAAATTATGTAAATGAAACCTGCCCAAAACCTTCCATAACGTGTGAAACGGAAAACTGCATCATAGGCTTTATAAAGGTAAAATACATACAAGAACTTGACGAACTAACTTATTTAACCTTGCACCCCAAACATGGTGTCAGTTCATTCGTGGTTAAAATCAATAATTTGCGTAGTCCGTCCGACGAATGCCGTGTCAAGGTCACTATGTCTATGAAAGCAACTTGATTCAGAAATATTGTTCAGGTATGTTTAACAGATATAACATATAATTACATGATTGCAAAATACATAAGAAACAGTTGTTGCAAATGATCTATAGATGGGTCAACTGCTACAGATCACTACCCGACGGAAGTGTCCCCAAGACACTGGCTGCATTACCCGACTGAATTGCAATGCTTATGTGTTGACCCAGATAAGCGCCAGCTCTCAGAATACACGTTACTGTGTCAGATTATGTTACTTCTCTGAGAACCAGCGACTGATTGTAATACTTACGGACGGTTGAAATCGTTTAAACTAAAAAAAGACTTCTACATTGTTACGCCGAAACAAAATTGCAATCGTAAGGATGGAGTGGCATACAATTTTAGCTTGCAACCGGTAATTTTTTTATAAAAACCAGCGGTGCAAGTGCGGAACTTGCCGATCGATAAATTTATTACATTCGACAAAATCGTTAGGATCCGGATATTTGAAGGTAGGTATATATATTATAATGAATTTGTCGAATTTAAGTGTCACTTTGTAGATTAACACGATCCTGCCACTGGTTTTAATATAAAAACAAGCTTCCGCCCGCGCTTTCGCATAAGTAGATTGTCAATAAAACATTACCCTCCTTCTGCGCAGTTGAATAAAAAGTTATATACCAATATTCATCGAAATCGGTTCAGGCGTTTAGTCGTGAAAATGTAAAAAACAGAGAGACAGAGTTACTTTCGAATTTATAGATAATAGTAGCATAGAAGTGACGATCTCTTTATTTCTACGAACCTTATTAAAAACGAACTTATAAAAGTTCGAAGCTCTCCTAGCTTAAAATAAAACAAACGTTTAGTCAAAAGTGTATCTAAATATCGCGTTGTTGTAAATTCGGAGTAAATTATTTTAGTTTTTAGTTGGTCATAAAAGTGGTCACGACAAATGCGCTGACGCAGCAGGCACCAGCGGGGCGCCAGCAACGGTTCTCTGCATTATACATCCAAATACATTCGAACGCGTGCGTATTTACTTTTATTTAATAAGTAAGCTTTAAGATAAAGCTTTGACAAGTTTTTATGAATATATAATACACCATGAATAATCAATTTTTTGGGTTAAATTACGCTAGACATAGCGATGGACAAGTCTATGCGACCAACAGTTACAGCTTGTCTTATTCGAAGACATGTATTTGAAGATTATTTCCAAGATGTAAAGCTGAAATATGGCATACGTTTTAGTGACACCACCTCTAAAAAGTTTTAGTAATAAGAGTGGCGACGTTAAACCTTTAGTAGTCTTCTTAGATATACCTAACCATAAATAAGTTTAGTGAATCCTCTGCTAATTTATGGGAAAACTAATGCTTTATTTCCGTAGTTCGATGTTACATACTACGACAAAGTAGCGATTAATATACTTTATTATTGCTTTTATAACTATGTTATTGAGGGGGTAGAAAGTGTAGAAACATAATGGTTTTGTATAATGGTTTTCTTACAAAGTAACGTCCTAGGAATATAGATGAAAATAACAATCCGTGGCTCTTTAAGGTAAGAGTAATGTTTCTTCTAGATCTTCGTGGTCCATCTTAGGCCATCACTTACCATCAGGTGAGATTGTGACCAAATGAAGATATATTCACGTTAAAAAAGCCAGAAATTAATAATTTTGTCATGATTTAACCACCAGGGTCTGATGATGGAGACAGGGATCGTGTTTGGGTACTATTAAATTGTTTTGCGAGACGTTTATCGATTAATTGATCACCTGAGCCTGAAGACGGAGAGATCAATAGTAGAAGAGTCATCTATCGATTATTTGGTAACACACTATGTGTACTTAAAATATATAACGGTGAATGTTCTGAAGAGCTGTTCAATTTAATCCCTGCTTCCCACTTCTACCATCGTACCTCCCACAACCGGCAACGAGCTCACCCACATATTGTAGATGCGTGGAAGTCTCACACGGTGCGTTTCACCCGCTCGTTTCTTCCACGCACCTGCAAGATGTGGAATGACCTTCCTCCGGAGGTTTTTTCAGTAGGCTTCAAAATGAACACCTTAAAGAGAGGTGTAAATAGGGTTTTAAATGCTAGGCAACGCGACTGCAGTACCACGAGTGCTGCAGGAGTTTATAGGCGGTGGTGACCACTTAACATCAGAAGGTCCGTCAGCTTGTTTGTCTACAAGTTAAATATAAAAAAAATATATATAACGTCCTTTTTCTATGTATAAAACACAGCACGGGGCATCACTTTTTAGCAGTTAGTCAAAACATAGCACAGGATAGTAAAAAAATGTTCTACGACTGTATAGGAATTAGGAATGGATCGTTTCACGAGTAGGTAGCATGTGAAAAATCATATGAAATTAAAAACCATATGTCACACCTGCTATTTTCTTTGCAGAATCTGCTATAAATCATTCAAATGAAATCACTTTCGGTTTTGATCGTGTATCAGTCGCAGTCATTCGGGTATGCTACAAATCACAGTCGTTCGCATTTCTTAGGATTTTCGTTGCCCGTGATTTTTCACATGTGAAATAGCAGTGATAAAAAATACTCATATAAAAATGATTTAAAAGTAGCAATCATTTTCATGCCTAATAGGAACCTCAGCTTCAGAAAACAGGGTCAAACCTTACTAGGCTAGCCACGATTCACTACTGCAGATGTTTAATTTTCAACAGGAAGACGGCAAGGCACGATCCCATCTTTTCTAAATAAATATGGAGGTAAATAACGCTTGATAAATGTTGCAGCACAACTATTTATTAGACACTGTGATTTATTTAATAGCCTGTCCGTACTCTATTTTTGCTTTATGTTATTTATATCTGTTACTTTATTTGAAATAAGAAGTCATTATTTTGGTTAATTGAGTATAAAAGGAAGGAAATTGATATTTTATTACTAAACTAGTTGACCCGCCCCGGCTTCGCATGGATTTCAAAATGATATATAGGCCAATGGTCTTGAATTCATACAATAATACCATAGAAAAAGCCAACTTTTCAAAATGTTCATACGAACGTTGAAAATACGAACACAAAAAAAATCAGTCAAATCGGTCGAGCCGTTCTCAAGGGATGACCTTTCATACATGCAGCAATTGATTTATATTTATATATACATATATACTTAGAAAATAAAGAATCTTGTAAGAATCATCGTGAAAATCAATAATACCAACTTGAATATTGTCAGTGTTTTCTTTGCCAGGATATCTTTAATTACTTTGTTATAATCTATTTAAGTGTGTCCTTCAGTTATTTAAAGCAATTTTAAAAATCTATCAGGCTATCACATTATTATTTGCAATTATATATCCTATTTCTTTTTTTAAAACTAATATTAAGATTTGACTACTAATCAAATACAAACCAGAAACGAACACATAATTATAGTTCTACAGGAACTTTTAGAAGGTCTCATACCACAGTATATAGAATAATATAAATACAATATATTCTTTACATAACATACTAAGTATGACGTCAGGCACATAGCATCTTTGGGCGACTCCGCGAGGAGGCGTGGCAGTCCGTTTCCCCTCCTTCTCTGACACTCCCACTTCAAACAGGTTCGCAATTAAAACCGCATATATATACCTACTACTTTTATCTACCTATAAATAAATTAGCCTTTTGTATATTACGAAAACGCTACGAGGAAAGTACAATCTATGACAGTGTAAGCATTTTTTACTTATATTTTATTACTTAGGAAAATTAACAGCCCTCGCGGTAAATTTAGTAGACCGTATTTACTAAATATACCACTGATGACCATAATTACGCATATTTCCGCATATTTAAGCTTAGTTACTTACTTGTTGTGAAAAAGAGAACAAGAAGAAAAGATCAAACTTTACAAAAATAAACGATTTTCGAAATTGTTTCAACCCAGCAAATATTTTTAATTTTAGGCGGTTTTGACATGGATTGGTCTAGTTCTGGGACGCCAACCAAGATGTTACAGGATGATTACTGATTCAAACGGGTATTTATCGCGTATGTACCTTTTTTATTTGTTATTCCGACGTTTCCACTGTACCAACAGCTGTGGTCGCGGGCAGACGGGGTAATCTACGCGCACATAAAAACGGGTATTTATCGCGAAAGTTTGGAAAATACTATTATTACAGGATTATTATGTTGGTCATACAATTTGGTCAGCTGTTTCTTGGAATTTGTGTCTACCTTATATTTGACGATAATTTATAAAGCGCCTGGTGGCATGTAGTGCCAACGACAGAATTTAGTGTGAGTACTCAGCGCTGGATGCTAGACGTAAATTTATTGGGGTATATAACATTTTAATTAGTTAGTTAAATACAAATATCTGGATTGCACAGAAAACAAACAGCCTCTACATGGTTGAACTTAATGCTAGAAAGCATTCTCTTCCGGTTAACCTTGAGTAATGTGTTTTATTTTTATATTTAACTTAATGTTTGCAACTACCTATAGCATACCCAAAACAAACTAAATCATGCACAACAAACAAACTTTTGCACAAATGTTAAAATAAATAAATATTTCTGGACATTTCACACAGCGCTATCTAGCCCCAAACTAAGCAGAGCTTGTACTATGGGAACCAGATAACTGATTGAATACTTACTACCTCCTGCGTCTCAGCCGGCTATTCGCCCACTACACCACGTAGGTCGTAGGTTTTTTTGTACAAACACATTGGGCAAGCTTTAATTTGTATCATGTGGACCGGATATGACATAAATCTAGCAATGTGATTCTTATTGTTTTTACAAACACGCGTTTTTACGTTAGTTACATACAATTTAACAAATTCAAAGAAGCCCAGTAGGAGACATCAGCAGCTGCAATGAACCTATGATCATTGTAATTCACGGCCCGGTTGCCACACGCGGTGGCTTCCCGCGGCTTGAGCCTTTAGCAAAAATACACCTAAATTATAAACATCCTTTTTTAGTTGTGGGTTCCGGTTATCATTGAATAATTAAATGGAAATGATTTCTGCTTCTTTATGATAAAATTTGGAACAATAATGTTTGGGTTATTAGGTAATATAGATCAGTGACTTATTAAGTTGATTATGATCGATACAACTAAGATAAAACAAATCTGTAGATAATATATATTAATATCAATATAAAGATAGCAAATGAAATCAATAAAATTTTTGTTATTCATGATTACAAGGATCACTTTGAAACGTCAATTTTACTGCCTGTTCCTTCGCGACCAAGCTAGAAAGAAAGGCAAGAGATAAGGCTGGTTGTCTTGTTTAATGATCCTTTTAGAATAAGTAACATAAATTTAATGTCAGCAAATAGTTTTAAGTATTAAATTATATAAGTCAGTAACTAAGGCATACATTTAAATGGACCCTAGAATAAGAAATTAACATCTGGTCCATTTCCATTGCTGCCTGAAATAAAGTGTATTAATATTATTGATCGAGCGAAGCGAGATCTCCAAATCAACTTGGGCAAATCGGCGTTGTATGTAAGTATGTATGTATGTTTGTTTGCCCGAGGATAACTTTTGAAGCGTTGATCCGATCATCGTGAAATTTAATACATAGGTAGGTAGTGATGGCACAATTTTGGTGTGACTAAACGAGCTAAAAATGTTGGGGGGGTTGTTGAGATATTGGGGTGCAAGAGGGTTAAAAAAAATGAAAATAAGACTATTCGGTCAAATAGGACGTTAAATGAAAGGTCTTCATGAGGACATTTGAACCCCGTTTTTATTTTTAGTTTAATCCTTGGAGTTTTTGAGTTATTAGTTATAATAAGAACAAAACTTTAACAAAATTCACAGGGTACACCAGTGATCCCACAATGCTGAAATTTAGTATTCGTGTAGCTTTAGTGACACAAATATAGGTAAAAGTCTGAAATCCAGAATAACTGCAATTTGTACCCCAAAACAGATTACCACATTACATGAACTCCCGTTACCTGTAATTTGAATAAAATTGTAGATCCAGTTCTTTGGTTATTAATTGTGTGGCACTGTTTTGATAGTCAAAGATTACAAATAATATTTTTTTGTTATAATCGGAGACTTGTGAGATCTCAGTTCGGGGCGAACCACTAGTTATCGTAGCAAAAGTAGATAGATACATAGATAAATAGATACATAACTCTTTATTGAATTACCACACAAACAGAAATAATACAAAAATAAGTACCAGGCTAGAATAAATAAGGCAATACAATGGGCGGCCTTATCGCTGAATGCGATCTCTTCCAGGCAACCTTGAGATCGAGCGAAATTTACGATACGGAGTGCAGTGTACTTTGGAGAATACATTTACACATGTATTCTCAGGTATAATAAAAAATATGATAAAGTTTTAATCCTAATACTTAAAATACTTATAAAATAGACTAATATATAGGTATATGCAAATAGCAAATTATACTAACAGATAAAATACTTACATAGTAAATAAATAACGCTAGGAAGATGACATCGTCAGGTAATGTTGTTTCACCTTCAACTTGAAGGGGTGTAAAGAGGATGACCGTCTTATTTCTTGGGGCAGAGCATTCCACAGCCGAACAGTCTGGACAGTAAAAGAAGCGCTGTAAAAGGAAGTACTTTGCGAAGGAGTTCTGAGTATCAAGTTTTCTGATGATCTATGAGTATAGTTGTTTGAATAATGAAGAAATTGAAATCTATCTCTCAGATAGTGAGGAGAGAAGGGATCGAAAAGAATAGAATAGAGAAGAGAGAGGATATGCGTATTCCGACGAAGACGAATTGGAAGCCACTTAAGTTTTGAACGGAAGTGAGACACATGATCATATTAACGGAGGCCAAATATAAATCTGATACAAAAAAGTAAAAAGTACTAAAAGTATTATTAGGAATTAGATAGAGTACGTGTATTGTCTTAGAATTTTCGATTTTATGATCACAAAGTGTAAATCAACTACTTACTGTCGTGTGAAATTGAATATGAAAGCGATAAACTTAGTAAAAGACCTCTGTGGCGCAGTGCTCCGATATTTGTTCCGGGTCTAGATGTTTCTCTTTATTATATGTATGTATTTACAGAAAAAACGTATATTAGTATTCTATCAGTTATCTGGTTTTCATAGCTTTTTTTTATACTATGGAGATGGAACAAGCCTATGGCCCACCTGATGTTAAGTGGTAACCATCGCCTATAACAAAGCTTGCCTCGTAGGTCACGCACCTTATAAATGTGTCCTACGATGCACTACCCTGCATCCATCAACTTGAAGCATACAGGTGTAAAGCCTCATGTGACTGTAATTTCACCGGCAACCATTCCCTTCAAACCGAAACACAGTAATGCTGCTTGGCGGTAGAAATAGGTATGGTGGTAGCACTTCCCCGGGCCAGCCCTTTCACAAGAAACTCTACTACTCTCAAAGCAACAAAGTAAGGTCTGCTTAGTTTGGGGCTAGATAGGGTTGTGTGAAATGTCCATCAATATTTATATTATTTATTTATTTGAAATAAACAAGATTAATATAAAAAAAATCTGTATTTTTGAGACAGGTTCATAGTCTATGTCAGTATCAAATAATACTATTTCAACTTATCTCTACGTAATAAAAAATGGTAGTCAATGAACGTAAAACTTGTTTTTACATATCAGTCATCAACACGTGATATTTGTTTGGGTTATCAGTATGCTACGTCATATTTTTAATTCTTAATTTTTGCACACTCTCAATTAAAATTGATCAATAGATGTCAAGTATATGTATTTGTAAATGAATCTACAAGGCGAGCTTTAAATTGATACGCTAGCATCAATTGAACTCGGGAATTCGAGACGAAGGAACGTGGCTTTTAGTGATTTTATAATTCCATGAGATAATGTTTAGAATACTACACGCACCTATATATATAAAACATGAAAGAAATAATATATTTGACGACAATTGTGCTATACTAAAACTCATCACTGAAAATGGGATTTTTATACGAGAAAAGGTGAGCAAACAAGATTTATTCATCAAACAATATATATACTAGCTAGCATAATTTTATACTAAACAGAGCTGTAAGAAACTTGTAACACAAAAGCATTGTCAATAATAAACCCACCCAAATACAAACAAATGAATAACGAAATTTATGTCCATCATGTTCAAAAACAAAACAATTTACCCAATTGATCCGCAGATCTGTCACTTGAAATTAGTAACGCCTAAATCATTTGTAACATCTTTTGTAAGACATTTTGGAAATCGACAATACCTTTAGGCTGTGCGAGGACATTGTAGAAAAGAACAAAGCACCCAACGTCTTGTTTAAGAAACATCACTTTGTGTGGAATGATGCAGTGAAAATCATTGCCCACCGTGACGGTACGTCTGGGCATTGGCAAAATAGTTGTTATAAATCAACCAATGAATATGTATTGTTTGACCATTTATGGTTTAGATATTGGGATGAGGTTTCAATTTACAGGAAATTAACAAAATTCCATAATAATAATAAAAAATAAATCGAAATATGTGTTGTAGAACTTTTGGTATTTCTGTGATAAATTCATTGGACCATGTTGTAGTCACAAATACATATAAATATATATATACACACTAGCTGTTGCCCGCAACTTCGTACGCGTTACACTAATAAATGTGTAGGTAACCTAGAAATAAAGCTAAACTCGCTGTTGCAACTTGACACCCCATTTTTATCCCATGGGAACTGATTTAGGGAATAAAAAGTAGCCTATGTGGTAATCCAGATTATAATCTACGTATATCCCAAATTTAATCGAAATCGGTTCAGCCGTTCCGACGTGATTGAGTGACAAACAAATAAATAAACAAACATCCAAACTTTCACATTTATAATATTAGTGTGATATATATTTTTTACGAGCCCTTACTGTCTCACTGGTGGGCAAAGGCCTCCCCCTCTTCCTTCCATTTATCACGATCTAGAGCCAGATCCCGCCAGTCTCTTTGTAATACGTCCAAGTGGTCGCTCCAGCGCTTTTAGGCCTTCCTCGGCGTCGCTTTCCGTTTTTATGATTCCATATGCCTCTGACCTTGGCCCACCTTTCGGGTTATATATCACATTATATACAAGTATTATATTATATTCGGTACAATTTAGCAATCGAGAATATAGGCAAGAAACATTCTAGACAGCATGTATAAAAATACGGATGTCACATTATTTGATCCCTGGTTGGTCGACTCTTATTTACAAGCCACAGGTATCTGTTTAAATAGATTTCTGGAACATAGTTTCAGTTTTTCAGTGCGTTACCTGCGGCGTTACGTTACGGCTTGAGCTTGATACAATTATTTATTAGATAAGTATCTTTTCAATACTTCCAATTAATTAAATTTAATTAAGTAAATTTGCGTTCCCTATAAGTAACTGTGTGAAAAACTTAGACGTTCTTATTGATAAGGACATGTAATGGGGACCTCATCTAGCCGAACTAAGTCGGAAGTTGTTCGCTTCGGCCGCGTCATTGAGAAGGCTACGAAACTTTCTGCCGACATCCACCAAAGTTGCGCTGGCTCAATCCCTCTTACTCCCTATTCTTTCGCTGACGCCTGTTACCCGGATCTCACTCAGAAACACTTTGACAAACTTGAGCGCCTTCAGAACGTTTGTATCAGATTTATATTTGGACTACGAAAATATGACCACGATTCTGATTTTCGCAAGAAGCTCAAGTGGCTACCCATCCGCTACCGCAGGAATACTCATATCCTCTCTCCCTTGTACAGTATTTTGTTTAATCCTTCTAGCCCTTCGTATCTCAGAGAACGCTTTGAATATCTCCATCTATCTAATCCTCGTGCGTTGCGCTCTTCTAAGTCCTTGAAACTTAAAACTCCTATCCACTCTTCTAACTTCTATGACAACTCCTTTACTGTACAAGCTATCCGTTTATGGAACTCTCTTCCTTCTTTAATTAGATCTGCCAAATCCCTTCCTATCTTTAAAACGCTATTGTTTAAGCTCTATTCGTCTGCATCAGAGAGCTGAGTCATCTTATTTTGTTATTATATCTGTCGTTGTTATTGTTTGTATTACATCTGTTTCATAATTGTATTTTTATTTATTATTAGTATTTTAATACTATAGAATATTTATGTATTACATTTATATTAATATTACCTACCCTGGTATCTATTTATTTTGTTTTGCTTATGTAAGGGCACAATATAGTTTTAAGTGTTTTAAATATGATTTGTTAATTTAAGTGTGGTATACAATACAGCGTTTTCTATTCTATTCTATTCTATTTATCAAAAAAGGTATGAACAGTTTAAAGAACTCAAGCATTTAATTAAAAATTTTGTACTAACCTAACCATTTCCTTTCCCATTATCAATTACATCAACATAAGAATTATTTGTTATCGTTTAACTCAGAGAAGGTGAAAGTCGTGATTCTGATAATATTAAACCTTTTTAATCGTGTCAGTGTAACGAACTCTTACAGTAAGATAGTTTATCTTGTCAGTGACTCACAAAATTACTGATAAAATATCAAGCGCCATAAGTAAGCATGGATCAATACTAAAAGTGGTACCGAAATCAAAACGTGGTAGCTAAGTCAATACTTTGAACTAGTAAAATGTTTTGTAACCCAGTTCTTTGTAAACTCGTTTCTTACGCTGGGATTACAAAAATATCCCGCAACATAAACTGAACCGTGAGATTATTCATAAAACGAGAGAAGATCGATTTTACCTTTTCTACGTACTGCTAATTTATTTATCTCTGTGATAAAGATAACAAGTATGTATCTACCTAATCTCTGATAGATGCTTCACTATATCGGTTGTATCGCTTTCGCTTCAGTGTTTTAGTATTATTTATAATGTGCACCTGAACCTTTAGTTAATTTTGTTATTTGTTGGTGATTGTTTTGTTTAAAATGAAGGACTCCGGAGACTCGCCCTTTAATGGATCCAAAAACAAATATCGTACCAATGAAGTCATCAATGGAGACTCGAAGAAGAAAGAAACATCGGAAAGGTTAGTTAAAATTGCAATAATTCTCCTTCTTCTCGGGCTGCGTAGAATACATCATGAATTTTATGGAAACTGGGAATTTGCCCCTATCATTTCTTAGGCATAGTAAATATTTTTACATCCCATCTATTCGAAAAGAGGCGAAGGGTTCCTCGTAAGTGCACGCAAAATGAGTCATTCCGGCGCACTTAATACCAGTGACGAAATTACTTTTGAATTTGGAACTCACATGTGGGTATCACGGGTAACGAGGAGGCTGACCAAGCGGCGAGACAATCGATAAATGATGGTATTGTATACAGTTGTTTACCGTTACATAGCGAATTATTGAGCGGGGTTAAATTAGGTTGTAGACGGCTGTGGCACGAGTATTTTGACGAGCGTTCACTTACTAAAGGCATTTGGTACAAAACCATCCAGTACCAACCTCCTCTGTACCCGTGGTTTGATGGTCAAGAAGCCAGTGGGAAAAATACTGTGGCACTGTTAAGACTTCGCTCCGGACACATTCCGTCAAACAAGTTTAAATTTTTGATGGGTATTTCAGATTCCCCTAACTGCTCAGAGTGTGATATTGTAGAAGACGTTCATCATGTGTTGACGGTGCGTGTTCAGAATGAGTCACAAAGACAAGATGTTATATTTAGGTTTGGTTATGGTGTAGGTATCTGCAATAGCATTTTAGCGTCCCCGCTTTCCGAGGAAGCAGAGATGTTGGTCAAACTGTATCTGCACTGCCTACATATATAGTTTGACTAGCATCTAAAAAGCGAAACATTCTGGTGTCGGATTTTTTTTTTTTTTGATATAAATGTATCATTTTTGTACGGGGGTGACATAGTCACTGTGTGACAAAACCCCTCATTAAAAATAAAGAAAAAAAAAAGAATTTGGAACACTATTTAATTAAAAAGTTTAAAAGCTTCGATAAAGTGCTGGTAATAAAATAAGCACTCCTGCCGTCGCGGCATTGTTTAATCAAATTAAAAAAATACGCTGGAATTTTTTTTTATTTTTTTTGTTACTTATATCAAAATATTACAGACAATTTTAATTTGATTTGAATAAAATATGAGTTCTAGCAGTTAATGTGAAATATGAACCCCCGATAGTGTAAAGTTAATCGCAGAAACTATCATAAACAATTTACTAACAAACAAATCGAGAGAAAAATATCTAAAAGCCTATGAAAATTTAATTGCATGGAAAAATGAAAATGAAGCAATCATTTTCTGAAACTAATATTAAAAAAGCGTGAAATGTCACCACTGACTCAACATGATCATCAACCAGAGTCTGAAGTTATTACGAATACCCAAGGGATATACCTATAAGTCAACAACATTTTCTGTTCCCAACAAAACAGCTACAATAAACATTTAGAAATATTCGTCGCTACTAAAAGCATTTCTTATTTATTTTTCACATAGAGGGTGATAAAAAGCAGAGTGTGCCACACGGTACCAAAATTATTTGACCTCGAGCGACGTACTTTAGATTCAACTCTAGAATCCTTCGCTTCGCTCTGGATTCAAACAATCGCTCTCGCCCTCAATACATTATTTTGGTCCCTTATGACACAATCTACTATTTTACACTCTGTCTGATATCTGATGATAACTAATTACTATTTGCGCTAAAATACTTCACATGTACATGCGGATATTTATCTAAATTGTCAGGCTAGTGATAATACTGAAATCTCTACTGAAAAATGTATTTTTCAGTGGCGCAGACGCGCGTACGGCGGAACCAGTACAAGATGAAGTACCAAGCATAAACTTTTTTACACTCGTGAGTAACATATACCACATTTGGATTAAACAAATAGTACATTGTTTGTTTTTATTTTTTTATTTAAATATCTTGTTTTTTTTTCAGTTTCGTTTCGCCTCTACACAGGATAAAGTTTTCATGTCTATAGCGATAATTTTCTCAATAATAAGTGCCGTATCACAGCCTCTCAATACATATCTACTGGGATTACTACTTCAAGCTATGGTCAACTACGGCATTTCTATAGTGATGGGATCTCCTAATGGAGATCAGTTTCTGGATGATTTGTTCTGGTTCGCGATCTACAATGTAGTCCTTGGTGTATCTATTATTGTATTGTCGTATATTTCAACGGTTTTGATGAATATGGCTGCGTATAATCAGGTGAGTGATCCCATACCTAGGTATAAGATACAATTCTAAATACCTACAAATAATTGTCAAGGTACATACCTATATTACAAGGATTTCCACCAAATCATCATAAAAAAAATCATCAGGAGCACCACAAATGCTGAGCTGGATGCTTTTTTGTGACGTCAGTCGTATAGGTATAATTATGAGATACATATTTGTTAGGTATTTTTTTGTGTGTGTGTATAAATACATATGTTATTGTTTTGTATGTACCTTACTTGTGTGCTGTATGTGTTTTGTTACATCACAATTTTTTTTTATTTCTTTCATATAAAGACAAAAGTTCTATTCATTTAATAATTTGTAGTATTAAGTCGTCTCTTCATAAATTTTCATACATACATACTTATTTATATAGTTTTTTAATTTATTTTCAGGCCTTTAAAATAAGACAAGAATATCTAAAAGCTTCTCTAAACCAAGACTTTGGCTATTTCGACATTCATAAAAATACTGAAATCGCTTCCAAAATAAACAGGTGAGTCTGAAAATGCTTCTAGCTCTTAACTAGTCCTAGTATGTACATTCGCTCCGATTTCTACATGGGATTGTTGTCGATATATCACGTGATATTTCCATAGCATGTGTCAAATCCCATACATTTTCGGACTTATCGACTAGCGTCATCGCTAATCGAATGTAACTTGGCTAAGCCCTCTGTTTAGTAGTTTAAATTATGCGATTTTCGTCAGGACTGTTTTATTTTCTTTTCGTTGCTAAATAATATCTTTTCTAGTATGTAGTACCACATTTAGGAAATCGAATTACGTAGACTTACATCGTTATTAACTACAGTCGGTCTGTTTGTCGTAGTATCCACAAGCTAAAATGTATCATAGTTTAAACTAGATATGGGCTCATAGAGGCGTTTTAATATGAACTTAAAAAGTAAACATTTTAATTATAAAACAAAAAAATTGAAACAAAAAAAATATGTCCCATTTAGTGTAAAATCACCTCTGAAATTAATTTATATAATCTATATCAGTTAGAAGTTGTGTACCAGAACCAATTTGTGAAACTATTTAGGTAGAATTTATTATAATAAGTTCACTTTGGCGATGACCTGATGATTTAATACTTTTTAGTGAATTTTTAAAATAAATCTGTATTATTAATATTTAGCTGCCCCCCGCTTCGCACGCATTTCCATTCCACGGGAACTGATTTATGGGATGAAAAGTAGCCTATGTACTATTTCAGGTCGTCATCAACCTATGTTCCAAATTTCAGCCAAACGCTTCAGTAGTTTTGGAGTGAAGCAAAAAGAAGGATGCAAACATCCATCCAAACATACAATTCAATAAATAGTTGAATTCTTCCGTGTATGTTAATTTGTTAACTGATTGTTAATTTGTAGTGATGTAATAAAATTGGAAGATGGAATCGGTGAGAAGCTGGTGATCTTCGTATTCTACCAAGCGGCATTCTTGAGTTCGCTGATCATGGCGCTGGTCTTGGGCTGGAAGTTGGCTCTACTTTGTTTGGTTTCCTTCCCGATTACTCTGACTCTGGTCGGACTTGCTGGACTTGTAAGTAAATCATCATATCAGCCATAGATTTTAATAGCAACCGATTTTGTGCGGCTTGCACCCAACTGCTCCCAGCAACCTTTATTAGGTCATCTTTCCACTTAATGGGGGCCGTCTTATACTGCGCTTTCCAGAGCGTGGTCTCCACTCAAGTACCTTTCTGTCCTAACGGCCGTCAGTTATTCGAGAATTGAGAATAATTACGTATATATATAAACATGGGACTGGGCGGGCCACGTTGCTCGAATGCACTCCGAGAAATGGGCCCATATTGTTACACCATGGACGCCTGAAGATGGAGGGCGACGACGGGGTCTGCAGAGAAAGCGTTGGCGGGACGATTTCGACGCCTTCCAAAGAGGGTGGTGGGAGATAGCGACGGATAGGGATGCTTGGAGGGACTTGGGGGAGCCTTTTTCCCAGCAGTGGGACGAGATAGGTTATAGAAAAACAATACATAAACATAAAATATTTACACACTCTGTTTAGAAACAATGTTTTTCATTTCTAGGCGAAAGTTTTTTCTTTCCCGAGACCCGCCCGCAGTTTCGCACTCCTGATTTGTCAGTACCCTCCTTCTGCGCAGTCGGGTAAAAAGTAGCTGACGTCTCAATCCCGGTTTTAATAATCTATCTAAATAGGTATCAAATTTCATCGAAATTCGTGAAACGCAACAAACAGTCAGGCAGAAAGACAGACAGTATTTAATATAGTATGGATGTTTCTACCTAGTGTTTTAAGTGGGGTTTCATTGTAAAAATCCCCCCCCCCCCCCCCCAACAGACAGATACTTTTCAATTTATAATATTAGTATGGATTTTATACTATATGTATTATACATATACACCTTTCTCTTAAATCACTCTTTCTATTGCTGAAAACTGTATTAAAATGCGTTGAGTAGTTTTTAAAGATCTAAGTGAACAGACAGCGGAAGCGACTTCATTTTATACTATGTTAAGATAAAGATAAGGAAGATATACAAACGCATGGTTTTTCAATAAAAACACTACCCTCCTTCTGCGCAGTCAGATAAAAAGTAGCCTAACTCTCAATTCCGGTTATAATCTAACTGTATACCAAATTTTATCGAAATCGGTCCAGCCCTTAAGAAATCGTAACAAACAGACAAACAGAGACAGAGTTACCTTGAATTTATAATATTAGTATGGACTAGCTTCCGCCGGCAGCTTCGCACGCGTGTTTTGTCAATATAGCCTATGTGTTAATCCAGATCTACGTACATAGGTACCAAATTTTATTAAAATCTATTTAGTAGTTTTTGAGTGAAAGAGTTACAAACATCCACACATACACAATTTCGCGTTTATAATATTAGTGGGTTATGGATTAGAATGCACGTTCAGACAATGCAGTAGCTTTGCTACCTACAACTTTTGAAATTTAACAAAAATCACTACCAACCTATTTGTAGTCACTTATATATTTACACTAGTGGTTCGCCCCGAACTGAGATCTCGCGAGTCTCCCATAAAAGCAAAAAACATTATTCATAATCCTTGACTATCAAAATAGTACCACGAAATGCTTAACCAATTAACTTGACCCACAGTTTCATTCAAATTACAGGTAACGGAAGTTCATGTATTTACATGGTTATACTTTTTTGGGGTATAAATTGTAGTTATTCTGGATTTCAGACTTTTGCCTATATTTATGTCCTAAAGCTACACGCATACCAAATTTCAGCACTGTGGGGTCACTGGTGTACCATGTGAATTTAGTCAAAGTTAATTTTTTATCATGGCTAATAACTTAAAAACTACAAGGTTTACACAAAAAATAAAAACGGGGTCGAAATGTACTCACAAAGAACTTTTACTAAACATACCACTTGATCGGATAGCCTTATTTTGTTTTTTTTATCCCTTTTTAACCCCAATATCTCAACAACCCCCCCCCCCCACATTTTTAGCTCATTTAGTCACACCAAAATTGTACTGTTATTACCTACCTATATACCAAATTTCACAATGATCGGATAAACGCTTTGAAAGTTATCCTCGAGCAAACAAACATACATACATACAACGCCGATTTGCCCAAGTTGATTTGGAGCTCTCGCTTCGCTCGATCAATAAAAGGTATAATTTTGTTCAAAATACGTATACACTAAAGCTAGAGTTGAAATTGCAGTATTTGCCAGTAGTACAAAGAAAAACTGGATAGTTTGCTAAACCCAAAACGAGAGACTCTTTGATGTTATCAAAGACTGGATTTCAGTAACTGGGCACATTGAAGAAGACGTTAATCATGTACTGACGGAGTGTGGTAGGAGTCATATACTGATGGAGTTTATGTTTCGTTATAGTGCAGGTATTTACAGTGGCATATAAGCATCCCCGCTTTCCGAGGAAGTGGAGATGCGGAGATGTTAAACAACTATTTATATCAACAAATTAATTTAATGTATATTTGTTTGCTACATTTTAATAAGGGAGTAGGTAAATGAAATTACCTATTCCTTATGATTTATCTTTATAGTTTTTTTTTATTTATATGACTTATGTAAAATAATAATAACCTATTATTCCGTACAGAAGTGGCATGGTCACTATTTGACTAACCCCTCAATCAAAGTGACTGTGCATCGTCTAGATTCTTCATACAAGAATTACAATTCGATTAGTAACATTGTCAGTTCTAATTGAAGCATCACAATTCCGCATTTCAAGTCTTGTTTATTTTAATTAATCTTCAGTCCAATTTAATAGGAAACACCATGATGTAGCAACTTGTGACTTACAGTATTTTTCGGATTTTATGAGCCATTATGATCAATAACCTAACATAGATTTATTAATTTTTTATTGAACATAAAACATTATAAATTTTAATCATTATTATAAATACGGGATTTACCATGTGCTGTTTTATCAGTGCATCGATCGACAATGTTTCGGTTCAATTCGTGAACCTTCATCAGGGTGAGTGCAATCCGCTTCGAATAACATTTCGCCTCGCACTACGCGCTGCAGCCCTGGACGCAGTGGTGGGGATTGCATTATAAATTTGTCGTTTGTCGTCCATTTAGGAAAAGCTTTACAAAATACAAAAGATTGTCCATGTATAAATTTTCCTAGAACTTCAGAAAAGTTAACTTTGTCTGCCTCCGTGGCGCAGTGGGCAGTTGAAATTTCCCGAAGCATCTTCGTAGCACATTGAAAAACAAGACAATTGTTTTTTCTTCCATCAATAATTCATATATATCTGCCTCCGTGGCGCAGTGGGCGTATAACCGGCTGAGACGCAGGAGGTAGCGGGTTCGGTTACCGCCGCAGAACAAATGTTTGCATGATCTACAAATATTTGTTCCGTGTCTGGGTGTTTTTCTATATATTATAAGTATGTATTTACAAAAAAAAGTATACTTATAAGTATTCTATCAGTTATCTGGTTCCCATAGTACAAGCTCTGCTTAGTTTGGGGCTAGATAGCGCTGTGTGAAATGTTCAGCGATATTTATTTATTATTATTATTATTTTTGATACAGGTAGCCGCAAGAATGTCCAAGAAAGAATCAGTAGCTTCAGGAAAAGCAGGTTCCATCGCAGAAGAAGTCCTCTCTGCTATTAGAACTGTGTACGCGTTTAGTGGACAACAGAAAGAGATAGAAAGGTATCAAAAATACCTGCAGGAGGCAAGGAAAATTAATATTTTAAAAGGTAAGCTCCACAGAATGCATCAGAATACATAAATGCAGTATTAATTAGTAAGGCTATGCCAGGCAGCATGCACTGTTGACTTAAGAACTTGTCTTTGACTGCAGGTGTCTTCACTGCTTTGGCGATGGGGCTTCTGTTTTTCTGCATTTTCGGCGCTTACGGATTATCGATTTACTTTGGCTACATGCTCATGGTTAATGAACCAGAAAACTACGATGTGGCTACAATGATTTCTGTACGCATGTATTTAATTTACGAGACAGGCACGTTTCTTTCCTGTGGTACCTTTAGAAAGTTCCATTGATCATTAAAGGTACCACAGATTTTTTTTCAAAATAATTGTCACAATCAATGGAACTATCTAATGGTTCCACGGTAAAGGAACGAGCAGGTACAGTTTATGAATTTCTTGGGCAGTTTAAATTTTAACTTTAGCTTCTGATATTTACAGCCGTTAATTCAGTAAAGTCTTGTCTATAATTGATGAGGTATTTATTACAAACACATTTAGTAATCCGTATGAAATTCAGCAACGTTACTACAACAGATCCACAACCAGCCTTGTTTCTTGCCTTTCTTTCCTGGCTTGGTCGCGAAGGAACAGGCAGTAAAATTGACATTTCAAAGTGATCCTTGTGATTTTAATGAATAAAAATATTTGAGTTTGACTTTAGATAAAACAATTTTACCGTTCCACAGGTGTTCTTAGGTGTGATGACAGCATCAGCCAACTTCGGCATATCCTCAACCCTGATGGAGGTGTTCGGAGTGGCCCGCGGAGCCGGAGCTCAGATCTTCAATTTGATTGACAACGTGCCCACTATCAATCCTTTGCTGAACCGAGGAGTGACTCCTTCTTCCATTGCAGGAAACATTGAGCTGAAAGATGTTCATTTTCACTATCCATCTCGGCCTGATGTTCCTGTAAGTATCTGCATCCGAAGAGCTCGTGGCGTAACTTGACTAAGTATATAAAATATGATCTTAGGCTAGGGGGTAGGGGGGGTAGGGGGGTGGGGTAGGGGGGGAGTAGGGGGGGGTGGGGTGGGGTAGGGGGGGGAGGAGGGGGGGGTCAAAAAACCGTCAAAAAGTCTCACGTAATTAATGGACGCCCCCTTATACATCCATCAATTGAAGATGATTTATACAGCACTTGGCGGCAAGTTGCAGCACGAGCAGGGTGAAGGATGTGAACCATATCCTGTCCCAGGTATATCCACCACTGATATGCCTGGGACAGGTTTTTAAATGAAGTAGGCTTGATTTAACACTACATTTAGAGACACAGGGTGACTTTTCAATTAGGATACAACTCTTGCACAGGTGTTGAAAGGGGTCAGTCTATCAGTGAAGCGAGGTCAATCTGCTGCTCTCGTTGGGCACTCCGGCTGCGGAAAGTCCACTATCATCCAGCTCCTATCCCGATACTATGACGTCATCGAAGGCAGTGTAAGTACAATTACTTTACTATCATTCAAATCAACAAAAAGGTCTTCTCCGTGATTGGTCGCGAAGAACAGGCGTAAATTTACAATTCAAAATTATCTAAAAGATTACATTGAATAAAGAAATTTGGAGTTTAAGTTTGCTCATGATCATCAGTCATATAGGATGGTGTATGCAGCACATTGGAATTCCAATAGATTTCCAAAGCGACCAATCTTATGCGGCCTGCAGTCAATGGCTCCCAGTAAGCTTATTTAGATCGTTTTTCAACCTACTCGGGATCGTCCTATGCTGTGTTCGAGTGCATAGTCTACGCGAAGAGAACCGTTCTGTTCTGCCTCAACGGCCGTCAGAAACACGAAAATGGATAGGGTTTTTTTTAGTAATCCGAAAGGTTATGCCGATACGACGTGTTTTCAAATTTAAAGTTTATTAGTGTACCTATACAATTTGCTGAATGCAATTCATATTCATAATTTAATTTATTGCAAATCAAAACAAAGTAAAATTACAATAAAATACAGAAGAAACAGTTGAATCATCTAAAGACCGTTGGAAACGATCTATAGATAGCTCAACTGCTCCAGATCACTACCAGGCGGGAACCCAAAGACACTGGCTGCATTGCCCCGCTGAATGCAATGCTTATGCGTTGACCCAGATAAGCGCCAGCTCTCGGATCACACGTCGCTTCGACCAGACGCCCAGAAAGAATTTTGAAAACGCGATGGGCCCCGGTACCCCATGGACTCAGGGTCTCGACCCCAAATGGTTCAACTACGTAAGCTCAAAAGGTCGCGAGGCTTCCATATTTGCGCTGCTTGATATCTTCGGATGAATTTGCCGCCGCACCGGCCCCAACTGCTGTACCAGACAGATGAGATGGCGCAAGGGTATCGACGCACGTGGCGTCCCACACCAAAGGCCTACCGTTCTCCCAATGTATAAGAGTCATACCTCCTATGAAATGACCATCATAATTAAATAATAATCGATTTTTATTTAACCATTTAATTAATTAATTTTAAGCACATAATAACAATATATCAGCTGTTGTAAAGTTTCGCGGTTCGCGGTACATTTAAAACGGCTTTATCTGTGAGGTAACAAGATTGATAAGAACAAAGGTAAACTGATTATACAGTACTTCACAATGCTAAGTAGATACTTGCTCCAAGATATCAATCGCTATCTTTAATAAATACCATAATAATAGAGATAATTGAAACACATGTCTGTCTCGGAGATAACCGGGAAAATAAATAGGTGCAAATAAAATTAATGGTGCTAGACAACTTTTAATTATGTTGCATTTGCAGTTTATTACAAAATATACGTACTATCACATTAATATTATAAATGCGAAAGTTTGGATGTTTGCCTATGAATTTATTTGTTTGTTACTCAATCACGTCGTAACGGCTGATCCGATTTCGATGAAATTTGGTATGTACATAGATTATAACCTGAATAACAAAAGATACTTTTTATCCCATAAATCAGATCCTATGGGACAAAAATAGGGTGTCAAGTCTTGTTGCAACAGTTATTTAGCTTTATTTCTAGGTTACCTACACATTTAGTGTTATACAAGAATGGCTCTTCCCATACCGATGCACTGACCACGCTGGGAGAGAGACGCGAAAGCCAGCTTTAGCGCTAAATCTCACCCAGCTAGTCCAAGGAGCAACGCGGGTTCCCGATGTTGACGGCCAAACAGCCAATTGCTTGGACCTTCTGCTGACGACTGATCCAGACCGCTACTCCGTTTCGGTTTCATCACCCTTGGGTAGCTCCGACCACTGTCTGGTGAAATCTGTGTCTGTCTACTCTCCGCCCGATTTTAGCCCTAGAGGCAAGCGAAGAGTGTGGCGGTACAAGTCAGCAGATTGGGATGAAATGCGCGCATTCTTTGCATCTTACCCTTGGCAGCAAGTTTGCTTCTCATCTGAGGATCCTTCGGCTTGTGCGGATGCTGTGACCGATGTGCTGCGCCAGGGAATGGAATATTTTATTCCATTCTCTGACGTAGCAATGTCAGGCAAAGCTCAACCATGGTTCGGGGCCGAATGTAGACGTGCCTGCGCGCAGAAGCATGAGGCATTCCTGGCCTGGGCTGAAGCTCGAAACAGCAAAGCCAAGGACTTATCTCAAATGAAGACACTATATAACAAAGCTGCCAAGTCCTGCAAAAAGGCTTTAAGAAAGGCACGATTTTACCACATAGGCCGAATAGGGAACAAGTTAGCTTCGTACCCATCGGGTAGTAAAGCTTTTTGGTCCCTGGCTAAGTCAGTCGAATTGAACTTTTGTCGCCCCACGCTACCACCACTGCTGAGACCTGACGGCACGCTAGCCCACACCGCTGAAGAGAAAGCGAACTTGTTCGCCACTCTTTTCGCGGAATCTTCACGTTTAGACGCTGCAGGCGGGACACCTCCGAGTCTACCTGATTGCGGGGTACTTATGCCGGAAATACGCATTCGTCAGACCGAGGTTCGTAAAACGCTGCGGAGTTTGGACGTGAATAAAGCTAGTGGCCCAGATGGGATTCCAGCAATTGTACTTAAATCCTGTGCGTCTGAGCTCGCTCCTGTACTGACACGCCTCTTTCGCCGCTCTGTTGAGGCTGGACATGTGCCGAAATCATGGAAGCTGGCTAATGTGCAGCCTGTGCCCAAAAAAGGTAGTCGTGCTGACCCATCAAATTATAGGCCTATCTCGGTCACGTCCATAATTTGTAAGACTATGGAACGTGTTCTGAACAACAGGCTCCTGGCACACCTAGAAGTTAATAACCTCCTCAGTGATCGCCAATACGGCTTCCGCCGAAACCGGTCAACTGGGGATCTTCTGGCGTATGCCACGCATTTATGGAGCGAGGCCATTGAGAAATACGGAGAAGCGCTTGCTGTTTCTCTCGACATCTCAAAGGCCTTTGACAGGGTCTGGCATGATAGCCTTATAAGTAAGCTTCCATCTTTCGGTCTACCCACTGGTCTTTGTGTTTGGATCTCGGACTTTTTGAGAGACCGATCGATACGAGTCGTCGTTGATGGCTGCTCGTCCGATCAATTGGCGATTAACGCCGGAGTCCCTCAGGGGTCGGTACTCTCTGCAACTCTCTTCTTGCTGCATATCAACGATCTGCTAAAGCCTGGAACCTTTGGGTATGCGGACGACAGCACAGTTGTGGAGAGTTACACATCTACTGCACGAGCCAGTGGGGCGCAGATTCAGTCTCACAGAGAGGCCATGGTTGAGCGCTTAAACTTGTCCTTAAAGGCGGTCTCCGACTGGGGCGATGCCAACCTGGTTAAGTTTAATGCTAATAAAACCCAGGCGTGCCTGTTTTCTGCGAAACGGAGCCCATTTCATCTGGCTCCTACTTTCCGTAATGTACCCGTGCCGACTTCTGACCACCTCGAGCTTCTTGGTATCTCATTAACACCCACTCTCAATTTTGGCTCATACATTGAGTCGAAAGCCCAGCTGGCCGCTAAGAAGCTTGGAATACTTGCAAAGGTGAGGCAATACTTCACACCGGGACAGTTGCTCAACTTATACCAAGCACAAGTCCGATCATGTCTGGAGTACTGTTCTCACCTCTGGGACGGATCAGCGAAGTACCAGCTAGAGGCTCTAGATTCAATTGAGAGAAGAGCCAAGAAGCTCATTTGCAATGACGAGTTAGCAAAAGCAAGGCTCCACAGCCTCGAGCATCGTCGAAAGGTTGCAAGCCTCTCGGTTTTTTATCGGATACATTTCGGAGAGTGTGCTGCGGAGCTTTTCAACCTAATCCCACCATCCCCATTCTATGATCGGACAACCAGACGCTCCGCGTTGCGCCACCGCTACATGGTAGACATACCTCCCATACGCACAAAGCGTTACTCTTCCACCTTTATTATGCGCACCGCCAAGGAGTAGAACGCCTTGCCTGAGTCTGTGTTTCCTGATAACTACAACCTAGGGATCTTCAAGTCACGAGTGAATAGGTTTCTTCTAGGCAAGCGTGTACCATCGTAGACTGCATCATCGCTTACCATCAGGCGAGATAGTGGTCAAACGCTAGCCTATAATTTATATAAAAAAAAAAAAAATTTAGTAGTGTAATGCGTACGAAGTCGCGGGCAACAGCTAGTGGTAAATAAGTATTATCAATTATCCTAACCAAACACAAAGATCGTCCACTGCTGTATACCCCATAGGTTCTTAGTAAACTTTAAATTATGAAATTATGATTTCTCAAAAGTATAACTTTCTAAAAGTAGCCAGCATCAATTTTTTTAATCAGACTCACCTACAACATTAAATTATTTGCAGAGTTTACACTATCTGTTACTCATTTAGTTAATCCAGTTATATCAAATGTACCTACGATTGTATTGAAATTGCTTGTTAGTGTTGTTTTATCTAAGCCCAGTCTATTAATTTCAGGGGGACAATAAACAAAAAAAAAAAAAAAAAAACTTTCATTTTAAATGCTTGAAAATGTTCCAGTCTTAGCACCAGTACATTTTGTATGACAGGAAAAGTTATAGTGTACAGAAGTCATGTACAAGACTTCTTATAACTTCTGTAAATTAAAAAGTTGCTCCGACATCAAGGTGCTCGTAAACAAGCAACGTTTTGTTGCCGGCCAGTAATGTCGGCGAAATTATGCATGATGCTGTACAATATTCACATATTTCCCAGCCACTATAATATTGCAGTGGACAAGTGATTGAGCAAGTGATACCGGATAGTGCACAGTTTGCATTGGACTTTGCCGACTACACATTGCCATTAAAGATAACTCGTTAACATCGGCACCTTAAAGTTGAATACAGTGTTGATGAGTAATCTTTAATTATATTTTGTTAACTGAACTTAACATCTTGGCGACGCCGGAGTCGGCCAAGAAAGCGTTGGCGGGACGATCTCGACACCTTTCAAAGAAGATGGTGGGTGATATCAACGGATAGGGATGCTTGGAGGGACTTGGGGGAGACTTTTGCCCAGCAGTGGGACGAGATAGGTTAAAAAATTGAACTTACCTACACATTTTAGCAAATAAATGACATTGGAAACCGAAAGAATCACGACTACGAACTTTAACTTTTTTACAGGTGTCAGTAGACAATAACGATGTTCGCGAGTTATCAGTGCGATGGCTCCGCGCTCAGATAGGTCTGGTGGGCCAAGAACCAGTACTGTTCAACACGACTGTCAGGGAGAATATTCGGTACGGCAGGGAAGGCTCTACAGATGAGGAGATTGAGGCTGCAGCGAGGCAGGCAAATGCACATCAGTTTATCATGAAACTACCGGGTGTAAGTACGAGTGCGTGATATAGCGATATGACTCCGACGAATAAATAGATGTAAGACGGTGCCAATGCAGAACTGTCTTTCTGACGGTCATACATAGTCGTGGATCAGAGTAACGAGGATAATACATGCAAATTAATAGTCGCCTAGGACCATGTGGATAACATTGTAAAAATATAATTTATAAATAAAAATTATATTATTTTTCTAATTCTAATACCTATGGTCTCTGTTTTAATATACGTTTGATTCGATACCTTTTTATTCCGTATAATTAACTCTGCCAATTATGATATTGTGTTTCTCGATACTTACGAGGATAACAAATCGCTGCGTAAATTTAAAAGGGCCACAATCCAAAAATTCTTTTATTTTCAGGAAAGCCAATCAACGTTTTCATAAATGTTTTACTACACCCCTAAAATTGCTTTCAAGTAGAGTATCTTTGTAAAGAGGTAATGCAATTTAAAACGTATTTCTTTGTACAGGATATAATTTGATTGACGCTAGTACAAAGTCATTTTGTCAATCTTGTATGACCTGTTAAAAAGTAAATAACATAATGGACTGAGGATTGTTAATTTTTTGCGATGTTCTCACGTTGCTTGTGGGCTTCAAGACCTCCCATATCTACATAACTGCTATGTTGCTGTAACTAACTTAATATTCAAGGGCTACAACACTATTGTGGGAGAAAGAGGAGCGTCACTCTCAGGAGGGCAGAAGCAACGCATCGCGATAGCGAGAGCGCTGATCCGCAACCCTGGAATACTGCTGCTGGATGAAGCTACCAGTGCGCTGGATAACAACTCTGAAGCTAAAGTGCAGAGGGCACTTGATAAGGTAGAGTTAAATAAAATAAATTAATAATGCTGGACCTTTTACACAGCGTCATCTAGCCCCAAACTAAGCAAAGCTTGTACTATGGAAACCAGATATACTATTATAATACGTATTTACTTTTTTTTTGTAAATACATCTATACATATAAAATGCTTTGTGCTGAATGACTGATTAACTGATCAACGCACAGCCTAAACCGCTAATTGTAATCATATTAATTGGCATCCGATAAGAAAGGATTTTCCGAAATTCTACCCCTAAGGGGGTGAAAAAGGGGGCAATGTTTGTATGGGACAACATGATTCCTTGTTCCAATCTACTTCAAATTTTTCATAAACCTTTTTTAACAGAATTGATGGGGCAGTGATTTGCTTCGAAGTTGATATCAATATTCCGTAGTAGTTTTGACACATGTTTGAAAACTCAATCTGATTTTATTCAAAAAAGGTTGAACTCATTTAAAATATAAGCAAATACTCTTTAAAATTGGAATGTCTCGAAAGTCACCGTACTATATGAGTACCTCATTTGAAGGTTTCTAAGCTTAAAGAGGTTATGCATTTTTAGGACACGGCCTCATAGGGACGTAGAGTTCGAAATTTGAAATTGTAAGGACTACGAGTAGAATATTTTGACGACCTCCTGGCGCAGTGGGCGAATAGCTGGTTGAGACGCAGGGGGTAGCGGGTTCGATTCCCACTGCGGAACAAATGTTTGCATGATCTACAGATATTTGTTCCGAGTCTGGATGTTTTTTTTATAAACTATAAGTATGTATTTAAAAAAAGTATATAAGTATTCTATCAGTTATCTGGTTCCCATAGTAGCTCTGCTTAGTTTGGGGGTAGATAGCGCTGTGTGGAATGTCCAGCAATATTTATTTATTTATATTTATTTTGGTCAGAAGAAAATAGTTTTCTTTTAGTTCGTCTTAGAAGTTTAATTTAGTGTGTATTGTTTTGTGCAATTTTTTACATTACACTTATATGATAAATGTGAAATTTTGGATGTTTGTTTATTTGTTTGTTTGTGACTCAATCACGTCGTAACGGCGGAACCGATTTCGATTAAATTTGGTATATACGTAGATTATAACCTGGATTACCACATAGACTACTTTTTATTCCATAAATCAGTTCCCATTGGATTAAAATGGGGTGTCATGTCAAGTTGCAACAGCGGATTTAGCTTCATTTCTAAGTTACCTATACATTTAGAAGTGTAACGCGTACGAAGTCGCGGGCATTAGCTAGTTATAATATATAAAGAAACAACTAGACTCGAAACAAATATCTGCAGATCATGCAGACATTTGTTCCGCGATGGGAATCAAACCCACTAATAATCACCCACGGAGGTGATCTACTCTTAAAAAGGATGCCCCTTCACTTCAGTACTGTACGTCAACACCACAACAAGACAATACAAGATGAGCCTCGTCATTACAATGAATAAAGGAAATTTCGCTTTGACGTAATAAAGTGGAGGGGCATTCATTTTTAGAATACATGGTCTATACTGCTATATCTATGTTTTTTTTAATATATAATAAATTTCGTTTAGGAATGTTTTGCCAGATTTGTCTCCGTCAAACCAAATCTCTAGGCCTTTTCATGCTAAATTATCTGATGATTTGGAATATTTCTGAAGATTTTTCTCAGTGTCTTCTAATCAATTCTTATTCTAAGGTAGAGGGAAAAAGATCTGCTCTGACGTCCCGCATTGAGGTGTATTGTGCATTACCAATTCTATTCAAATTCTTCTGTTCAGTTCTACTCGTATGTCCCGATGCTCGAGTATTTAGTATTAATAATTATTTTGTGGCTTGAGTTTGATATTTTTTTGATATATTAGTCGTTATCTGTTTTGTTAGGTACGACATTAATTTGAAAATCAATGCATCATGCGTGGATGATGCATCAATCACATCTATACTTAGATCAAAATTTATTTCATATAGCATTTGAGCTGATGATATTTATTAGAATCCTTATTGGAAACAGCCTTATTTTGATATTTTTCAGGCTCAAGAAGGCCGCACCACTATTATCGTGGCTCACAGACTCTCAACTATCAGGAATGTGGATGTCATTTACGTGTTCAAAGACGGGAAGGTAGTTGAAAGTGGAAACCACAACGAGCTGATGAAAATTAAGGGACATTACTATGGCATGGTCATGCTGCAGTCGTATGGTGATGAGGATAAAGGTATGCAAATTATTTGGCTCTTTTGCTTATGTTTATATAAATAAATATTTTGTTTATAAAACTAGTGGTTCGCCCCGAACTGAGATCTTGCGAGTCTCCCACAAAACAAAAAAAAATCAATATTTTTGATCCATAAAATAGTCCACGAAATGAATATCCAAATAATACAATAAATACATACAATTTCATTCAAATTACAAGTAACGGAAGTTAATGTTAAATGGTTTTATTTTTAGGGGTAGAAATTGTAGTTATTCTAGATTTCAGACTTTTCCCTATATTTATGTCACTAAAGCTACACGCATACCATTTCAGCACTGTGTAGTCACAGGGTACACCAGTGAATTTTGTTAAAGTTCAGTTTTTATTATAGCTAATAACTTTAAAACTACTTTTACTATTCACAAATATACCTTTTATTAGACGTGCCACTTGACCCTCTCCTATATATAGTAGGATAGTCTCATTTTGGTTATTTTTTACCCCTCTTGAACGCCAATATCTCAACAACCCCCCCCCCCCCCCATATGTTTAGCTCATTTAGTCACACAAAAATTGTACTATCACTACCTACCTATATACCAACTTTCACGACATCGGATAAACGCGTCGTAAGTTATCCTCAGACAAACATACATACATACAACGCCGATTAGCCCAAGTTCATTTGGAGATGTCGCTTCGCTCGATCAATTATTAATTAAGGAAATTTCATAATCAATTTTTTTTTAAATATGTTGTTTTACAGAGGACTCAAAGAATAATCTATCTAGAGGAATGTCAATAAGAAGCGAAAAAGATGAGGACGACGAAGATCTCGTGATGCCAAATGTATGTTTAATTCTACTGACTAACACTTCAAAGTGCCTAACTTTTTTTCTAGATGCAACAAGCAAATGGCTCACCTGATGTTAAGTGGTAACCATCACCTAAGCATTGCCTCGTAGGTCACTTACCTTAACAACGTGTCCTACGATGCACTGCCCTGCGGCTCAACTTGAGGACTCGTATACCTACAGTGTGTCAAATATAAGTTGACACGAGGCGAAAAATTGAACTACATCTTACTGATTAACAAAATTGGTCCTTATTATAGTGGTTAGAGAGTAGACACATTTCTCTCTCTACGGGTTAGATTTTTCTGTAGTTCTATTTACCAAAATATAATTTTTATTTTATTTATTTTTTATTTTTATTTAATTGAGACAACAAACAAATAATTTTGGCAAGAACACAGAAGCCCTACAATCCATATTCAATTGAATTGATAAAATGCTAACATATCCTTGACAAGCTCTGTCTATCTCTCTACCAAACTTTCAGCACTCACTGCACACACATATCCGTCAAACTGGCGAAATAGAGAAGAGGTTTATTATACCTAAGGTACGTAAACCTTAGGTTTCTTCTTTTTTTCGACAGTTTGACGGATCCTCTTGCTCTGAGGACGGGTCTTGAGCAAGTCTGACCCATTTATAGTTATAATACAATTTTCTTTGAAACTGACGTCTATTTGTATATTCACAGGAAGAAGTAGAAACCACCAGCAAAGACACAGAAGTATCATTCTTCCAAGTGATCAAACTGAACGCGCCAGAATGGAAGTCCATCACCCTAGCCAGCATCTGTGCTTTAGTCAGTGGATTTGCCATGCCAGTGTTCGCCATTATTTTAGGAGACTTTATCGATGTATGTATATTTTATATGATTTATGAGTTTTTTTAGACATAATTCTAAATAATAATAATATCTTCAGGATGATGTTTGGACTGCCCCGCTTCTGTAGTGCATCAGGGATGTTTGCAGAATATCAAACGGATGGTTTCGAAGCCATCCTACGCAAGAAAACTGCATCCCTGATTCACAGGGTGCGGGACAGTCAAAACAGCATCCTGAAAACCATATCGGACAGAGTTACATCTCCGATATGGAAGTGCTTCGTGTTGAGAGTGATCAAACTAGGGTTTCGTTCCCGGGTCCCGGGAATCGGGAAATCCCGGGGAAAAAGTCATTCCCGGAACCGGGAAAAAATTCTGATTTCCCGGGAATTCTCGGGAATTTCCAAAAGCATGTGATAGATCTAAAACTTTTTTCTCAAGTATTACTTTATGAAATAATTTAAGACTTAAACTGAAATAGTGCTTAAGCTTACGTGACTGTTACATAATAAGGGCATAAGTAAAATTTTGCCCACGATGTGTGGCCGCTGTAAGAGAGTAAATAAAATATTATACGAACTGCTGCACAGAGTTAAGGTATTTAAACACTCGAATCATTTTATGGTCAAATTAAACTCAGATTCGCTGCGTTTGATAAACTACTCTCGTGTTTACATACTTTAATGATGTGCAGTTACGTATAATACTTTATCTACTCTTGTACCTTCGCCACACATTGATGGCAAAGTTTGTTTGTTATCATAAGAGCAATACTTAATTACTCCGCTGTTTTTGTGCTGCAGAAGAGGGCTGTTCGTTCAATTTATAATATGGACCCCAGAGAATCATAAAGCAATAAGTTTAAAAAAATAAATATTATGACATTCCCTTGTCAATACATCTATGAAAATCTAATGTATGTTCACAAAAATATTAATTTGTTTTAGAAAAATAGCGATAATCATAATTTTAATACTACTAAAATAAAGATAAACTCGCTGTTGCCACTTGTAGACTCCATAAAGTTAGTAAATCGTTTAAAGGGCAAGGTGTACGCTTTTATATCAAACTCCCAAGGGATGTACAAAAACTGAGAATTAACAAATTTAAAAACGTAATTAAACAAAATTTTTATAAAAGAGCCTGCTACAAAATATCGGATTATTTAGATGATAGAGAAGCTTGGGATCGAAATTGCTCCAACTCGTTCAAAATGTTACAATTTAGACGTAATGTATTTTCTGTATTATGTATTGTAAAAGGATCATTAAAAAAAACAACCAGCCTTGTTTCTTACCTTTTTTCCTGGCTTGGTCGCGAAGGAATAGGCAGTAAAATTGTCGTTTCAAAGTGATCCTTGTGATTTTAATGAATAAAAATATTTGACTTTGACTTTCTATTATACTACCTCTGTTTATGATCGATCGAGAATGTTTAATTATTTCTGAGTCAAATAAATAGCTTATCTAATCTATTATGTGTTTTCTAGACTTTTTGTAGTTAAAAAAAATTAAATTAAGGACTTTAAAAAAATTCCCGGTTTCCCGGGAATCCCGGGAAATTGAAAATATTATTCCCGGTTCCCGGGAACGCAAAAAACCCGGGAAATCCGAAACCCTAGATCAAACCGACCTAGGTTGGTCACTCTCAGCGCGAAGTCCTTTTGGTTTGCTTTAGTTTATTTTATTGCTTGTGTGTACCTACTAATATAGTCTTTAAGTAATCTAACTAACAATATATGGATTTATATTATTTGAAATAAAATATTTTTATTTTTATAATTCAGGTAACAAGAACAGTAGAAACCCATCATTGTAACTTATATATCTATAGAAATATGTACCTTAACCTAAAATACATATTTGCATATGTTTTATATAGGTTCTTTCGAATCCGGATCAAAACGAAGTTTGGAGACAAATAACAAATTATTCTTTGATATTTGTCGGCGTTGGAGTATTTTCCGGAATTACAAACTTTATAATGGTGAGTAATTAAATTTAATGATTATCGTATGTCCCGAACTGAACTATTTTTTAAACAAAACGATAAGTAATAACTTCAAGACCACTTACCGGTATTCACTCCACCAAATTAAGTGACCGGAGCAGATCACCGGCTTTTGATATCTTCGGTACACCTCAAATTTTTTCTCTCGGATACGAGTAAGTTATATTCATCTTTTTTGCTCAATACCCAGTATTCCAAACCTTAGGTTAGTAATTAGTAAGCTGGCTGTAATAGAATTTACACAGGAGGGTTTTAGTCTTTCTGGGAGCAGTTTGGAACGGATATACTTGAGCAGGCCAACAGTAAATTTGTTTTCTTTAATCGTCTTGTGTACTTCGTTCTTGAAATACGGGCCCTGGTTTTACAGATTACTAAAACGTGATCGGAGTCGATATACCTCTGCGGCTTTTGACATCAAGTAGATTGGAGATCTGCTATCAATTGAGATGTCGTCTTTTTGGTTTGTTGTTGTAGATAGATTTATGTGGAAAACACGTATTGCGTGGGCAATATAGTAGTGTAGTAGTAGTAGTAGTATAGCAGCATCACTGAGCATGATTGTGGAATCATGCTCAGTGATGCTGCTAAGTCAATCAACCGATTACCATTATCGTTGAATATCAACCGTACAGTGAAAATATTTCGGTTTTGCATTCGTAGGTATTTTTCTACGCTGTAGCCGGAGAACATTTGACGGAGAGGTTAAGAAGACTGATGTTCCAAACGCTGCTTCAACAAGAGGTCTCCTGTTTCGATGATAAAGATAATTCCACCGGAGCACTGTGCGCCAAACTTTCTGGCGAAGCAGCGTCTGTACAGGGGGTAAGTAACTTCTACTTTATGTAATACAAAATCATGTATCATATATAGGGAAATAGAATATAATTAACTAGAAAATAACGTGCCAATTCTTACGTAAATATGCACACATTTGCAATACTCGCGTGGATTGGCGCAATTCCGCGGAATGGCAGCATCAGGGAAATGAAAAATACCGTGGAAAATACGCACATTATGATCAACGGGTGCTTCAGTGAACAATATACCGTCGTATACAAACTTAAATTATACATTACTAATCTAATATGAACTTTCAGGCCACAGGTCAAAGAATTGGTTCCGTCCTACAAGCAGTGGGGACATTCGGACTGGCATTGATTCTCTCTCTAATATACGAATGGCGAGTGGGTCTGGTTGCGTTGACTTTCGTCCCAGTTCTCACCTTAGTCCTGTACAAGCAAAATAAAATGGCATTGATGGAATCTTTTGGAACAGCTAAGACAATGGAAATCAGCTCAAAGGTAAAATTGAAGAATCTATTATTCGTATCGTGATTTATATGAAATTAATGTTTTGTATGCTTCTCTGAGTATGCACACATTTCTAAGCCCTGTTCGAGGACGCCATTCAGTAACCGCCTTACTCCACTTGTTCGCTCTAGCAGCGAGATGAGCAGGCGATGTAGCAGGTATCGCGGGACACACCTAAATGAGGCTGACACAGAATTGTAGAGAGTGGCACAGGCAAGGCTTAGCAGAGGATGAAGTAGATTGTGGATGATGATGATGATTGGTCGGTTACATATTATAAAATAATATAAATTGAATATATAAAAAACCGTAAATTATAAATTTAATAAATATAAATAATAATATAAATTAATAATTAAAATAACTAATACTATAAATTTGAAAGTAACTCTGTCTGTTTGTTACGTTTTCATGACTAAATGGCTCGACCGATTTCGATGAATGTTGGTATATAGATAGATTGTGACCAGGATTAAGATATAGGCTACTTTTTATCTGACTGCGTAGAAGGAGGGTAATGTTTTTATTGACAAAACACACGGGCGACACCGCCGGCGTCATCTAGGTATTTGGACCAGATTTATGTGTATTTCTTTATAGTTTATTCACGCCCTTTAAGTTAATTTCAGAGACTATCAAAACAAGCAAGTCGTTAATCAACTATGGAAGTAAACAACGGTATTTTTATTTAACAAAGTTGTCTACAAAAACCTTATCACATAAATATTCTGTTTGCTACGAAAACTGCTACAAATTTTACTACGAGGGGTGATCCAAAAGTAGGTAATGATAATCAATAATAAACACAATGAATAAAATAAAAAAATAAATTTATTTCTCAACATAGTCTCCTAGCAAGTCTATACATTTAGTCCATCTTTTTTCTAAACCTAAAATTCCCTTAGAAAAAAAATCTTTATCTTGACTCTCAAAAAAGCCCTCAACCGCGGCCATCACGTCGCTATCATCGTCAAATTTTTTGCCTCGGAGGTGTTCCTTGAGTCGTGGAAAGAGATAGAAGTCATGGGGGGCTAGATCTGGTGAATAGGGGGGGGGGTGTTCCACCAGCTCGAAGCCCGCTTCCTGAATGGCAGCCATGGCAATTGCAGCTTTGTGAACCGGTGCGTTGTCTTGATGGAGCAGCACTCCAGCCCACAGTTTGCCTCGCCTTTTCTCCTTAATAGCCTCCCGCAATCTTCTTATTTGTTCTGCACAGTAGGAGCCTGTAATAGTGGCCCCCTTTTCCAAGTAGTCCACCATGATTATTCCTTCAGCGTCCCAAAAAACAGACGCCATAACCTTCCCTGCTGAGCTTGACACTTTGAATTTCTTCGGCGTCGGTTCATCGGATCGTTTCCATGTCATCGATTGTTGTTTTGTTTCAGGATCAAAATGGTGAATCCAGGTCTCGTCCATGGTCACAAAACGTGACAAAAAATTATCTTTGTCTGCCTGAAACTTTTCGAGATTTGCTCTTGACATGTCGACTCGTTTCTTCTTTTGCTCGTCGTTTAACATTTTCGGTACCCAACGCGCGGAGACCTTTCTCATATGCAATTCGTTCGCAAGGGTTCTTTGAATGCTGCCATATGAGATCCCTGTGACCTCAGCTACATGCCTGATAGTCACTCTTTGATCTTCCAATACAACTTCTTCAACTTTTTTCACATTTTCTTCAGTGAGGGACGTCGATGGGCGTCCTTCGCGGTGTTCGTCTTCTGTCGATGTTCTTCCCAGCTTAAACTCCTTAGCCCAGCGTGCAACTGTGGAATATGGAGGAGAAGAGTCCCTTAACGTTTCCACCAAGTCGCTGTGTATGTCTTTGGTACATATTTTTTTCAAGCAGAGGTATTTAATGACAGCTCTGATTTCGTGTTTTTCCATTTTTATGTTCACTCCTTGACAGTCCGTATTCAAATGAATGTAGCTCCCGGGAATCGTGGCCTATTTATATGATTTTTTTTCCCTGAACTAGTGGGTAACTGAGCAAGTGACTGATATTTTTTTGTATTTTTGTGTGCACTAGAAATAACTGATTATCACTACTTTTGGATCACCCCTAGTATACAAATTCATTTTCACCAAAAAAATATAAGCTCGCGAATCTTTGAAACACTTGCTCAGTACGCAGACCCCTGATGATATCCACAAGGCAAATTGAAACATATGCCCTATTATCGACAGAGTAAACGCATTATAATTTATTAGTTCATTCATCAGGATCCATGGGGTCCGAGAGGTGGTAAACGCATAAGCGTTGCAATTCAGCGGGATAATGCAGCCAGTGTCTTTGGTACACGCATAGTAGTGATCTGGAACAGCTGGTCTAGACCGTTGCAAACGACCTAGTCATGTAAATAATTGAATATTATTTCTATTGATCGAACGAAGCGAGATCTCTAAATCAACTTGGGCAAATCGGCGTTGTATGTATGTATGTATGTTTGTTTTTCCGAGGATAACTTTCGAAGCGTTTATGCGATCATCGTGAAATTTGATATATAAGTAGGTAGTGATAGCACAATTTCGGTGTGTCGCAATGAGCTAAAAATGTGGGGGGTTGTTGAGATATTGGGGTTCAAGAGGGGTAAATAAAAATTAGACTATTAGGTCAAGTGGGACGTCAAATGAAAGTTATTTATTACATTTCAACCCCGTTTTTATTTTTAATTTAAACTTTGTAGTTTTTAAGTTAATAGCCATAATAAAAACTGATAGCTGCAAACCTTACTTCACTGAACTTAATATACTTACGCTTCCCTGCCTTTATATTTGTGAGACAACGACATTTGTTAAAAACAATATGGATCTTTTTAAAACCCGTATAAGTAAAAGACACAACAATAAAATTTGTTTCCCCCGAAACAAGACGGCTTTATACAATAAAAGTGTATTCTGCATGGCTGTGCGTTTGTACAATCATCTCCCAAAGAGTGTGCTAGATGCTCCTAGTTTAAATTTATTTAAGTTGAAACTGAAAAAGCTGTTAATAGAAAAAGCATATTATAGTGTTAATGATTACCTAGCCGATGACAATTTTGTATGACCCATCATAATTTTATTTTTTTTGTTTTAATTTTAAGTTTGACTAATTTTATTAATACTTTTTCATTGTTTTAAATTTTATATGAGGTAAGAGCTGCGAATATTATGATTATTATAAATAAATAACTAACATGTAAAGCTTTGACATTGCATGCGTCAGCGCTGAATATGGCTGTACCTACACAAAAACTGTACCTACACCTTGTTTGTTACCCATATTACGCAATAAATACAATTTGAATTTGAATTTGAAAAACAAATACAAATATAGTACAAGTGACACGAATATAGGCAAAAGTCTGAAATCTAAAATAACTGCAATTTGTACCAAAAAAAGGTAACCAAATACATGAACTCCCGTTACCTGTAATTTGAATGAAACTGTAGGTCAAGTTATTTGGTTATGCATTTCGTGGCACTATTTTGATTGTCAAAGATTAGGACAAATAATATTTTTTTGTTTTTATTTTAGACAGCAGTGGAAGCCGTAGCAAACGTGCGTACTGTGGCGTCACTGGGCAGGGAAGAAACCTTTACCAGAGACTACGCCAGCCAGCTGGAGCCAGCATTGATCACCGCTAAGAAAGGCACCCACTGGCGAGGCATCGTCTACGGCCTCTCCCGGAGTATCTTCAACTTCATCATCGCTGCGGCTATGTACTACGGTGGCACGCTTATAGTTGATGAGGATATCCCCTATTCTAATATTTTTACGTGAGTTAACGTTCGAAAATAATCTATAGTTATCCGAAAATAATTTAAAAGTTTTATGTAGCTACAATATAGGCACTAGGCATGCTGACACAAAATCAGCCCCGTATAAAATGAGAAACACTCGTCTGAACATCGTTTTTAGGGTTCCTTGATTGAACTAAGAACCCTTATAATTTTTTCATGTCCGTCTGTCTGTGTGGTGTGTGTCCGACCAGTTACAACCGTTTTATTCATAGACTATAAGTGCTGTAAAGCTGAAATTTGGTATGGTGATACGCCTAAGTGATGCCGAGTAAGATATGAAATATGATATTTAGGGGTGATATTATTCTTACTCACGCACCCCATACTATGGGATATCGTTATAAAAGTCTTTAAAAAAACTAAGATTCGAAACAAATGCTTCAATCAAAGTAGTCCTTTTCGCAATAAACGTGTGTCCTTCCCCCACTACTAACCAAACCGCCATTCTTGGATACCTAAAAAATACCCACAATCTCTAATATAATATCAATCTCCTCCGAAACGGATCGACCGATTTTAATGATTTTTTTTTTACATATTTGGTAAGTATGGAAAATGGTCGTAAAGTATTTTTCACCCTCGTATCCCCCTCCCCCCTCCCTCACCCCCATTTTTTTAACGCTATTTTTGTATGAATGATATCCATATAATTTAACCGTCGTTCATTAATGTGATGTCATTTACATGAAGTATCGCGTCACTTTGACAAGAGTGTTTTATATATTTTTTATCCCGAAGTTCCCACTGGAACAGAAAACTTCAAGCGTGCGAAGCCGCGGGTGGGTCAGCTAGTACCTTATATTAAACAAGGTATTTGATAACATGCCTGTGACAGCAATGTCTGGTGTACGGGTAGTCTACTCTGCTGGATATCATTGCGAAGACGGTGTTGGAGCTGGCCCGCAGCCTGCGCACCTGGGACGCGGCTCACTTGCGCATTACGGTGTGGAGTGGAAGCAGTTCACCCGCGCCGCCACGAACATTCCCGATGCGCTGCAGTAGCGGGACAGCCCCAGCACCGCCCCGAGTGCATTGTTATGCTGGACGCGGAGTGAGCTGTTCAACATTTTCCTTATATTCGTTCTAGGTCTGCACAATCGCTGCTCATGGGAGCATCCTCAGCGGCACAGGCGCTATCGTTTGCGCCTAATTTCCAGAAGGGAATCAAAGCAGCAGGCCGAGTCATAGTGCTGCTCAACAAGAAGTCCAAGATCACAGACCCCGCTAGACCGGCCATGGAGAACTTTGTAAGAAACTCTTAATAAAAACGTACCTACGTACGTACGTAAACGTACTGCAAAATGGAAGTATAATATAGGGTGAAGCCTTATTTTGATGCTTACCTACACATTATCGAGTTCTTAAGAGCTGTGAGTTTTGGGTATTTTCTTTTAGTACTTAGAACTGATGGTATAGTGTACTAGCTGACCCACTCGCAACTTCGTCATTGATTCTTTGATTTGACATACAAATTTTGAGAATTTGTACTGAAATCTATTTTGTATCAGAATAAAATATATTCTACCACTAGCGGCTTCGCACTCATACTGGCAGTAAAAAGTAGCCTATGTCTCAATTTACTCTCATCCAGGTCATAATCTGTCTACATACCAAATTACATCGAATTTGGTCAAGCCGTTTAGTCGTTAAAATGTAACAAACAGACATAAAAACAGATATTTATATAGATACCACTCAGGGATGGAGTAGCTTTCTGAACCGATTTTCAACGAATTTTCTTAGATTACCCCCTACCAACTTAAATTAACTAATAATCTACCTTATATGATAGAGCTTACGTATTTAAAATATTTAAGATCCTGGGCGTTCTAATTAATTTCTGGGCGTCTGGTCCAAGTGACGTGTAATCCAAGAGCTGGCGCTTTTCTGGGTCAACGCATGCAAAGCATTGCCATTCAGCGAGGCAATGCAGTCCCCATATTTTGGGCACAAGACGCAGTCAGTGTCTTGAGGACACTTCCACCTGGTGATGATCTGGAGCAGTTAACTGGAGATCGTTAGCATCAGTCTTTAGATTTATGTAAAGATGTCCTGTATATAGTCGTATATTATTTGTGATAATAAGTAATTTAATTAGGTACCACTTTATAATATTAGTGTAGATGTGTGTGTTTCGTTTTACATTCCGGAACACACAACGTAGAATTCATTTATGACTTGCTGTTGCCCGCGACTTCGAACGCATTACACTACTAAATGTGTAGGTATCCTAGAAATAAAGCTAAAATCGCTCTTGCAAATTGACTTGACATCCCATTTTATCCCATGGGACCTGATTTATGGGATAAAAAGTAGCCTATGTGTTAATCTAGGTTATAACCTACGTATTACTAAATTTCATCAAAATTTCGTCGGTTCAGCCGGTATGACGTGACAAACAAACAAACAAATAAATAGATAAACAAACATCCAAACTTTCCTATTTATATTATTAGTGTGATTGTGATTTATTATGAATTTTTACTACTTCAGAAAGGAACGGGTCAAGCTAGTCTCCAAGCTGTCCAATTCAAGTACCCAACGCGACCCAACATCCAAGTCCTCAAAAGCCTCGACTTAGAGGTGGAGAAAGGCAAGACCATCGCCCTGGTCGGAGCCAGCGGCTGCGGCAAGAGTACTGTAATACAGCTGCTGGAGAGATACTACGATCCTGATGCGGGTATTGTGGTAAGTCTATCTTGATGTATGTGACCCAATAGCGTATAGTGGAGTGACGACATCAAACATTGTATCTACAACGCCTTTTCAAGATAACGCATAACCTCTCACACCCCAAATAATTTTTATTGTAAGATTTTGATGAAGTGAGCCGCTATCGAGGACTTAAAGCTAAGCCAATTTGGAAGTCGAGGAAAGCAATCAATGCTTTAACTCTCAACACGCCAACTCACTCAATTCTAACTCGAAACTCACTATTATTAACTCACTACAGACGCAACTCACTAGCAACTGACTTGAAACTACCCCAAAACTCACTCGCAAATTGCCATTTTCGTATTAGTCGTTGATTCTATAATAATGTTTACAAAATAACAAACATCAACTGCCTACGGATCCCTTGCATGCAAACACTTTGGTTAAACGATTTATTTAATTTTAAAAACCTTTAGACCATCTAATGTCTGCATGATTTTCTTTTAGGCTCAAGACAGTATACCTCTTACGAAACTTCGTCTGGTCGACGCCCGACAGTCGATAGGATTCGTGCAACAAGAGCCAATCCTTTTCGACAGGACGATAGGAGAAAACATTGCGTATGGAAACAATGTGTCGAAGCCTAGCATGGACCAGATTATAGAAGCGGCTAAGCAAGCTAATATCCACAACTTCGTCACAAGTTTGCCATTGGTAAGTAAGACGCAACCTATAATCTCAATTGTTTTGAGTTAACTTAGGCGTGTTTTTTGAGGTTGCCCTGATCCTAACCAGATGTTAGATTTACTGGTTTGAGCAAAATAATTGAGATAACTTGATACGCACCGGAAAGCGCAGCGTAGGACGCCACTCCCCTTATGGAAAGACGATATGACAAAAGTTGGTGAGAGCCGTTGAGTGAAGGTCGCTCACGTCTGTGAACGTCCTATGACTGAAATACTAACATTTAGAGAACAGTTCTATAGTTATAGACCAAAATGTACCCAGAAAATGTGAGAAAATCTATTTGAACATGCTCTTTACAGCAATATTTTATGTATTCAGGGCTACGAAACGAACATCGGCGCTAAAGGAACCCAGTTGTCTGGAGGTCAGAAGCAGAGGGTGGCCATCGCCAGAGCCCTGATCAGACGACCCAACATGCTGTTACTCGACGAAGCCACGAGTGCATTGGACACCGAGAGCGAGAAAGTAAGCTTTAACGTATCATTACTACACATATCGACGAAGGTCTTTCTGAAGGCTGAAAATCAGCGGTAGATTAACCGCTTATTATTTACACCGAGTCTCATAATGCATACTTACTAGCGTACTTACCTAAATTTTTTGGCAGCATTAACGCAATAACTTGCCTTCATTTATTTCTTCATTTTGACGAATAGGTATCTATAAAAATAAAGGGTTAACACCGCAATGACCATAATTTTAAACAAGAGTGGGGTTCAGATAATTCACTTTAACTCATTAACGGCAGCAAACCGCGACTAAACTCATCATTAAACTTTTATTACTTGCTACTCTTTACATTTTGTAAACACTTCAAAAAGATTTACTACCTTTTTGGGATCATAATATTGTCCTCCAAAAAACACACTAAATGACGATCATAAACTCGGATATTCATAACCAAGATTTGAGATTTCAAACAAGAATAGTTGACGACAGTGGCGGATTTACCAGCAGGCTGAGTAGGCTTGAGCCTAGAGCGGCAGATTTTAGGGGCGGCAAATTTAGGAACGATATTTTTTTAAGATATATCTGTAAGGCGGTTTTCTGATGTTTTGCAGAAAGAAGTCTACAAGGCCTCTTTCCTACGACTTTTCCCTCTTCCCTTTCATTGTACATTCAAGCAACGGCACCACAAACTTCTATATTGTATGGTAAAACACCCAGTTCGCGGCTCTCCACCAATATACCTACCTATTACATTACCCCTTATAGTACATGATTGAGCTTTGATTAGCTCAGAAACATACCCAAAAAAAATAACCTGTGCAATTTCAACTAAGTTGTTGTATTGAAGGGCGGCAAAAATTGTATAGTCTATACTTGGGGAATGTGTAAATCCACCACTGGTTGACGAATAGCTTTAGGCGTCTCTTCTGTCCAGTTCTTCATGTTATTTATGTTCCAGGTGGTGCAAGAAGCGCTGGACGCAGCGAAAGCCGGCAGAACATGCGTGATGATAGCGCACAGACTCAGCACGGTGCGCGACGCGGACGCCATTTGCGTAGTCAGCAACGGAGCAGTAGCAGAACAAGGCACGCACGCAGAGCTTATAGACCTAAAGGGAATTTACTACAACTTGAACCGAAGGGGTTACTCGTAGGTTTTAATTGACTATAGATAAAATATTGTTATCGCATAACATGAGCCATTTTCATATCCCACCTATTATGTCAAAAGATACGATACTATTCGTGAAAATAAATAACTTTTCAAAAGTATGGACCAAACTGAAGGGTTTCTTCTGAACTGAAGGATGAAACTGAAACCGAAGAGATGAAGGTGGGGCGGGGTACAGACATGAAGGAAGCTGTAAATACCTAGCAGAAACTGTAAAAACCAAATCGTGGCGTCATAGATACTTGTTCCAAAAGACAGCTCGCCTTCTTTAGTGTCTTCTTATACGCGTTGAAAGTACTTCGTTACTCTCTAAAAGAGATAATTGCTTTTGGCACAAAAGCGAGTTGCTGGCTGTCAATTTATACATAATGAGGTGTTTATGTACCTTTGTATACAAAATCTGCAGTGAAAGTTCTATTTTAAGGCATTGTAGGGTAAATTACCTACCTATTATTTTATTTTATTATTCAATTACAGGCTACGTAATTTTAATTTTAATATCAATTATGTACTGAATGTATACAACGATACTACATTTATAGACTTTTTTATAACTTGTAAGGATATAAAGAGTCTGTTTATGTAGTATCGCTTGGTTTTCTATGTTTTATAAAATAAATATACGTACAATATTGTTTAAAACATTGTTTTCTTCTAGCTCTAAAAGAAACAGTCAAATTATAGAAAAAAATACCACATGCTTCGCTAGTTTTTCTAGTTCCGTTTAAAATCTTCAGTTGAAAGACTAAGCAAATTATAAATCATTGTTACACTTTTATGCAATTGTGTAGCTAATGATTTACTACCGTTTCGAATTGACAACAAAAAGAACCATCGGATTGTTCTGCGCGGAGAAAACCATGTTACGAAATCTATTGTTTCCATAATAAAAAATATGCCGGACAAAACCATTCCGACGACATTTCTACTAATTGCTAACATATTTTGGAGTTAAAGGACTTTATTTTGGTCTGTTTTTAGGGTTCCGCGCCTGAATGGTAAAAACGGAACCCTTATTTATGGTGCGACTTTGCCCGTCTGTCCGCCTGTTACAGCTGATTATCTCAGCAACTACTGAAGCTATTAATTTGAAATTTGGAATTGTTACTGGCCCACCTATATTAGACTTCAAAAATATTTTCATTTTGATTGCCAATAGGGCCAAATGGTGTAAATATTTAAAATAGGGTTACTAGACAAAGTATAAGAACTTAACTTACACTTTCCAAAGCCATTTTTTAACTTATATTATTTTGGAGTTTGATGAAAATTTACGAAAAAAATACCCCAAAATTTATATGACTGATAGAAATATATACAAAGATTACAGGAAAAATTAAATAAAGTCTCTATCTAGAACAGTTTTCTTTAAATCTGCCTTAAAAGTTTACTTGGATTCTAATTTACTGTTATCTAGTTAAATAACTAGATGGCAGTCCTACATTAGCGTAAATGTCGATGAATACGGAACTTTCGGTGTGCAAGGCTCACTCGTACTGAATGAATATCCTATAAAAGAAAAGACAGAGTAAAACTCTGTCTTAACTTTGGCTTTATCACAGAAAAAATGTTCGTCCTAATGAGTGATTGACGACCTCCGTGGTGCAGTGGGCGAATAGCCGGCTGAGACGCAGGAGGTAGCGGGTTCGATTTCCGCCGCGGAACAAAATGTTTACCTGATTTACAGATATGTGTTCCGGGTCTGGTTGTTTCTCTATATATTATAAGTATGTATTTACAAAAAAAATGTATATTAGTATTATATCAGTTATTTGGTTCCCTTAGTACAAGCTCTGCTTAGTTTGGGGCTAGATAGCGCTGTGTGAAATGTCCAGCAATATTTATTATTATTTATTTATTTTGAAATATTTATCCTCACTGCTACATTTATTGACAGCACGAACTCTATGTATTGACAGATCCCGCATCGTATAATAATTACTGCAACAGCGTCTATCAACTCCATCAAACAGCAATTAATAAAAATTACATCTTACATAAAACTATTAGTACCCGGAGCGCCGCATATCAACTGATTGAAATCGTCTCCGAGCGCCATAATAAATTAATTGTTTTATTATGTCACTAGCAAGACGCGATAAAACCGACAAATGACTTCAGAATTGAGACATCCCGCTATCTTCCCTAATAGACACGTGCGTGAGCCCTTTTACAAATATCTGCCGTCGTAAGATAAAATATTATCTATCTAAAAATCAAAATGGCTTCGCTTCAAAGTTTTTTTGTTGTAATCGCAGCGTGCGTCTTATGCTAAAGAGACCCAAAAACAAACATTGTTACAAGCCAAATGTGTAACATAGTATAAAAATAAATTAAATAATAAAGGGAATCGTTAAAATGGATGAAATGTACGTAATTTATCCACGAGTCACCTTTTAGGCATTCTTTGGATGCCTTCGCGGCGGGGTCCCGGTCGCTCTAGACGCGATCTCCGAATAAAAAGGCGCCACAAAAAGACGCATTCAATAAGCCGTTGGCCATTACCGGACGTAATCGATGAGATAAATTAATAATAATGAAATCTGTATAGACGAAACAGACAGACACAGGCGCCGGGGATATTTGACATGTACCAAACTAACCTACCCTGATCTAACTTGTTCTTATAACTAAAACTGCATCAACCCTTTGAAAGTACACTACTGCTTCCCCTGTGCTTTACATCAGCATCGTATATGTATACATACATACAGGTTGTTTTATAAATAAGTGATCAGAAGTGGCATAAATAGATCGGCAAATTCTAAGTTCTGCTGCTAAGGTATTTTTACTGTTTTTTTTTCTGTTAGGTAGCGTCTCGAGTCTGGCCAACTATCTCTATCTGACTGTACAGTACTACTAGCAAACATAAAAAATACATTAAATTACGTATTTTTATTTTGATTTACATTAAAAATTCAGTTACGTCTCTTAAACAAAATAAGTGAATCTAGGTTCAGTAGTTTTTGATAGAAGTAAAGTTGTAGATAGTGTTGCCAGGTCCAGTGTGTCAAATTTTGGAACAGAAGGTTAAAATAAGCGGGATTTTGGTTTTCAAATCGGGACAGCTATGGCTACACAAAAAAACAGGTTTTTGTGAATCATTATTTATTTTTATCTGCTGGTCAGTTGTTTTATATGTCATGTAATTAATTGTATATTATTTTTGTTAATAAATTAATTCCTTATAAAACCTAGTTATTTATTTTCCCCCCACACAGACCTATGCAACAATTTATATAGAATAAATAAATACGGATTAAGGAGGTTAGTAAAAATCGGGAAATTAGGCGTCCCGATCATGGGTGAATCGGGTCACCTGACCCCTCAAAAACGGGATGTCGCGCGTAAAGCGGGACACCTGGCAACACTAGTCGTAAGGTCAGGCGCCGCTTCTAGCCTCGCCCACTCAGCCCCTATAAAGATTTATATCGGCAACAACCGTTTTTACTACTATTTTATAACTAGCTTCATGAACGATATCCAACAAAACGAAACATTATAATAAAACAAGGATTATGTATTCCTAACGATCTCCAAAATTTTGTATGCCGTAGCACCCAAAAGTACCTATATAATGTATAATTGATCGAACGAAGGGAGATCTCTAAGTCAACTTGGGCAAATCGGCGTTGTATGTATGTATGTTTGTTTGTCCGAGGATAACTTTCAAAGCGTTGATCCGATCATGATGAAAATTGGTATATAGGTAGATAATGATGGCACAATTTTGGTGTGACTCAATGAGCTAAAAATTTTGGGGGGTTGTTGAGATATTGGGGTTCAAGAGGGGTAAAAAAAATGAAAATGAGGCTATTAGGTCAAAAGAAACGTCAAATGAAAGGTCTTCATTAGTACATTTGAACTCTGTTTTTATTTTTAGTTTAATTTTTGTAGTTTTTGAGTTATTAGCCATAATAAAACTAAACTTTGACAAAATTCACAGGGTACACCAGTGACTCCACAGTGCTATAATTTGGTATGCGTGTAGCTAAAATGACACAAATATAGGCAAAAGTCTGAAATCCAGAATAACTGCAATTTGTACCCCAAAAAAGAGGCACCAAATAACATGAAATCCCGTTACCTGTAATTTGAATGAAACTATACGTCAAGTAAACTGGTTATATATTTCGTGGCACTATTTTGATAGTCAAAGATTACAAATAATATTTTTTGGTTTTAATCGCGAGATCTCAGTTCGGGGCGAACCACTAGTTATATTACAGTCGTACCACACACAACGAAGGGTGCTATAGTTAATAAGACTGTATCTTTGTCATTACAATACTAAGTTGATTTTGAAATTAATTTTGATCATTTTGTATGAACTGTTTACGAACCCCACTACGAACATAAGTTGATCGACTACTACTGTTCAAGATCTTGTGCTTGGCGAACAAAAGTATTCCAGACATAATTCCAATAATATTCACGACAGAGTAGTAAATCACATCGCCACAATCGATTACAATATTGGTAAGGCTCTTGCGCATCTTACCTAAAATAAGGACACCTAATAATTAGATTTATTTGAAGTAACAAAAGGTAATTTAAATTATAATTTTGTTTAATTTCAAGATTAGCGATTGTTTGAATTATTTGATCAATAATATATGTTTTCTCATAGCAACAAACTGAATAAAACTGAAAAAAACTGAGACGGTGAGTGCCTAGAGCTAAAGGAAGCGATTCCATTCGTAAAAAAAAATAACTTTTTCAAATATATCGATCAACATGAAGGAAACTTTAAATACCTTGCACAATTATAAGCATACGTTAAAGGCGGTATCAGACGGTTCACTCGAGTAAACATTCACACGAATGCATGCTTCATTTTTCTTTCATTCCATGTTCACACGACTTACTGCGAATGACAAAGAAAAGAACGTTCATCTGTTACTTACTTTAAATATGTCATCGGGTGAAGTCGTGCGTCTCGGAATCCGTTTAATTTGTGATCATTTAATCCAAAAGTTAGTAAGAAAGAAGCATAGAAAACGTCGACGTTGGTGGGTGCGGCCATGGATTGAAAGAAGAAATATGTTTGGAGCTTCGAATACACTGTTGAGAGAACTAGCTGATGAAGATTCTGAATCGTATCGCAATCATTTGCGAATGGACGAATCTAAATTTGAAGAACTTTTACTGCTTATTGCTCCGTCAATAACGAAACAAAATACTTTAATGAGAGATAGTATACCTAACCGAACAAAACTTCAAATTGTACTGAGATAATATCTCAGTTCCAAAAGAATCGCCAGTAGAAAGATATTATCTTTCTACTGGCGATTCTTTTGGAACCTTAGAAGCTCTATACAGAGTACCACGAAACTCAATATCCTACTTTTTCAAAGAAGTATGTGAAGCTATTTGGACAGCACTTGGAAACTTTATAAAGGTCAGTAACATTTAGAATTGATTAAAAAACAAGTAGGTAATATTTTTGAAACTTTTTAATTAAATGCACATGTTTGACAATTAACATTCAAACGATTTCTTTAAGAGCTTGTATGAGTATATTTTCTTGAGTGGATGGTGAAAGAACAATGTGTGAATGTACTTCTTGTTGGGTTGCTGAGGGATAGTACTGATCATTTTGTGGTGAGGACATAGGTACAGAGACCGTTGGTGAGTGTACTTGGTGGGTTGGCGAGTGATAGGTATCATATTGATGCGACCGGCTGATATTTAATGAGGATCCTGTACTTGAGCTCGAGTAAATCGATTCAGATACAGACGTCATTTGTGAAAGACGTTCCTGGGTCATCACGGATTGAAGCCTTTCCTGACATATTAATGCCCTATTTAGGGGCATTTTCTTTAGCTGTATTGCCAAACTTTTACAAAACAAATCAAACTCATCTTCAACTTGCTCTTTGTTTTCCTTGCTTAAAGCTTTTAGTTCTTTAATTGCCATATCAATTGGAATGTCTGTCTTTCGTTTGCGGTTGACTGGTTTTCCAGAATGCAATGATGTAGACGATATTGTACCACTATTTCTACTATTCTCAGCACTAGATGTCGACTGCTTCTCACTACCAGCTTGAGAACTCTTCGGCTCAGATTCAGTGGTTTCTTCATTTTGAGTCTGCGTGTTTACTGATGTATCCTGCAATTAAAATATATTTATTGTTACAGGTTCCTGAAGTTCGAGATGAATGGATTAAAATAATGGAAGACTACTATAAACTATGGAACTTTCCAAACTGTTGCGGGGCCATGGATGGAAAATTAATCAATATAAGATGTCCAGGAAACTCCGGCTCAGACTATTTCGACTACAAAAAGAATTTCAGTATTCATCTATTTGCACTTGTGGATGCGAATTACAATTTCATCTTTATAGATGTTGGAACAAATGGAAGAGCAAACGATGCATCAGTCTTTCAAAAATCAACATTAAATGAAGCATTGATGTCAAATCTTCTGAATTTTCCAGAGGAAGGCGTAATCGTGGCAGATGACGCATTTCCTTTACGAACAGATATTTTGAAACCATTTAACTCTAGAGGAGAGTTTGGCGTCAAACAAAAAATATTCAACTATCGGCTCTCTAGAGCTCGACGTGTGGTAGAAAATACTTTCGGAATATTGGTATCTAAATTCAGGATCTTTGAAAAACTGATTCCACTATCGGTGGATAAAGTTGAACAACTTGTTAAAACCACATGTGCATTACATAATTGGCTGAGAAAAACGACAAAGCATTATGTTACACAACAGTCACTGGAAACTGAAGATTGGAACAGAGGTAGCACTGTACCAGGGGAATGGCGACAAATATCATCTTTAGCAATAAGCGATTCTCTACCAACTACTGCAAGGCATCATAGTGAAAACGCCCGTCGCGTGCGTGATGCATATGCAGAAAAGTTTGTCACTACATGCACTGTGCCATGGCAATGGAACATGATATGATGAATATGTAAATGTAAATACCTAACATAAATATTTTATCCATCTAGGTACGTTGCTTTTATTGAATACCTAATATTTATCGTCCCGTGCTGTGCCCCCGTACCAGCATCAGTCCATTTCGTGTCCCATGCGCTGTCCCTTTCGAAAAACCGAGATAGTATGTATGTTAATGATAATCACAGTACAAACAGACACCGGGACAGGTGCAACTAAATAAAAGCTAGTAATAAACAATAGCTAAATTAGTATACTTACGAGATTTGATGTACTCTGCCGTGGGATACAAACACTGCTTAAAAATTCTGCATGTTTAAACCAGTACAGTGTAGGCACATATATATCGTCAGCAGAGCAACCACTTTTAGTAGACTGCTTTATTTTTGTTAATTCAGTTGTAAAGCGGGTCCGTATAGTTTTTATTTTATGTTTGATGTCTTCTTCAGTAACCTCGAGGTTTAAATCACTAATTAGGGATTTTATAGCCTTTGTACGTAAAGTTCTATCCTTGTATTCGTCAAGTTTGTGGTTCCATAAACATTGATAATTCTTAAAATGTTCCAAAAACAGCAGCGTACTTTGATCATTCCACTTGAACACCATTTTGGCGCCAATTTTCCGTGACGCAACTGGACGTGCGTCTGCTACCGAGCTCAAGACAAAATGGCCGAATCCGAGTGAACGTTCTCTCTGTGTGCAGACCGTTCATTTTTCGTTCATTCGCAGTTGGAGTGAAAGATGCCGAATGATAAAATCTAACATCGTCGGATCGGTTCATTAATGAATTCATTCGGCACTCTTGTTTCATTTAGGGTTCAGACAAATCATTTCGAGTGAAAGATGCCGAATGAAAGACAAAAATGAACGAAAAGTGAACCGTCTGATACCGCCTTAAACCAATCTCGACGTCATGAATGGTCGGACTGACGTCAAGGGTGTCATCACTTTAAGAGGAAATCTGGGCTGTGTTTCGCCCATACAAACGTAGTGCCCTGTTTCCTCTCTGGATAGTGATACTAAAGCAAATATTTTTTACCATACAATCTACAAGTACCATTAATTATTATAAGAACTAGGAACCTTCTAAAGTCACCGAAATTGCTAATTTTTACTGCCCCTTTTCAGACATCCAGCAAACAAATTTGACTAATATAAATAAAAAAACGAAACGTACAAACATAGCCAAAGCCCTTTTTATTAAATATTTGAAAAAAAAAAATCGGTCCAGTTTTGGAGGAGGAAACAGGGGACTATGAAACAGTGATTTCGTCTATTTTAAATAGGTATAATCAGTCCGACCTGCAGTTGTCTCTATCGCACGTACATAGGGCATATATGGCACAGCGCGACAGCAATAGATTTGTTAAATACCTATTTTCCAAATGTCCTGCTTCCCGGATTTCCTCTTAAGAACGTTGTTGGCTTTCGCGTTTTGCGTCCTAAAAAATAGTTAGTTTCGATATCTCTACCATTTACCTATATCACAGTATCAAAGAGTCATACGTGTTAAGCACAGTATCCCTACCAGTAAAATAGTGTTTACGTCTGTGTTTAATTCTAGACTTGTGTCGGACATGGTGATCAAAAATTATGTGCCCACTCTTTCTGCACAATTTAATATCCTGACCGAACCCAAAATTTGTTTACGACACCATCTATCGGACCCTGGAGGTACTACCATACCACTTTGTTATGTACAGAAACTCTACGTTTAACTCAGTGTTGCGGAAGGTTCATCTCGTAATCGGTAGAGGTCGCTACGTGTAGAAAATGTTCCATAATCTATCGTCAAGCGTGCGAGGGGTTGAGCGAGTATTCTCGGGTTGCTTCGTCGTGGCACTGTCCGAGCTGGCTGCTTTGCCACCAGAGATGTGGGAAGTAGAACGAATCACGGGTGCGTAGCGAAGCTGTGAAACGGTGTGACTGTTCCCACTGAAGCGATGTGCAAAGAAGTTGAGTCTGGTAGTCCAGTAGCTCTAGCTGGCGACACCGCATCGCACACATTTCTCTCAGTGATAAAAAATAATTATTTGATCTTATGAAAATGATGTATAAATAGCAATAATTTCCATGCCTAACATGCACTTGTGTGTTTTGTCTGTGGCCAAAGTGAATTGTCAATGTCAATTGCCGTATCAAACAAAACTTGAATTAGAACAAAATCATTTATTGCTTACAAACAGGAGGGTATGTATAGAAGAGATGACTAAACCGTGCGTTGACTCCTATTGCGAAAACAACGGTAGACACCGTTTTCCTAAACATGTAAACCCTAGTTCGTACATATTGAAGTCTTCTTTACATGTTCAGTTCACTTTCGTGTAACTGATTTATCTGTGACGCCATCATATTGGAATAAATACCGTAAGTAATTTTATAACACATTTGCTCGTAAAAGGTCTCTTATTTCAGCAATTTCAATATCGTAATGTATGTCATTGCGTACTTGTGCGTTATTGTAATGTAAAACGTACGAGTTTCTTTTTAATAAGGTAAAACGTACGGTTTATCAAGATGCTCCGTCTAAAACGAACGGTACTTTTTAAAATCTTAGCAAAGACTTTTTATGTCAGAAAAGTGGTCAACATTTTATGAATAAAATTAACTTTGGGAGATAAAATATAAAAAATAAATAAATAAATATTGCTGGACATTTCACACAGCACTAGCTAGCCCCAAACTAAGCAGAGCTTGTACTATGGGAACCAGATAACTGACAGAATACTTACATACATTTTTTTTGTAAATACATACTTATATTAAATAGAGAAACAACCAGACCCGGAACAAATATCTGTAGAACATGCAAAAATTTGTTCCGCGGCGGGAATCGAACCCGCTACCTCCTGCGTCTCAACCGGCTATTCGCCCACTGCACCACGGAGGTCGGCAATTAATTAATTTATTGAATAAACATTTAATTCTTTAATATGACAAATCTTTAATTTTGACAATAATTTATAATCATTTATCCGTAACAAAAACAAAAAAAAAATATTAATTTACTTTATTAGTAATAAAACTGTATAAATAAACTGTTTTTGTGGATTTGCCTTAAAAAAAAGCGCTGATGCGCGCGCATCGCTAATTTGTGAACAAGTAGAAATTATTTCGCGCGCTTGTTCTTTCCGAGAAAGTCCGAGTTTTATTTATTTCCTCGCAAATATATTATAAAACGTCGTATTACATACGTGCGCTTTGATAATTACAGCCTCTGCTTTCTTGTAGCCCTCGCCTACGGCTCGGGCTAACAATATCGCCTCGGCTGTAATTTTCAACTTACCGCACTTATATCATAATGTACCTACTATTAGCGATATATTACGTACTTATCTACTTAGGTACTTATAAGTTACTTGGAGTAGTCGGTATCTTTTTTTAGAAGATACTGCTTGAAGAATATTGAAGAAAACTGCTATATCTTCAGTGTTCTTAAGAAACAAAGCTTCTCCAGAACAACCATCAACATCCATTCAAGATACGGTGTATCGATTAGACAGATTCCACACAGGGCTAAAAAATAATACGATCACAAAATAACATTGATTGCCACAGACAAGGCGAAACACAAACGGAGTTAACATGTTCTCTAAAATTTTTGATGTTGTCTTTGCGACTTTGACAGTTTGGGAAGTTTAGAAATATATTTTTTAGCGGAGCATGTCTCGGGTGCTTGTTTAAACGGCGCCATCTATTACGCTAGTTGGAACTACTTTTTATTTAATCGAGAATTAAAAGCCCTCAATAAAACATAATTCCGGTAATAATCGGTCATTCAGATAAGTGCTGGCTAATCAAATCTGTGTTGTTCGTGAAATACCTCTAAAACTAAAAAAGTATACATCCTTTTAAGGGTTCCGTACCTCGTAAGGTAAAAAAAGGAACCCTTATAAGATCACTCTCTTGTCCGTCTGTCCGTCTGTATGTCCGTGTGTCACCACCGATTTTCTCAGGAACGAGTGGACCTAGCAAGTTGAAATTTATACCAGATACTGAAACTTATAGTCCCTATTAGGTGTATAAAAATCAAGGACCTTAGTTAACGCGATAAAAAGATATGGGTAAATTTAGATTTTCGCAAAAACTTGTCAGTACCAAAATTTACCTTACTTTTCCACTTTTTTAATTTTTCGGCATTTTACCTTTACTTGTGCTATAAGACCTTGCTTTTAACCAAAGTTGACAATTCTAGGTGAACCAGAAGTCCCTGTAGGTTTTGGGTCGAAAACCTATTATGGTAGGTCCCGTTGACTTAGAATCTTGGAAAAAACAAGGTCTTACAGCACAAATAAAGGAAAAAATCCAAAACATAAAAAAGGTGAAAATTAAAGGGTGTCCCCATACACAAATTGACAATTAACAAATTTAAAAACGTAATTAAACTAAATCTTTATAAAAGAGCCTTCATAAAATATCGGATTATTTAGATGATTGAGAAGCTTGGGACTGAAACTGCTCCAACTCGTTCAAAATGTTACAATTTAGACGTAATTTATTTTCTGTATTATGTATTGTAAAAGGATCATTAAAAAAACAACCAGCCTTGTTTCTTGCCTTTCTTTCCTGGCTTGGTCGCGAAGGAACAGGCAGTAAAATTGACGTTTCAAAGTGATCCTGATGATTTTAATGAATAAAAATATTTGACTTTGACTTTGACATACATAGTTGACGCCAATTAAGATAGTCCTCTGAGATGTATGGACGCTCATACAATTTATTATAGATAATGGTACGGAACCCTTTTTATTATAGATAATGGTACGGAACCCTTCGTGCGCGAGTCTGACTCGCATTTGACCGGTTTCTTTAGTTGTGGTATAAATAATCCGCCAAAAACAAGTGACGATTGATTTTACCTTTTCTACAAATCAAATCAAATCAGCGCCCTGCTAATTTATTTATCTCTGTGATAAAGAATAATAGTATCTACCTAATCTCTAAGCATCTAAACTATAAATATAATAAGATATCGGTCGTTTCGTTTTCGCTTCATTGTTTTAGTATTATTTATAATGTGCACCTGAAACTTTAGTTAATTTTATTATTTGTTGGTGATTGTTTTGTTTAAAATGGAGGGTTCCGGAGACTCACTGTTTAATGGATCGAAAAAATCATATTGTATCAATGAAGACACCAATGAAGATTCGAAGATAAAAGAGGTTTCGGAAAGGTGTCTTGGGGACACTTCTGCCTGGTAGTGATCTGAAGCAGTTGAGCTATCTATAGATCGTTTGCAACGGTCTTTAGATGATTCAACTGTTTCTTCTGTATTTTATTTTAAATAAATGTATATTCTTTCTGTTATTAAAGATATTAAAAAAAACAGTTTTCTAGGCTATGTTTTTATAACAGATGGCGTTGCTCTGTCATAAGCTGATTATCAAAGGAAAGCGAATTGTCAATGTTGATAAGGCATTTATAACTTCAATTTAGTAAAAAAACTAATTTATTTAGCGTAAGGCTGCCTGTCCATTGACGCGGAGATAGGCGGCGGAGCGGAGAAACGAGGAAATATTAACCAATAGGATTGCATGAAATTCTATTTATGCAATCGGATTGCATAAATAGAATTTCATGCAATCACATGCATGCATCAATGGACAGGCAGCCTTATGATGGCGCCTTAAGGGAAGGGAGGCCTTTGCCCTGCAGTGGGACACAACAGGCTTATAATAATAATAATAATGATGGCGTTGTCTGGAGATAAACCACCGGAAAATATAGTTTATATGCCAAAATTTCAAAGACACAATATCAAAATGTATCTACAACAAACAACATTATTTTCAAGGGAACTTGAAAGCTCTTATATATAAAACAAAGTCGGGATAGTTACACCATTTATAACTCAAGAACGGCTTGACTGATTTTGATAATTTGTTAAAATTTTTATATAAACATTTGAAAAATTCCCGAAAAAGAAAATTATGACGAAAATTTATTTTCTCATACATAGATGTAGCTAATGATGGCAGATTGACAATTGTACCGTCGTCATATGCATGACAAGGCGGTACGAAGTTTGGCGGGGCAGCTAGTAATAAAATAAAATCATTTGTATTTAACTGACATAGACGAAGACAAGTTTCAGACAAATTGTGATATTGTGTTTTTGAAATTTTGGCATTTAAACCAAACTTTTTAGGAGCTTATTTCCAGACAGTGCCATATTAGTTGGAACTAGGTTTTTTTTTAAATCGTTAATGAGAAGTCCTCATTGCAAAATTTCAGCAATCTTATCGAATACCTAACGATCTTCTAGAACTGGTTAGAGTACTTACTTACCCATTTGAATAATTTGCGATGCTATTGTATTATAAATTTATGCAAACTGAAAATTTGCCTGTCATGAGGACTTAGATACTCACTACATTAGTTAGGCGCAAAATCAGGATTTCGCTTTGCGGGGGGTGGGGGTGGGGGCGGGGGGGGGGGGGGGGCAATAAAAAATTAATAAACATTTTGAACGCTAACGAGGCGATGAAACCAAAGCGAGACTGTCGGACGAGTAATGTATATAAGAGGGGCGTGGCGAGCCGCGAAAAATTAGGTTTTAAACGCAGTCGAGATCATGAAATATTTACCCCACTGGAACAATATCAAAGTAATAAAGTACTTTGATCTTGTTCCAGTGGGGGGCAATTGCACCCATTGCCCCCGCCTGGATCCGCACCTGCATATAGTAGATCTTTTTTACACTTACGATGTCTGACGAAAACGTATTACAATTTTATTTGCACTATAGCCCTTTACATACAGATAATAAACTTATACTTTAGCTAAACTCCCAGGCAGTGATAGTGCCTATCTCTGAAAAAATGTAGTTTTTTCAGTGTCTCAGATGCTAAAACGGCAGAACCAGTACATGATGAAGTACCAAGTATAAGCTTCTTTACACTCGTAAGTAACTTTTATTTATACCACATAATTTTTATTCAACAATGGCACATCTAACATTATAATATGGTGTAAGCGATTGTACAAATTGCTTACACCCGAGTATCACACTAATATTATAAATGTGAAAGTTTGGATGTTTGTTTGTTACTCAATCCCATCGTAATGGCGGAACTGATGTCGATAAAATTTGGTGTGTTGATAGATTATCATTTGTATTCAAACACAGCCCAAAATGTTTTTCACCCGAGTTTGTGAATATATTGGTACGTCATAATAAATTTAAGCTAAGTATATTTGTTGTATCATCTGGTTAAAAATAAAATAAACATAGTAAATAATAAACATAGGCTACTCTTTGTTTACAAACAATGCGTGCGAAGCCGCTGGCGGAAGCTATTAGCACACAATTTTTAGCTACCTACCCACTTATAAACGTTTACTTAATAGTTATTGAAATTACCACCCAATTACCCTAAACTTCTAAATATATACTTACCAAAATAAAACTAAACGTAACGTCTAAAATATTAAAATATCAATAGTACATATAAACGTATAAACAGCATTTCATTTAGATACGAAAACCAGAAGCTTACTTAGCCAAGTTACATTCAATAGCTATGACGATATTCGATAAGTCCGAAAATGTATGGGATTTGACACATGCTATGAAAATATCACGTGATATACCGACAACACACCTATGGTTTATACCTGTAAGGTTTTACAGTGTCTTATACATCAAAGTTAATATAACTTTTTGTTAAATAAAAAATAAAAAAAAATTTAGAAATCGAATCGATTCGAAGCGAATGTAACTTGGCTACCTTCTACTTGGCATGGTCTGTCTTCGTCTGTTGCCAGGGTTCATATATCACTATCTACCTACAACCCGTAATAATTTAGTGACGATGTGAAAGGAATAAATGTATTAAGTGTTTGTATATATGTAACAAAAAGAAAATTTGCGTTCCCGGTATCCATCGTTTTTTTTTACTGATAGACTATGGCCTTTTTTATTTAGTAGGATAAGGATTTGTCATGGAGGTTGTATTTCATTTTAGCATAATATGAATGCAATGAGCCTCGTTCTATTTTAAAATTTACTTACGGTTTTAATCGCATTATCGAGCCGTTTTCGAGTTAAAAATAATGAAAAATCTCTTTTATTTTTCAGTTTCGATTCGCCTCGACACAGGATAAAGTTTTCATGGCAATAGCGATTATTTTATCAATAATAAGTGCTGTATCACAGCCTCTAAATACATATCTACTGGGATTACTACTTCAAGCTATGGTCGACTACGGCATTTCTATAGTGATGGGATCTCCTAATGGAGACCAGTTACTGGATGATTTGTTCTGGTACTCGATCTATAATATAATCCTTGGTATATCTATTATTGTGCTGACGTATATTTCCACGGTTTTGATGAATATGGCTGCGTATAATCAGGTGAGTGATCCCTTGATACCCTTTAAGACTCTTATAAGTATAATTCTAAATCTCTACTAATTATTTGTTGATATCTTCTATCAGTAGTACCTTTATGACAAAAAAACCTATCAATTAAATACAAAGACGAACGTTCTATTCATTTATTACGACAAATTGATACATGTAAGTCTCATTTCCAGCAACTCAACATATTAACTTTTCCCTGTTTACGAGGCATGCCTTTTAAGTTCTGTCGTTTCCATATTTTCCGGCAATTTTGAATTTGGAACTGTTCTATATTCGAATGTGTTTACATTTTGAATCTCAAAACAGTTGAAAGTATTAGGATTAATGCTATTGTTTAGTCACAGTTTCGATTTAAATCTGTCAGGTCACGTACGAAAATAAATCTTTCTAAGGAAAATGTTCGTGCAATAATTTTCTACAACTTTAGAAGAGGCCTGACACGGCTTCAGTGTTTAGAAGAGCTAACATCTGTGTTCAGTGATGTAGCTCCATGTCTGCGGACTGTCGAACGCTGGTATTTAGAATTCCAGCGTGGACATACTAGTGTTAGTGACAGATTTCGCGAAGGACGCCCAAAATCCGCCTTCACTGAAGATAACATCATTGCTGTGAGACAACTAATTCTCGAAGATCGTCATGTGACGTATCGAGAGATAGAGGCTCTATTAGACATCTCAGGGACAACCATTCAGAAGATCTTGCATGAAGCGCTTGGTGTGAGAAAGCTAGTTTGCCGTTGGATACCGCATCTGCTTTCCGACGATCACAAGGCGGCCCGCGTCAGATGGTGTAAGAAAACTCTGCAAAGGTTCAACCGAGGGGAGTCAAATCACGTCTACGACATCATAAGTGGTGACGAATCTTGGATCTATGCCTACGATCCTGATTCCAAACAACAATCTACAATCTGGGTCTTTCAAGACGAGCCAAAGCCGACTAAAGTTGTTCGTTCTCGAAGCACTTCAAAGAAGATGGTGGCCACGTTCGTTGGAAAAACCGGCCATGTTGCGACTATTGCACTTGAAGATCGTAGAACGGTTAACGCAGAGTGGTATACTACAGTTTGTTTACCACAAGTCATCGCCGAACTTCGAAAATCTAACTCAAAGCGACGCATCATCCTGCACCACGACAACGCAAGCTCACACAGTGCTCGTCAAACGATTGAGTATTTGAAGCAGGAAAAAGTAGAAATTCTTGACCATCCTCCATACAGTCCTGACCTAAGCCCTAACGATTTCTTTACATTTCCTAAAATTAAGAAAAGTCTTCGTGGTCAAAGGTTCCAGTCCGGTGAAGAAGCAGTCGACGCTTTCAAGTCAGCCATTTTGAACACCCCCACTTTAGAGTGGAATAAATGTTATAATAACTGGTTTGAGCGAATGGAAAAGTGTATTAAGCTACGCGGTGAATACTTTGAAAAACAATAAAAAGTACTATAAGGTTCTAGTTGTGTTTTTTTCTTCAAACGACAAAACTTAAAAGGCATGCCTCGTATACATATTTGAAACAATTGTATTTGTCAGACAAAACAAAAGTCAATTCGTAACATTGGGCAACAGACGCAAATTTAATAAAATACAAATGCCTTCGCATAAAACCGCTCTTTTTGACAAAAGAGTAATGGGTATGGCACCTAGGTTATTTAATAAGTTACCAAAATCAATTTTAGAAACGGATAATATACATATGTTTAAAAATAAATTACAATTTTTTTTAATTGAGAAAGCCTACTATAGTATTCAGGAATATTTAATAGATAAATGAATATCAATATTGACGTAATGTATAATTAATATTGCCTGACATCTGAATTTGATCAATTAATTCAATTAATTATTATTTGACCTTTATTTTATTTTGGTTTGTTTGTGTTCCTGACTTACTTTTATTATTGTTCTTATTTTGTAATTTGTAATAATTTATTTTATTTATATTTTAATAATTTGCATGCCTCTGTGGTAGAAATAAGTTGGATCTATAATAATTTTAAGAACTTTGTTAAAACTTTATTTGATGCAAATAAATGATTTGATTTGATTTGATATTTTTCAGGCCTTTAAAATAAGACAAGAATACCTAAAAGCTTCTCTAAACCAAGACTTCGGCTATTTCGACATTCATAAAAACGCTGATATCGCTTCCAAAATAAACAGGTGAGTGTGAAAATGATTCTAGTTCGTAACTAGTCTAGTCTGAATGTTAGAAGCTTATTTTTTTTCTTTACGTTGTTAAATAATCTATTTTCTAGTATAGTATTAGATTTGGGAAATCGAACCACGTAGGTTCACATCGTAGTTAAGTATAATCAGTCTTCGGGGTCTGTTTGTCGTAGTAACCGAAACTAAAATTTATCATACTTACTTAAAATGCGCTCATAGCGGCCTATTTTAAGTTTCAATTTAATAAAATATGTAGACATTTACATCTTTCAACAAAAATAAAAACAAAGATCATGATAAAAACAAACGGACAAAGTTACACAATAACGATTCTGTTTTTACCATTTTGGTCCAAACCCTCAAAATCAATAAATGTGCGTATATTGAAAAGAATACATTATAATGATTGGGTATAGATAACATTAGATAATGTCTATAATGAACATAATTAAAAATAAATAAATGAAAGAAAATACACATAAATCAGTTAGAAGTCGTTTACCAGAAATTTAAGAATTCAATCCTTCAACCAATTTGTGACATACCTCCCATACGCACAAAGCGGTACTCTTTCACCTTTATAATGCGCACCGCCAAGGAGTGGAACGCCTTGCCTGGAGTTTGTGTTTCCTGATAACTACAACCTAGGGGTCTTGAAGCCGCGCGTGAATAGGTTTCTTTTAGGCAAGCGTGTACCATCGTAGACTGCATCGTCGCGCGCCATCAGGCGAGATCGTGGTCAAACGCTAGCCTATAAGTTATAAAAAAATGTTAAACAGTTTAGGCAGAATTTGTTATATTAGGTTCATTTTCTTGTTGATGGCGAGAACCTGATGATTAAATACTTTTTAGTGAATTCATTAAAATGAAATCGAAACTTTAACTGTGTTATTAATAACTAGCTGCCGCCCCGCGGCTTCGCACGCTTTTCCATCCAACGGGAACTTTTTATGGGATGAAAAGTAGCATATGTCCTATTTCAGGTCATCATAAATCTATCTTCCAAATTTCAGTCAAGTCGCTTCAGTTGTTTTGGCGTGAAGCAAAAAGTATGCAAACATCCAATCCTATGGCTAGTGGGATAATTCTGTGTATGTATATTGTTAACTGATTGTTAATTTGTAGTGATGTAATAAAATTGGAAGACGGAATCGGAGACAAGCTGGTGATCTTCGTATTCTACCAAGCGGCGTTCTTGAGTTCACTGATCATGGCGCTGGTCTTGGGATGGAAGTTGGCTCTACTCTGTTTGGTTTCCTTCCCGATTACTCTGACCATGGTCGGACTTGCTGGACTTGTAAGTAAATATTCATCATATCAGCCATAGACTTTCAGAGCAACCGATTTTGTGCGACCTGCACCCAACTGCTCCCAGCAACCTTTATTAGGTCATCTTTCCACTTAATGGGGGCCGTCTTATACTGCGCTTTCCAGAGCGTGGTCTCCTTTCCACTTAAGTAGAATAAATTTCTCTCCGGCCGTCAGTTATTCGAGAAATGTAATTTTTTTTAATACTACTGAAGATGGAACAAGGCTATGGCCTACCTGATGTTAAGTGATAACCACCGCCTATAACAAGTTTGCCTCGTAGGTCACGCACCTTAGACATGTGCCCTACGATGCACTTCACTGCGTCCATAATACTTACCTACGCAAATAATTACTTATTTATTTAAAGTATTTCTGTAAAGTTTTAATAATTATTAACTTCTAGTCAAAACACAAGTTTCTTTCTCCTGAGTGTTTCCTTTCGTTTGTTTTAATTAAAACACTGTATCAACAAATCTAAAATATCAAAGATAATTTTATAAATTAAATGTGTCTGCCTGATATTTTAATCTTTTTTGAATAATGACAATGTTTAATCGGTCAGGCACAACAACCATACAAAAATGTATTATCGTGATCGTTGATTGATAATTTTATTAGCTCTTAGCACTGAGGTTAAATTTTCTTAAAAATTCAGCAGAAATTTAAATCTTGCCGTGAAGTACGAGAACTTGCTGGTATCTCCGAAAGAGAAGTTTTATTTCGCATCATTAAATTAGTCTAAATTATATTATTAATACCTAAAGATTTTTATTTTTCGAAAGCACGTTTAGGCAAGGCAATGCGTTGCTACCTACAACTTTTGAAATTGAATGAAAAGCACGACGTAGGCAGATATATTCACTACATATTGTCACACGTATTTTGTTGTAACTTTTTTTAATAGAGTTCTTTTTTTGAAATGTGTAATTATGTTATAACAACTTATATTCTTTTTTAAAAATAGCAAATAACTAAAGCCTAGGGTTGAAATTGCTTAAATAATACTTGCTCAGTTTATAGACTGGATGCTAAAACCAAAAAAAATACCACTTTTTGATTGCATTAAAGACTGGACTGCTCACACTGGAATTGTACTAGTTAAGCTTTTATTATCTAATAAAGAACTTTTAAAATTGAAATTGAGTTAATAATGATTTGGTAGAAATGTTAAAAAATATTCATAGAGGAGAATTTGCAAACCGAAGTGTTCTTCCGAACTTCTTTCGAAGATTTTTTTTTTCTTGACATTTATAATGCATCTTAACTCTGTTACGCCAGTTAAAACATAACTAAGACTAAAATGACTCTTAAAACATTGTAAATTTGTCGTTTGTCGTCTCTAATAAGTCAAAATTAGGTGCTTGTCCACTTACAAGTTTACCTAGAGTTTCATAAAAGTTGCCTTTGTCTTATTTTTGATACAGGTAGCCGCAAGAATGTCCAAGAAAGAATCAGTAGCTTCAGGAAAAGCAGGTTCTATCGCAGAAGAGGTTCTATCTGCTATTAGAACTGTGTACGCGTTTAGTGGACAACAGAAAGAGATAGAAAGGTATCAAAAATACCTGAAGGAGGCAAGGAAAATTAATATTTTAAAAGGTAAGCTCAACAGAGAGTGTCGTAATCAATGTAGTATTACTAAGGATATCCCAAGCAACAAGCACTTTTGACTAAAGCACTTGTCTTTGTTTGCAGGTGTCTTCACTGCTTTGACGATGGGGCTTCTGTTTTTCTGCATTTATAGTGCTTATGGATTATCGATTTACTTTGGCTACATGCTCATGGTTAATGAACCAGAAAACTACGATGTGGCTACAATGATTTCTGTACGCATGTATTTAATTTACAAGATTGGTACGTTTCTTTACCACGGTAACATTAGAAAGTTGCACTGATGGTACAGTGACAAACGAGATACCACGGGTTATTTTATTTAACGTCTCTGGATGGCTGCAGGTCGTTAGGTTTGTTTTCTAAATTGATGAGATATGTTCTCTTTAGTAGCAATAGTTTGGGTAGTAAATAAAAAAAAACAAAGAAAAACCTTACGAATTACGACCTACTGCCATCCAGTGACGGTAAAAATATATATTCCGTGGTAAAATTAATGGTACGCCGACAGAAAATATTGCCATAGTACCCCATTAATGGAACTGTCTAATGGTTCCACGGTAAAGGAATGGACATGCACAGATTCTTAATTTCTTGGATAGTTCAAATTTCAACTTTAGCGTGTGATATTTAGCCGTGAACATATGCAGTAAAGTCTTGTCTTTATTTGATGATTACAAACACATTTAGTAATTCGTATGAAATTCAGCAACAGTCATAGAAAAGATAAAAATATTTTACCGTTCCACTCTAGGTGTTCTTAGGTGTGATGGCAGCATCAGCCAACTTCGGCATATCCTCAACCCTGATGGAGGTATTTGGAATTGCCCGTGGAGCCGGAGCTCAAATCTTCAATTTGATTGACAATGTTCCCACTATTAATCCTTTGCTGAACCGGGGAGTGGCTCCTACTTCCATAGAAGGAAACATTGAGCTGAAAGACGTGCATTTTCATTATCCATCTCGGCCTGATGTTCCTGTAAGTACCAGTTACATATGAAAAGTTCGAAAAGAAAAGTTGGGGGGCCCGTAATTGATATCCGGTCACATGATAAAGGTCACCAAACCCATAATGTTAAACTTAAGCGTTTGACATCCCTATTTTAAATAAATAAATAAATAAAGATATCTGTCCCAGCTGTAACGCTTATTTAACCATGCTGGACGTCCACCCGAAGGCCTCCAGCGTGGTTAAATAATACCTATTCCGATACTAGGACAAGCAGCCACTAGCTCACGAACTCAATACTTACTATCGTGTAACTTCTATGTAAAAAGAAGTGAAGGGCGAAAAGGGAAAACTTAAATCTATTAAATAAGAACAAAAAAAATAGCAAAAATATGTATGTACTCACCTAAATATATGTTACTCTATCTTATCGACCGTTCACATTTTCTGTCATTTAATTCTATTGTTGATTGTATTTGTCGTATGTAATTTTCTGTTTTCTCCTACTTGTGCTTTTTTATGTTATGGCTTACCTTTCGAATGTATTGTATAAATTTGTGTGTGCTATGGTAGCAAATAAGTATCTGTCTATGTCTATGTCTAATATAATAACAGTTATTCAATTAAACGCCAGAAAAAGGTAATAATAGTATATTATACAGTTACTGTATACCATTACACGACAAAGTTATAAAGCGTGGTCGACACGCAGCGTACTAGTTATGTTATGCTGATGAATTGTATTGTTGTTTGCAGCACAAAATGTGTGGTAGAGACACACATATGCCCCATAACGCTTGCTTCCCGGAAGGGTAGGCACAGATTACGGATATTCACTTGCTACGACCCTGACATACCTCTTGCTTCATTCAATCATAATACATTATCTATACCTACAAACCGACGAGCGTATACCTACTCTTGTCCATCATAATTACCACATTAACAGATCTCCAACATGGTCAAAATATGTTCGCCTAAGCCATCCTCTTACCATTATCTCATTCACGCTTACCTTTAGTCAATCTTCTTTCGTCCTTCCTCTCTTCATGGGCAAACGATCAAAGGATAATTTCAAAAGAATAATTCACAACTCTCATCCGTGCTCTCAACACTGTGGTGTTTATATATCCATCAAATGAAGATGATTTATACAGCACTTGGCGGCAAGTTGCATCACGAGCTGGGTGAAGGATGTGAGTCATATCCTTCGTCTGTCTGACAGCTGACAGGCTTTTTAGATGAAGGAGGCTTGATCACTACATTTAGGTGGCTCCTTCACCGTTTATGCGGTAAAAATTTGGAATACCCTTCCTTATGAAGGTCGCACTAGCCCATCACTCAACATTTTCAAACGGAAAGTGAAAGAGCACTATCTTTCTCTGTAATTTTATATTATTATATATAGGTATATATTTATATTAAGTAGGCACATAAAGGGTGACCTTCCTCTGAATCTGAAGCGCAAACTCATCGACATGTGTATCCTGCCTGTCCTAACCTACGGTGCGCAAACATGGTCATTGACCGAGCTGCAGAAGTCCAAGCTCAAGATTTGCCAAAGGGCAATGGAACGCAGCGTTTTAGGATTCCGGAGAGCCGATCGGGTGAGGAATACCACGCTTCGTTCATTGACTGGCATTGCCGATGTGGGAGCCAAAACCGCGAAGCTCAAGTGGGATTGGGCCGGGCACGTGAGTCGAATGCTTCCGGAGAAATGGGCCAACATTGTAACAGATTGGGTACCAGAAGATGGACAGCGACGTCGGGGTCGGCCGCGAAAGCGTTGGCGCGACAACATCAATAGATTCGAGAAGGAGTGGTGGGAATCTGCCAAGGATCGTGATAGGTGGAAGGAGTTGAGGGAGGCCTTTGCCCAGCAGTGGGAAAATGTAGGCTAGTTAAAAAAAAAGGTATATATTATTATTCCATATAATTTATTTATTATAATTATAATATTATTATATATATTTATTTATGTTTTTGTACACTCACCTACCTTTAAAATCATCTTCTCTCTAGCCTCAAAGGTTTGCTGGAAGAAAACTCTTCTTAGGGTTAAGCTCGCCTTTGTACATGACCTCTATTTCTGTATTCTTAAATGTATTTTCTTGTATTAATATATTTAATAAAGAATAGAAACAACAAAGTGATTTTCAATGGAGATACGACTCTTGCACAGGTGCTGAAAGGGGTCAGTCTATCAGTGAAGCGAGGTCAATCTGCCGCTCTCGTTGGGCACTCCGGCTGCGGAAAGTCCACTATCATCCAGCTCCTATCCAGATACTATGACGTCATCGAAGGCAGTGTAAGTACAATTACTTTACTATCATGCAAATCAAGAATTTTGAGTTTGAGTTTGATCATGATCATGAGTCTTATAGGAGGGTGTAGATTTCCCCACAGATTTCCAAAGCGACCGATTTTGTGCGGCCTTCATTTAACGGCTCCCAGCAAGTTTAAATAGATCGTCTTTCAACCCTCTGGGTCATCACGACCTATGCTGTGTTTTCAAGTACATGGTCTAAACGAAGCCTGCTTCAACGGCTGTCAGTATGCAACGCGAAAATGGATGGATTTTTCATTAGTTGTCCAAAAGGTTAAGCCAAACCGACGGGTTTTCAAATTTAAACTTTCTTTAGTTTCTTAGAGTTATGAGCACCGCTGCGGAGCATGAAAAACTTATTAGTGTAGGTACGCAAATTGCCTAAATGCGAAGCAATTTTTTATAATCTGCTGTTGTATGGTTTCTCTTAGCTTCCACAGTACATTTAAACATAAACGGTTTTATCCTTGAGGTAACAATATTGATAAGAACAGATGTAAGCTGATTATGCCGACCTCCATAATGCTAAATACCTAGTCCCCAAGATGTCAGTCACTATCTTTAATAAATGCCTACCTTTCTAACAGAGATAATGGAAACGCATTTCTGTCTAAACCGGCAAAAATAAATAGATGCAAACAGAATGAATGGTGTAAGATAACTTTTAATTATATTTTGTTAACCGTCTGAAACCGAATGAATCATGACTACGTACTTTAACTTTAACGGACATTTACAGGTGTCAGTAGACAATAACGATGTTCGCGAGTTATCAGTGCGATGGCTCCGCACTCAGATAGGTCTGGTGGGCCAAGAACCAGTACTGTTCAACACGACTGTCAGGGAAAACATTCGGTACGGCAGGGAAGGCTCTACAGATGAGGAGATTGAGGCTGCAGCGAGGCAGGCAAATGCACATCAGTTTATCATGAAACTACCGGGTGTAAGTACGAGTATGTGATATAGCGATATGACTCCGACGAATAAATAGATGTAAGACGGTGCCAATGCAGCACTGTCTCTCTGACGGTCATACATACTCGTGGTACAGATCAGAGTAACGAGGATAATGCAAATTAAGGGTCACCTAATTATCTGAGCCAGGTTGAATGAGTAATCTAAAACTCATCTGGACTGGTGGGAAAACTCATCCAGAGAACTTAATTACTGTAAGTTATTTGGTGCTAAACCAGTACCTAATTAATTTTATATTAACTTTAGATAGATAGATAATTTCTTTATTGCACACCATTTAAATACACTTACAAGTTATTTAAATAACTTTACTGATTTATATAGATGTCTTTATAAAAAAAAGCTGTAATTATTTTTCTCATTATTGATCTAGGCTCACCTATGCTTTTTGTTTTAATATACGTTTGATTGATTTCGGCTGATACCTTTTCATTATGTATACTTTTAAGTAAACAGCAAAAGGATAGATGGCACCTAATTTATTTTTGCGATGTTCCCACATTGCTTGTTACTGACGCGTTAAAATAAATAAATATTGCTGAACATTTCACACAGCGCTATCTAGCCCCAAACTAAGCAAAGCTTGTACTATGGGAACCAGATAGCTGATAGCACACTTATATACTTTTTTTTGTATTTACATGCTTATAATATATAGAACACCCAAACAGGGAACAAATATCTGTAGGTCATGCAAACATTTATTCCGCGGCGGGAATCGAGCCCGCTACCTCCTGCGTCTCAGCCGGCTATACGCCCACTGCGCCACGGAGGTAGTATATAGTTAACCCCTCTAACTACTTATCTAATATGTAACGAACTCTAATATTGAAGGGTTACAACACTATTGCGGGAGAAAGAGGGGCGTCGCTCTCAGGAGGGCAGAAGCAACGCATCGCCATAGCGAGAGCCCTGATCCGCAACCCTGGAATACTGCTGCTGGACGAAGCTACCAGTGCGCTGGATAACAACTCTGAAGCTACAGTGCAGAGGGCACTTGATAAGGTACTTATATATCTTACTTAGAAAACTATGGTGATTTATTTCAATCATTATTGATCAACAAATAATATCAACGCTGTTTCAAATTTTTTTGCTACGAATGCTACGATATCTATTGGTCGTAGCACGGCGTAGCAGGCATCAATTACATTCATACTTATTGTAATTAAACGAAAATCATCCTTATTGGAAACTTATCCTTATTTTGATATGTTTTAGGCTCAAGAAGGCCGGACCACTATTATCGTGGCTCACAGACTCTCAACTATCAGGAATGTGGATGTCATTTACGTGTTCAAAGACGGGAATGTAGTTGAAAGTGGAGACCACAACGAGCTGATGAAAAATAAGGGGCATTACTACGACATGGTCATGCTGCAGTCGTATGGTGATGAGGATAAAGGTATATAGTGGTTGAAATTCGACAGTAATTTATTTTTTTTTTACTTAGAAAACTTTCGTGATTTATTCCAATTATTATTGATCGAGCGAAGTGAGATCTCTAAATCAACTTCGGCAAATCGGCGTTGTATGTATGTATGTAAGTATGTTTGTTTGTCTGAGGATTAATTTCGAAGCATTTATCCGATCATCGTGACATTTGGTATATAGGTAGGTAGTAAAAGCACAATTTTGGTGTGACTAAATGAGCTAAAAATGTGTGCGGGCTGTTGATATATGGGGTTCAAGAGGGGTAAAAAAACCTAAATGGGACTATCTGGTCAAATGGCACGTTTAATAAGAGGTCTTTGTGAGTACATTTCGATCCCGTTTTTATTTTTAGTCGTCGTTTAGTTAATTTTGTAGTTTTTAAGTTAGTAGCCATCATAAAAACTAAATTTTGACAAAATTCACAGGGTACAACAGTGACCCCACAGTGCTGAAATTAGGTATGCGTGTAGCTTAAGTGTTACAAATATAGGCAAAATTCTGAAATCCAGAATAACTGCTATTTGTACCCCATAAAAGAGTAACCGAATGACATGAACTCCCGTTACCTGTAATTCGAATGAAACTGTAGGTCAAGTAAGATTCATTTTATGGCACTATTTTGATATTCAAATATTACAAATAATTTTTTTTTTTTATGTGAGACTCGTGAGATCTCAGTTCGGGGCGAACCACTAGTTATAAATACGGGATTGTCGGTCGAAACACCAATAAAACGGTACGAGATAAATCCCGTATTTATAATAATCATATTTTTTTGTAGCTTTCGCCACTTCTCCATATAAACTTTGAAAATTCCAAATCTCATATTCGTCAGTGCACGCAATTAGCATAAAATGGGTTCAAAGTTTTTTCTTTACGTATTTATATGTGATACAACTTTTGCTGTAACAAATTTACCTCATAATCTAAAAAACAACAACAATAAAGCTAATTGGAGACGAGTCATTAGAACCATCGGCGATCCCAAACTCACCAACAGGCTGAAACCACTGAGGCAACGTGACATTGGATCGCTCAGTGTATTCTACCGCCTGTATAATAGGGAATGTTCTGAGGAGCTATTCGATCTCATCCCATCGTCGAAATTTTACCACCGCACTTCTCGACAACGGAATAAAGCTCATCCACATCGTCCAATCGTTGACAATTGGGTATCGCGCACCACACGCTTCACGCGATCTTTTCTACCCCATACTTGCAACATGTGAAATGACCTGCCATCTTAGGTTTTCCCGTTAGGCTACGATATGGTAAGCATCAAGAGAAATGTAAAGAGGTTTCTATAGGGTAGGGTACGCATCGATACAACCCTGGATGTTGCCGGTGTCAATAGGCGACGGTGACCGCTTACCATCAGGTGGGCTGTAAACCTGTTTCTCCACAAAAAAGATAAAAAAAAAACAAAATATTTTGTTTATAAATATTTAATAAGGAAATGTCGAATTCAGAATTTTTTAACGACATGTATTTTACAGAGGACTCAAAGAGTAAACTATCTAGAGAAATGTCAATAAGAAGCGAAACAGATGAGGACGACGTAGATCTCGTGATGCCAAGTGTAAGTTTTATTATATATGGTATATTATTATATTATAAGCATGTATTTACAAAAAAAAGTATATAAGTATTCTATCAGTTATCTGGTTCCCATAGTACAAGCTCTGCTTAATTTGGGGTTAGAGAACGCTGTGTGAAATGTCCAGCCATATATATTTATTTATTTATTCTACCGACTAGTACCTACTTCTAAGTACTATGTATCTATCCAACTTTCAGCACTCACTGTTAGGTATTTTCCCTGTATCGCCAATTTGTTGGGTCTTGGTCTAACCATTTATTTTGTATTTTTTATTCGAATTGTATATGGACCAAGCATGTGGCCCACTTGATTCCTGATGTTAAGTAGTAACCATCGCCTATAACAAAGTACTGCCTCGTAGGTCACTCACATTAGAAATGACCCTACGATGCCTGCGTTCATCAACTTGAGCCTGCGGCATACAGGTATGAAGCCTCATGTGCCTGTTTTTTCGCCGGAAACTGAACCTTCGAACCGAAACACTGCAATGTTATGGCGGCAGTTATAGTTAAAATGTAATTTCTCTTTAAAGCTGGCATCGATCGTAATTTTATCTATTTACAGGAAAAAGAAGAAACCGCGAGCAAAGACACAGAAGTATCATTCTTCCAAGTGATAAAACTGAACGCGCCGGAATGGAAGTCCATCACCCTAGCCAGCATCTGTGTTATAATCAGTGGATTTGCCATGCCAGTGTTCGCTGTTATCTTAGGAGATTTTATCAATGTATGTATAGGGAGTTTTTATAAATATACTTCTGGTAAAAAGAAAAGTATATACCTTGTTGTGTTAGTTAGAAACATTGTAAAATAACTAAAACCCTTATAAATATATACCATATTTTATTTTATATAGGTTCTTTCGAATCCGGATCAAGACGAAGTTTGGAGACAAATAACCAATTATTCTTTGATATTTGTCGGAGTTGGGGTATTTTCCGGAATTACAAACTTTATAACGGTGCGTAAATTTAAATGATTATCTATATATGTGTATCCCCAACTGAACACATTTCAAACAAAACGTTAAGTACAACCCGCAGAAATCAACTTGGCACCTGCGTGGAATGTGCTTCCCTTCCCACCACACCCCACCGCCTACCGCTCTCGCCCTCGACGCGTCAGTACGGTCAGTAAATTAAATACTACCGTTACGCACGCGCGTCCTTTGTTTTTTTTTCGTTGTTATTAATGTTGGCCAGATTTTTGAGTGATTGTGGGGAAAACTATTCATAGTAGGGAAAGAAACATTATCTTGAAAGTGATGCAGTTTTTTGAAAATGAAAAAAGAATAAACGTTTCGTCATTTTGTCATTGTCATTTGTCATTTTATTAAAAAATAAACTAAAAATTGTATTAGTTTTATTATCATATGGATATAGAACTGTTACCAAAAAATATACCTACATTTAACCCCCTTATTGATAAACGAATAGGTATTTGTTTAGGTATCTATTGATTAATTATTATGTATATGTTTAGCGTCAGTCACACATTTGTCATCTGTCAAAGTGAGAATGAGACAAAACATATTTTAAGTAATCAATTTAGTAGGTACGCACGCGAACCGCCCGTGAACTTCGCTTGAAATCGTGCACATCCACATTCGCAAAGTCATAATCACGAGTGTCGAGGGGGTACTTGAATTTTTTATGCAGTTGGTACATCACTATGACGTCATTAAAGCGAGGTGCCTAGTTAACTTCTGCGTGTTATAATAACACCAAGACCACTTAATCGAGCCGAACGTAACTCATCACATGACATCAAAACTCAAAACTGTTTGTACCAAAATTAACAACCCTACAGTAAACATTTTATATCTTATTTGCTTTCATAGGTATTTTTCTACACTGTAGCCGGAGAACATTTGACGGAGAGGTTAAGGAGACTGATGTTCCAAACACTGCTTCAACAAGAGGTCTTTTTTTTCGATGATAAAGATAATTCCACCGGAGCACTGTGTGCCAAACTTTCTGGCGAAGCAGCGTCTGTACAGGGGGTAAGTAACTTCTACTATAAGTAATACAAAATCATGGACGTAAAATATATGGGCAAAACGTACAACTAACTTGGTTACGGTACGGTATATCAAATCACGCACACAACTATCAATTGGTACTGCAGTTGGTATGGCGTTGGGCTATTATTATTTTAACATCAGTGTACACAAAATACTAAAATTATACATTAGTAATCTTTGTATTACCTTTCAGGCTACAGGTCAAAGAATTGGTTCCGTCCTGCAAGCAGTTGGGACATTCGGATTGGCTTTGATTCTCTCTCTTATCTACGAATGGCGAGTGGGCCTGGTCGCATTGGCTTTCGTCCCAATTCTCACCATAGTGCTGTACAAGGAAAACAAAATGGCGTTGGTGGAATCATTCGCAACAGCTAAGACTATGGAGGTCAGCTCAAAGGTAAAAATCGGAATCTACTTTTTGTATCGTGATTTTTATGACATGAATGTTTTTTATTCTTATTGTATGGAGCTGAGTTAGACTACCGACGTTTTTAAGGCCTGTGTGAGGAAGCCGTTCAGTAACCGCCTTACTTTGTCCACCTGGCGTCACGACAGTGAGGTGGGCAGACGAGGTAGCAAGCATCGTGGGTAGAACCTGGGTGAGGCTGACACAGGACTGTAGAGAGTAGCACAGGCAAGGGGAGGCTTAGCAGTGGGCGAAGCAGATTGCGAATGATGATGATGATTGGTCGGTTACATATTTGGGCCAGAATTATGTATATCTTTTCATAGTTTATGTACGCACGCTGTATTTCTGAAAGACTAAAATATATTTTGTTTGCTACGAAAACTGCTACGAAAGTGCTACGAACTTTAACATTCACATTAATTTTCTATGATTATTCACATGCTACTCGTAAAACATTTAATTCCAAGTGGTAATCAGAGGCCAATCGAAACACATGCACTATTTTCGACTAATTAAACGCAAGATACTCGTAATAAATTAGTTTAGTATTATAATAGAATAGATCGCTCTCATTAACAAGGCCACCAATTATAATTTTATAACTAAGCATAGTATTTTATCTTTTTAGACAGCAGTGGAAGCCGTAGCTTACGTGCGTACTGTGGCGTCGCTGGGCAGGGAACCGACCTTTACCAGAGACTACGCCAGCCAGCTGGAGCCAGCATTGATCATCGCCAAGAAAAGCACCCACTGGCGAGGCATCGTATACGGCCTCTCCCGGAGTATCTCCAACTTCATCCTCGCTGTGGCTATGTACTACGGTGGCACACTTATCGTTAATGAGGGTATCCCCTATTCTAGAATTTTTACGTGAGTTTACTTCTATTCTTTAATGTATTGCTTTCTAAAACCAATTTAAATTTTTACACAAAAGATACAATATAGACATCAACGCGCTCTGAATATTGACACAAAATCTGCCCAGTAACTATGAAATGATAAACACTCGTCTGAACATCGTGTTTTAGTGTTCGGAAGTTGAACTAGTTTCGTCATGTCCGTCTGTCTGTGTGTCCGACCAGTTACACCATTTTATTCTTAGATTATAAGTGCTGTAAAGCTGAAATTTGGCATGATACTACGCTTATGTGATACCCAGTAAGTTATGAAATAAAAACTAAAAAAACTTTGTTTTAGGAGATCTTTGTATGGATGTTAATGGTGATATTATTCTTACGCACGGACCTTATAGTCTGGGGAATCTTTAAAAAGGCCTTCCAAAAACACTATAAGGTGTTCTCAACACTTTTCTGCAAGGAGTCCGTCTATGAAATATAAAGAAAAATTAAAAAGTGAAAGAACGAAAAGTGCACGCGGCAGAAATGCGAATGTTAAGATGGATGTGTGGGGTAACGAGAATGGATAAGTTGAGGAGTAGTTGAGAGTCGAAGAGGCTAGCGTGGTATGGGCATGTCATGCGGAGGGAAGAAAATGATGTGACTATAAGAGTGTTAGATATGAATGTGGAAGGATATAGAAGTAGACGAAGGCCAAAGAAAAGATGGATGAACTGTGTGAAGTATGATATGGGTAAGAAAGAAGTGACAACGGAGATGACGGTTGATAGAGAGATATGGAAGAAAAATACAATGTTGTGCCGACCCCCAAGTATTATGAAAAAAGGGGGAAGAAGAATGCTTCAAAGTGGCCATTTTCGTAACTAGCACTTATACTGTAGTTATAAGAAGAATTATCAAAGCTGAGTAGACGAGCAATAGTCGACCAACTTATCTGTAGTTGGGTTTGTAAACAGATTATGTAATATTCGTCCAAAATGATCAAAATCAACTGCAAAATTAACGTTGTATGTGTGGTTCACCCATAAAAAATAAAAAAATATATTATTTGTAATCTTTGACTATCAAAATAGTGCCTCGAAATAATAACCAAAGACCTTGACCTACAGTTTCATTCTAATTACAGGTAACGGGAGTTCATATAATTGGTCCTGTTTTTTGGGGCAGATACTGCAGTTTTTCTGGAATTCAGACTATTCCATATATATGGAGTTTTGTGTCACTAAAGCTACACGCACAATAAATTTCAGCATTGTGGGGTCACTGGTGAATTTTGTCAAAGTTCAGTTTTTATTATGGCTAATAACTTAAAACATAAGTTTAAACTAAAAGTAAAAACGGGGTCAAAATGCCTTATACACAAATACCTTATATTAGACGTGACACTTGACCGGATAGTCCCATTTTGTTTTTTTTTTTACCCTCTTGAACCCCAATATCTCAACAAGACCCCCCCCCCTCCCCCTCACATTTTAGCTCATTTAGTCACATTAAAATTGTGCCATCACTACCTATGTACCGAATTTCACGATGATCAGATAAACGCATCGAAAGTTATCATCGGACAAACAAACATAAATACTTGCAACGCACAATTTGCCCAAGTTGATTTAGAGATCTCGCTTCGCTCGATCAAAAATGACTAAGATACAGCCGTACTGACTACGAAACCCTTAACTGTGCGTGGTCCGACACGCACTTAATCAATTATTTACATTAGAGTTTTCCTTATGTTTGTTGTAGGTCTGCGCAATCGCTGCTCTTGGGCGCGTCCTCAGCGGCACAGGCGCTATCGTTTGCACCTAATTTCCAGAAGGGAATCAAAGCAGCAGGTCGACTCATAGTGCTGCTCAACAAGAAGTCCAAGGTCACAGACCCCGCTAGACCGGCCATGGAGGACTTTGTAAGAAACTCTTAATAAAAACGAACAAATTAAAGTAAAACTACTAAACAAAAGTTAGGTACTAAATTGGAAGTATAAGACGGTGAAGCCTTATTCTGATGCTTACCTACACATTATCGTATCCTTGAGAGCTGTGTGCTTTGGCTATATCCTTGTAGATCAGTTGGTGTCACCCGCCTGTCGTTCAGGCTTGCCGTCCCGTTCAAACCTACAGTGCGCATCTCACGCGTGTGACAGCCTGACCCGGTGACAGCGACAGCGACTGGCTTACATAATAATGCTGGGCAATGGAGCGGATGTCTTGGGAACGCTTCCACCTGGTAGTGATCTACTATCACTATCTGCTTGAGCAATCTATTTATAAATCATTTGCAAAGATCTTTAGATAATTCAGCTGCTTCTCTTGTATTTTTTAAAGTCATATAAATAGTTGTAAGTATATGTACATACTAATATTATAAATGCGAATGTAACTCTGTTTGTTAGTTTGTTACCTTTTCACGACTAAACGGTTTAACAGATCGTAATGAAATTTGGTTAAAGGGTAGATTATGACCGTACTTTTACCTGACTGCGCAGAAGGAGGGTCATGTTTTCATTGACAAACCACGCGTGCGAAGCCGCGGGTGGATCAGCTAGTTATTTACAAATAAGTTATTTAGGTACCTCTAAATATTATTTATATACCTATGTACGGGCTTAGTTAGGTACAATAATATTAGTTTGGTTGTGTTTCTGGTAAACTGACTAAGCGGCATCGTCATAAAGGTGCCGCCGATTTACCTCAAAAATTGTTTATTGGAAATAAACTTGAGAGCAAAAAAATCGCAAATTCATGATTTTTTGACATAACTAAAAAAAAAACAAAAAATATTATGTTTCTGTAATGCAGATTCATAGTCTATTTTAATACCTATCCAGTGGTATCTGATTTGTCTTTCAATCATTACATAAAAATGCTTTTGTGGATCAATAACAAAAATGCATGTTTAGTAAAAAATTCTTTATTCAAGTATTGGTGTCAAAGTTATGAAATTAAAAGATAAAATTAATTTAAAGTTTGTTATTAATACCGAGTGTTCCCTCCCCTAGCCTGAATCACTGACTCCATCCGTGTTTTCATTGATGTTACTAGACTTTTGATAAAGTCTTGAGGAATAGCCTCCCATTCCTCTGCGATCGCCTGTTGCAGCTCCTGTAGAGTCGATGGAGGAGCATCTCGGCCTCGAACTCTTCTTTTCAGCTCGTCCCATAGATGTTCGATGGGATTGAGGTCTGGGCTTCGAGCTGGCCACTCCATAACGGTCACATCCACCTCTTGAAGGTACTCGATCACTATGCCAGCAGTATGCGGTCTTGCATTATCTTGCATAAACAGAAAGTTTTCGCCGATAAATCCAGCAAAAGGTACGACGTGGCTCTCGAGTACTTCCTCAATGTATCGTATGGAAGTTAATCCTCTTGATTGGCGACCAGTATTCGGTCCGGTGATGAAGGCAAGCTCGGTTTTTGCTTCCATAGACATGCCTCACCAAAACATGATTGATCCACCGCCATAGGCGACACGTTCTGTTATGCAGCATTGGGCAAATCGCTCTCCCGATCTTCTATACACCTTCCCCCGTCCGCCGTTGCCATGCAAGCACATCCTGCACTCATCAGAGAACAGGACTGCACTCCACTGCTCTTCGGTCCAATTCAAATGGTCTCGAGCGAACTGAAGGCGGGCTTCTCGGTGGGCTGGGGTCAATTTCGGCCCGTTTGCTGGCCTGTGTGCAGTCAGGCCACCTTCTCTCAATCGTCTTCTGACTGTCCACCGGCTAACTTCTACTTCACGAACTTCTTGAAGTCGTTGGCCCAGTTGAACTGCGTTCAAACGACGATTTCTTAAAGATGTCGTTATAAGAAAGCGGTTATCACGCTCTGTTGTAGCACGGGGACGGCCCGATCCTTGTCGCCGTTGGTAGCCACCAGTCTCTTGATACCTCTGGTATACACGCCGAACGGTAAATCGGCTCAAACTCAATTGTCGAGCCACTTGACTTTGCTTAAGCCCCGATTCAACAAGGGCAACCACTTGAGCGGCTACTTCTGGTGTAGTATCCATTTTCGTGTTCCGTTTGAAGCCAATATCAATAGAGAACCTTTCACACTGTACGTTGGTATGCAAATGATGACCATTCCCTCAATATGCACTCTTTTATACCTGCGATAAATCCCGCCGCCGGCCTTACCTGGATCGAGCGACATAAGGGGGTCTATTGTTTTGTTGCTAATGAGTTGTTTTAAAGGTAAATGTCAACCCTTTATCAGTTCTGCGAATGCCTAGATTATGCACTTTAATTTAATTTGATTTTAATTTGCTGTAAGCTCCAAATAAAAAAAAATTTAACTTTTAAGTAAAAATGTGCGGATGTGCGATTTTATTGCTCTCAAGTGTATATCGATTACCGGATAAATATTCAAGCTAACGGTATTAAACCTACCTCTAAAATCAGTTAATACGATTTCGGATGTGTGTTTTAAATAACAGAAAGGAACGGGTCAAGCTAGTCTCCAAGCTGTCCAATTCAAATACCCAACGCGACCCAACATTCAAGTCCTCAAAAGCCTCGACTTAGAGGTGGAGAAAGGCAAGACCATCGCCCTGGTCGGAGCCAGCGGCTGCGGCAAGAGTACTGTTATACAGCTGCTGGAGAGATACTACGATCCTGATGCTGGTATTGTGGTAAGTCTATCTTGATGTCTGTAACCCAATAGCGTATAAAGTGGAGTGGCGACATCAAACACTGTATTTAGGCACAACGTCTTTTTAAAATAAAGCAAACCCTCACACACACCAACTGATTTGCATTATAAGAAATTGGTGAAGTGAGCCGCTATTGAGGACTTCAGTTCAATTCAAGCTAAGTCAATTTGGAAGTCGAGAAAAGTAATCAATGCTTTCAACACACCAACTCACTCGAAATAGTATCTAACGGCATGCGCAACTCACTCAATTCTAACTCGAAACTCATTCTTTACTCAACTGCTCTCACGCGCATCTCACTACAGCAACTGACTAGAAACTACTTCGAAACTCGCTCATAAATTACCATTTTCGTATAAGTCATTGATACAATATTTACAAAATTACAAACATCAAATGCCTACAGAACCCATGCGTGGTCAAACAAGTGCTTAAGTTTTTTTTTATTTTAAAAACTCTTCCACCATGTATTGTCTTTATGCTCTTATTTTAGAGTCAAGACAGTATACCTCTTACGAAACTTCGTCTGGTCGACGCCCGACAGTCGATAGGATTCGTGCAACAAGAGCCAATCCTTTTCGACAGGACGATAGGAGAAAACATCGCGTATGGAGACAATGTGTCGAAGCCTAGCATGGACCAGATTATAGAAGCGGCTAAGCAAGCTAATATCCACAACTTCGTCACGAGTTTGCCATTGGTACGTAACACGAAACCTTTAACCAATATTTTTGTGAGATAATTTAGACGTGTTTTTTGAGGTTGTCCTGCTCCTAAACAGACGTTGGGAATCGACATAGCTCTACTGGTTTGAGCAAAATGATTGAGTTAACTGGATACGTATGATGGAAAAACGACATTACAAAAGTTGGTAAGAGCCGCTGAGTGAAGGTTGCTCACATCCGTGAACGTCTTATGATTGAAATACTAACATTTAGAAAACAGCTCTAAAGTTATAGACCATCTATCTACCCATAAAATGTGAGAATATCTATTTGAACATACTCTTTACAGCAGTATTTCATGTATTCAGGGCTACGATACGAACATCGGCTCTAAAGGAACCCAGTTGTCTGGAGGTCAGAAGCAGAGGGTGGCCATCGCCAGAGCTCTGATCAGACGACCCAACATGCTGTTACTCGACGAAGCCACGAGTGCATTGGACACCGAGAGCGAGAAAGTAAGCTTTAACGTATCATTACTACACATATCGACGAAGGTCCTTCTGAAGGCTGAAAATCAGCGGTAGATTAACCGCTTATTATTTACACCGAGTCTTTTAGTGAGCACATACCTACCTACATGCCGTAATTTGCCCATAGTTTTAAACAAGAGTGGGGTCTAGGTATTTCATTTTTACCCAATAACGACAAAAAACCGCAACCAAACTTAATCATTAAGGTTTTATTACCTTCTCTTTACATTTCTTTTGTAAACCAAGATTTGAAATTTGCGTTTTCTTGAAAGTAGTTTTATGGCGTCTCTTCTGTCCAGTTCTTCATGTTATTCATGTTTCAGGTGGTACAAGAAGCGCTGGACGCAGCGAAAGCGGGCAGAACATGCGTGATGATAGCGCACAGACTCAGCACGGTGCGCGACGCGGACGCCATTTGCGTAGTCAGCAACGGAGCAGTAGCAGAACAAGGCACGCACGCAGAGCTTATAGACCTAAAAGGAATTTACTACAATTTGAACCGAAGGGGGTACTCGTAGGTTTTAATATCCCCTAGAAAAAAAATTGGTATCGCATTTTATGAGCCATTCCTTTACCCACCTATTATGTCAAAAGATACGATACTATTTGTGAAAATAACTAATTTGTCAAAAATATGGACCAAACTGAAGAAGCGGGGGTACAGACATGAAGGAAGCTGTGAATACTTGGTACAATAAATAAATAAATAATAATACAACAATAGAAAAGTACAAGATGTTAAAACTTAATTCTACGGCCCATACATATATTTATATACACCTTAGTAACTAACATACATAATTATAATAGTTAAAATTATTTGCTAACACGTAAAGTCTGCAACGTGTGACGCACTTGCGCTGTGTCGTGTAGTCGCCCGCGAAAACTACGAAACGGCACACTTTTCGGCCAAAACTCTTCCTTTGAAAGATCTGCAGTTGGAACACGCAACACAAAAAATTTTAAATTATTGTGCCGCGATTCTAAGTGTTCGCTCCTTCTGGTGTTTTGTGAATGGTGGAATTTTGGGATTATTGCAATTTTTAACGAAGTTGCTTGGTGACAAGACAAATACTGTGACGATAGAGGCTACAACATTCTCAGTTGGCAGCTGCGGCTACCCACACTTTCATCTGGAGCGGCGAAGCGACTGAGGTGAGTGGTGGGGTTTATAACCATTGCAATATTTCGTGGTGAGCCTGAAGTCTGGTGATAGCCTTTGGCCAAAACATTTACATAACATAACTGTAGGTACATACATTATGTCTTCTTCTTCCCATATTCCATCATATCCTCCACCTTCATAGAATGAAGTATAAGCATATCATCGCTGTTAGTTCAAACGGACGTATGTCAAAATTCATTTTTTTCCAAAAGGACGTATAGTCCTGAAAATCATGTTTCAAGCGAAATTTGGTACCGGGCACCTTACAAATCCATAGATTTGTTTAATTTAAAGCTTGTTCCTGAATATTGTTAGTCTATGAATCATAATTTAAAAAATATGAAAACTATTTTGTCATACAACCTTTTGAACTGACAGCGACGATATCTGAGTAGTGACGTTAAACCAAGTCCTGACGTCATAGATACTTGTTCCAAAAAGCAGCTCGTCTTCTTTAGTGTCTTCGTCTACGCGTTGAGAAAACTTCGTTGCTCTCGGGAAGTATTTAACTAAAAGAGTAATAGCGATGGTTAATCTTTTGGCACAATAAGGCAAGTAGCTGACTGTTAATTTATACATAAATAAATTATGATTTATGTGTTAAACGTTTAGTTACATCTGTTAAAACTAGATGTCGCTAGTAAAAAGTACAGGATCCTAGAACGCGCTATCGATGCGTTTTGGGAACTACCATAATAAGGTTGAGGTGTATTGAACTCATTTATTTTGAATGAGTTCCGAGTGAGTTGAGTGAGCGTTACGCGTGTGAACATGGCGCCGAAACCAGGGACTAGGAAAAATCGTGAGTACAGTGCAGTGTAAGTAATGACAGTGACTATTGAGTGAATAAAATACAAGTGGCAAAAATTGAACTGACGTGAAATCTGTTTCGAAAAATTCATGAGTTTCGTAAAAAGACTGAACAAACTCTATACGATACTTGTAAAATAAAATACATATATTCATAATTTAATAACTATGTAATTAAAATCAAAGTAATACTTTAAAAATAATAATAATTAATTTCACACCAAACAAATAAACAATGTCAAAACAATACTTATTTACTTACAAACTAATATTCCTCCATGACTTAATATCGTCAATCTTTTAATAGACTTTTTTTATAACTATTTGTTTCACACACTCAGGCAATTTGTTGTTAATACTTACACAGTTAAAATAGAACGATTTCCTTATTTGGTTAGTCTGGTGTTTGGCAGTAGGTACTTATTTAGCTTTTGTTTTGTTTCTTGTGTTGTAGTTATGAACATCACTGTTTAGTCTGAGTTTTATCAGTGATTTCCTAGCATGCATAATCGTAACATAAATATAGTAGAGATGGTGGTTAGAATATCAATCTGTCTGTTTAAACATTTCTTTTAGGGAATGATAAACTCAAAACATGTTTACAACGCCATCTATCAGAACCTGAAGGTACTACGATAGTAACCACTTTGTTATGTACAGCAATTTTACGTCCGTCTCAGTGTTGCGGAAGGTTCATCTCGATGTTGGTAGAGGTCGCTAATTGCGGAAAATGTTCCTTATTCTATCGATCGTGCGAGGAGTTGAACGAGTCTTCTCGGGTTGCTTCGTCGTGGCGCTGTCCGAGCTGGGCTGCTTTGCTACCAGAGATGTGGAAAGTTGAACGGATCGCGGAATCTGTGAATCGGTGTGACTGTTTGCACCGGAGAGATGTGCAAAGATGTTGAGTGGTGCGAGGATGCGTAGCGGACTCTTTTCATCTGTCGTCACCGTCTATTGACTGGTAGTCCAGTAGCTCTAGCTTGCGACATCGCCTCGCACACATTCCTCGCATACATCTCTCGAGCGAGGTACAAGTACCTACCACACTTCGCTAGCCCTTTTTCACCAGAGATGCGCTGAACGACGGACGCTAGGAAAATAAGGGCATACCTACATTCGTTAGTATTTTTAAGGATTTAATGATTAACTTATATTATTTTAATTTTGTGCTATTTTGTCATGACAAAATAGCACACCGCAAAATTAAAATTATGGTATTGGTGCAATTATGGTGATGGCAACTGCATCAATACCGTTCAAAATTAAATATCTCTCTGGCTTGCTTCGGTTTAAACCCCATAATTTTACCCAATAGGTTACTCGTCCGATGGTTTCGCCACTTCGTTGGCGTTCAAAATGCTTTTTTTTTTAACTTATTTTCCTCCCTCCCCTAACGTGGCAGGCACACGCGGTGGCTTCCCGCGGCTTGAGCCACCTAAATTATGAGGTATTCCACAAATGATTAGCACCTATCTGAATATTAGCCAATATTATTCCACTTACGGCACTGATCAATATTTTGACTATATTTGGTGCTAATCGTTGCATTTACAAAAAAAAAAAATGTTTCTAGCTAGCTGGTAAGGTAAAGGTTACTAGCTGTTTTATATGCTAAATATATTAGGTTGGGGAAAAATTTCTTCGCATTTTTTAAGAAAATTCAAAACATTTTTTAATCAGTTTATTTACATTTAACTAAAGTATGTACCTAGGTACCATTTTGTTCGATAACTTATTGCCATCTTGTAGGTAGGGACATGATCCCATTGCTATAGAAATTTTGGGGCTACTGATCAAAATACCGCGACAAGTGGTTTTGGCAGTCCTCTCGTGATGTTAACCTGACACTGCCTAAAGAATTCTGAAGAGACCGAAACAGGTGGAAATCTGAAGGTGCAAGGTCAGGACTATACGGCGGCGGATGCATTAACACCTCCCAGCCAAACTCTCTTAATTTTTGCTGAGTGGCTAAAGATGTGTGAGGTCTAGCGTGAAAAACCACACCCCACTTGGTATCATTCAAAGTTTAAATTTTAAAGAAGATAATTCCAAATTCAAATTAGGAAAATGTGTGATTTTTATTTGTTTTTCGTACTGTAAAGATGAGTGAATCTAATGAAGAAATTCGATACATTTTAAAAATTTACTAAAAAAAAAGGTAAAAATGCAACGCAAGCCGCGAAAAAAATTTGCGATGTTTATGGGCCTAGTGCAGTGTCTGTGAGAGTAGCACAAATTTGGTTTAAGCGTTTTCAATCCGGAAATTTTGATGTCAAAGATGCACGTCGCTTTGGTCGTGCTATTACTGATAAAATTGATGCCATTTTTGAAAAAGTGGAGCAAGATTGGCATATCAGTAGTTACGACGTAGCTGAAGAACTGGGAATTGACCATAAACCAGTTTTGACGCATTGGAAAAAACTGGGTACACAAAAAAGCTCGATATTTGGGTACCCCACGAGCTCACTGGAAGAAACCTAATGAACCGTGTACCTACTCATTTGTGATTCTTTATTACGACGTAATGAAACCGAACCATTTTTGAAGAAGCTGATAACTGGTGATGAAAAGTGGATCACGTACGACAAGAACGTGCGAAAAAGGTCGTGGTCAAAGGCTGGTCAGGCTTCACAGACTGTGGCGAAACCCGGTTTAACTCGCAACAAGGTGATGCTGTGTGTGTGGTGGGATTGGAAGGGCATTATTCATTATGAGCTGTTACCACTAGGCAGGACCATCGATTCTGAACTCTACTGCGAACAACTGATGAGATTAAAGCAAGAAGTTGCGAGAAAGGGGCCGGAATTAATCAACAGAAGGGGTGTGGTTTTTCATCATGATAACGCTAGACCTCATACATCTTTAGCCACTCAGAAAAAATTAAGAGAGCTTGGCTGGGAGGTGTTAATGCATCCGCCGTATAGTTCTGACCTTGCACCTTCAGATTTCCACCTGTTTCGGTCTCTTCAGAATTCTTTAGTCAGTATCAGGTTAACATCACGAGAGGACTGCCAAAACCACTTGTCGCGGTATTTTGATCAGTAGCCCCAAAATTTCTATAGCAATGGGATCATGTCCCTACCTACAAGATGGCAAAAAGTTATCGAACAAAATGGTACCTACATACTTTAGTTATGTAAATAAACTATATTAAAAAATGTTTTGAATTTTCTTAAAAAATGCGAAGAAACTTTTTCCCCAACCTAATATATGTATTTATTATGAATTAATATGTTTCTTAAAAACGTCTAAGTCATGTATATATAAATTGTTATGAGTAGCTATTATTTATGTTCATTCATGTAATTTTCATTTATGTAATTTTTATATTTTATATCATTAGCATTAGTATGTATGTACATGAAGTATATTAGGTATACCATTACACCCCAGGTAATGTCCACACTGTCCATACCATCCAAAGGTTGTCTGTTAGAGATCGCTATTTAGCGATAAGACCGCCAATTGTATCCATAGATTTACGTAGTTGTTTTTTATACGTATTTGTTTCGTGGTGTGCAATAAAGAATTATCTAATCTAATCTTTTATTACCAACGATGGACACTGGATTTTAAGGTGCCAGTGGTTTATCTATTCCACAGTTTGTTGGTACCTACATAGGCTACCATAGGTAACTGTTTACCATCAGGTGGGCCGTATGCTTGATGCACCTTAGTGGTAAAAAATATATCATTAAAAAAAATAAAAAATAGGTATAAAGAAACACTATTAAATAATGCATTTTATGATCACAAAGTGTACCAAGCCCGACGTGCTTAATGATCCCTAAACGTTATTAGCGACTAAACATGTTTGTATGATTTGACACCTCTATTAATCATAATAATAAGCGCTAAATATGATTATGCATCGTTGCGCAAGTCGACCTTACTGTCGTGTGAAATTGATTAGATTAATAAACGCATGTACCGACTTAATAGTTTCGTTACTTATGTTTTGACTAATTTTCGAATTGGAGGTTGTATCTACGCTCAACTTTATGTTTTACACATGAAATGTTGATTGTTTGTTGATATTATAAATTTTGTGGAACTGGTTTTTAGTTATTTCTATTTATATAAATTATTTTTAAAGGGATCGTGTGATGAAAATTAAGACAGCAGCGCCCTCTCTTCTTCCTGCCCTTTTCCCACATTACGCGGGGTCGGTACAACATTTATTCCTCCTCCATATCTTTCTATCAGCCGTCATCTCCGTTGTCACTTCCTTCCTACCCATATCATTCTTCACACATTCCATCCATCTCTTCTTCGGCCTTCCTCTTCACTTCTATATCCATCCACACTCATATCTAACACTCTTTTAGTCACATGTCTTTCTTCCCTACGCTTGACATGTCCATACCACGCTAGCCTCTTACTCCTCAATTTTTCTATCACTGCCGCTACATTTAAACTTTCTCTAATATACTCTTTCCTTATCTTATCCATTCTCGCTACGCCACACATCCATCTGAACACTCGCATTTCCTTCGCGTGCACTCTTCTTTCATCCGTCCCTTTCGTGGCCCAATACTCAGAATAATACATTACGACACTTCTTATGATCGTGTTGTAAATTTTCCCTTCAAGTTTAAAGGGCGTTCGACGATCGCACGTTGTTCCTGAAACCTGTCGCCTTTTCATCCATCCCGCATTTATTCTATTTGATCGAGCGAGATCTCCAAATCAATCAGGGCAAATCGGCGTTGCATGTATGTATGTATGTTTGTTTGTTCGAGGATCACTTTCGAAGCGTTTATCCGATCATCGTGAAATTTGTTATATAGGTAGGTAATGACGGCACAATTTTAGTGTGACTCAATGAATTAAAAATGTTGGGAGGTTGTTGAGATATTGGGGTTCAAGAGGGGTAAAAAAAAATGAAAATGAGACTATTAGGTCAAGTGAACCGTCAAATGAAAGGTATTAGTACATTTCGACCCCATTTTTATTTTTAGTAAAGTTTTTGTAGTTTTTGAGTTATTAGCAATAATAAAAACTAAACTTTGACAAAATTCACAGGGTACACCAGTGACCCCACAGTGCTGTAATTTGGTTTGCGTGTAGCTTTAGTTACAGAAATATAGGCAAAAGTCTGAAATCCAGAATAACTGCCATTTGTACCCCAAAACAAAAATAACCAATTAACAAGAACCCCCGTTACATCTAATTTAAATGAAATAGTAGGTCAAGTAGATTGGTTATGCATTTCGTGGCACCTATTTATTAGTCAAAGATTTAAGCCGGCATGCGCAAAGATCACTAAACGTATTTAGCGACTAAACATGTTTAAATTTCAAGTATTTGTATGATTTGACAACTGCTTAAATCATATTTAGCATTTACTTAGCAACTGCATTTTGTACCCCAAAAAAGCTGCCACCCGTGGTTTCGCACGCAAGGTTTGTGAATAAAAATATTACCCTCCTTTTGCGCAGTCGGGTATAAAGTAGCCTATGTCCTACCCAATCCTGGGCATAACCTATCTGTATATCAAATTTCATCAAAATCGGTCCAGCCGTTTAGTTGTGAAAACGTAACATAGAGACAGATTGAGTAACTTTCTGATTTATAATATTGGTATGAATGGATAAGGGATTTTGTGAGAATCATCATGATAATCAAAAATACCAAGTTACATGTTTGCACACAACGTTTTGTGCCAGGATATCTTTATAACTTTAATATAATCTTATCTATAATACATTATATTATAGATTTAAAAATTGCGTGTAACAAATAACGAACACAGTTCACTAAAATAGATTGCATGAAAGTTATAAAAGATAACCTGGCACGGGCGTAGCCAGGGTTTTAATATAAATAAAACAACAAAAATGTGCATGATAATGACATTAATATACATACCTAATATGAATGTAATTTCAAAATTCAATTCAATTTTTAATATAAAATGAATTTAAAAATTGTAAAAAAACAGAAGATTTTTAAACCGGTTTAAAATATCAAACGATTTTTCCATGTTATCTCGTACGAAAACATACGAAGGTTACCGAATGCGATGCCGTTTCATCGGATAATCAGCAACAGGTAGCATCACGGCAAATTCAAAATATTTATTTAATAATTTATACTCTTCGCCTCTCCTTATTTCTACATAATATTTATTTCCGGGGATGGGGGGGGTTTAAACCCCCAAAGCCTCCCCTGGCTACGCCCGTGTACCTACCCTTGGAAAAACCGTTGTATGCAAAGATACCTACAAATTGATATTTGTTGATTTTCATGATGATTCTCACAAAATTCCTTATATCCATGCTAATATCATAAATTCGAAAGTAACTCCACTCCGTCTGTCTGTTTGATAAGTTTTCACAACTAATCGATTTGACCGATTTCGATGAAATTTGGTATACAGATAGATTATGACCGGGATTGGGACATAAGCTACTTTTTAGCAAAACTGTAGACAGGGGTGGACAGTATTTGAATTACTTGTAATTAAAATACGTAATTGAAATACAAATTCGTATTTTGTATTTAATTCAATTACTTTGTAAAAATGTAATTTGTAATTGGTATTTCATATAGGTGCCTGACGCTGAGGTATTTTGTAGTTAGTATTTCAAATACTTATGGCTTCAAAACACATCTGCACCTATATAAATTTAGCGATCTTATTAATGGTACGTTCTACAGAAAATAGCGCTCGGTATTTTTCGTAACTATTCGTAAGCAAAATGGCGACCGCTAAATATGTCAATCTTTAAAGTTGGCAACATTGCACCTGTACTGTACGTCAAATTATCAAGTACCGAACACTTGACTGTATTTTGTAATTTGTATTATAATTAAAATAGTTAAAATACGGTAGGTATTTTGTATTTTATATTTCAAAAACACGACATAAAAATATTTTGTATTTCGTATTTTAAATACGTGCGAGATAGTTTTTTGTAATTTGTATTTTAATTAACCCAAAGTATGTATTTTACCCAGCTCTGACTGTAGATAACTAGTGGTTCGCCCCGAACTGAGATCTCGCGAATCTCCCAAAAAACAAAATAAATATTAATCTTAGGTCGACTTTCACAACGATGCCTAAACGTATTTAGTGGCTAAATATGATTTAAAGGAGATGTCAAATCATACAAATACATCAAATTTAAACATGTTTAGTCGCTAAATACGTTTAGTGATCTTTGTGCATGCCGGCCTTAATCTTTGACTAATAAATTAGTGCCATGAAATGCATAACCAACCTACTTGACCGTACCGTTTCATTCAAATTAGATGTAACGGGGTTCTTGTTAATTGGTTATATTTTTTTGGGGTACAAATGGCAGTCATTCTGGATTTCAGACCTTTTCCTATATTTGTGTCACTAATGCTACACGCATACCAAATTTCAGCACTGTGGGGTTACTGGTGTAACCTGTGAATTTTGTCAAAGTTTTGTTTTTATTATGACTAATAACTCAAAAACTATAAGGATTTTCCTAAAAATAAAAACGGAGTCTAAATATACTAATGAAGATCTTTCATTTGACGTCCCTTTTGACTTAATAGCCTCATTTTCATTTTTTTTTACCCCTCTTAAACCCCAATATCTCAACAACCCCCCCATATTTTCAGCTCATTTAGTCACACCAAAATTGTACTATCACTGCCTACCTATATACCAAATTTCATGATAATCGGATAATTGCTACGAAAGTTATCCTCGGATAAACAAATATACATACATACATACAACGCCGATTTGCCCAAGTTGATTTGGAGATCTCGCTTCACTCGATCAACAAATTATCGTGAATTATAAATAATCTGATAATAATAAATGTTTTCTCGACCTATTTAGGGATACATTTATTTATTCCAAAAATGTAAATGGATTTTCAACGGCATAAAACCTCTTTGTTGTTACAAAAGTATATTACCCGGTTAAATTGAAAATGCTCTGTTTACTCGCATATAATTTGCAGTTAGGTACTAACTTAACTTTGTAGGGATAATTCTATTACGCACTAGTGCGTATTAGAATTATCGTAATAATATTATTATGCACGTGTGTGTTATAGTTCGGTTTATGGCACTAAGAACGATGTAATAAGGCTCACTTTACGAGCAAGTGTGTTGAAAATAATGTTCTAATATAACCTAATCTATCATTATCGTCAATATATTCTTGAATGAAAAAAGATATATTACAAGCTCTATAAATCGAAATGTCTCAGAAATCGGTCTTTGTAGCACTCACCTTGGATTAGTCGACGATATCGGAGTCATGGCAGAATAGCTGAAAGACTAAGGCAGGATAGTAGGTACCTAGGTCTCGACAGAGTAGAGTCACACTCACCTGTTGGTAGGTCTTAAACTTAATATGGACAAGTCTACCTAGGAAAAACAGTCCAGTTGGGGAGGTCCTACTTCAAGAAAGTGGTCAAGTCAGTCGACGAATCCAACCCGGCTGGGCAGCGTTCGAGAATCTGCGTGACGTTTTCTCGTCCAAAATACCTCAGTGTCATTAGACGAAAGTCTTTGATCAGTGTGTGTTACCAGTGATGGCTTAAGGCACAGAAACGTGGTCTCTTGTTATGGTCCTTAATAGAAGGCTCAGGTTTGCTCATCCTGTTATGGAGAGGGCTATGCTTGGTGTTTCTCTACGAGATCGAATGAGAGATTAGACAATTCGATTTCAAGCCCAAGCAAGAACACTACTTTTAAAATATCAAGCGCCAAAAGGAAGCGTGGATCAATATCAGACGTGGTAACCAAAATCAAAACGTGGTTGGTAGATCAATAGCAAACCCTGAACTTGTAAAATGTTTAGTGACCCAATTCGCTGTAAGCGCGTTCTAATTTACTACGGGATTCTAAAAATATCCCACAACATTGACTGAGCGTAGAGATTATTCATAATCCGGCAAAAGCAAGAGACGATCGATTTTACCTTTTCTACGTCCTGCTAATTTATTTATCTCTGTGATAAAGATAAAAAGTATTTACCTAATCTCTGATAGATGCTTCACTATATATTATATCAGTCGTATCGTTTTTGCATCAGTGTTTAAGTAACATTTATAATGTGCACCTGAAACTTTAGTTAATTTTAACAACTGTTAGTGATTGTTTTGTTTAAAATGAAGGGTTCCGGAAACTCACCGTTTGGATCGAAAAAAAAATATCGTATCAATGAAGTCGCCAATGGAGATTCTAAGAAGAAAGAGATTTCGGAAAGGTTAGTTATAACGAGGGGTTTTCATGACCATGTTTTTATAACTGCTAACAGATGGCGTTAATAAAGAGTACATTTTGAAATTCAACGAGAAGATGAAATCGTATCGATAGCACGACTATCGAACGAGTAATGTATTTATAACATATAACATGGCAAGCGTGGCGAGCCGCGAAAAATTAAAGGTTTTAAACGCTAACGAGAACGGAGCTGACCGCGAAAAATGTAATCTTTTGATCGTTAACTAAAGCATGAAACGCAATACAAATATAAAAATACTTATTTTGTGTCCTATTTTAAATTCTATTAATATAACAGTTATCCTTAATTCAAAATACAAGACAACAAATAGATCGTCACTCGGCGGTGTGCCACTGTAACGTTAGCGCGTGTGAGCAGCAGAAAATACAAACACGCGTTTACATAATTATTTAACACGAAAAGCCTACGAAAATTACAAAAAAAAATTACACAACAATACTTAACATTGCACAATGCACATAACTTATTTGTTATAACTTATTTATTAGCAAGACTATTCGTGAGATCAAAAATAACAGTAAAATAAACAACAAATTTCTGCAAATTATTAAATAAATAAAATGTTAAATGAATAACAATTTTGAGGACTTCAACATTCAGAATAAAAGTAACCTTTGTAACTAATTCAAACTAAATCTAGGCCCAAAACGACTAACCTACTGATGGAGTAATTTGTGAAAGCAATAGAAGTTCCTTATGTAAAATTTTAAAACTTGTCCCACCTCCATATCACCGCCCCCGTCCACCTGGGGTCAATTCGGCCGATACGAGGGGACTCTGTAAGTACCACTCAAATTCAAATTGTATTTATTGCGTAATATGGGTAACAAACAAGGTGTAGGTACAGTTTTTGTGTAGGTACAGCCATATTCAGCGCTGACGCATGCAATGTCAAAGCTTTACATGTTAGTTATTTATTTATAATAATCATAATTTTCGCAGCTCTTACCTCATATAAAATTTAAAACAATGAAAAAGTATTAATAAAATTAGTCAAACTTAAAATTAAAACAAAAAAAATAAAATTATGATGGGTCATACAAAATTGTCATCGGCTAGGTAATCATTAACTCCAAGGCCCAGATTACCACTCACTATCCGGTTGCTTCCGACATACATTTGACATGCCATTGCTTTGAATATAACGGCGAGGGGAGCGAGACGCAAAAAATTAGAAGTATTTTGAACGCTAACGAGAGCGCGAAAAAGATAATAGAACCCCAGCGAGTGAAGTGATCCACGAAAATTATTTGGTTTTGAACGATATTGGTGCAGTCAGGGCAATTGGGGTGACAAGCGGCACACTTCAAAATTAAAATAATTCAAGATTCATTTCAAGATTCATTTATTCAAATAAGAGTAACGTTACAGACAAATCTAAATCGTTACCTTAATACACAAGAATTAATAAAATAAACTTAAAAATTAACACAGATACAAAACAATCAAACAACGAAACATTAGACAAACAACCACACAGTAATTACAAAAAAACGAAAAGAACAAAACAAAACAGAAAAGTACATCACAATTAATAGCTCTAAATATACAAAAACGTATCCCCATGTACTTACTTAGGTATATTCTAATTGTTCAAATCAAATCAGTTTTTTGTGTAATATGGTTAGGTACAAGGTGTAATAATTACTTAATATAAGTGCAGCCATATTCAGCGATTTACGCATGCAATGTCGAGTTTAATTATTAGGTTCCATTATAATTATAATTGTATTATAATATGTTCACAGTATAGCAAGCGAAATCTTTCTATAACTGGCCATCTATCTGTAAAAGTATCGAGTTGTGTTTTCGAAGCGGTTAGGGCAAAGTTGACTTTAGGCACGACAGATTGGAAATTGTTGACGTGCTAAAGTGCGCGCGGGCATTACCGCGTACAGTCAAAGTCAAAGTTAAATATTTTTATTCATTAAAATCACAAGGATCACTTTGAAACGTCAATTTTACTGCCTGTTCCTTCGCGACCAAGCCAGGAAAGAAAGGCAAGAAAACAAGGCTAGTTGTTTTTTTTAATGATCCTTTTACAATATATAATACAGAAAAGAAATTACGTCTAAATTGTAACATTTTAAACGAGTTGGAGCAGTTTCAATCCCAAGCTTCTCTATCATCTAAATAATCCAATATTTTATAGTAGGCTCTTTTATAAAGATGTTGTTTAATTACGTTTTTAAATTTGTTAATTGTCAATTTTTCTACATCCCTTGGGAGTTTGTTATAAAAGCGCACACCTTGCCCTTTAAACGATTTACTAACTTTATGGAGTCTACAAGTGGCAACAGCGGGTTTGGTGGTTCTCGTCCCATTGCAATGAGCATAAATAGCATAAATAGCTAATACTACCCCGTTTAATTTAATCTAAAGTATTAACTAAATCTTATCTTACTCGCACTACGCGCGGGGTAGGAGTGCCTCCAGCGCCGCGTAGTTAACTAATATGTATTTATTCCTATACCTTTTAGTCTCGTCGACATCCGTTTGTAATATGAAGTGCCTAAGCTTAATGTTTAAATCGTTCAAACTTCGAAACGTTATTTAGTAACTTCGAGTCAAAGTCAAATATTTTTATTCATTAAAATCACAAGGATCACTTTGAAACGTCAATTTCACTGCCTGTTTCTTCGCGACTAAGCCAGGAAAGAAAGGCAAGAAACAAGGCTGGCTTTTTTTATGATCCTTTTAGAATACATAACAATACAGAAAATAACACACTAATTAATCGATCGATGTAAGTAATCTATTAAAATAGACCGGTAGGTAGTGATGAGTTAATAACGATTCATAAAAACAGGGCAGGTGATGTGTAAAAGATAATTTTAAAGCTTTGAAATTGGTCAAAAAATAAAAAAACAGTAGTCACATATGATGTGTAACATCTGACCACCGCGCGCGCTCATTGGCCAAATCAAATAGCGTACGCTTCCCCGGTTTCCTGTTACACATTTCCGTACCTTTGGCCAAAATCACTCCCACAAACCGAGAGGAAAGATGTTACACATCAAAAACTTTGATCGTATACCCGGGGGAGTAATTGCACCCATTGCCCCCGCCTGCATATAGTAGATATTTTTTACGATTACGATGTCTGATGAAAACTTTTTACTAATTTATTTAGCCCTTTACATGCATATATTAAACTTTTACTTTAACTAAATTCTTAGGCAGTGATAATGCTGATATCTCTGAAAAATTTTGTTTTTCAGTGTCTCAGATGTCCAAACGGCAGAACCAGTACATGATGAAATACCTAGTATAAACTTTTTTACACTCGTAAGTAACTTTTATTTATACCACAAAATTTGTATTCAACAATATAATCTATCATTATATCAGGTGTAAGCAATGTGCTGAATCGGTTACACCCGAGTATAATTAACACATAACTTTTCATCAGAGATGCGAGGAAGTTAAAGATTTTTAAAACAGTTTGTTGCTAAAAAGAAAATTGGCGTTCCCGGTAGCCATTGTTTTTTTACTACTAGACTATGGCCTCCTTCAGTTAATAGAAAAAAGGATTTGTCATGGAGGTTGTATTTCATCGTAGTATATTTATGAAGGTGGCCTCTTTTTTTTATAGAAACAAGGTTTTAAATGCAGAGTATATTTTAATATAGCATTTATGAATGTAATCTCTTTCATTTTTAAATAGAAATAAAGATTAATCATGGAGATAGTATTTAATTTAAATAAATAAGTAAAATAAATAAATACTGGTGGACATTTCACACAGCGCTATCTAGCCCCAAACTAAGCAGAGCTTGTACTATTCGAACCAGTTAACTGATAGAATACTTATGGATATACTTTTTTTTGTGAATACATACTTATAATATATAGAAAAATATGCAGACCCGGAACAATTATTTGTAGATCATTCAAACATTTGTCCCGCAGCGGGAATCGAACCCGCTACCTCCTGCGTCACAGCCGGCTAGGCGGCTATACGCCAACTGCGCCACTGAGGTCGTCAATCGTAGATTTAAGCTTAATAAGAACTTGATTCTCTTTTCAAATTTACTTACAATCGCAATTACAGAGCTGTTATCGAGTTTACAATGACCAACTTTTTGAGTGATATAAAAATTTCTTTTTTTGCAGTTTCGATTCGCCTCGACACAGGACAAAGTTTTTATGTCAATAGCGATAATTTTCTCAATAATAAGTGCCTTATCACAGCCTCTAAATACATATCTACTAGCATTATTACTCCAGGCTATGGTCGACTACGGCATTTCGATAGCGATGGGATCTCCTAATGGAGACCAGTTTCTGAATGATATGTTCTGGTTCGCTATCTACAATGTAATCCTTGGTGTGTCTATTATCGTGCTGACGTATATTTCAACGGTGTTGATGAATATGGCTGCGTATAATCAGGTGAGTGATCCTTTGATATATAAACTCGTTTAAGTATAATTCTGAATCTCTACAAATAATTTGTCGATATCTTTACTTAGTAGATACCGACTTATATTAAAAGGGATCCCATCAAATAAATAACAAAGATCAAAGTTATATTCATATAATATTTGTATTGTTAAGTCTCTTTCTATCAATTTTTAAACGTAGTATCTACTAGTGGTTCGCCCCGAACTGAGATCTCGCGAGTCTCCTCAGTCTCCTAAAAACAAAAAAAAATATTCGTAATCTTTGACTATCAAAATGCCACGAAATGCATAACCACTTTACTTGACCTACAGTTTCATTCAAATTACAGGGGGTGGAAATTGCAGTTATCTAGATTTCAGACTTTTGCCTATATTTGAGTCACTAAAGTATACCAAATTTCAGCACTGTGGAGTCACTGGTGTACCCTGTGAATTTTGTCAAAGCTTAGTTTTTACTATGGCTAATAACTTAAAAACTACAAAGTTTAAAGTTTCTTCTAAAATAAAAACGGGATCGAAATGTACTCACAAAGACCTTTTATTAAACGTGCCACTTGACCAGATAGTTCATTTTGTTTTTTTTTACCCCTCTTGAACCCTAATATCTCAACAACCCCCCCACATTTTTAGCTCACTGAGTCACACCAAAGTTGTGCCATCACTACCTACCTATATACCAAATTTCATGATGATCGGATAAACGCTTCGAAAGTTATTCTCGCACAAACAAACATACATACATACATATAACGCCGATTTGCTCAAGTTGATTTAGAGAACTCGCTTCGCTCGATCAATTAAAATAGATTTTTCTTTTATTTTTCAGGTCTATAAAATAAGACAAGAATACCTAAAAGCTTCTCTAAACCAAGACTTCGGCTATTTCGACATTCATAAAAACGCTGATATCGCTTCCAAAATAAACAGGTGAGTGTGGAAATGCTTCTAGCTCGTAAAGGAATCCTCCAATACAATCCAAGGACTTGTGGGATTATTTCGTGCCTGTTAATTTAATAACTCATCGTTCATTTGTAGTGATGTAATAAAATTGGAAGACGGAATCGGTGACAAGCTGGTGATCTTCGTATTCTACCAAGCAGCGTTCTTGAGTTCGCTGATCATGGCGCTGGTCTTGGGATGGAAGTTGGCTCTACTCTGTTTGGTTTCCTTCCCAATTACTCTGACCATGGTCGGACTTGCTGGACTTGTAAGTAAATCTTCATCATATCAGCCATAGATTTTCAGAGGAACCGATTTTGTGCGACCTGCACCCAACTGCTTCCAGCAACCTTTATTAGGTCACCGTCCAACACTGCGCTTTCCAGTGCGTGGTTTCCACTCAAGTACATTTCTGTCCGGCTGTCAGTTATTGGAGCATTGTAAATAATTACGAATTTATTTCAAACAGAATATTTGTATATCTGTTAAGTTTTAATAATTTTTTCATTTCTAGGCAAAACGCAAGTTTTTTAGATAAGTTAGCTCGTCTAATTTAATCTGTGGAGAGTAAAATGTAATAATTTAGAGGAGACAAGGTCATACAACTATTTATACTAGTGGTTCGTCCCGAACTGAGATCTCGCGAGTCTCCAATAATAACAATAAAATATTATTCGTATGTAATCTTCGACTATCAAAATAGTGCCACGAAATGCATACCTAACCAATTAACTTGAACTACTGTTTCATTCAAATTGCTGGTAACGGGAGTTTATGTTCGGTTCATGTTCGGTTATCCTTTTTTGGGGTAGAAATTGCAGTTATTCTGGATTTCTTACTTATGCCTATATTTTTGTCACTAAAGCTACACGTATATCAAATTTCAGCACTGTGGGGGCACTGGTATACCCTGTGAATTTTGTCAAAGTTCAGTTTTTACGATGGATAATAACTTAAAAACTACAAGATTTAAACTAAAAATTAAAATGAGGTCGAAATATACATAAAGACCTTTTATTAAACGTGCCACTTGAACGGATAGTCCCATTTTGGTTTTTATTTACTCCTCTTTAACCCCAATATATCAACAGCCCCCCCCACATTTTTAGCTGATTTAGTCAGACCAAAATTATGCCATCACTACCTACCTATACTATATGTATACTAAATTTCACGATGATCGGATAAACGCTTCGAAATTTATCCTCGGACAAACAAACATACATACATACATACATACTTACATACATACAACGCCGATTTGAACAAGTTGATTTGGAGATCTCGCTTCGCTCGATCAATGAACAACATAATTAAATAATTATTTGTTTATTGCGTTTTAGTTAGGGAAATAATAAATATAGCTTACATATTCCATCTGATTTACCTTATTATTTTACTGAGGTGGTTAATGCTCACCCACCGTCTGATAAAATCGCTCATTAATAATAAAAAAATTACTGTGCACCATCTAGATTCTTCATACGAGAATTACAATTCGATTGGTACTACTAGTTCTAGTTGAAGCATCACAATTCCGCATTTCATTCTTGTAGTTCAAATTCATAGGAGACACCATGAAGTAACAACTCGAGTCTCGAGTTGTTACACTACAATATTTTATTTTTATTTTATGCACGATTTTAATCAATTACCTAACATTGTGTTTTTATGTATTTGTAAATTTGTCGTTGTTCGTTTCTTTAAGAAATGCTGCACAAAGTAATAAGTCAAAATTAGGTGTTTACCCACTTATTAAGTGTACGTAGAATTTCATAAAAGTAATCTTTGTCTTATTTTTGATACAGGTAGCCGCAAGAATGTCCAAGAAAGAATCAGTAGCCTCAGGAAAAGCAGGTTCCATCGCAGAAGAAGTCCTCTCTGCTATTAGAACTGTGTACGCGTTTAGCGGACAATTGAAAGAGATAGAAAGGTATCAAGAATTCCTGCAGCAGGCAAGGAAAATTAATATTTTAAAAGGTAAGCTCTACAGAATGTATCTTAATTAATGTAGTATTAATAAGGATATCCCGAGTAGCAAGCACCATTGACCAAAGCACTTTTCTTTGTTTGCAGGTGTCTTCACTGCTTTGGCGATGGGGCTTCTGTTTTTCTGCATTTTCAGTGCCTACGGATTATCGATTTACTTTGGCTACATGCTCATGGTTAATGAACCAGAAAACTACGATGTGGCTACGATGATTTCTGTACGTACATGTATTTAATTTACGAGACAGTAAGTTTTACCATTAGAGAGTTCCGTTGATGGTACAGGGACAAACAATTTATTTTGCTGTTGTGCCATTAGCGATACAATAATATTTTTTACGTCATTGGAAGGCTGGGTCGTTCGGTTTTTTCTAAATTGAAGCAATACTCATACTCAATCATTTATTGTATTCCACAATGTAATAATAGGTGGTATATAATAGGTACATGATCATTATGGACCCTGTTGGGCACAACAATATTTTGGAGAGAAGAGGACGTCATTGTTCTTTTTAGGTTATATTTATTTTAAAAAGAAAACATTCAAATCTAATGTCAAAGTAGATTGTAGATAAGCATCTAAAATTTGTCATTAAAATATTCGTCAATTGTATAGTAAGTTTTAGTAGTTAGAAACTATTTTAATTGTTTTATAAATTTTATATTATGTCTCATTTTTCAACGCGTCAGGTACTTAGTTTGTTAAATATTTTGATCAATATTAGGTAACAGCAACATTTGGGTAGTAAATTAAAAGAAATAAATAAACCTACTTGCCACCCAGTGACGATAACATTATAATAGGTTGGGGAAAAAGTCTTTTCGTATTATAGTATGTATGAACTTATAATAAAATCGCTTTGGCTATACTATTTGTATCTGGCTGGTTTTGGTATCATTCAAAGTTTAAATTTTAAAGAAGATAATTCCAAATTCAAATTAGGAAAATGTGTGATTTTTATTTGTTTTTCGTACTGTAAAGATGAGTGAATCTAATGAAGAAATTCGATACATTTTAAAATTTTACTACAAAAAAGGTAAAAATGCAACGAAAGCCGCGAAAAAAATTTGCGATGTTTATGGACCTAGTACAGTGTCTGTGAGAGTAGCATAAATTTGGTTTAAGCGTTTTCAATCCGGAAATTTTGATGTCAAAGATGCACGTCGCTCTGGTCGCCCTATTACGGATAAAATTTATGCCATTTTTGAAAAAGTGGAGCAAGATCGGCATATCAGTAGTTACGACGTAGCTGAAGAACTGGAAATTGACCACAAAATAGTTTTAGCGCATTTGAAAAAAACTGGGTACACAAAAAAGCTCGATATTTGGGTAGCTCACTGAAAGAAACCTAATGAACCGTGTACTCATTTGTGATTCTTTATTACGACGTAATGAAACCGAACCATTTTTGAAGAAGCTGATATGTGGTGATGAAAAGTGGATCACGTACGACAAGAACGTGCGAAAAAGGTCGTGGTCAAAGGCGGGTTAGGCTTCACAGACTGTGGCGAAACCCGGGTTAACTCGCAACAAGGTGATGCTGTTTATGCGGTGGGATTGGAAGGGCATTATTCGTTATGAGTTGTTACCACCAGGCAGGACCATCGATTCTGAACTCTACTGCGAACAACTGATGAGATTAAAGCAAGAAGTTGAGAGAAAGCGGCCGGAATTAATCAACAGAAGGGGTGTGGTTTTTCATCATGATAACGCTAGACCTCACACATCTTTAGCCACTCAGCAAAAATTAAGAGAGTTTGGCTGGGAGGTGTTAATGCATCCGCCGTATAGTCCTGACCTTACACCTTCAGATTTCTACCTGTTTCGGTCTCTTCAGAATTATTTAGGCAGTGTCAGGTTAACATCACGAGAGGACTGCCAAAACCACTTGTCGCGGTATTTTGATCAGAAGCCCCAAAATTTATATAGCAATGGGATCATGTCCCTACCTACAAGATGGCAAAAAGTTATCGAACAAAATGGTACCTACATACTTTAGTTAAATGTAAATAAACTATATTAAAAAATGTTTTGAATTTTCTTAAAAAATGCGAAGAAACTTTTTCCCCAACCTAATATATTCCGTGGTAAAATTAATGGTACGATGACAGAAAAAATTGCAACAGTGGAACTGTCTAATGGTTCCACGGTAAAGGAACGGACAGGCAGAGTTTATTAATTTCTTGGATAGTTCAAATTTAAACTTTTGATATTTACAGTCATGAACATATGCAGTAAAATCTTGTTTTTATTTAATGATAACAAACACATTTAGTAATGCGTATGAAATTCAGCAACATTCCTAGATATGATAAAAATATTTTACCGTTCCACCTTAGGTGTTTTTAGGTGTGATGACAGCATCAGCCAACTTCGGCATATCCTCAACCCTGATGGAGGTGTTTGGAATTGCCCGCGGAGCCGGAGCTCAGATCTTCCATTTGATTGACAACGTACCCACTATCAATCCTCTGCTGAACCAGGGAGTGGCTCCTACTTCCATAGACGGAAACATTGAGCTGAAAGATGTTCATTTTCACTATCCATCTCGGCCTGATGTTCCTGTAAGTACAAGCTACATATGAAGAGTTCGAAAAAAAAAGTTGGGCGACCCGCAATTGATATCTGGTCACTCGATTGAGGTCACATTAAGATATCTGTCCCAGCTGTATCATTTATTCAAACATGCTGGAGGCCTTCGGGTGCGTGGGTTAAATAATACCTACTCCGATACAATACAAGCCACTAGCTCATACAAATTTTATACTTATTATCATATAACTTCTATGCCTATCGCCAGGGTTTCTTAAGACGCATCAGTGACGGTTGAAAAATAAAAACTAAAATCTATTGAATATGAACTACGTGTTAGCAAATATATAGCAAAATATGTACTTACCTAGATATATTATTACTCTATCTTATCGACGGTTCACATTTTCCGACATGTAATTTATCTGTACCATTACACGAAAAAGTTATAAAGCGTGGTCGACACGCAGCGTACCAATTATATATGCTGATGAATGGTATTGTTGTTTGCAAAACTAATGTATATGTGGTAGAGAAACAAACATGCACCGTTACGCCTGCTTCCCAGAAGGGTAGGCAGAAGATGATTTATACAGCACTTGGCGGCAAGTTGCATCACGAGCTAATTGAAGGATGTGACCGCTGATGTGCCTGCGACAGGCTTTTTAGATGAAGTAGGCTTGATTTGTTTATTATATTTAGAAACTTATAGTGATTTTCAATGGCGATACAACTCTTGCACAGGTGCTGAAAGGGGTCAGTCTATCAGTGAAGCGAGGTCAATCTGCCGCTCTCGTTGGGCACTCCGGCTGCGGAAAGTCCACTATCATCCAGCTCCTATCCAGATACTATGACGTCATCGAAGGCAGTGTAAGTACAATTACTTTACTATCATTCAAATCAATAAAACGTCTTCCCCGTGACTGTTTGCGAGGAACAGGCGTAATCAAAATTATCTTAAAAATTACATTGAATAAAGGAATTTAGAGTCCTAATTTGATCATGATCATGAATCATATAGGATGGTCTACCCTTATAGATTTTCAAAGCGACCGATCTTGCGCGTCCTTCACTTAACGGCTCCCAGCAAGCTTAATTTGATTGTCTTTTAACCTACTGGGGGGTTGTCCTATTCTGTATTTTCGAGCGCATGGACGATTGTCTTCGTGTAGAAGACAATCGTTCTGCCTCAACGGCCATCATGGCAACGCGAAAATGGATGGGTTTTTCTTTAGTAATCCACAAAGTGATGCCGAACCGAATGTGGAACTCATGAATGTGGGACATGAGTCCCACATTCATGAGTTCACAACATGAGTTAAGAGTAGTAGAATTCCTTGTTAAAGTGGTCGCACGGGGAAGTACTACCATTATACCTATTTCTGCCACCAAGCAGCATTGCTTTATTTCGGTTTGAATGGTATGGTTGGCGGTGAAATTACAGGTACATGAGGCTTTACACCTGTATGCCTTAAGTGGATGGACACAGGGCAGTGCATCGTAGGGCACGATTCTAAGGTGCGTGACCTACGAGGTAATACTTTGTTATAGGCGATGGTTACCACTAACATCAGGTGGGCCATATGCTTGTACCATCACCAAGTCGTATAAAAAAATTAAATATTGAAATTTTATTAGTGTACATACTCAAATTGCCCGAATGTGAACCAATGTATCCATAATCAGCTGTTGTATGATTTATCTTAGCTTCCGCGGTAGTTATATAGATAAGAACAAACGTAAGCTGATTATGCCGACTCCACAATGCTAAGTAACTAAAAGGTCACAAGATATCAGGTCGCTATAATTAGTAAATTTTTCTTAGAACTATTTCTTTGGGATTTTTATATGAACTCAAGACTATATTTTATCAAATCCGTGCGAAGACGGGGTGGGTCAATTAGTTAGATATAAATAACCTATACTCACCTACAGCAAATTATTAATTATCTGCACTATCAATCATTAATATAAATACGGGATTTATCATTTATCACGTAACGTTTTATCGATCATTGTCGGCCGAAACACCCATAAAACGGTACGTGATAAATCCCGTATTTATAATAATGATTGAAAAAAATCACGAAAGTTTTCTAAGTAAAATTACACGATCAGTTTCAGACCATGATTTTTGTTAACATCTGTAAATTAAAAAGTTGCTCATACATGAAGGTGGTCGATGAACGAGCATCATTTCTAAGGTAATGTGTTGCCGGCCACTCCGGCCAATATTGTCGGCGAAATGTTCGTGTTGTTCTCGACAAAATTGATATATTTCCTGGCCACTATAACCTAGTGGAGAATGGATTGAGCAAGTGATACCAGATAGTGGTGGATTACTCGTTAACATTGGCCCCTTATAGTTGAATACAGTGTTGATGAGTAATTGATAGGTATTTAATCATATTTATACCGCATAAAATATATATGCCGCAGAACCGATAACCGTTGGGGTAAACGAGTTCTGGAGTGGAGACCACGTCTAGGCAAGCGAAGTGTAGGACGCCCTCCGGCTAGATGGAGTGACGATTTGCGCGCTGTGGCTGGCAACGATTGGATGAGAAGAGCTGAGGATCGGGCTCAATGGCGCACCCTGGGAGAGACCTACGTCCAGCAGTGGAC